>CM070598.1:15299537-15912434 GCA_036346395.1 Hsuehochloa calcarea
TATATGACGAATCCGGCCACTAGGGCGTGGCAAAGTATTTCCGGTCTCCAGGGGAGTAGATTCCCACTCTTTCAGAAAAGTATTGTTGTAGAAATTTATAAGTATAACAAATAAGCTTCACAAATTATGAACTTTTTGTGGATGCTCCTGACATAGTGTACTTGCTTGTGTATTTTTTTTAATAATTTTATATGTTCTGTATTTTTCTCAAAAATTCCTTTAAGGCTACTTTTTGTAGGAATTTCTAAATATATCAAATGAGCTCCAAATATTATGAATTTTTTCTGAATTCTCCTGACAAAGTGTACTTGCTTGTATAATTTTTTCCAGAATTTTATATGTTATGTATTTTTCTCAAAAATCCTTTAAGGCTATTGTTTGTATGCAAATGAAATAATCGATTTGAGAAAAAAATAATTAAAACATGCTCAAAATAATTTTCACATTTATTCTCAGTACAATTATCCCAAATTTACATTTTTTCAAATTTTCTAACCCTTAGGGCCCCTAGGGGTGAAGTAGCCTCCCACCCTTTGTTTTTTTTTTAAAAAACTAAAATCTTGCTTTTAGCGTCTCCGAATTCTCGCAAAAATATGAAAAATATTATTTGATATGATTTTTATCACATGTGATAAAAACATCCTCCCTCAATAACGAAAGTTTGATTTAATCAGCACGAGCGGGCCAGGCGGCCGACCATGTGGTACAATACAGTATTAAAGAATGACATCCACATTAAACTGATAAATTAATAAAGAATGTTATATTTGATCGGGGTACATCTGATAATACCCCCTCCCCCGGCCATGTTGTGCTGTGATTTCATGTGTAAAATTTTGTAGATTTTTTGGGTACATATGATACTACATTTTTGGAATGAAATTACATGATTTCATGTGAAATTTTTTGTTTGAATGGTTTCGTGACATCTTGGCTGGTATGCGACAATGAAAGTTTGATCTGATCAGCAGGGGCTGGCCAGGCGGTCGACCACGTGAAAAAAATTATAGAATTTTTTTAGGTACATGTGATAACTTCTTTTTTTACCTTCACCTTTACCCTATTTTCATAGTAGTCTCTGTAAAGAAGATAGAAATCATATCAGAATGTTGCTGTGAAGTCAAAGTACGATCTCCTCTATATCCCGGTTGACTTCAGATGTCAATACTATTTTCTTTTATGCTCCAAGTAGTATTGACCGTACTACTACTTTTACTATCTATATTTTTTGGTTTTTTTTTCTAATCTAATCACTCGATTTGCAACATAAAAAATAAATTTGGGACAATTATACTAAGAATAAATGTAAAAATTATTTTGAGCATGTTTTTGAAATTTTCCTCAAATCGATTATTCCATTTGCATACAAACAATAGCATTAAAGAAATTTTTTAAAAAACTGTAGAACATATAAAATTTTGGAAATATTACAGAAGTAAGTACACTGTGCCATAAGCCTTCACAATAAATTTCATAATTTTTGGGCTAATTTGCTATAAATTCCTACAAGCAGTAGCCTTAAAGGAATTTTTGAAAAAATAATGCAGAACATATTAAATTCTAAAAAATTACACAAGCAAGTAAATTGTGCCAGGAACCTTCACAACAAAATTCATAATTTTGGAGCTCATTTTCCATTTTAGAAATTCTTACAAACAATACTTTTCTAGAATAGAAAGAATATGTGCCCCTAGGGGCTAGATCCTCCATGTGTCGCGTCCTCGGCAAATCCGATCCTCTGGGGTACGGACAATGTGATATTTTTGCCTTTGCTGCGCGGGGAAGGCTAGTTTTCCTATTGCATACGTCAAAAGTGCCAAATACGCTAAAAAGGCGCAGGAAGGGAAAGGAGGGAAGTAGGAGGTGGTGGAACGTGAAAGATGAAGAAGAAGATGACATGTGGGCATTTGGCGTTTTTGGAGAGTGTCCTTAAGGTCTTGAATTTGAGGGTAATCTCAAACTAGATGCTCCCACATTTTATTATTAACAAAGGTCCGCTAGCAGTATATGAGATTCAACATCTGCTGGAGATTGTGGAGTTCATGTTATCTTATATCTACAATCTCTCATCCAATGTTTAGTTTAGGGATAGCTGATCTATATTTCTGGGGCAAATTTTGCTTGAAATTTTGACACTCCGTCTGTTAAGTGTTTGTATCCGAAACATGTTGCACAAACGCACAACACATTGCGCTCTGCACCTACACTTACACCGTTACTCACTGACACAAATTGGCCACCCATACCACGTTATAGAGCACTTGCACGTGACCAGGGGTGGAGCCAGGTTTTAGCCATGAAGAGGGCCGAGGAGGGAATATGAATTTGCTACTATCTTATAATATGTTACAAATTGATCGTTATAAAAAAGTAGATTTTTTTAAAACTTTGTTATACCTATGATTAATAGTTCAAAACATATTGGTCATTAATTCCTCCATCGGGAAGCTTATAGTATAAAAACTATTGCCATGACTATAGCATCTAATTTGCTATCAGGCATTCGGACTATCATACAAGTTGCTAAAAAAACTATCTATCACAAAATAGTAGAACTCACTATACTAAAGAATATATCAATGCAATAACAATCATGATCGTGAAGGATAACACTTTAAATTTGATGGAGTTTGGCATAAATTAACACATGCTTCACAGAGTCATCCCATAGCACTACAGAGGAAGAAGTGCTTGACCTAGTCTTAAATATGTAAAGAGATGAAATACCATGCACTTGTGCCGTAAAATGTGGCTAGTTACATATTATATCGTAGTGACAACTTGGAATGACCAACCACAATAAAATTTAGATAATAGATAAAATACCTTAATGGGTCCTGAATTAAGCTTTTTATCCCTACCAAAACATACATATCATAACATAAGATGAATGACAATGGTCAATGCTAATTAAATCTTAATACTGGCTAAATGAGAATATGATTCATGAGGGGTCCTGCCAGTCCCCCCTTCCCTCCGCCCTGCACGTGACCAAATGCAGAGTTCGTGGATGTGGAACGAGCGTTGCTACAGAGTTACGTGGAACACGTGGGTTGGGCATGTCAGCGATGCTGCGTGCTAACAGTAACGTAGTAACAGCTAACGTAGTAACCTGGTCGAATAGAATATCACACCGCAACAACTAGTAACTCACGGCGACAAGATCGAAGAGACGACATCCACAGATCCGTGGAGAGGATCATCACACACAGTGATTTGCGAGTGAGTTAGCAGCACTCGAAACACTGTAGAAAACAGCGGTATATTCACAGTAGCGACACATGATGTAGCGAGTGATCCGAATATTTGCTTTTCGATCGGACGGTAGAGATCAGTTTTTAATGTGTAGCACTGTAGATCTTTTGCATTGAACCTTTCAATGTAAATGATCCAATTCCGATATCCACCTCTTCGATGTCCAATGACCCTACGACTCCCAAGGAAGAGAATCCTCAACATTAGCACGGGCTAATGCAGAAGAGTGTTGTGACATGCATTAGACCATTGTCTCTACTGTCCGATCCAAAATAGCGCTATAGTACCAAAAGATACAGTAAAATCACTACATTAAATTTTAGCCACAACAGGCAAACATTGTTTCTACGGTATCACTGCAGTACTACTGTCGATCACTATTCATGTTAACTTAAATAATACTATTCAAACAGTGTTATCTGCGATAAGGCCATGCACAACATACGGTGCTAGCTAATGTTTTGTACTTTTGGCTTCAGTGCTAGCCCTTGGAGCAAGCCAAGCCAAAGGATGCTAGCACAAATATTCCTAGCACCGGTGCATCTACACGCACCGGTGCTAGTTCAAAAAAAGTTGTGGGCCCACTTGTAAGTAACACAAGACATGGAGAGAGAAAGTATTGTGAAAGAAAAAGGTGTTATATTTTTTTTGGTGCAAATAGCACTGCTGCAAACCTTCTTTTGCGGAAATAGCGTCTCTCACGCGGAAATTACAAATTTGGCACCAATTCTGCATTGCCACCGACTGGACTCGTTGTCGTCGCACCACGTGGCGAAGTCCGGTCTGTGACAGACCAGACTTGGCTCGTCCGGCCCATGGCTGGCCGGTTTTGCACCACGTCGTCAGATTCGGCCCGTGGGAGGCCAGACTTCCTCCACGTTAGCCACATTCGGCTTGTGGGCGGCCGAACTTCCTCCACGTCCGGCCCAAGGCTAGTCGCACTTCGCCACGTCAGCCACTTTCGTCCCAAAACTGGCCGGGCCCGATCGCATCCACACACCCCTATCACCTCCTCGCATCACCTCGCATCACCTCATCCCATCACCTCTTGTCCATATGCACGCATGCATGCGTGATTTTAGCATAGGAGGGAATCCGATTCCCTCTCGCGCTGGCTATTAAATCGCAGGAGAGTGCGATTTTAGTTCGCACTCTCGCTGTTCTCGCTCGCGCTCGCTCTCTCGTTTTTTTGTTTCGGTTTTGCGGACGCTTAAGTATTATTTGTAGCCGTAATTAGCAATCGTATCAGTAGGTTAGTTTCTCCTCATACGTTATTTTTTAAATTTGTGGTTAGTAAATTAGTCATAGCAAAATTAATCTTACTTAATTTATTAATTATAATTTTTAGGCGTAGTTAATTAGTGACCAATTAATTAGTCATAAGTTCATTGTTTTACTCAAATAATTAATCCAAAATAGTTAGTTGCAGTTAATCTTTATACATTATCAGTCATTAATTAGTCCTAAATAATTTAGTCCTATTTTGTAAGACGTGGCTAATTTCCTGTCCTTAATTAGTGCCAATAAAGTTGGCATAATTATTTTAGTGCTATTTTGGTCATCGTAATTAATTCAGCCGTTACTAATGTAGATGTCATTACATAACACACGTTCTCTGTACTTATGCGTAATTTGTAATTTATAGTAATCTATCATCATCATCAATTTTTTCACTAATAGTCTGTCTCTTCCATGTCTTGCAAGCCATGCCTCTACCGGAGCTTCTGGAACCCTTCTACGACGAGAATCACATGTGCAAGTCGTGTTATCGATGGGGATGTAGATGGCCCTCCACCCTTGGCGCTTTGGGTCAGGAGGGATTGCTAGGAATTGGACGCTTGCAATGTCCCCATCCTCCGGGACACGGGCTTATTGCCATTCACGAGGTTGGTCTCCGTCGGACGCCACTTCACCCTGGACGGCAGCCTACTGTCGGCACTTGTTGATAGGTGGAGGCTTGACATGTACACGTTCCACTTTCGGTGGGGTGAGATGATGGTCACCCTACAGGACGTATCATTCCTAACCGATCTCCTAATCTCGGGTGAGCCACTTGTTCCAGGCCGTTTGCTGGCGGACAGGAAGGCCAGGCTGGGGAACAGGTTCGACATACTTGTGCGGAACAGTGCCTGTGGCGTCCCTTGGACTTGGCTGAGGCATTTCAGCCCGTGCTCGGAGGATGCACCCGACAAGGTTGTTTGGACGCACCTCATCGCTTACCTTCTATATCTCTTTGGTTCGGTCATATTTCCCACGTCACTGATGGACTCAAACTTCCGCCTCTGGTTCTGCACGCACAACACTTTGAACGTCTTCATAACTTCCTAACTACAGAACAACGTGAAGAGGATCGATGCAAGATGCCTCATGCACCATTGGGTTTGCACGTCGTTCCACTAGTAGGGGGTTATGTCCCTTGCTACATAGTGTTCAGGGCTGACAACAACTCAGCGTTGCGGTTCATGATAAGGCATACGTTGCACCGTTCTCCTACCACCGCTCACTTCACATTCGCTAGGAACCACAACCAACTAGATGTATTCTTACTCTCCATAATGACAAATGTCACCGGGAGAAGCTGATCATTCGTGTCGACCACCACTACGGTGAGAATAGTGCCCTTGTACATCCCCGAGAGGAAAGCGCCATCCATCGTGAGCACATGGCAACGGAACTTGAAGCCCTCAACGGCCTGGGCGAAAGCCCAAAACACCTGGTCCAGTATGAAGCAGTTGGGCCCTCCATCAACATCTTCACTTTCAATCTTGTTTATGTATGTGCTGGAGTTTGATTCGGCTATCTGGTGAAGTATTTTTGACACAAGGTTGTACGTCTCTTCATATGTTCCATATATAGACTCGATGACCTTCTGCTTGGCTCGTCGGATCTTGTTGTAGTTGACTGGATAACCAACCAGATTGACGACTTCCGACATCAGCATCTTGGGGGAGACGAACACGTCCTCCACAACCAGGTGGTTGATGAGGCTTGTCACATATGCGTAAGTCACGTTCTGATGCTGTCGCAGGGGCTCGTTGAGCTCGCAAATGTGGTCGGTCATAGCCTTGACCATGAAGACCGAGCCGAAGATCTTTGCTTGATGAGCACTGACCTTATCAGGGCTGCCTTTCACTATGCACTTCACTGCGTAATATTCTGGGTTAGACCGGTGCACTCGATACACACAGCTAATGGATAAAGCGTATCGTGCTATAGCTTGTTGCACGGACGCCTTGTTAGGGAAGTGTTGTCCAACTAAGAGGGTGTCAGCATCAAACCCCCACTGTGACCCTTCTTGCGGCAGTATGAGCAAAAACACTGCGATATTATCAAGTCTCGATGCTACGTAAGGCACTTCCGATGACACAATTCCCCCGGTTGGGCCACTAGCCCGGTGTGCGTCCTCGTTGCTACCATTCGAGTCTGGGTCGGCATCCTCGTCGGACTCCAACCCGAGAGGCTGGTACCGTAGATACTCGCGGCAATAAATACGGACCGACCACCACAATTCCACCCCCTCATTCGCACAAAATTATGTGCGGGTCTTCCCTCCAAGACAGCACATTCCGTGCTACCGTCTTCAAGCTCCGCCTACTGTTGCCCGCTTGCCGAGGCCCCAGCATCATCAAGGTTTTTCGGCGCCCTGCGTACGAAATTCACATACACCATCAGCTTTTCGTATATCGCCGCCTAGGGCTGGGAGGCAATCTGCATGTACTGACCCCATGCTACGCTTCCATTCACCTTGACCAGCTCCCATACACCCTTCGTGCAGGTGATCCCCTCGATGCTAAGTTTCTTCGTCATTGCCTCTATGTCGAACTCCCTCCAGATGCAGCTCCGAAGCTCATAAATATTCATTACATCGAGCCCCTCTGCCCAGACCACCATGTACTAGCATCTTGATAGATTCAACCCATCTAGTCTGGCCCATACGAGATCGTCGCCATAAAACACTACCAAGTTTTACATGTTCGAAATTACCTAAATCCACGACAACCCGATGATATAACAGACATGATATGTAGTTACCACAAATTAATTAGCAACCAATTGAATACTTTTCCCAAAAATACTTACGAGTTATGCATTAATAGTGTAATTACCACTGATAAACCACGGCTCAAAAAATATAATTTATTAATTACGACTGATTAATTACAACTAAATTAATTAGAACTTTTTAATTTGCACTACATTAATTATGCCTAACTAATTGCCACTAAACTAAGTATGTTTGATTAACTACCACTAAATTAATTATGAGTAATTAATTCCCACTAAATTAATTATGAGTAATTAATTCCCACTAAATTAATTACGACTGATTAATTTCCACTGCATGAATTATGCTGAACTGATTAACACTAAATTAATTATGCCGAACTGATTACACTAAACTAATTACAATTGATTAATTACCAGTAAACTAAATACGACTAATTAATTATGACTAATTAATTTCCACTAATTGGTAACCGCTATCTCATTCATACTCAAATAATAAAACCTACTTAATTATTAACACCTATTTAATTAAGAATACAAGCTACACTAATTGCGACTAGCTAAGTGAGACTAATTAACTACGACAGCCGTAATAACGACAACTGCAATGGACAAAAAATTACCTGCCCAACGGGGAAACCGTTCAAAAGTGGTACGGTCCTAACAACTGCTATGAACTATACTCTCCCAAAAATAATAATTATGTTCTATATGTCCTCAGCGACGAGCACGAGAACGAGAACGAGAACGTGATTGCGAGAGTCTAGGATGAGCGAGTGTGAGGGTCTGTAATTTATAGTCCCAGGGAAAGAGGAAAAGTGCCTAGTTCGGCCAACCACCGTGCGGTGGCGCCGCGTCCAACTGACGACGGGCCAGACAAGGGTCACCCGGGCTAATCTCTTCCATGCATGCATGCATATATGAACAAGGATGTGATGGACGTCACGGATTAGAGGGGATGAGGGATGGGAGTGTGGGGCGTGTGGGGTGAAGCGGTGCGTTCGGTCGGCCACGGGCCGAACGTGGCTGACTTGGAGGAAGTCTGGCTAGATGTGGCTGACGTGGAGGGAGTCCGGCCACCCATGGGCCGGACATGGTTGACGTGGAGGAAGTTCAACCTCCCACGGGCCGGATCTGGCGATGTGGCGAAAAACTGGCTGGCCACGGGACGGACGAGCCAAGTTCAGCTGGTCACGGGACGGACTTCGTCAAGTGGCGCGACGACAGCGAGTCCGACCGGTGGCAGTGCGGAAGTGGTGCCAAATTTGCAATTTCTGCACGGGAAATGCTATTTTCGCAAAAAAAAAAATGTTTCCAACAATGCTATTTGTACAAAAAATATATATTTTATTTAGTTGTGGATCCTGTTTTAGATAGAGAAGGAGGAGCTATACATTACAACTAAATATTAAATCTAGCACATGTATGAGCAATTACAGTTCGCAGTCACAGTCGTCTCGTCAGTCCACAAGCTCCAAAGTCCACTCGCACACGCCACGCGCACCTTCCCCAGCCCAAGCGCCCAACTAACCCCGGCCGCGCGCGGAGGCGGACCCATGGACGCTACAGCGCTGAGCGCCAAGACGGCCGAGCTGGACGCGCCACTCCACGCCCTCGGCTTCGAGATCGACGAGGTCTCGCCGGCGCGGTTCACTGGCCGCCTCGTCGTCACGCCCACGTGCTGCCAGGTTCGTCCAACCTACGACCCAGTCACCCCTCCACATGTGCATATGAACTGTTTGTACTGAAGCCTCGTTTGCCTTACCGGGGCGGCGCGCGCGCTGTTTGTATGCGCGCATGGGCACGGCCAGCCGTTCAAGGTGCTGCACGGCGGCGTGTCGGCGCTGATAGCGGAGGGGCTGGTGGGCATGGGGGCGCACATGGCGTCGGGCTACCGCCGCGTCGCCGGCATGCAGCTCAGCATCAACCACTTCCGCAGCGCCGCCGTCGGTGACACTGTCCTCGCGCGTGCCGCCCCCGTCCACATCGGCCGTTCCAGCTAGGTCCGTGCTCCCTTTCTGTTTGTTTATCTGTACTGTACACCTACGCCCGAATATTGGTTAATTAACAAACCCCAACTAGTTTGGTTTGAAACCGTCGTTCAAGGGCTGACGGGTATAATATCGAAACTGTTTTCAATAGATTTTAGTATTTAAATAGAATCTCATAATATTTAAAAATAAATCAATATATTAATAAAGAAGTTTCCTATATTGTGTTTACATCGTTCATCTATATGTGATTGTTCATCTATTGTGTGGTAATTAGTTGTTGAATTCTTGCGATTACTACATTCTTCAACACATTATCAACACTAATAACTTTACACGATCAAATCGGTATGTTGTCGGAATTTCATCTTTCAATCTATTGTTTTTGCTATGAATTAATCTGGTAGAATAATTTGCATCGGTCTAGATCTGTTAAACTGCAAATTAGCCTCAAAATTAATTAGCGTTCTAAAACCGATATTAATAAATTAGTCATGTTCGATTATATATGTTATGAGCGACAAGAATCTCCCAATATAATTTTTTATTGACTATTTTTTAGCACATATTTTATCGATAAATCACACTAATATTACATAACTTTCTGTACAACGTCATAATATCTTTTGTCGACAAACCATAATGACATTACATAACATTCAGCGCAACATCGTCACATTTTTGTCGATAAATCATAATAACATTACATAACATTAAGCGCAACGTTGGCACATACTTTGTGGACAAATCACACTAACATTACAACCCATTCATCACAACGTCATCACCACTTAGTTTTTTTTTGATAAATCAAAGTGATATTACAAATCATTAGATACCACATATTTCAGCAGGATGAACCTGACTGCCGATGTGGAAAAATCAAAGTGTACCGCCTCGGGTAAGGCGGTCGGATGAGGTCCCCGTGGCGACGTCTGGACTACCGATGTCTCCTTTGTCCTGTGGATTTCTCGCATGGCATTTCTTGAAGGTGTGCCAGAACTCCTTGCAAATGAAGCACTTCTTTGAACAATACCCAGCTTCTGCTTCGTCTATGTCATTCCGGATGTGTCGTACCTATCGCTGGTCAACCTTTCCCTTTAGCTTATCAATGTTCGCGGCCTAGATAAGTTGCTCCCAGGACTAATGGACAGTGAAATGGCCAATCACGCCGTAACCATACATCAATGTACTCTAGGTTTGCATCACCTCCTCCTTGTTGAAATAGTTAGAGAAGTACTGGCCGTCTGGCCGGGATGTTGCGCCACCATCAAACATATGGCCATGATATGGGAGTAGGGCCTATGTAGAAGGAGAGGCTTGTTGCAAGTGCATACGCAACTAGCGCGGCATAGCATGCACTCGTGGGTGATCCCCTCGCAGTTCGTCCCGCGATGTCCTTTATCACTGCACATTATATCGAAGCGAAACTCTCTTGTGCCCATCTTGAATGTCTGGTGCATCTCACCTTTTTTACTCTTCTTTTCCATGTATTTGGTGATCATAACATAGTAGAGCACTCTGTCATTTGCCATGGCGAGCGAAGCGTTGCTGCTTCTGTCAACAAAATAATTTATAGTACCGCAGAGAATTGCCTCCACAATACCAACCAAAGGGAAGCACCTGACGCCGCGCATGACCCAATTGTACACCTCAGCTAGATCTTTTGTCATGACATCATATCGTGCACATCCCCTGTTATGTACTAGCGGCCACTTCTCCTTAGGCTCGTGCTCAATCCAGTCTGAGAAATATTTCACCTATGCCTCCGTCTTCCTCCCCACACTAGGACCATCTATTGGTAGCTGTGGGAATGCTTTGGGTGCTTGGTCAGCGCTTGGACGACCTTTTTCGTTGCCTTCCTTCTGTGCATCTGGGCCTGCTCATCCAGAATCTTTCAGAGTGCTTCAAACTTTCGCTGCTAGTTCTGGTGCACAGCCGCTTGAACATATGACTGCCATGATACAGCTCCCAATATGTGTGCTGTGATGCTTGGGGGGCAAGGAAACTCAATCTCAGATCATACACAACATAGCCCATGTCGAATGAGTGGAACAACCACCGTATTATAGCGCCCTATGTACGCTGCTATGGTCTTCTGAGGGGGCACAATCGTTGATAGGAAATAACGCAAATGAATCCTCTCGGGACCCTCAAGAATAGTGCCCCGACCGTAGTAAATTTTGAAGTTGGTGGCGCCCGACATATTTGACGTATTTCACCGTAAATAAAATTTTCATGATTAACCACATATCTAAAACTAAACTACCAACAAAAAATGATTATGTATAACATACCACACTACGTAATCGTATATCTAAAACTATGTAATCCATTAGGTTAAAAACATTACCTGAAAGGTGAGCGTCCGGATAGGCAGCACTTCGCTAACTTCTCACCTCCCCTTTACTGCCCTCTGCTCCTCCCCGTTCTCTCTCCTCTTTCTTTTTTTTTTTGAATAAAAGTGAGTTTTCCTCGAATTTTAGGGTTTCAAGGGTCTTTTATAGGGGAGATTGTGTCGCCATTTGGAATGACAACAGAAACTTGCATGATTCCTATCGCCATTTGAAATGGAGGTTTCCAAATTTTAATATTAAAAAAGTAGGATCCCTGTTATCAATTCAACTGGCAACATAGAGCTCTCTGTACCATTGTGTCTCATGTTGTCAGTGCATAGGTCCCTATCGCCAATTAGAATGACGACAAGAGCCTATCGTCATTCCAATTAGCGACATGCGCCTAGTTTTATATAAAAAACTATTTATTTTTGTAATTTTCTTTTAAGTTAATATTGTTTAAAAAAATTCATAATTTTACCATGTGGCCAAGTCTCTCTCTACTTGGTGTTGTAATTTGAGGGCCATTTTGGTAATTTTCTCAATTGGAGAAAAGAAGAAAATAGAAAATAAAAGAAAAGAAATGGCAGGCCCACCTGTCGGTGAGAGAAGAGGAAGAGACAAGGCTGGAGACTGAGAGTCTGCTGCCCTATCCTCTCGCACGTGCGGCGTGGGGGCTCCCGGGCGAGCGGCGTAGGTGGCCTGTGCGCTTTGGCACTAGTCATTGGCTGCAGTCGTGTCGTGTTCTCTGCCTCTCCTCTTCTTAAGACTGCCTTTTACTCCTTTCTTGACCCGAAATACAGTGAGTTTTCCCCTCTTTTGATTCTTCTTTTTCCTCGATTTGGCTTCGGTTTGGTTGGGACTTTGAGAGCCGCTACATCGCCAAGGTTGGACCCGGCGCCATCGGCGGTGAGGTGATTTCCCCCTCCTCATTGCGCCTCTCGGTTTTCCCTCTTGCTTCATCTTCTCTGTTGAGTTGTGGTGAGGGCTTCGATTTGCACCGATTGGAGGTAGGCACCGGCCGGCCTTGGCTTGATCTTGGTGTGAGAGAAGTGATTTGGTTTTCTTGTTGATTGGTGCTCCTTGGTGCATTCTTTCGGTGCACCCCGATTGGTCTTGTGCGGCATTCTCTGTACCTTGTATTCGCACACTGGTGTGTCTCAGTTTGTGAAGTTGGCATTGTATCTCCGTCAAACTCGTTTGGTATTCACGGCACATCGGGGCGATTCGTTTTCTGAGTCAGCGTCTTCGGCGTGCCTTGCAGGGTTTACTACTCGGTGGCTTTGAGTGCCACCCGCATTGTGGGTATTGCTGTTTTTTATTTTTTGTATTATTTTGCATATGTGCTGTGCTAATAGAAGTCTCAATTTGTGATTGATTTGATTGAAACTAACACCAAGAGATATTGCTTAGTAATGTTGTGGCTCGGATTAATTCTCGATGATGATTATTCTCACTTATGGAATTAGATTGACAACGTTGGTTATAAATCAGGGTTGAGCTTGTTGTTACATACTATTATCTAGGTTTTGTTATTTTTCTGTAATTCGGTTGCTTCCTGTTGACCAAATTTGACTAGGCTGATCACTAATTGTGCACTGTGGTCTACTGTTCCTCTGTTGATAGAAATCAGCAAGTGCTGATTTTGTTGATTTGTGATCTCAGTTTACATTGTGATATTCTTGCTCCTGTTGGCATAAAGTAATTAGTGTTGTTGTGACTTGCGAGATTATTCTTAGTTGTTCTTGATATAACACTAATTATGATTTATTTTCAGCTCAAAGTCCGATTTATCCTGTCTATCTAATTAGTGAATATTCTTGAAAAAAGTGGCGAGGATGCCAAGATTATATCTTGAGTAGCCCGACATCTGCGAGCAATAACCAAACATTTAAATCTAAACATTATGCTGATTTTACTTGTTATCATATCCTATCTTTTGAGCATATTATCCTGCTTAATTGATATGAAAATATTACATGCTGTTATGCCATTCTTGTCAATTATATGCTGCTGGAATTATACTTTAATTATGTTAATTTATGCTGAAGTTTATTCTAAATATTTGCTAAAATCACTCATTTTACAGAACTTTGTCCCCTCTCAAACAGCATTCACTGATGCATGATCTTACGAACACGATGATACAATCAGACGAAGCATTTCTTTTTCTCACTGGACTACTGGATTAAAACACATTACCCTTACAAATAAATCATCATGTTGTGAGCATTGCAAAATGCAGACGAATTGCATCCACGATTAAAACACATTACACTTACAAATAACTCATCATGTTGTGAGCATTGCAAAATGTGGACGAATTGCATCCACGATTCGATCAAGATTGCTCCTACATCACTAAACCAAATCAACATCAGGAGTACGAGCTACCTAAACACCAAGAATCGTCAGAAAAATTATAGGAACAACAAATAGGGAAAAATTAGGCTCAACAAATAGGGAAAAATTAGGCTCCTTTCTTGCATAAGAGCTAGAAACTGACACCCAGCTAAAGACATAAACACTCGATTTTGTGCAGACATGCGCAAAGGAGCCTCTTTTCTTGCCGTCCGGCCACCAAACGCCCAAAACCAACCTTAAACCAATGAAAGAATCAATATTTGCTCAGGGATGTGAAAGATTCCCGCACCAGAGCTCTAGGGAAGACGAATCATCAACTCTCCATGCGCCCAACAAACCTCTCCTCCTACCCTTTCTCCAAGATCCACCCTATCACAGCGCAGCTAGAAGACGACAGATCGCCGGCTGCCGTATGGCGGAGGCTGGGGTTGATGCGCCACCTCCCTCCTTTTCTCCCAATCTTTCTTAGCTTCTTTTCCCTGTTTGTTCTTCTTTGCTTCTGAGATCTCTCTCTCTCTCTCTCTCTCTCTCTGTTGTTCCACTCTATTTTCTCACGAGTGCCTGAGCGGATGGGCGTCAGGCCGTGATGACACCGACGAGCACAGTGGCGGTGGGTCGTGGTAGTGGTGCGACGGGACCTTAGCATGTGGCAGTCCGGCGAACTACCAGTGGCAGCAGAGGTCAACTGAGCAAAGAAGAGAGCGAGTGTTGACAGAGCAGAAGAGAACGAAGAGACGAGGAAAGAAAATCCATGTGTCTGTTGGCAATGAAATAAACTTTCGACTGCTCACGCTCGCACAAACTCACAACGGAGTTGAGTCAGCCAAACAGAAGAACGTAAGATTTTCCGTTGATGCTGAGCTGCTTTGAGCCGCACCTATTGCTCTCTATTTATATGCAAAACAAAAGGTACAAACTGATTACAAAAACGGAAACCAAATCTGAAACGGACATTGAAGCCGTGTCCGTGTCCGTGTTCGAGCAGGATTTAATCAACAATCTCCCCCTAATTCTTGCTCGGTTCACTTGACCTTAACAACGCCAATCTTCTCGCGAAATTCACAGAACTTGGCGCGTCGAAAGTGACTTAGTCGTAATGTCGCAAAGTCATTCACGAGCTCGTGAAATCCAAACATATCTTCCCGCTGTCCAGACATTCACGGATGAAGTGGAATTTAGTATCGATATGCTTGCTTCTGTCGTGAAGGACATGATTCTTGCTTAAGGCGATCGCGGACATGTTATCCATCTTCAATTGTGGCGGCTGAAGCTTGGTGCCGATTACGTCGCCCAGCAGCCGCATGAGCCATACCGCTTGGCATGCTGCCGCCGCGCCCGCGATGTATTCCGCTTCGCAAGAGGAGAGCGCTACCACCTTTTGCTTCTGGGATTGCCAAGAAATTGGCATCCCACCGAGGAAGAAAATGATCCCAGTGGTGCTCTTCCTGTCATCCACATCTCCCCCCAAGTCGCTGTCGCTGTAACCCGTCAGGTGAATGTCGCCGCTCGAGCGCTTGGAGTAGATGATGCCGTAGTCGATCGTGCCGGAGATGTACCGGAGCAAATGCTTGACGGCGACGAGATGCTCCTGCTGGGGCTTCTCCATGAATCTGCTCACGTAACCCACGGCAAAAGCGATGTCGGGCCGTATGTACCGAGTACCGCAAGCTTCCTACCAAGCTGCGATACATCGTTGAGTCCACCTCCGGTGTAGCACTGTTCTTGGACAACTTCAGACGCACCTCCATGGGCGTCTGGCAGGCGTTGCAACCTCCCAGCTGCGCTTTTTCAAGCAGTTTGCGTGCATATGCCGCCTGGCATAGTGTGATGGTGTCTCGGCCCTGTTTCACCTCGATCCCGAGGTAGTAAGAGAGCAACCCCAGGTCGCTCATACGGAAGAGTCGATGCATTTCGCCCTTGAACGTGTCAATGTCCTCCGAGCGTGATCCCGTGATGATGAGATCGTCGACATAGACTCCCACCACCACGCGTGACGTCGAGACGCCCCTTGTGTACATTCCGTGCTCGCTGGCGCATCGGTTGAAGCCAAGTTCGCGAAGACAGTTGTCGAGCTTCACATTCCATGCGCGCGGTGCTTGACGAAGTCCGTACAAGGCCTTTTGTAGCTTCAGCACCTTCTCTTCATGCCCAGCCGCGACGAAGCCTGGCGGTTGCCGGACATACACCTCCTCGCTCAGCTCCCCGTTGAGAAACGCCGACTTGACATCCATGTGATGCACAAGCCAACCTTCCCGAGCCGCCACAACGAGCAACATCCGGACCGACTCCATCCGAGCAACAGGCGCGAAGACCTCGTCGTAGTCGATTCCCTGTTGCTGGACGTAGCCTTTCGCCACGAGTCTCGCCTTGTGTTTGACGATGGCCCCCCGTTCGTCGCGCTTCAATTTGAAGACCCATTTCAGGCCGATTGGACGATGGCCTGAAGGCAAGTCGACGAGCGTCCACGTACTGTTCTGCTCGATCGACGCCATCTCCTCGATCATCGCCTTCCGCCAGCATTCCTCGCCACGAGCCTCTTCGAATGTGGTAGGCTCATCGCCCACGACGAGCAGCAGATCATCTCCCACCTCCCGCTCTGTCAATCCTGGTGTCGCAGCCGGGCCGAGGATATTTTCCAGCGTCCTGAACCGGAGTGGAACATCGTCGTCATGGTCGCGTCGTCGGATCCGAGTCCCGCTTCGGTGGCGGCGAACTCGACCGCTCCACAGGATTGGGTGCATGCGTGGCGTCGGCGGGGCTCAGACCCGCACGTGGGCGTAACTACACCGGGGTTCACATGTGCTGTCGGTGTCTCACCGCCTGGTGCAGCGTCGTGCGCCATGTCCTGTACTACCATGTCATGGCGGATCGTCACCGTCATTTGGTCGACGTGAAACGGTTCCGTGTCTGCCGTGCTTGAACCCTCGCCGTGCTTGCTCCAGTCCCAGGCCCTTGCCTCATCAAACACCACATCGCGTGATATGATCACACGTTTGGTGTTCGGATTGTAGAACCTGTACGCCTTGGAGCCTAGCTCATACCCGATGAACACCATCGGCGTACTGCGATCCTCGAGCTTGCGCTGATGGCCGCCAACGTTCTTCACATGTGCGACGCAGCCAAATGTGCGGAAGAAATGTACGTGTGGCTTGTGACCATACCATGCTTCGAATGGTGTCATCCCCTCGACACTCCTCGTCGGTGCATGATTTAGGATGAAGACGGCTGTTGTGACCGCCTCCCCCCAAAACCAGCCGGGCATGCACATTGCCTTGAGCATGCTTCGCGCCATGCCCAGCACGGTCTGGTTGCGCCGCTCCACCACACCGTTCTGCTGCGGAGTATACGGCGCGGTGAGGTGGCGCTGGATGCCCTGCTCAGCGCAATAGTCACCGAACGTCCGTGCCGTGAACTCGCCGCCGCGGTCTGTGCGGAGTGTGCCCATCTTCTTTCCTGCTTCTGCCTCCGCTCGAGCTTGAAGACGAATTATCGCCGCCGCGGCCTCATCTTTTGACCCCAGTAGCACGGTCCACATGAACCTGCTCTTGTCATCGACGACGAGAAGGAAGAGCTGTTTGCCACCAGGCGTCTTCGGGGTGATGGGCCCGCACAGGTCGGCGTGAACCAACTCCAGCAGGTTCTTGGCTCGGTACACGCTTGCCGCCGGGAACGGGTGCCTCCTTTGCTTGTTTGGCGAGGCGGCTCGCAGACTGATTGGCGTGGTCGATCCGCGGAGTCGCGTACCATCTCCTCTCGCGCAAGCCGCTTGAGCCCCCGAAACCGAGGTGGCGTGCACGGCATGCCATTGCCGGTCGCCCATTGCTCCGTGCGGCGAGGCACACCGGCTTGGCGAGCGATGCACTTTCGCTATTAGCCGCCGCCGTTGGTCCCAGATCCTGAGAATCCCGTCCTCGATCAGGATCTTGAAGCCGTCTTCATCCAGTTGGCCGAGGCTGACTATGTTCGCCGTCAACTTGGGGATGTGGTAGACGCCGCCGAGCTCTTGGTGCTCTCCGTTCTTGCAGTTGAGGAGCACCGTGCCACGCCCTTCGATGCCGACGACGGAGCTGTCCCCGAATCGGACAGTGCCGCAGATTCCCGTGTCAAGCTCGGCGAAGGCGGATTTCATCCCTGTCATATGATTCGTCGCGCCGGTGTCGAGAATCCACCGGGTACAGTCGTCGACGCCCTTCTCGCCGAGCTGGACAAAGAGCTTTTCTTCCTCGAGGCGGATCAAGGAAGAATCAGCCGGCGATGCAGACGCGGGCGGCGAATCGGTGTCGAGAATCCACCGGGTGCAGTCGCCGACGCCCTTCCCGCCGAGCTGGACGAACAGCTCTTCTTCCTCGAGGTGGATTACGGAGGATTTTGCCGGCGATGCTGTCACAAGTGGAGCTGGTGGACTAGAAATAGTGGCATTGACTGTCGCTGCTGCCACCAATAAGGTTGACTCTGTTTCCTCCTTGACTTGGACCGTGTGGGCCGCCTCGTCCCGTTTCTTTTTACGGCATTCACGGGCCCAGTGCCCTGTCTTCCCACAGTACCGGCATTGATCCCTGCCGATTTGATTTGCGCCATTGCCACCGCTGCCTGAAGCTTTGGGTGGTCTGGAGCCTCCGCGCGAGCCACCTTCCTTGCCATGACTCGGGCCATGTCCTCTTCTGTGGTTCGACGATGATCCCTTGGACTGTCTTGAAGACCCTTCGCCGGAGAGCTGCATCTTTGCCGCCACGCGCTCGACCAGCTCGTCCTCGGTGAGGTTCAGCTTGGCGATTGAGCCACCGTTGAGATCATGTCGCTCCTCCGCAGATTTGAGCCGGCCGATGAGCTCCTCGACGGAGATTGCGCTCAGGTCGAGGAGGGTCTCAATTGCCATGGCTATTTGTGCGTACCTTGGTGGGAGTGCTTGGAGGAATTTGCAGACGATTTCTTCCTCCGTGCAGTCGTCGTTGAGAACCGCGAGCTGGTGCGCGATCCTGTTGATTCGGACGCCAAACTCATCCACCGTCTCACCGTCGCGAAACTTGAGCCTATCGAATTCGCGCCAGAGCGTGTTTGCTTTCGCCTTGCGCACGCGCTCCACGCCGATATTCATGGTGCTGATCGCGTCCCATGCAATCTTGGCGGTCGTCTTGCTGGCGATGGTTCCCATCATCTCCGCCGGGACTGCCTTGGCGATGACCTCCAGCGCCATACGATCCTCGACGTAGTCGACGGTGCCGATGCTCACTGCGTTCCACAGGCCGCGCGCCTGCAGCATCACGCGCATGAGCGCCGCCCAGTCGAAGTAGTTGGTCTTCGTGAGCGTTGGGAACGCCCCGCTGTTGTTGACCTCCTTGGTGACCCGATGGATCACCAGACCGCGCTCCGTTCCGCCGCGTCCGCCACCGCTCCCCGATGGCGGCGTCGTCTCCTCCCGAGACTGCCTTGACGGTGAAGCCGATCGATGGCGAGGCATGACGGCTCCCACGATCGCTTGATGACGCTCCCGGGGCCGATCCGGCTCTGATACCAAATGTTGGCAATGAAATAAACTTTCGACGGCTCACGCTCGCACAAACTCACAACGGAGTTGAGTCAGCCAAACAGAAGAACGCAAGATTTTCCGTTGATGCTGAGCTGCTTTGAGCCGCACTTATTGCTCTCTATTTATATGCAAAACAAAAGGTACAAACTGATTACAAAAACGGAAACCAAATCTGAAACGGACATTGAAGCCGTGTCCGTGTCCGTGTTCGAGCAGGATTTAATCAACAGTGTCAGCCTCCAAGGCAAAATTCAGGTTACATCATCCTTCACGTGGCAAAATCACCTCTAGAAAACAACCTTAGAGGGACAAATGCTTCGGTATTTAAATTCTACGGATGTAAATTGGACTTATTCCTTACAGAAATGTTTAAATCTATCTTGCATAGGTGCTAAGCATTATTGAGCTAAGAATTAACAAGAACAGTTGTGCTGAAATGGATTGAAGGTGTGGGAGGTGAAGTTCTGGAAGATGGATCCGTCCACACAAGGCAAGGGGCCTCAAATCGCCGAATCCAGGGTCACGCTCCTGTGTAATCTGCCGGTGTCGGAGGAGCTGAAAAATGCAGGAGACGCTCTCAGAAAATACTCTTAAACTGTAAAACTCAAAAGGGCGATGATTGACGGAATTGCTGATGATGTAAACGTATTGTCTGTAAGTTTCATATGTTCTCTTTCGTATACCAACATGCATGGATCAAGTATTTCATTTAGAGTCCTACAAGTACCAGACAATATCAAAATCAAAATACTTATCTCCAAACGCTAACCAGTCCCTGCAGTTGCAGGTGATGTCGATGTAGTTTGGCTTTTTGGCCCGAGCCGTATACTCATAAAAGAATCATGTTTTGCCTTCGGTTACTTTGCTTTCGAAGTGAATTAGCATTTTGTAGGTCATAGCATGTCTTGCATCCCTAACAAAAAAAATTGAATGTTGAATAAGGGAAGAGGGAATAAACTTAGCTGTCCTCTTTCTAGATTAAAGTTCAAACTATTGGTATCTGATGTGTTCATTTTCTCAAACAAAGAAACACAATATAGGGTATTGCGTACCTTTACTTTGTCACGAGCTGGAAATCTTTTTCCTGATACCCCCCATCCCTATGTAGACATAAATGAAAATGAAAATGCCGTGAAACTCAATCTCTGAACCTCGATAGCTTTCTTCATCCGTGTTCTGTCTCTTCTATTCCGCATTTGGACGTTTTAGGGTGTGTTTGCTTGCTTGTATCAAGTGGTATGCATAGATTGGTTTAAGAAAAAAAAATCATGCATGTGTTTGATTATTTAAATAAAATTATCTCATCCTACATGGTGGAATACAAATTTATGAAATATTCTCTTTAAATGCTTTCACCCAAAATAGTAGAACCGCATGATACAAGACTACCCCATCCCACCGACCAAACCAAAGATGGGAAGAAGCAAGAAGGGAGATGAGGTATCGTAGATTTGAGACGAGTAGATGTTGTATTGATGATAGTGGCACACACTAGGTGCTGTAATATTGCTTACATATGAGAGCAACTGCAGATATCAGCAAAACGAATAAACCCAAGAAGAAAAGATGACTTGGAAACTCTTTCTTGAATTGCTATCATGAGAACAATTCGTGGTCATCAAGTGATTACCATGTATGTATTATAACTTGGTCAACGAACTAAAGGTAATAACCAAGTGCCTAGCAGTAAATAGTGGAGTAAATCAACCTATTGATCTCGTATACGTCTATTAATCCACGCTGGATTATTTCAATTTTGCTGCCAACTCCGTTGGAACCGGCGGAAGCACACAGCGAGGAATAAGATTACCCACAAAAACACACAAAAGAGATATAAGTATTTATTTACAAGATTCAGCAATGCCTACGTTTTTGGGAGCCGAATCGCGATAGCTCTATCGTACGAAGAGTTTCTTTTTTTAAAAAAAAATCACGAATTATGGTTATAAGATGTCGGTGGTATATTTTATACCTCAGTTACGTAGTCCGACCTAGACTCATAGCTCGTACTCTGTAACCCTATATAAGTGCATCTCCCCATATAGGGTTGTGTTCTAAAGGAGTTTTTTTTGGGCTAAAATGATAACACCCGTGCCACGCTCAGAAGCCACGGTAGGGGGCCTACCGTGCGCCCACTGAGCGGCATGTGATGTGAGCTGCCGCTCGGTGGGCTCGTGGTAGGTCGGCTCTTGCCGAATGGGAGTCTGCCACGTGACATATCGCGCGATAGGTCTCTTGTCGTAGCTTTTGAGCACGTCAGTCACGCTATTTTTGTTAATTTGCTCGCAGATGGTTATTTTTGCTACTTTATTTTAGAACAACATCATTTAAAGTAAAAAAAAAAAAACTCTCCGAAAAGCGTACACTTGGCCTCCGCTTTCCGCCTTCCTTTTACAGCCATGCAAAACGAACTCTATGAGCATATACTCATAGTCGTCATCACAATTCCACGTCTTCCTTTTCCAAATAAAAGAGAAGAAATTTCCACATCCAAAATACAAAACACTAGCAAAATTACTAATACCACAGTAAGTAGCACCAATAGTAAAATACCATTTCGTGATAATCCTAATACCAACAAGCAAAATTAGTACTAGTGCCATGTATTAATAGCTGTAGTAATCGATGAAGTATGTGGAATTACACAACATGGCAACTAGAATGGGTTTAACTACATATGATTTACATTGTGCAAGGTTCTTTTTAGTTTAGTGTGGCTTCTAAGCCAACATTTTCGAGTTTTGGCAGATCAAACATATTCTTCCTCGAATTGTTTTGCTTGAGCTAGCTTATTGTTGGTGTGCCCTCACATCGGAGTGTGAGCAAAGTGCTTGCAGGAATTTTTCAGCTCTTGTTGAAACAAAACTATTGTCCTCATGAATTGAAGCTTAAACCCGTGGATCCTTTAGTAGGCTAACGGATCCTTGTATCACTGCAAAGCAGGAAAGACATTTAATCCACCAGGGTTCCATAGCATCTGGTATGACTTGTCAGTTAGATGCCCTCCAATTTAGCATTGCTGGAGAAAATCAGGTCGCAAGGGTTGAAGGCAGCGAAAGATGACCTTCTCAGGAACCCCGAGGAGGCTAATTCTGTCGCTTTTGAGCTAAAAATATATATCAAAGGTAAGTCTTCTGTTTGATATTTGCCTCTCTTTTTTTTGACAAATTTCCTTCCTTTTCTCTCATCTTTGCTCTTTCTTTTGTGAAGAAACAGATGATATTGTGGATAAGCTCAAAGTCAAGCTCCAATCGAAGGGATCGGTGATTGAAGAGCTTAACCGCATCGTGAGGGAGAAAGATGCCCTCAAGACATGGGAAGAGCAATGCATGAACAATGAAGACATGGGAAGAGCAATGCATGAACAATGCTAATGCCCATGAAAAAGAAAAACAAGAGCTCAAAAGCTGTTTGATAGGTAGAAATACTTATCTACGACCAATACATAATATCGGTCAAAGATATTGTTCGTTGACTATCGTTTACTCTTTTTTCATAGAGCAAGCGACATAAAATAAACGACTCCTGGAGGAGCTTGCAACCAGTCGAGAGGAGACAAAGGCAACAAAAGTCAACTTACAAGATAATGTCTCCCTCTTGAACAGCGTGCTCAGAGAGTTAGGTGCCGAGGAGGTCAATCCTCCGAGCGACACCCTAGTCAAGCCTGCAAGCTGCCTTGGCCAGCAAGTCGGAGCCTTCTAGGAGCTAATTACTACTCTGAAGAATAACCAGGCGCAGCCGATGAGAGAGGCTATCGAGAACGGAGTGAGTTATGCCTTGAAAAAACTCAAAGCGTACGACCGCACCCTCTCCCTTCTTCTATTTGAGGCCGACTTCGAATGCACCAAAGAGCAAGCCTAGAAACTGATCGAAGATGCTAGACCAGCCAGAAGAAAGGTTGCAGAAGAGATGTAGCTGGGGCCTCCTTCCGATAGCCAAAATAATGCATATTCTTCAGAGTAATTTGTAATGCAAAGTGCATGTAAAGAACTATTTGACCTTTTGGAATGTATATATCTTCAATTTCCTACAAGTTGTTTTTTTTCCAGTAGTCAGTAACTCATAAGACAAAAATAGAAATGAGAAACAAAAATAAAAACTAAGGTATAAAAGTTATAACTATAACTTTTCATGAGCCCCTGACTGTTTGCTTAGTTAAAGCAAATGTACTATGTAAACAGTGAAAATAGCTTGTTTAAATTCTTTCGACCATGTTTTTGAACCTAGTCTCCTTGTATTGGAAACAAGAGTTAGGGACAGATCAACGCTAGGAAGCTCCTTCTAGTGGGCAAGATCACGTACAGGGATGAGAGACTTCGACTAGGTGATGTCATCTTTCTCTGACTAGTGTAAGGAAAACCAAGTGTTTAAAGTGATTGGAGAAAGAATGAAAACTTAGCTCATCAAGTAATTATGCAAGACAACAAAGAATGAATAAAAATCATAGACTTTATTGAAAACAAAAGAGTTTATGCATAGATCTTTCTTAGCTGGTTTGTGTTCCAAGAATTGGAGAGAACTCTGTCATCTTCCATCGCCAATCATATTGAATCCGATCGTGTGACTTCGACAACTATGTAAGGGTCTTCCCATTTAGGGGAAAGCTTATTCTTATTAGACTGGGTCTGAATCTTTTTCAGGATCAAGTCACCTACAACAAGGCTACGAGGTTGAACCTTACAGTCATAGTACTTGCGTAGGGATTGTTGGTAGATTACCGATCGGATTAAGGTATGGTTTCTTTTTTCTTCGAGTAGTTTGATGTCATCAGCTCGATGTTGTTCTTGATCATGGTCGTTGAAATTTTTGACCTACGCAGACTTAATTTTTAGTTCTGGTGGAAGTGTATCCTCAGCACAAAAAAACTAAGAAGGGTGTTTCTCCTATAGCCCAACTAACGGTTATGCGAATTCTCCAAAGTACTGAGGGCAACTCTTTCACCCAAGCCCCTGATCGTTTTACAAGCTGGTCGAAAACTCAAGGTTTGATTCCTTGCATTATTTGACCATTTGACTGCTCCATTATTTTGTGGATGGGCAATAGAGGCATAGCACAATTTAGTACCTAGTTCTTTGCAAAATTTCTGAAATTTTGCGCTCGCAAACTGGGTACCATTGTCAGTTATGATTCGACTTGGAACACCAAATCGAGTGATCTTTTTGGCCGCTTCAGTGGTTATCCCAGAAACAGGTTTGGCTTCGATCCATTCTGTGAACGTATCGATTACCACAAAATGTAGTTGTCGATGATCTAGAACCGATCTTACGTATGATTGTTTGATTCGGGAGGGGGGTCTCAAAGATTAGAACTACACAGAGAATGACACATGGATTTTATACAGGTTCAGGCCTTCTCCAGAGAGAATAACAACCCTAATCATGTTTGACTATATTGAGTATACTGGTTACAATCAAGAGAGAGGCTAATGCTTGCGCTCCAGATTGTATGTCTCCCTTCTGTCTTCTGACTTCAATCTTTATATAGCATACGAAGAGGTGGCAGTTACTCCAGTCCAAGAGACATCCCAACGTTCCAAATGATAAACCGTTGATGGAGGTTATTGTCAGAAGAATAACCATCCCCACGTTGTCGGATAGTTATCGTCAGAGACAGAGATATAACGTGTAGTTATTCCCAAGAAAAATGCATGTAATAATGCCGTGCATATTGAACACGACATATAAAACTCCCCTATTCGACTAGGCCCACAAGTTGGCAGGTCTTATCAATTAGCAGGTTGTTATAGCCAGGCTGGTCGAAGCCAAGCTAGTCGTAGAAGATTCCACGACTATAGGGTGGTCGTAGAATGACTTACGACTATGTCATGGTCGTAGAATGACTTACGACCATAGGGCGGTCGTGGAAAGTCTCACGACCGCATAGCTAGGTTTTCCCCTTATAAATATTAAGGGGTATACTCAAGACCAGTATAGCGTATTACTATCTGTAACAAGAATTACATTAAATGAGGATTGTTATATCCTCGTCAGTACTCGAGGCCACCTGATGCCTATGGGAATGGTCCTAGGATATCTAGACCTCAGGTTGTGAAATGCCAAGATAGAGGAGTAGTTTGCAATGCTTGAGCCGGCCGGTGTATCTGACTGCTATGAAACTAACATTATACACAATTAGTAATGAGCTCTTTAGCATCGTGGAGATCCGCGGCTAGTAAAAACCTTGTCAAAAGGTCTTACTGACTAGAGTTCTCTAAGAGGCATGTGCCCACATATACCTATGTGTATTTCATTAAGGAGTTCTACTCCTTTCTGCGATATACAACGCATGAACACCCCTTGAGTACCTCTTGGAGAGGACTCCTTCGACTATAGTATACATTTTGGCCTTTCGGGATAGACGATCGACTTTTGCATCATCATCAGGTATTATGTTATTATGAAGATACTCGTAAATGGATGACATCTAGGTATCTTCGTACTCGAGAATGGTTGTTTTCTCTTTTAGTTATTCTAACTTTGCGATCAAAGAAGGTTTTGGTAGTTGTTCCAAAATACCCCTGAAGGGCAACATGATCGGGAAAAAACTATTTGAACTAATTGGTTGGTGAGCAAATTGTACCTTCTTGGGATATATTGTACTTCCAGACTATAATAGTGCACTTATAGCTTTCTGGCATCAGATCATGGGATTAGAGTAACATGACTTTTTCCCCATCTGATTCACAACTAGCTATTGTTTTGAGAATCCCAAGCAGTTCAGTTGCTCGGATATCATCAAAAAGACTCTTGTACTCTATTACATCTTTGTAGCAGAAAATTTAATTGGATGATGTTCGGGACACAAAATGGAGATCAAAGTTTTTAAGTCTGATGTACCACTCGGCATGCGCCCCGTTGATTCCTTGTTTTGAGGACCTCTCCTAAGGGAAATTCAGATGGCACAGTAAACTTGTGCGTTTGGAAATAATACCTTAGCTTTCTCGAAGACGTGAGGGGAGCATATAAAAGCTTTTGGACCTGAGGGTAACATTCTTTTGGCCCATGTAAGACTTCACTGCCATAGTATACTTGCCGTTGAGTATTTTTTACGTTCAGCAACTAGTACAACACTTACCGCTTGTGGCGTAATAGCCAAGTACAACGAGAGTGGCTCATCTGGTTGTGGAAAAACCAAGAATGGAGCACTCGTAAGATATCTCTTGATACCTTCGAAGGCTTTGTTTGTCTCTTCAAACCACTCGAAACCCTCATATTTCCTAAGAAAATTTTAAAAATAGAATCCCTTTTCTCCTAAACGGGCTATGAAGTGACTTAACACTGCCATGCATCCTGTGAGCTTCTGGACTTCTTTCTTTATGGTCAAAGGGCGCATCTGATTGATGGTTTCGATCTTTTCGGGATTGGCTTCAATGCTTCGGGCAGAGACAAGGAACCCAAGTAGCTTCCGCGAAGAAACCCCGAACACACATTTACTAGTATTGAGTTTCAAGCAGTGTTTTGTGAGGTTGTCGACAGTTTCTTGCAGGTCGGAGATGTGATCTCGGTGCCTTATGCTTTTTATGACCAGATCATCGATGTAGGTTTCCAAGTTTCTGCTTGGTTGAAGATAAAATGTATTTTGCACAAGGCGCTGGAAGGATGTACCAATATTCTTGAACCCAAATGGCATTTTGACATACAAAAAAAAATTCCAATTGGAGTAACGAACGTTGACTTTTCTTCATTATCTAAACACATACTAATATGATGATATCCATAATATGCATCTAGAAAACTAAACATCTCACAACTAGCAGTAAAATCAACTAATTGGTCAATACGTGGAAGGGAAAATCATCCTTCAGATAAGCTTTATTCAAATCAGTGACATCTACACACATTCTCCCTTTACCATTAGACTTCTTAACCATCACAGGATTACCCAATCACTCGGGGTAGTCGACTTCTCTTATAAAACCTGCTTTAAGTAGTGTGGCTAGTTCCGACCAGATGGCTTCTCGTCGGTTTGGGGCAAAGCGTCGCAATTTTTGTTTAACATGCTTCTTATCAGGCCGTAAAGCTATCTTGTGCTTGATTACCTCCCCAGGGACCCAGACATGTTGGATGCCTACCATGCGAGTACATCTGTGTTAACTCGGAGGAAGGCAATGAGCACGTCTTCCTTGACCGGTCGTTCGGCTTGGGTGCAACCTTCGGCTTCAAGTGCTTCGCCGAGTGCTGCACGTTGTGAGCTTATCGAGTTGGGATCTGACCTGCTAACTCGAGGGACTTGCTGTCGCATGTGAACACCAAGGACTTGACATCTTTAAGCATTGGTGAC
This sequence comes from Hsuehochloa calcarea, assembly GCA_036346395.1. Lineage (NCBI taxonomy): Eukaryota > Viridiplantae > Streptophyta > Magnoliopsida > Poales > Poaceae > Hsuehochloa > Hsuehochloa calcarea. Next base: position 15,327,299 of record CM070598.1, read on the forward strand.
CATAATGGGCAATCATTAGAAACTTTGCCAAAGTAGGTCGATCAAGAATAACATTATATGTAGTATCAAAATCGACCACATCAAAGGAGATTCTCTCTGTCCATAAATTGCTTGGAATCCCAAACGTAACAGACAGAAACTTGGCCAAAGGCCCAGGTACGATACCGTGAAATGAATATTGCACTTGCTTTATTTCCATCCTGGGTACTTGCAACTCATCTAGGGCACTTGTAAACAAAATGTTAAGTGAACTCCCACCATCAACTAAAACCCTATTAACTCGGCAATTATTGATGGTGGACTCAACCACAATCGAAAAACGATCGGGCTGAGTGGAAGGGACCAGCCAATCTTACTTTTAAAGGAAATATAAACTTCCAATCACTTTGGTAAATTATGGACAACAAGAGAATCGATAGAGTTTACCTCACGCTCTGCAGCCTTAAGCTGCTGTTTTGACTCATATGCTGATGAGCCCCGTAGATGTGGTCAATTGTGTGCTTGGGATCTTGATACGACATCTCCTCGCCCTCCTCTGACTGCTTCTTGCCACTTGCATGCCCCATCTCTTTGATGGTCTGGAGTAGGCCCTTGTCGGAGTAGTAATCCTTGAGCTTCCATTGGAAGACTCGGCAATTGCGGAGGTTATGCCCTTCCTTTTTATGGAAAGGGCACCACATCGGCTTGTCTAACTTCTGTTCGGGGTGTTTGCCTTTGCCCCAGTCGGAGTATAGCTTGGAGCCTTGAGACTCCTTGTCTCTGACGGCTAGCACTTCCTTCGAGCTCTTTGCTTGTGGCTTCTTACCCTTGGACTTGCTCTTGGATTGCAGCCTGCTTTTCCTTCTTCTTGTCCCTATCGTTCACCCCTCGAGAATCATTGTTGTCACAATCTATAGTCTGGTTCCACTCGACTACCTCAGCAACAGTAGCGTAGCGGTCGACCATCTCAAAGAGTTTAGCGATAGTGGATAGAGGGTTCAAGGAAATATCTTCTGTGAACCTCTAATTCCAGACTCCCTGCTTAAAGGCTCAAATAACAAATGAGTCTGATACCTCATGAATAGTATTTTTATGAACCGACGCAGGGTGTCGTGCAACTCCTGTGACATGCGGTGCAGGCCATCCTCCTTTCCAGGACGATTGTAGGTTCCCTGGAAGTTTGCCAGTAGCAAATTACATAGATACTTCCATGAGTAGATCGACTCAAGCGGTTGGTTGAGCATCTACGATCGAACAGAACCTTCGAGCACGGTCGAAAGATAGTTCGTCATGACATGCTCACCTCCTCTTGTTGCTCGACTCATAGTCGTAGCAGACATCCATGTCTAGTCATGTGTATTTTGCGAGATCGAACCAATTCTCCTTGTTCCACTTGTTTGACATGGAGGCATCTGAGCATAATGAACGAAGAACATCGCCGTGTTCCCCATGGCGACCTCAACTGTTGATGAATTAGTATTGATCACACGTATTTTGAGATCACACAGGAAGAGACAGTGTGTTTTAGATAGGTTCAGGCCTTCTCCAGGAAAAATAGTAACTCTACTCTTGTGTTCTTATATTAAGCGAGATTACAATGCACAATGTGCCATTGAAACTATGAATGCTCTCAATGGTCTCTCTCCTCTCCATATGCCGGCACCGTCCCTTATAAAGTGTCGAAGTGGTGTCAGTTGTTGCCCATCAAGAGATGCCTTGACAGTTGCTGGAATCCGCATGTGGACGACAGTTGTTGTCAGTGAGATCCCTTGCATGTTCATGAGACAGTTGTTGCCTGAGATGGAAAGAGGTGCAGTCAGAGACACAAAGATGCATGTGTTGTATTTGCTACCACACATAGTTGGACATGGTATACATGATCCCTAGTTGATAAAATAGGGCCCACATATTTGTATCTGTGAGACTTATCGACCAGAAGGTGGTCGTGATTTAACCTGGTCGTAACAGACTTTCCGACTAGAGGTATATTGGAGGGCTATTAGAATACTATTATCTATAATAAATATTATTGATAAATAGCTTACTTAATTAATAATTATTCAATCCTCGTTAATATGGTTGGTATACAATAACTTAGCTAGCCGTGCAAATGTGCGGGCTAGTTACCAAACTAGTTAATAGCTTAAGCAATTGCGTACTTATCCATTGGATCAGCGTGGCTACCCTGTTCCTGGTACCTCCCATCCTCATGTGGACATAAATGGAGAAATGATGAAGGCAGAAAACACTCTCCATCCATGGCCAACAATCTTCACGTAGATTTCCCAGAAATAAAAATACTATTTTCTTCATCTGCGGTTTGTCTTCTCTGGACTTTGTTGTTTCTTCTATTTCACATTTGGAGGTTTATATAACAAAGATGGGAAGAGATGAGAAGCGAGAAGGGTTGGCGGTTGGCCGGTGTTGCATTGGTCATGGTGGTTGTTCTATGCCCTATACTATTGCTCATTGAGAGTTCACCCAAAAGCTTAAGCTTTTGAGGAAAAGGTGGACACTAGTCATACTTCAATACTCCCCCTTGTTTCTAGATTCCATTAGGCTTATCACGGGGACTCAAAGTGTGTTGCAAGTATTTTGCTTTCAATTGTGCTAGTAAAATCTCAAACTTAGGAGTTAGGATTATTGGCATTGCTCTAATACTATATGTATTGAGTTCTATGTACCAATCAATTCATGCAAGGAGCTTAAGGTTTTGAGAAAAAGGTGGAAAAAATAGTCATACCAAACAGATAATTATCATTGCATATGGCAGAAAAGGAAGACAATAAAGGGGGAAAACAATGATCTGGAAATTATGTCGCCACAATGCTTGCCCTAGACTGTCCTAGATGGCCCAGTTGCCACTCTAGACACAAGCTTAACCATTAATCTTAGGAAGTGACAACGATGAAGTCACACAATATCCATACTACAGGCTTATGGTAACAAATAAGGTAAATAGAGGAGACAACTAAAAGTGATATAACTTGCATACCATATTCGAAGGTATTTTTGAAGGTCTGGAATTTGAAGTGTCTATTTTGGTGCATCCTCCATGGATGTTCAATTATTTTTAGGCTCTTTTTAGTCAAATATAACATGTTTTAGCGTAATTCATTGCAAAATGTTGAGAATCGTCATGGTTAGTTGTCAAATGGCACGGTTAAGCACAAATATGAGGGAAAGCCGGAGGCAAAGGAGGCAGAATAATGTAACATATTGAGCACCAACAGTCACTTCATAGATTGCTTATTGCTAGAACCAAATTATCACATTCCTCATTGCAACAAATGGTCACACAATGCCTTTAGAAAATGGAAGAATCTTTTCAGCCATACTGCCATCAGGCAATCTCAGCTCTTTTGACTAGCATAAATGGAGATGGAGTTCTTGCCACTACCATGGTGCAAAAACGGGAATATTGAAACTGAGCTCCAGGTTACAGCGCCCATATTCAGTTTGCTCGGCTTTCACTAGCTTGCTTGGCTTTCACTAGATCTTTGGCTCCTTAATTGAGGAGCCTTGTGAACTGTTATCATTGCAAAAGGCAAATGGCCTTGGAGGTTCAGACATTCTGCATTTTTGGTCATCGTCCCTTAGCTGCAAAAGTTTGTGTGGAACACAAAGAATGAGCTTGAGCACCCAAAACAAGTATTACTATTCTATCTTCGTCGGCTTGCTGGGATCACCCTCTCTTCCATGTGCGTTCTAGCGTGTCTCATACCTCATGTCCCTGAAAAAAGGGAGTGCATCGAAGGAATTGATACAAGAGGATGTTAAATGCTGAAGTAGTTCTCTAGTTTTGTTTCCTCAACATAAGCCAGTGCCTACATTTCTTTCCTATACAGCTGGAATTCGTTTTCCTTATGCTTCCCATCCCCATGCACACAGAAACTGAGAAAGGAAAATGGCATGAAACACTAGACTCTGCAACGCTAGAAGAGAGAAGAGGTACTATATAGATGTCACTATGTCAGACAAGTAGGTGTTGTATTGATCAGGTGATAGTAGGTGCTGATGAGAAGTTATTGTAGGTGGGGGGCCCCTTCTAGATGTAAGGAAGGATACTGAGAATAAAATAATCTGGGAAGGTCAGTAGTTCACCTTGAATGGTGCACTGTCAACTACTCATGGCCATTACCTTCAAGTTGGAGAAGGTCAGTAGTTCACCTGGAATGGTGCACTGTCAACAACTCATGGCCATTACTTTCAAGTTGGAGCTTTTCATTGTGTCTTTCATGACATATTATATCAACATTGCATTGCCAACAAGACCATATGCAAGCAAAGCAACTGCATAAGTCTCATAATTTTATACATCACACAGTAGTCGTCTTCTGGGAATACCAAATAGTACATGAGAATCTAGGCACAAGCAAATTACATACATATCAACGCAATGACATCAGAGACTTGCTGGTGCTGTACACTCAAGCAGCAGGGACAGCCGGAGGAGGCAAGAGGGTTATCTCCACATTGTCATGAACACCCTGCAGAAGCAGCTCACCATCGTAGGAGACAATTTTCCTCTTCTTGGCAGCCCGCAAGGTGCCAACTAATGCTTCAAATATGTTTGCGCACCGATCATCGTTGAAGAGGACACCAAATGTAACCTGAGAACCACAAGTGTTCAGTACCACAGGTTGGTATATTTTGAATTAGTACACAAGGTGTAGGACAGCTATGCTAAGAACTTTGAACATTACCATGGATACGTTTCCATGATTTCTGTAACATCGTACGGAGAAGCCCATAACCATTGGCAATTTTTCTTACGAGTACACGTGTAGAAGTAGAACTCACAAAATCAAAACTCCTTTAGCAAACGTGTAGAAGTAGGCTGTTGTAGTGCTGTGCTTGTACTTTAACAACATGCCATGTCAACCTAAGCATAAGGTCGAGTTTTTGGCTAATATAGCACTGTTTGCATGGGAAATAGCAAATCTAGTCCTCTCCAGAGATCAAAACCAAAGATGTCACTGCGGACTAGCCGGTAGGCGATATGTGTGAAGTCCGTGCGCCAGGGGTTGTCCGCATGCCCCTGGCCTGGACGCCCTCTGTTGTAATTATCTAGTTGCAATTAATTTATTCGTAATTAATTAGTAGTCGTAATTTTTGTAATTAATTAGTCGTAGTTAATAATTATTAATTAATTAGTCGTAGTTAGTTAATAAATTACGACTAAATTAATAAAAAACATGCACAAAAAACTAATTACGACTAGATTAATAATACGCGCATGATTTCAACGCATAATTAATTTCATGTTATAATAAATTTTTGGTACGTGTGATAATACATATAAAGTTAAACATATAAGGAAAGCGCATGATTTCATGCGCCCGATTTGGAATGCGATTTTTTGGCTTTTTCAAAATATTAATTTATTAGTGCAAACTGTTAAGGATTTTCAACATGTTATAAAGTAGACACTAATTAAGCATCTTTGCATGTCCAACCCACCCGGTCTGCCCCGTACGAGACCGTTGTCAAAAAATACAAGTAAGTCTTGCATGTTCGACATTACCTAAACCCACAACCACCCAATGCATATGTTAGGAGCAATTCACCGTTCTTTACTATACACAATCAAATAAATATGTCGCATTATTTAGTTTACATTTCCCTACCTCCCCAAAATAACTACATTTTGGTAATTCTTATGTACAAGTTTAACCTAATCAGTGCATACCAAAAAAACTACTAAATTTCTGAAGAAAAAAAACTAGTAATTCTTACGACTAAATTATTTAGACTAACTACGACTAATTAATTACAACTAAATTAATTACGACTAATTAATTAAGAATATCTAACTACGACTAATTAACCGTGACTAATTTATTATGAAAATTACAAGTACTTAATTACGACTAATTAATTACGAAAAAATAATTACGACTAATTAACTATGACTAATTAATTATGAACAAACTAATTACAACTAGATAAATACACAGCCCGGGGGGGGGGGCGGACAATGGAAGTCCCCTCCCCTAGCGCACGGACTTGACACATGTCGCCTATCGATGAGTCCGCGATGTCATTTTTTGCTTTGATCTCCAGAAGAGGCTAGATTTACTACTTCACGCGCAAACAGTGCTATATTAGTCAAAAACTCGCATAAGGTCAAGATCTCGAAAGTTCAGGATACAGGGAAGGTGCAAGGGACTACAAGGTGCCCTACAACAATCAAGTAATACAGCATATCTCTATGTCCATTTCTCTTTTACTGTAGCATTTTGGTTTTAATGCCTCTTAGTTACCGCTGAATCGAACATTTGTTTGCACATTTTCAGGCCTTAAATGTTACTACCTTTGGCAATTGAGTCTAAATGTGAATGATATACACCTATAACACTAATGTGGATTTCGATACTTGAAATTTATTAGAGAAAGTGCATGACAGGAGTTTGGATCAAGGAATAGCTCCCCTCCACATGACCATGGATAGAAAATGTTTTTGAAGGGGAATAGATAGAAAATGTATGTTGGACAAAGAGAAAATAAAAAATAGTAAAGAGGCAAAAATGATAGTCAAGAACCAAAAGTAATGCATCTCAAGTACATAGGTAGAGACTAGAGAATTGCTAGGGACAACCAGGGCAATTTATTCAATAGAAACGGGACCTTGGGCAACAACTAGTCTGGAGGTAGTTGATACATTTAACGTACTACAGAAAAGGAGCCTAAATTAGCATTTGCAAAGTTTCTATTGGTTGTACCTAACACCAAAAGAACCACCAGCCTAACCTTAAATATCACTAAAAAATCCTGCAATCAAGAAAGAGGAAAAGGAAGGACAAATCACAGTGATAAGTCCCTTTTGACCACCATATGCACTTTAGAACCTAACATGACTAAGAAACAAGATATATGAACGAAGTTCACAACCAAACATAATACTTGCCAACTGTAGACTAGGAACGATAATGAAAAACTCATTAGAAGACAAGATTCATTTGTGCATACACCGTTTCGTATGCATCCATATGCATGTTAATACGACTATATGAACAAGCCGCAACAACAGATAAAGCAAAATAACCATTATTGCGAATCTATCAGACTCAGATAAACGGCACAACAATGGTAGAAGAAAATTACAGGCACAACAATGGTAGAAGAAAATTACAACTCAGTATGAAGAATTCACTTTTGAAGCAAATGTGAAGAATGAAGAATTCTGGAAATAAATATGCACAGCCATGGGCCTATGGTTCTTAGTCCCTTATGGTTTTCCTTTTCTTTTTCTTTCCACAATCGTAATGGAACATCATTCTTTCAACAGTACATCTCTTAACGTATCAACAAGGGAAAGTAGACTACAGTAAATTGCAGTTCCATTTGCAGAGGTTTCTCAAAATGTAATTTCATTGGATTGACGATATACTAATATTAGCAAAATCCACATCAAACTCCATATCATTGGTTCAACTTATCAATCATGATCAAGGTTGTCAGAATCTCGATTCTAATCATACGATCCTACGCTTTTACGACCCAAATTGACTGGACCGATCTGATACTATGGTAGAATCTTAATATTATTACGATTCTAACAAAAAAAATTGTAGGATCATGATAGATTTTTTTCATATGATCCTACACGATTCTAGTAATTTATCGTATGAAATTTTTTATTATAAATAATTTATTTGCATATGTCACTTTCATTGTAAATTTTTACTTTTTATTTCTTCATGTCCATTGTAATTTACATAAATAAAAAATGATCTTTCCTTTGCACCACATTTTGGTAAACAAAAGTTCTAAAAGTATAGTTTGAAAAATGAAGAAGTGTTAAAATACAAGGTAGATTTGAAAAAATGTTTTGGTAGAATTAGATAGGATCTTAGATTCTATATCGATCCTACGATTCGTGATCCTAAAGCTCTGATCCGATTTAGAATCGTGATTCAGACAATTCCGAACCGAATAGGATCACGATTCTGACAACTTTGATCATGATCATCGATACTCGTAACAGATTTCACTTACTGGCCAGAGATGCACAAATTAGGGATCTGCACTATACACATCAGGAGATAAAACATTCTCCTACGAGCAACACATTGCCATAGATACACATCATGATATCAGCAGTAACACAACATCGCGTCAGAATCCAACAAATGTGGCAATGGTCTATCTACGCCTTCACCCCCCGGACCATAATTTTGAGGCAATTTCACATCAGATGATTGGCAAGCGCACACCAAACTGCACATTGTCGTGAGTTATCGAGAAAAGAAAAGGGATCCCAACTCAGGCCACCCGAAAGATGTAAAATGCGTCGTGCGGATGCCAGATCTACGGTTATTTCGGAGGACAGGTAAGGGTATACCTTGTAGGAGCCATCGGACTTCTGCTGGCCGAGCCTCTGGATCTCCTCCTTGAGCCTTCCCACCTCCTCCTCCACGTTCATGGCGTCTGGTCTCTGCTTCTGCGCGTTTGCGAGTTCTTGAATCTTTGTCGCAGCAGTATGGATATTTTTGGGGAGTGGGAGGAATGGAGTTCGCGACTCTGTGGCTAGTCGAAGTGGCACCAACGCGTGGACCGTTTGATCGGAAATTGAACGGGCGAGATGAAGGGACCATTCGCTGGACTTGACTTTTCACTGGTTCATGGAGAAATTGAGTGGTGCACGACAGGCAGCCATGGAGCATGGTGTACCATCGAATCCATGAAAAAGTAGTAGTATACTTCAATTCAGTGTCTGGATTCTGGTCGCTGTGTACAAACAAAGAGCATGGAACAGACAGGCAAGGGGGGCACAGCCGCATAGTTAGTTTGCTGGGATTTTTTTTTTTTGGCCTGGCAAGTTTTGAATGTGTATGTACAGAAATAATTTATTTTGATTTTTTTTTGTTGCAAATTTAGCCTTCTTCCTTGACCGTGAGGACGCTGCCGCTGCCCCAACGCTCCAGTTGTCGGAGTCCACCAATCCAACACGCCGCCCTGACGCGTCGCGCCCGACCCGGGCCTCCCTCCGGGGAGCCATTGCCGTCGCCACCGAGGAACTCCGGCCAGGCTACACCGCGCCCATTCCGCCGTGTCGCGCCACCGCTCCGCCGCGCCGCCGCGCTCAAGGCTCTCATCACGCCGGGAGCGATCGTTGTTGACCGCTCATCTACACAAATTCGCCGCTTCCGCTTGTGCCCGTCGGAGCCACCCACCGCTGCCACCAGAGCAGCAGCAAGGGGGAACCCTAGTTCCCCGTGCGCTCTGTTGGCCTGCAGGCCATTTTAACCGGGCCAGCCAGTAAGAAGCCGGCCAAAAAAACAGTACGTCATTCTAACCGCCACGCCGACCAGCGCCACCTATTAGACTTCGTTGCTTTGGTTACCGCGCTATCCAGCGTTGCCTACCAATGGTCGTTGTTTATGTTCCTCGCTGTCTGATGATCTTCAATGGTCTCAATTATTAGGACTGGTTTCAGCATATGCGTCTCCACATGCGAGGTCAGCGTCTTTGGGAGTTTCTTACTGGCGAGTTACCTTGTCCGCCTCACCCTGCTCCGCCCGCTAAGCCTGTACTCCCGAAGGATGCTTTCGAAGATGCTCATACAAAGGCATCTGGGGTTTTTAAGGATGCTATGGAGACTTTTTAGACTCAGTATGCTGCCTACAAGACATGGATTGATGAGGATGCTCGTGCCTCTGCTATTCTGGTTGCTAGCATGGGGGTGCAATTCACTGAAGATGTGGTTGATTTGGTTTCAGCACAGTTGATATGGACACATATGCGCAACCATTATGAGCCGTCTAGTGATTCGTTGCATCTTTCTGTCGTGCGTCAGGAGCAGTCGCTACATCAGGGAGATACTACTGTGGACGAGTTCTATGCCCAATTGTCTGCTGTATGGCGTCAGATTGACTCTTTGGGATCGGATGTTTGCCACACTTGTCAGTGCTATTAGTGTCAGCAGTCTCACTTGGAGCTTCGTCGTATCTACGACTTCTTAACCTATCTCTGGCTGAGTATGAGCAGACTCGTGCTCAGTTGTTGGTACACCACCCTCATGTGACCTTGTTGGAGGCCCTTGCCGCTGTTCGTGCTGAGGACATTCGCCTTCGTGTCGCGGGTCTGCTGCCGTCACCGTCGTTTCCTTCAATTCTAGCAGCTCCTCCAGTTTCTACACCCGCTACGTATCCAGCTCCTTCTTCATCAATGGAGCCTTTACCAGTGACAGCTGATGTTGGTAGGGTGCGCTGCACCTATTACAACAAGGATGGACACCAGGCACAGTTCTGCTATGTCGGGACCCAAATATGCAAATCTGGACCCTCTGTGTATTCTGCACTAGTCCAGGATCACGCTAGTGCACACAGTGTCAACATTGATGAAATATCACATCCATACAACGAATATAAGAATAAACGAGTACATTTAAATAACAAATAACTGTTGGGACCTTATGGTCGAGTGTTACATTTATTAAGCCATGCAAGGCTGACAATAAAGAAATAAACTGCAATGAAACGAAATAAACTCGGTGGCTCCCATCAATTTACCACAGCAACCGATGGGATCAAGACCCTAACGCTCAACCTTCAGAGAACTCCTCTTCAAAAGCAAAGTGACGACTCCTCCACTTCATTGATTTGTTTAGCAAGAGTGAGTACACACCGTACTCGCAAGTCATACCACGTAATGCATTTATACATGATGGCTTATTCCAAAGAAATGGCTTCGTGGTTATTTTGCGAAATGCAACATTTGCAATTGAATACAAATAATAGATTGAAAGCGTAATTCAAAACAAATAGACAATAATAAGTTAACAATTGATTTCACAAAGGACACAGTCTAATCAAGTTCTTTCACACACAATTTGAACAAGTTATCTCACACGGTGACCCTTTCCAATTGTTTTATGAAAATCTACCCTCGTGTGAAATTCGAGCATGTCCATAACCGAGGACGCGGCTATTCAATAGATTGGTTTAAACACTCTGCAGAGGTCAGACACTTTACCCACACGATGAAACCAACCGGATCGAGTTGATCACAACAAAACCTTTCGAGACTTCATCTCAAACAATGACACTCCGTGTGCTTTCTCGCCGTCAATTTGTACACACCCTTGAACGACACACACCATTGGACAGGATGCAATGAACCGATCCGCGATGTGACATATCACACCTCCATTTCATCACACGCCTTAAATACAACCCGAGTTGTCAATGTCAAGACTCCATAACTTACTAAGTTAGGCCCACCATACTAGGCATGTGGTCGTGCAAGAAGGCCCATTCAATGGCGCACAAAGTTAAGTCCTTAATTGACCAAGGCAAGACTTCCAGCTTTAACCCAAATCACAAAGTTTAATAAGCACACACTCCACCATTCACAGAATCCACCACTTGCCTCGCCTAAATCTTTTCCCACCCGTTGATTAAGTGCAACACATGCCATCAACGAGTAATAGCACACAAACACACAGATTCATCACACGCCCATAATCACTTAGTCAAGTTTATAATTGCAACTCTCACATGAAATGATGACTCGTGGCATGGCTAAGCGGTCTAATCGTATCTAACCAACCCACGTTGGTGCTACAATAATACCAACTAATAATTAATCAACCTAGGGTGACAAAAGATCATGGCATACAATAGACAAGGTGGCATAACAATTTGGATTAATAACTACACCCAAAAGCATTTAAATATATACTTGAAATAGAATGCAATACATTGAAACAAAGTATTTTGAAAACTGGGTTCAAAATTATCAAAGGTATAACTTGCCTTGGAATAGATCTAGATATTGGTCTTGGTCTTGAGGTGCTCCTTCTTCGCAAAATTCCAAGTTTCACGCCTACTGCAAACGAGACAAAAGAAACAAAACAAATAAATAACAGAGGCAAAACAAACTCCAAAAATTAAATAAAATTCACCATTAAATAGATCTTAATTTTATATGAATTTACAAATTTGAATGGGCTCAATTGGACTTCGGATGCAAAAGATATGGGCTTTGAAAGATTTGAAAATCAATTAAACCCTAATTTGGATTTTCTCGATTTTCCCGAATTATTTTTATAAAGGAAAATCGGATTATTGCGCAATGCTTGCGCCACCGAGAAAAAGAAAATAATTAAAATCAGATCGACAGCGGTGCCCCACTGCTCGCTGGCTTTCGCCCACGGTGAATCGGGTTCACCGAGCCACGGAGATTTGGCCCGTGGATCGAGCCACGCGGACGCCAGTGGTCGCCACGCGTAGCGACACGCAAGCGCACGAGGTGATGTGGCGCCGGCGTGGGCGGCTTGACGTCGCGCACACCAAGCGGCGGCGCTATGGGACCGAGGGCTCGCCGGCGTTCGGCGGCGACTTCGGCAGGGCTTCAAAAACGGTTACCAAGGGCGCGGTTATCGGAGGTGACGGCGAGCTCAGCAGCAACGGCTCACCGCGGCGGCGAAGAAGGTGGCGGCGCGAGCTCTGTTGTCGGACGGTCCGGCAACGGCGGTGAGGCGTCCTCGGACGGCGGCGGCGACTGTAGCTCCGGTTGTTGCGAGCACGAGAGGCGATGGCGCACGGACAACGGAGGTCCGAGGCGGCGGAATCCGGCGGCGAAGAGGTTGCGGCCGCGGCGAACCTTCGCAATGCGCCAAACGAAGACGGCAGCGGCGCGCCTTAGGGTTTTAGTGGAGGAGGTCAGGCGAAGAGGTTGGCATGAGGCGCCCTTTATAGCCCCGTGGAGAGATATCCGGAGAGAAGGCGGCGGTGCGGAAGAATCGAGTCGGCGCGAGAGATCGGGAGGAGGACGACGAGCGAGTGGCGAGGCGGGTCCACCGGTCGCCGAGCAAGCTGAGCGGCATGGGCGGCGGCAATGAGCGATGGAGATCTCGCACGAGAGAGCAACCGAGGCTGGCGGCAGCGAGCGTAGCGATCGCGCCAAGGAACACGCGCGCGGTGATCCAAGGCGCAAGCGGAGTGGGCTGCGGGAGTGGGCCGGGCGATGGAATAGTCGGGCTTCGCCCAAGATCGTTCAAGGATTTAAATAGGTTTTTCTTTTAAATGAATCCAGAAAATGCAAATAGCAATTAGAAAATAGCAAATGACTTTGGAAAAATTCCAGAAAATTCTATAAAATATAACCAAGCATATAGAATCTAAATAAAATAATTTTGACAATTGTTGATGTTGGGATTAAGCACAATAAATCAATTTGTCCTTAAAGTCCATATTAAGCTTTTTAATTTAATATTCAAATAAATCCAAATGATAAATTTTCTTGCTACCAATATTAAAAAGATTTTAAAAGTTCTGAAAATAGGGATGTTACATGCTACAAGAAGAAGAAGGATTTACGTCGTGGTGGCCATTCTCCAAATGGCACTGGTGGTTCCTCTTCTCAGAGGAGCTCTGGTGCTTATAATTCTCGTGAGTTTCACACCGCCGATCGCATGGTCGCTTTTGCACCGTCTCCGTTCTCACTGGGTTCTGTTGCCGCATGCCTTCTAGTGAGAGACCACCTTCTACTCCTTCCTCAAGTATATCACTTTGGATTCTTGACTTTAGTGCTTCTTTTTATATGACATCTGATTCCAACAGTCTCATTTCCATTGGTCCTTTAGTTGATCCTATCACTGTCCAGATAGCCGATGGTACCTCTCTCTCAATTGCAGGACGATGCACTCTTTTGAATTCCTCTTTTCATGTTCCTGCTATTTCTTATGTTTCCAAACTAACCATGCAGCTCATATCTGCCGGTCAGCTCACCTATCATAGTTGTCGTGTTATTCTTGATTCTGATTCTTGTTCTGTTCAGGATCGACGCACGGGGACTTTGGTTGGTACTGGCTCTTGTCGCTGTGACTCACGGCGTCTCCAGAAGCTTGACTGACTTCATCTTCCTTCCGCTGCCCCTGCCAGTCTTGTTGCCCCCACCTCCGCCATCGCTTCTGCTGCATCCTCCACTACGTCTTTTGCTCAGTGGCATCATCGTTTGGGACATCTTTGCAGATCGCGTTTATCTTCTTTACTTCGTCGTGGTCTTTTAGGGTCTGTGTCTGGTGATGTTTACCTCAATTGTCAGGGTTGTAAGCTTGGTAAATAGCTCCAACTTTCTTATCCTTCCAGTGAGTCAGTGTCACAACATCCTTTTGATCTTGTTCATTCTGATGTATGGGGTCTAGCTCCTTTTGTTTCGAAAGGAGGTCATCGATATTATATAATTTTTATTGATGATTTTTCTCGCCACACATGGATATACTTTATGTCATCTCGTAGTGAGTTTTTATCCATCTAAAAGACTTTTGCCACCATAATTTGTACCCAGTTTGCTTCTCCTATTCGTGTCTTTTGTGCTGACTCTGCTGGGGAATACTTGTTAGGAGTCCTTCGTGGTTTTCTTGCTAAGCAGGGTACTCTCTATCAGTTTTCTTTCCCTGGTGCTCATGCCCAGAATGGTGTGGCTGAACAGAAGCATCGTCATCTTCTTGCTCTCTTTATTAACACTTCGCCTCCTGGTCGGACGCTTCTCCTTTTATATGTTGATGATATGATCATTACTAGAGATGATTATCAATACATCACATTTGTGAAGGAGCGTCTTAATGAGTAGTTTCTCATGTCTGATCTGGACCCTCTTCGCTACTTTCTTGGGGTTGAGGTTATTTCTACTCCTGAGGGTTTCTATCTGTCACAAGAACAATATATTCATGATCTTCTTGATCGTGGTTCTCTTACTGATCAGCACACCGTTGAGACTCCTATGGAGCTTAATGTTCATCTTCGGCCCACTGATGGTGAGCCTCTTGCTGATTCTACTCGCTATCGTCACCTTGTTGGGAGTCTTGTTTATCTGGGTGTCACCAGTCTTGACATTTTATACCATGTGCATATCTTGAGGTAGTTTTTTTCTGCTCCCACTCAGCTCCACTATAGTTATCTTCTTCGTGTTCTACGATATCTTTGTGGAACCATCACTCATCGTCTGTTTTTCCCTCGCTCCAGCTCTTTACAGCTCTAGGCATATTCTAATGCCACATGGATATTGTTTTAGGATTGCCTAGAACACAGAAGGGGAGTGATAGTATATTTGTGGTTGTTGATCAATTTTCTAAGATGGCTCATTTTATACCATGTCATAAGAGCAATGATGTTGCTCATATTGCTGATTTATTCTTTCGTGAAGTTGTTCGTTTACATGGTGCACCTAATACTATAGTTTCAAATCGTGATGCTAAATTTTTTAGCCACTTTTGGTGAACTTTATGGGCTAAATTGGGGACTAAACTGTTATTTTATACTAATTGTCATCCCCAAACTGATAGACAAACTGAAGTTGTGAATATAACTTTTATCTACAATGCTTAGGGTTGTGTTGAAAAAGAATTTAAAAATGTGAGAAGAATGCTTGCCTCATATTGAGTTTGTTTATAATCGTTCCTTGCATTCTACTACCAAGATGTGCCCTTTTGAGGTTGTTTATGGTTTTATGTCTCGTGCTCCTATTGATTTAATGTTTCTTCCATCTTCTGAGAAATTGAATTTTGATGCTAAACAACGTGCTGAATTGATTTTAAAAATGCATGAGATAACCAAGGAGAATATAGAGCGCATGAATGCTAAAGATAAACTTGCTGGTTGTCAGGGAAGAAAATATCTAACTTTTGAACCAGGTGATCTTGTTTGGTAGCACTTGAGAAAAGATAGGTTCCCTGAATTGAGAAAGTCAAAATTGATGCCTAGAGCTGATGGTCATTTCAAAGTGTTAGAAAAGATTAATGATAATGCATACAAGCTTGAACTGCCTACAGATTTTGGGGTTAGTCCCACATTTAACATTGCAGATTTGAAGCCATACTTGGGAGAAGAGGACGCGCTTGAGTCGAGGACGACTCAAATGCAAGAAAAGGAGGATGATGAGGACATCTCTACTATGGATACAGCCGCGCCTACACACACAACTCATCCACAACCAGTATAAGGACCTCTTACCTGACCTCGTGCTCGCCAACTTAATTACCAAGTGAAGTCGTTCCTATGTTTATATATTACTAGGAATAAACCGCTACCTAATGCAAGTGATTTAATTGTGCTTAAGAACATGAGAAAGGACCAAGGAGAAGCTTGTGGAGTCATGGACATGCATGGAAGGCATAATAGAGGTCACCACATCACTTTGGATCCATGTCAAGCAAGAGTTCGAGTTGGGCTCGTTCTGGATTTGAATTCGGACTGCTGCGATAATACTAAGTTTAAACGGTCATAACTTCTTCATACAGACTTCGTTTGGAGCGTTTCTGGGCTTCATGGAAAGCTTATCAAGTCTACTTTTCAATGGATCCAAGCTCATTATCAAATTCCATTCAAGCCAGACACAATAGTCAAAAGAGTCAACATCTATTTATGAGTTCGAGTCAAAAGGGTGCTGCGCCACCTCCACTTGGGCCCATGGGCCGTGTAACCCTAGGGGTGTGCGTCCACTTCACTGGCCGCCACCCTTGGTCATCTCCCTATATAAGAGCCACAACCTTCTTTTGCTAGAACTCGGATTTCATTTGATTAGTTTCTCCATTGTGAAAACTCTCGTTCTTCGCTTGTGTCGACTAGACCAACCATAAAGAACCTCTACAGAATCCCACCTTTTGAACTCAATCATATATTTGCAATTCAGATTGCTTTTTACCTTGTTCTTGCTTGTTCTCCGATTGCTTACAGGAATTGATCCTCGTGATCAGGTCAACTGGGCCTTTGGCACGGTTGATAACTACTTGGTGGTTAGTTCAGCGATTGCTTGGTTCGTGCGTGCTGCATTCGTAGCCTGGATCGTGAGAGTTGACCGTCATGCAATAAAAATTTACCCCTCTCATCAAAAGATCGGGACAACAGAGCACATCATATTGTCAAAGAGTTTCGTTTGTTTTTTGCTTCATCCGATGAAGATCATCCTCCTTCCCGGGACGATCATATGTCCATTGAAAGTAGGCGATTAGAGTATCGTAGAGCTGCTCCCAAGTATAAATAGATCCGACCGGTAGGTTGAGCAACCATGAGCGGGCAGACCCTTCAAGGGCCGTGGGCAAGTAATTTGCATCACGTTGCCATTACCACCACCAGCTTTGATGGCAATAGCATAAAATTGAAGAAATTCTAATGGGTTCTGAGTCCCATTGAATTTTTCTATGTTGGCTGGTCGGAACCTGTCCGGCCAACGAACTGCTTGGAGACTGACCAAAATGCTCGGCAGCTCGTAATGGAATCGTGGCGCCTTCTCTGAAAAGGAGTCAGATTGTAATTAGTTGGGGATCAGTTCCTTAGATTTGCATACCTAGGATCCGGTGTCCCAATTCGGTCGTGGACGTTATGATAACGTCTTTGACCACCTGCTTGGTTCAGATGATGCCTGAGATCGCCTGAATTGAGCGGTCGTTCATCTTGATGAGGAGGAGTGGCTGTCGTGAAGAGTTGTCTTCCCTCATGATTTCCTGGTCAGAACCCATGAGGGGGTCTTGGTGTTGATTGGTCCTCTGCTCGACCATGTTGTCCCTTACTAAGAGAGGAGCACTGGGATGAAGTCATCGTGTGACTTTGTGAATTCCTTTACTCCTGGTATATTTTTGTATGCCGCATGGTTTGTTGGAGGATCTCTGACACCTAACCTGCAAGCTGAGCATAACCTGGAGTTCATGCTAAAGTAGGATCTGAATTATTCATAATATCCCAGACTCGTTGCAGGTTTTGTATTGTTACTGAAGGTCATGGATGATTCCCGCTTGCAGTGGATGTTTGATGAGGTGAATTTTCCCTCGACCTTTCGTTGGGCCCTGTCTGACCCCTTACTCTCGGTGGGGTAGGAACAGTGAATTAACTGATGCACGTCCATCAGCTTGGTTGCCTCCGGTAGTTGGTTCTTGAGCGCTCTTACCATTTCCACAAGCAAGTGGTGATGAGTTAACCAGTGAAGGATCGTACATGGCATCCGGATTGGTATCTCCAATTGTGTTAACTTCGTGGCGCCAGCAGTGACCTTCTAATGAACTCCTGTCGTAACTAAGGGAGAGCCTTCCAGTGCTTTTGCAAGGAGCCTCCATGATGGGGAGTGGTCGAAGATTACTTCCTTTGGTGGACTCTGTGGTGGACTTAGCCTGATCCGGCGGATTGCCGATCGTATGCTGAGTTTCACCATGCCCACTTGGCCTATGATCAGTGGTAACTTCATCGACACCTTTACCAGATGTCGATTGGCCCCTAGAATACGTAGGAGCCGTTGGCGAATACTGGTCGCCCATGACAATATCGAGAGTACACTGACTCTCTGATTGTGGCGCTGGGCTTCTGTTGCCGTTTTTGCCGCTCGGGTCGACTCGAACGTTCTGAACTGGCCAAAATGAGTGGTTCCTCTAAGAATGCAATTGATGGTGACGGTGTATCCTCATCTATCCGGTCGATTTCGCCAATCTCTGTGATTGGAGAGTTGGTGGAGGAGGAGGAGGATGACATCCCATTGTCTTCCATGGCGGAGATGCATACGTCCATGTCGAGGTCGCAGTAGTCCACCAGGTCGAACTAGTTTTCCTTATTCCAAGTCCCTACCATGTTCGCATGAACGATGATGAGGCAAAGAAAGTGGATGAGGAATGCTTGAGCGAAGTAAACTTCAAGAACTCAACACCTTCATCCCCACGGATGGTGCCAATTGTCGACGATCAAGTCGCCGATCTTACAAAATAAAATAAAGAAAAATGGCAAAGAGTTCTTGGGAGATGATATGACTGCTCTTTATTGCTATCAACTGGATCCTTTACAAGGGGTGCCCTTGACATGTCCTCTATTCGTCACACGGTAAAGGATATGCTTAAAGCCGAATCAGATGCCAATTTATTACTTGTACGAGCAATCATCTGGTCGGGGACTTGGTACAGGACCTCATCCGACCAGTGTACCAATAAGTAACCTCTGGAACCCTAACGACCACAGAGTTCGTTAGTTTCAGAGGTTACGACTCTTACGACCACGGGGTCATTAGCCTTAGGGTTTACGACTCTTACGACCACGGGGGGTCGTTAGTCTTAGGGTTTACAGCCACAAAGCTATATAGTCTTTTATTTATGTATTTAAAGTAATACATAGAGATTTTAATCCTCGTCAATAGTCTATCACATATGTTTGACTATAACCTTTTGCAACCAACTGTGCCTTATTCTATCATGCCTTTAGGAGTTTGCTTAATTGTAAACACCCATTTGCATCCTACTGCCCTTTTTACTGCTGGAAGTAGAACAAGATCACATGTCTTATTCTTCTAAAGTGCACTAAGTTCCTCTTTCATTGCATCCTTCCACTTAGGATCTTGCTTAGCAACTCGTCAATCCTTTAGAACATACACTGTCTGAAGAGATGCAATGAATGCTTTGTATGCAGGCGAGATATAGGAATATGAGATCAAATTTACAATGTCATGCTCAAATCCATACCAGACTAGAGGCTTTCCTACATTAGTTTTAGTTTTTCTATGTTGTGCAAGTGGTAACTCTAGATGGGAGTGATTAGAATGAACATTATCACTCTCCCCAAGGAGAGGCAAAGAACTGGATGAAGAGAGACTCGAAGAGGGATTTGGGACTGGATCAATTGGCAAGGCTGGCTGTTCAGAAGGTTGTTCAGGCTATGCCAATGCCGGCTGATCAGAAAGCTCCACTGTTGGTGACTCAGGTGCTGGCTGCTTGTCTCTCGGCTTCTCCCCTATTTCCCAAAGCGTTCTTGCTTATAAACCTTCAATTCTTTTGGGGTTATCACATCTCTAGCATATTCCGTTAGGCTTGGGTATGGAATTGTCCCCACAATGACTTCTTGTTCTCGTTTACTCCTTGTTCTCCTCCTCTCAACTGTCACCCTCAGTGATAGGAGAGAACTCAAAGACTGATCAAGCTGATCAAGAGTACTTCCACTCGTGTAGTAAGGCTCAAACTCTCAGAATGTCACATCCATACTCACGAACAACTTTTGTTCAACTGGGTTCCAGCATCTATAGCCCTTCTGACTTGATAAATAGCATATAAAGATACATTTCAATGCTTATAGATCCAGCTTGCCAACAGTTGGTCGGTGATCTCGTACAAAACACACATAGTCAAACACCTTGGGAGGTACCTTGAACTCCCGCTGACCCAAAATAAGTTCAGCTGGAGACCGCATCCCAAATATTCGAGACGGCATATGATTGATGAGATACACTGCTGTACTGCTGTCATTACTGGCTCGCTCCACAATCCCTTTGGCACATTCATATGAAACATGAGTGAACATGCTACCTCCAGCAAATGTTGATTCTTCTTTTCAACCACTCCATTTTAAGGTGGGTTCCTGGACAAGTAGTCTGATAAAGTATCCCCTCTTCTGAGAGATATGCTGCAAACTCCTTATTAACATACTCAGTTCCATTATCTGATCGAAGAATCTAAACATTTGTGTCAAAGTGAGTAGCAACCATCCTATGGAAGTCCTAAAAACATCGAAGGATCTCGCTCTTGTGTTTCATCATATAAATCCAAGTCATACGAGTGTAGCAATCAATAAATGTAACAAACCACTTAAACCACTTGTAAAGTAATTGAGCACAGGCTCTAAACATCCAAATGTATTAATATAAAAAGTTCATAACTCTGAAGACCAATGCTACTATATGTAGATCATGTATGCTTCCCAAATTCACAAGCATCACAGACAAGTTTACTCTTGTCTACCCTTTTAAACAAATCAGGGTATAACTGACTTAAACTTCAAATGATAAATGTCTCAAGCGACGATGATGTAATAAAACTTCTCCCTCGATTCCTCCTAGAGCCACAACCTATGTCGTATTAGCTTGATCAATGTACCACAACCCATTACGCCTTATTCCAGTCCCAATTCTCTTCCCAGTTCTCTTCTCCTGAAACAAACACGAATCCTCATCAAATGTGACAGTGCATTTGAATTAGTCAATGATAGAACTAACTGAAAAGGAGAGAACATGCAAAATGGAGGATAAAACAATGGATGGTGTGCACTCTACAGATCCTACACCCTGAATAAGCTGGGAGGTTCCATCAGCTGTTTGGACAGTTTCAGAATGAGTATATGGGGTGTAAGATGTGAAAGCACTAAGTGAACCCGTGACATGCTTGGATGCCATAAATCTATGATCCATTCAATATGAGAGTGCTTATATGTGGATGCAAGTGTATGTGCCTGAGTACCTTCACCCACATGGGTGTAGTTTGCAAAGTTACTAAAGGAGGTGGAATTATAAGAAGCCTCCAATGCCTTTCCCTGCTGCCACTTTTCCTACTGCATAGCTTGCTCGCCTGTCAGAGTAACAGACATGATCTCCTCTGTTAGGGCTACATTAGCCCTAGGACCAACTTGACCCCTTCCTTGACCTCCACCTCCACCTCCACGACCACCACGATATCCACCTCGGCCTCCATGACCACCACGACCTCCATACTGTGGAGAAGGACAAGCACGGCTCAGGTGTCCTCTCATTCCACAGTTATAGCACTCTCTGTCATCTGGTATGGTATATGCGGATCTGATCGGGTTGTTGTCACCCATTACTCGTAGTCGAACCTCCTCCTACACCATAGCTGAAATAGTCTCCTCTATAATAGGCAAGTTTGCCAAGTGAAACATGGTAGCCCTTCTACTCTCAAACTTTGGGTTCAGTCTCTTTAGAAAGTGTGTAACCCGTCTGCGTTGCAACCACACCCTGCTAGCCTCAATATCACCAGCACATGTTAACTGCAATGGATCATAGTGATCTAAATCTGCCCACAGTTACTGCAGTTCACTAGCATACTCCTGGATTGTCTTCTCCTATTGTTTAAGGGCCTCCACCTTGCCCTGGACCTCCGCTATCATCATCGCATTTCCTGACCCGGAGTACATGTTGCTCAACGTCTTCCACATCGCCGATGCACTCTGCATCATCTCCACCATCCGGGTGATGGATGGATATATCGAAGTTAGTAACCAAGCTACCACTACAGAGTTGGTGGTGTTCCACATCTTCCAATCCATGCTTGCCTTGTCTGCGGGCTCAACACAAGTCTCCTACAGGTAGTGCTCTACTCCCTTCGTCCTCAGAATTAGCTGAGCCCTTCTAGACCAACTCAGGTAATTCTTATTTTCTTCCAATTTTACATCATTCAACATTAGCTTTAGTTTTAAGTCAGATGACCCTGCACCAACCCTTGGACCTATCATACATGTCGCAAAGAGGTTCTGTAACATGCTTCTCATATCACCTTGAGTCATTAGTGGGGAAGTAGTCTCAACAACTGTCTTCCTTTTATCTTCTATCGCCCTCATTGCGACTTCTTCCTCCTCCTTCCTTGCAGCCTCAATTTCTTCAGGGGTTATCTTCTCAAACAACTAGATCAATGCCAATTACTGGCAAGATATGCTGCGCGTATCTCCCACGATCACGGCAATTATGCACGCATTAACGTTCTGCCGAACCTGGATGAGTGCCTTTACATTTACCCGAATCATGCAGATCTGTAACATAATTTACTTATTTTTCCCTTTCTTTTCCTGAACTGGCCCTTTTTTTTTTCTTCTTCCCACTGACACTCCTCGGTGCTTTTCCTTTCCACCAATTTTCCTTCCCACCGACACTCCTTGGTGCTTCACCTTTCCACCGACACCTTTCTTCAAGATCAGTTCTTTTCGTCTTCGGTTCTTTCTTTCTCCATCGAACGCAGCTCCGAGATGGCGGCGATCAGAGGTGAGGGCGAGGGCGAGGGCGACCAGAGGTGATGATGATGGGTGACGGCGGCGACAGATCAAGCGTGTTGCCCTGCGTGACCCAAGCGCGTGATGACCCACGCGACCGGCGGTGGCGGCGGCCGCGACGCTGCAAGGCGCAAAGATGGCACGCCTCGAAGCGGCGGTGGCCCGCACACCCACGAGGTGCAGCGGTGGCTCTTCGCGAGGTGACGGTGCGAAGGGGAAGGGGGAACGACGGCGGCGGAGGCTAAGGTATGTGAGGGCTAGGGTTAGGGTTAGGGTTGGGGGATGGGCACAGGGGCTCTGATACCATATTGATTTTTTTTAAATAATTGTATGTATCCTGTAGGATCTCTCACTATTTATTTATAGTCTCAAAGTGTCTCAAAGTAAAATCTAACTCTAATGCAACTCGTTATTTAGATCTAACACAAACTCCACTCTTTTTTTTTTTTTTTTGAGAAGGAACAACTCTATCCCATTAACTAGCGTGCACAGCTAAATCGCCGGCCACTGCTCTTAGAACAAAAAGGAGGAAGCCCCTCAAACCATATCTGTTGTTGCTCACTTGCTGTGTTGTTGATGTGGTTATCTGTGCCTGTTTTACTTTCTCAAGCAGCATCAGACTGAGTTAGGCGACCAAAATCGAGCGTTGGACTCAGGCAACAGTGCATCTGTTCGCTAATCTCCACTGCGGGTTTTAATGTTACCATTTCCTTCCCATTTTCTGAAGGAAGATCGTGATATTGGTATTTTTCGGTGTTGGTACCTACTACTACCCAGTTCAAA
The DNA here is from genome assembly GCA_036346395.1 of Hsuehochloa calcarea. NCBI lineage: Eukaryota > Viridiplantae > Streptophyta > Magnoliopsida > Poales > Poaceae > Hsuehochloa > Hsuehochloa calcarea. The sequence continues at coordinate 15,350,806 of CM070598.1, forward strand.
TATGCTTTGGATGTAACGAGTTGCAAACTAAATCTTAACTTCGACCACATTTGAGATATTGCCATGCGTTTCTTTTTTATTTCTACGAGGAAAGAACGTGACGTACTGACATTGTCAGTATTCTTCTTCAGTAGCACCTCTCTTTGCCCTTTCGGTGTGTTGCCTTCGGTTTTTTCTGCTAAATGAGTGCTCTGCCATCATCGCGTGATAATGAATTACAACTATCGTTTTTGTAGATCACAACGTAAGGGGGTATCATACATTGCCATGCCTGATTAAAACTTGGATTTCCCAAGCTGAGTGCTAGACAAGAAGGCGTTCAGGGCAAAAAGGAGGTTCCCAGTTCCACCTACATAGTTTTGATGAGCTTGTTCGTCAGGAAATGCGGCAGACAATGGATCCGGTGGGGTACTGTGCGCAGAACTACATAGGGGGTACTGTTCGTAGTAATACGATGCTGCTACAGTGGTCTGAAGTCCGCTTCTAATGTAGAATATTGTTGATCCTCTGCATTGGAGTCCGCAGACCACCTACCTGTCACAAATCTGCTGAAAACCAGAAGCAACACTCTGCACTGATTGCAGCGATAAGAACTTGCGTGCCAAGATTGAGCATAACAGAATGGCAGTGCACATGGGAGACCTCAGGAAAAGAAGAGACTACGACACAGGTGGAGAAAGGGACTGAACTGATAATATCAAACCCCCTTTGACGTACATATTGCATTGTCGATTATGGCAGTTATGTTAACTAAACAGAAGACAAGCACCTACCAAAAGTAACTGTACCTCAGCAGCAAACATATACTTTAGGAGAAGCGAAAAGTTCTCTTTCAGGATATACGAGACTATCACACAGTTCACACTGTGTAAGATTGCTGAATCGTCTCGATGTCCAGGCCCTTCAGCTTCACAACTGACTCTACATGCCCCTTCAGCGTGTGAAGCTCCCTGAGCCTGCAATGTAACATCAACAAGGCCGTAGTTAGCTTTACATCCTTACCACGAAACATTTCGCACGATATGCAAATTGGCATCACGCAACTACATTGTGGAAAGTTCCATGGAAAGAAAGATGCTTCTGATCCTGATAGCCACACCTACAGGGTAACAACGAGTTGATGCAACAAGGGCAAATGCTACTAAAAAGATCCTACTAAAGCATGACAGATCATGGAAAGCAGTATTATTGGGGTTCTTTGCAAGTGGCTACAGAGGGTTTGGTCCTACCTCGCAATCTCAGCCCTCCGTTTTGCCTCTTCGGCCATCTGATTCAGTTCGTTGGCCTTCTCGGGGAACAGCTTGGCATCCGGTGGCTGCAGCCCGTGGAGTGTCCTCTGTGCATGTGCCCACTTGAGTTCCCTCTCCTCCTTCCCGAAGTCCTTCTTCCTTGTAAACGCGATCTGTAAAAACCAAATGGACCATTAATCACAAATGCATGGAATTCAGTCAAGTCGGCATGTGCCAAGTCAATGTAGTGTGCATTACTCTTTGCTCAATGACAAGATCCCATGCTTTCCCGCTCAGAGCATATCGGATGAAGAACTTGATGACATCAAGTGGGAAGTAGAAAATGAGATTGTAGAGCCACACGATACCAGCCCAGCCCCATCCAATGCCTTTGATTGAAGTGAATCTCCAATCAGCATATACAGCGATTAATGTAGCTATCTGCATTTCAAGGGGAAAAAACTTGCTTAGTGGGACTTATCCCCATAAGAGAATTATCAAGCAGTGCAGAGCAGGAGGGTGGGGGGGGGGTGAGAATACCAGCTGTGCAACCAAGAAAGCAAAGACCAGTAGAAAGCCAGGACGTTCAACAAATGACCAGCTGCGAGACCTTGTAACAAAGATAAGAGCTTGACTGATGGTGCTAACTTGAAGATATACAGCAGAGGCAAGCTTCTGGCGGTCATCTTGAGCTGTCTTCTCAAGGCTTTCAACATGAAAGATTCCCTGAAATTCCATTTAACAGTATGTGTCAATCCAAGTCTGAGAATCAAGTCCTACAGTTACTAGCTTCACAAGCCATTTTCTTATAAAAATATACTCTAGGAATTGGCTCAAATCGTAATTTCGTTCAACAAAGCAAAATTCAAATTTGTTTTGGCATGTTCGGTACTCCTTACAGGGAAAAAGTTAGTCTTATATGCAGCCCAGAAGAAAATGACGGTCATCACTGCCAAGTATCCACCAAGCACAATTCCAGTTGTGAAAATTTCAGCCAGCTTCCAGCTGTCAGGTAGTGGAGAAGGCTTTACTCGATCCTTTGATATAGTCATTATGGTACCTGTTCATACCAGAAAATGGTTGAAGCGATGATGAAAATGATATTTTTTACATTCTACTGCAGTATTGTGAAGCACAGCAGGGATGGAGGGAATAAGAAAGTGATGTACCATCATTCAGAATTGCTATGATCAGGACCATAAATGGCGGGAAATCAAACTCCCATATGAGGGCAAGCAGCATAAATCCAAGCTGTTGGAATATAGAGGAATCAGATGCATTAATCACTAATTAAACATGAAAAATTCATGGATATAATTTCACAGATCAAGATTAAAACATCATATAGGGAATCATCAATGTTAATGGGAAAAGAATTTCACTGAATGTGTAGTTATAATTGACCTGCATTATGATCACAAACACCTAAGAGAAGCATCAACTATATAACCAAAAGAGGAGCCAATGCACTTGGGCAATCTAAAACGTTTAATTCTAAAGTAAAAGTGAAGAAAACATACCACAATACGTATTGTAATTGAGACTGCATAGATCTGCAAACATGAAGGTGGATTAGCAAAATAACACCAGCACAAAAAGAAACAAACAAACAAACAAGAGTTCTTCCAGTAGGTATCCATCTGACATACAGTGTAGTTCTTCATCCGCTGGAAAATTGCCCGACTGGTAAGGACGGCACTAATGATCACACTCAGGCCAGGTTCCGTGAGTACAATATCAGAAGCACTCCTTGCCGCATCAGTGGCATCAGCAACTGCTATACCAATATCAGCTTTCTTTAAGGCTGGAGCATCGTTTACACCATCACCAGTCATCCCACAAATGTGCTTCCGTGCTTGCAGACGTTTTACAATTTCATATTTGTGCTCTGGGCAAAGAACAAACTTTACTGTTATATTTTCGTTTTCTCCACTTCCAACCGTTTGGTTTTTCTTCTGTAATTGATTACAATACATACCTGGGAATACGCCAGCAAAACCATCAGCTTTCTCAATTAGATCATCAACTGGTAAAGCAGCAATAGACTCATCCTTGTTCTGTCCGAGCAAAGCAGATGAAGGGTACATGTTTGTACCCATTCCTAGACGACGCCCGGTTTCCTTCCCAATCGCTAGCTGATCACCTGAAGATATGAAAATAAGTTTAAATTCACATTATTAAGATGGACTAACAAAATTATTCAAAATAGAAAACAAGATGCAATATATTTCCAGTAGAGCATCCAGTAGTGAAGTTCGGTGTTCCAACTCTCTATTTACGACACAATTTTTTTATGGGATACCTACAGCACAAATAACAGAGAAAAAAATAATGCATCAGGATTTGACTAAAAACAAACAAAACAAGAAAGAGGCATTATAAACATCATATTAGATTTGTACTTTGATACATTTCTGCGATGATGAAGGGTTCTGAAAGCTTGAACAACTCCATGTTTTGTTTCACTAAATTTTGGAAAAGTTTTTTCAAGATTTGATGTTTGGGCCTTTTATGCGATGATGTAGAGCTTTTGTACTGCTAGTCAATGAATCTGATGGAGGTAGCATGTTCACTCATGTTTCAGATAAATGTGCCAAAGGGATTGTGGACCGAGGCAGTGATGACGGCAGCGTATCTTATCAATCGCATGCTGTCTCGAATACTTGGGATGAGGTCTCCAGCTGAACTTCTTTTGGGTCAGCGAGAGTTCAAGGTGCCTCCCAAGGTGTTTGGTTGTGTGTGTTTTGTACGAGATCACTGGCCAGCGGTTGGCAAGCTGGATCCACAGACATTAAAATGTATCTTTATAGGCTATTTATCAAGTTAGAAGGGCTATAGATGCTGGAACCCAGTTAAACGAAGGTTGTTCGTGAGTATGGATATGACATTCCGGGAGTTTAAACCTTGCTACACGAGTGGAGGTACTCTTGATCAGTTTTTGGAGTTATCTCCTATTACTGAGGGTGACAATTGAGAGGGAGAGAACAAGGATAGTGATAGTCAACGAGAAGAAAAAGTCATTGCGGGGACAATTATGTGCCCAAACCTAACGGAATATGCGAGATATGTGATAACCCCCAAAAGAATTGAAGGTTTATCAGCGAAGACGCTTTGAGAAACAGGGGAGAAGCAGACAACACCTGAGCCACCAACGGAGCTGGTGGAATAGCCTGACCAGCTGGCCTTGCTAGTTGATCCAGTCCCAAATCCCTCCTCGGATCTCTGTCCATCAAGTTCCTTGCTCCCCTTAGGGCAAGTGGTAATGTTCATTCTAATCACTCCCATCTAGAGTTATCACTTGCACAATGTAGGGAAACTAGAGCTAATGCAGGAAAGCCTCCAGTCCGGTATGGCTTTGAGTATGACATTGCAAATTTCATCTCATATTCTCATATCTCACCTACATACAAAGCATTTATTGCATCTCTTCAGACAGTACATGTTCCAAAGGATTGGTGAGCTGCTAAGCAGGATCCTAAGTGGAAGGATGCCATGAAGGAGGAGTTTAGTACACTTCAGAAGAACAAGACATGGGATCTTGTTCCACTTCCAGCAGGAAAAATGGCAGTAGGATGCAAATGGGTGTTTACGGTTAAGCAAACTTCTGAAGGCAACATGGAGAGATACAAGGCACAATTGGTTGCAAAAGATTATAATCAAACATATGGGATAGACTATGATGAGACCTTTGCACCAGTGGCGAAGATGAGCACGGTAAGAACGTTGATCTCCTGTGGTACTAACTTCGGATGACCCCTACATCAGTTGGATGTGAAAAATACTTTTCTACATGGTGATTTACAAGAGGATGTATACATGGAGATTCCTCTAGGCTTTGAGAACAGACAGACAAAGATGAATGTGTGTAAACTCAAAAAGTCTTTATATGGTCTGAAGCAGTCTCCAAGGATGTAGTTTGATAGATTTAGACGTGCAACTTGTAGTATGGGCTATTCTCAGTGCAAATGGAGATCATACTGTGTTTCATAGGTATAGAGGATCATATATCACCATATTGAAAGTATATGTTGATGATATTGTGATTACTGGAGATGATCTCGAGGAAATCGAGTACTTGAATAAAAAACTGGTAGATGCATTTGAGGTGAAAGATTTTGGACCTCTTCGATACTTTCTTGGAGTTTAGATTGCCCGTTCTTCGAATGGTATAGTTCTCTTCCAGAGGAAGTATGTCCTTGATCTGCTGGCAGAAACAGAAGGAACATGAAATGATGAATTGCTAAGAGGTCCTCAACCAGAGACAGAAAGAGAGGTACCATCAGCAGTAAGAACACTGACAGGGGAATCAAGAGGTGTAATGAAAGACAAAGTGGAAGAATCAGAAGTCATGTGAAAGGATGCTCCGGAATCAAGAATCCATGGGGAGGTACCTGACTGTGTAGGTGGTTTCTCATTGCAGAAGAGTCGATGCGAGCCTCTGTAACTGCCGAGGAGAACTCGAAGCAGCAGCGGCCGAAGTCCGCTATCTCCGCTCGGTGAGAGCTGCTGAAGGAGTCGATGCAGACGTCGATGTAGAAGCACTGGTGCCAATGCTAGGAGAAGAACGGCGTGAAAGATGCCGCTGCTTCTTATAGCACTGGGACTCAATGTGGCCGACCTTGTCGCAGTAGGAGCAGCGAGGACGGCCACCTCCAGATGGAGGCGGCCACCACTGTGGTGGCGGCATTGGAGGAGGCGATGTCTTCAAGCGTGGAGCAGTCGGTGTAGTAGGTGAACGAGCGGCGAGCACGGAGGGGAGTGACATCATACCAGCACTACTCAGGCGAGTCTCCTCTACATGTATCTCGATAAGAGCCTCCAGAAGAGTGACACGAGGGTGGCGTGCAAGAAGCTGGGTACGTCTCTGCTCGAACTCAGGACGAAGGCGAGTAAGGAACTCGTAGACACGCTGAAACTCAGTCGGCATGCAGACAGCAAAGACGGCCGCGAGCGAGGCGGCAAGAAGGCGGAAGAGAGTCCAGCTGACGCCAGACAGCAGAGCTCTGAGCATAGAAGACGTCAACAGTAGCATCACCCTGCTGAAGAGAGTGCTCCCAGCGAACCACGGACAGGTAGAGGGCATCTCCAGAGGGCTCGTAGCACTGACAAAGGTGAGTCCACATCCGGACAGCCGGAGAGAGTCCCACAACCTCAGACGAGAACTGAGGCTAGACACTGGCGATGAAGACAGCAGCAGCCCGAGCGTCGTCGCCGCACCACTGAGTGTAGGCGGTCAATCGATCCATGTAGGAATCCAGAGCCTCTTGGTAGGCAGAGACAACCTTCTCATCAGCAAGGCCAGCAGACTCGACAGTAGCCTTGTCGGCTGTCGGGGGTAGCGCAACAGACGTAAGCTCCGTCGGAGGAGTAGGGCAAGACTGGCAGGTGACATCGCCAGAGAGGACGCCCCAGAGACGAAGACCACGCATGTTGATGCGCATGTGAGATACGAAGTCGGTGTAATTAACACCATCGAAGATCACCAGGCAGTGAGGGAGGGAAACGGTGCCCATTGGTAGGCGGCGCTGGACGGCGCGGCGACCAAGGCAACGAAGTCTAACAGGCGGCACTGGACGGCGCGGCGGTTAGAATGATGTTTTTAATTTGCTCGCTTTAAACCGAACAGTCGGCTTCTTTAAAAGGACCGGGCCGACATCTTCGGCCGGCCCAAAGAACGTGAAGCGCGTGCGGGGAGAGGAACTAGGGTTCCACCCCTGTGTCCGCGGCGGCGGCGGTGATGAGGAACCGGCCGCGCGGCGACGACGCGGCGAAGGAACCGTGGCGGCGTCGGTGCGGATCGAAACCAACGACGATCGATCGGCGAATCGGTCGGAACGGCAACAACCGGAACGGCGGCGTCCGGATGGAGCGGCGGTGGCCCTCAGCGATGGCTCCGGCGGAGCGGAGGCGAGGCGTCGGGCTCAGTGGACCTCCCGACGACGCGACAACGGCGGCGGCAGGCGACCTCAGCGAGGGCAAGAACAACCGGCGTCCCTCAAAGAATGAGTGGCGAGGAGGTTGCAGCCGACGTCGGGCGCGCTGTGAGCAGCAGCGACGAGAGAGGGAAGCCGGCGTCGGGCGCGTTGTGGCAAAGAATGACGAGAGAGAAGCCGTGATAGCGGCAACAACGGAGAGGAAGCCGTGGTGGCTAGGCAGAGGACGAGTTGCGTGTCCGGGAGAGGAGGTAACCCAAATGGGCTCTGATATCATGTTTGGACTAGCAACTTGTATTCTACGGGGGCCAATGTGCCAGTATATATAGACAAGTACAGGAGGTAAATATGCAAATAACCCCTCATAATAATGGGGAATAACGCAACTATACATATATATCTAACAATACGAGGGTTTTTTTGGGGGCTTTTGGCGACAGCTTTCGGAGAAAGCTTTTTGTTTTTTCGTGCTAGGGTTTGAGGGGTGCCGTGAGAGCACTTTGTAGCGACAGAACATGTTTCAGAAATAACAGATCAGATCTACTCAGGAAAGATTAGTCATCGCCAGCGGCATGTTCTTTTGTCTTCGACTAGTTCTTGTTTCGAACGGTCTTCGACTGTTCTTGTTCCAAGCAGTGTGTGACGTTCTGAAGTCTTAGGACGGAAGAAATCCGATAGACAACCTCTTTCGACTGGGTGGTCGAAACTCCCATTGATCAGGTCGTCTTCAATCACCTGTTGTGTTGGTCATCTGATTGTCGAGAATAGCATCGACTGGCAGAACATATCAGAGCAGTTTCGACCACGACAACGAGGAGGCATCTCATACGAGTTTGTGTATTATGTTGTCAATTGAATCCATCGCAGATCCTCTTCGGTAATTCGAAAAGAAGGCACTACAATCATTCACACCCCCCCCCTCTCATTGTGGTACCTGATCCTACAAGAAAAACACTAAGAATTCAATTGGAAGTGTACCTGTGATCATCTTCACATTCACACCAAGGTTAAGTGCTCTTTGAATTGTTTCTGCGCTATCATGCCTTGGAGGATCAAAGAGTGGCATGAGAGCAACGAAGTGCCATGGCCCACCTGAACTCTCTTTCCTTCCGTCTGGCACTTCCTACAGGACAGAAGAGAACAACCATCATTGAAATAATATTTTCTCAAAATGTGAGCACAAACAGAAAAAAAGAAAAGAAGCTGCCAGGTAGCCCTTATGCTGGCCTGAGTGGTAGACTAACCCAGGAACAACAATTGTTCAAGAAGCTTTACCATAATTTAACTACTTTCTAATTTACATGAGCTCAAACATATTCAGAAAAATTTCCGGTTTTACAAACTTCAGCTGCACCGTGAAGGAGTACCCTACGAACTTTGCTCACCTGATATGCTACAGCAAGTGATCGAAGTCCACGTTCTGCAAACTTGTCAATTACAGCATGGACTCTTCGTTCTATCTGCGACTTGTTGTGGGCCAGGTTGAGAATCTGCAGGTCAATTTGTGGAAACACTAGCACCATGATGCAAATGACAAATTCAGGTAATCCTTTCTGAAGCTATGTGCAGTCAATTTTTTTTATACCTGCTCTGGTGCACCCTTACTAACGCGGTACATCTTTCCATCACTATCAATGTATGTCAATGCAGTTCTTTTGTCAGTGGGATTGAATGGCAAGAAATGAACCTCTTGAATACCAGCGCGTGCCTGAGAGAAATGTTGCCGGTTGTTCATTTCATCAAATAAACAAGATAGGTACCCCTCTCATATTCGACAAAAAAATATACCTCTTTTGGATCAGCTAGCATCCCAACTATTGCAGTATCAATAGCATCTTGATTTTCCGTTCGGGATGCTCTAGCAGCCATCAGAATTACTTGGTCCTGAGTCACTCCTCTTTCAAAAACCTGGACCAAAAAAAGGTAAATAAGTGCTTTAAGGTCAGATGTGAAAGAACAAAAGATGGTTGTTCAAGCTTAACCTCAATGAGGTTCTTGTCCACAGTGAGCTTATTTAAAGTCAGAGTTCCAGTTTTATCACTGCAAAGAACATCCATGCCAGCCATCTCTTCAATTGCAGTCATTCTCTTTGTTATAGCTCCCTGAAGAAATAAAACTCAGGAATTGAGTATATAGTACAGAAGTTCTAGTCTGGTCACAGTATGGTTGACACTTGACACTGTCCATTAAAAGATGCAAACCTGCTGAGACAAGCGATGAGACCCAATTGCCATGGTCACAGATAAGACAGTGGGCATTGCTATGGGAATGCCGCCAATGAGAAGCACCAAAAGGTTGTCAATCCCAGGGCGGTATGCCCTGTGCTGGATAGGGTACATGACAATGATCTCAACAAACATTCCCACAGCAATTGAGCAAATGCAAAAATTCCCGATGGCTGTCAAGACCTGCATCAATCGCATGATAATGAATGCAATAATGTAGTGATGATTCAAATGGATAACAACGTCATATATAAAAGTATGTGAGGCTTCTCAATCTTGCCTTTTGGAAATGGCCAACTTGATTGGTGGAGTCAACAAGATGTGCAGCCTTTCCAAAGAATGTGTGAACACCGGTTGCTATCACAACAGCCTCGATTTCACCCTGCTTGACCGTTGAACCAGAGTAGATGCCATCACCAGGACCTTTGGTGACTGGCAATGATTCTCCAGTCAGGGCAGACTATAAATAAGAGATCAAATTGTGAGATGAGGAAATCGAAATGACTTAAAACAAAGGCTGGATGTGACTTAAATGTAAATGACAGAAAGAACCTGATCAATCTTCAAAGGATCTCCGTCAAGGAGGCGGGCATCTGCAGGAATGATATCTCCAAGTTTAATACTGATGACGTCCCCAGGCACAAGGATGGCTGCCTCCTCCTCAGTCCAACGGCCATCACGAAGCACCTAGCCACCAATACAACATGAGTTTCACAATTCAAACAGACTCCACCAAGATAATACATGGAGAATACAGTGAAATATCACAAAGTATCCCTCAAAAAAAAAATATCACAAAGTATAAGTGAATAAGGACCTTGGCTTTCGGTGCAAGACGGGCCATGAGTGCAGCAGCAGCATTGCCGGCATTGTTTTCCTCAATGAAACTAATAGTTGAGTTGATAAGTAGCAGTGTGATGATACCAACAAAGTCCTGCCAATCTGGTGGCTTCCCCTGATGACATAGCACATCTCATATATTGTTAAAAGAGCAGGACATACACTTCATCCATCACCAAACTAAAAAACAACAGTCAAGTAAATGACAAATTTTGTCAGATGCCTGAGGTCTTACCCCACCGTTTGCCAATGCAATGGCCATGATAGCTGCAGCCTCCATGACCCATGACAGTGGATTCCACATGAACCCCAAAAACTTGAGGAACTTGCTCTCCTGCAGCCATCAAACATTCCAACTTAAGTACACACGTAACATAAATGAACTAGAGAATATTATTGCTCTCCCAAGACCAGGAAGAACAAGATCTTTCCCACGAAATGGCCAAATGGGCTGAATGAACCTGACCTCCTTCTCCTCGAGCTTGTTTGGACCAAAGATTTCCAGGCGTTGCTTCACCTGCTCGGAAGTGAGCCCCTCGCGGCTGCATCTCAGATTCTCGAAAACTTCCTCGATTGGTATGTTCTCCTGAAATTGTTTTGTAACAGTTGCATTTAACAAACCAAACAAGTTCCAGGAAACAAAAGTAACCAAGAACCTGTACACAAAATTGTCACCATGGAAACCTAATAAAAAAAAGGAAAGATAATTGTAGTTTCAACATGCAAGTATGCATCCTACTATTCCGAGGAACCAAGAACCAGAGTCCAAGAACCAAGAGAGAAATTCCAACACAACAAGAACCATAAGAAAATAATTAAACCAATAGTCCAATGACCTAAAAAAAGAGGAGAAAATAAAAGCAAGACATCAACATCTCCATGGAACCAAAAAACTATATCCTCCTTTCAGCCAGGGGATACTATGATCAGAAAGAGTAGCAAGTCTTAGATATGTATATAGCCAGGGGATACTATGATCAGAAATAGTAGCAAGTGTTAGATATGTATATAGCCTACGGTGTTCTTCGCATATGGGCAACCATGTACATGTTATATTTTGACCCTTTGGCCCATTGGAATTGATAAGAAGCCGCATTCCAACATGGTATCAAAGCAAGGTTAAGGTTAGGGTTTTACCGCCGCCGGCCGCCACCACCCTCCCCGTGTCCTCCTCTGTTTTTCTACCGCTGCTGCCGTCCACCCTCCCGTGCGGAGCTCTGCGAGTTTTCCGCCGCCGCCGCCGGATCTGCGCTTCTTCTTCACGCCGCCGCCGCCCGAGCCCTGCTGCCTTGCGGCTCTGCCTCACGCCGCCCGGAGTGCACCCTGATCTGTTCTTCACTCACACTCGGCCGCCACTCCGAATCCCGTCGGGTCGAACCATCTCCTGATTGGCGTTTCCCCGACGCCAGATCGCTGCCGTCGCCTACGGATCGACGCTCCCCGTTTGGCTTCGCCCAGATCACGCCAGATCGAGCGCGGCTTCGCTCGAATCCCATGATTCTGTGCTGCTGCCGCCCCCGATTGAGCCTCCCAACGTCTTAACGGTGTCGCCGCCTCCAGTTCCCACCGGCTCGACGTCCCCCGACACCGCCTCCTCCGAATCAAGCTCGGCTTCACCCAGGAAAAAGAAAAAGAAAGAAAAAAACCCGACTCCTGACTCCAGATCCAGTCAAGTCATCACTGATGGCTTTTGCCGGAGGTTCATTCGCCATCCCACTCCCCCCTAGTTCGGTTCGACGGGACGAACTTCCGGGTGTGGGTTGTTCACCTGAGGATTCACCTCAACGCCAGCGTCTCTGGGGTCATCTCACCGGCGAGCACGCCTGTCCGCCTCGCCCTACACCGCTCGTTTTGCCGGCTCTCCTTGCTGGTGCAGATCAAGCGGCTCAGGAGGCCGTCAATGCTGCACTCGAGGAGGCCCTAGAGCTCCACCAGTCTGAGTCGCATGCCTACGAGCGATAGCAGGATGCCGAGGCTCGTGCTACCGCCATCCTATGGGTAGCATGCCCGTGGCCATCTACATGGATGTGGCGGAGCTGGCAACGACACAACTTATGTGGGAGCGCCTCTGAGCTTACTATCAGCCGACGAGTTATGTTGTATCTCTCAAGTGTGCACCAGGTGCATTCTCTTCAGCAGCTCGATGCCACAGTGGATGACTTCTACCAGCAGATGTATGAGGTGTGGCATCAGCTTGACTCTCTGGGGCCGGATGTCTGCCGGACCTGTCCCTGCTGTGTGCGGCTCCGCACTCACCAGGAAACTCACCGTTTCTACGACTTCCTGACGTGTCTCCGGCCTGAGTACAAGATTGTGCGTGCTCAGCACCTAACTCGCCACCCCCGCCCGAGCTTGGCGGAGGCCCTCACAGGTGTGCGTGCTAAGGAGACTCGTTACCGTAGCACAGCTCAGATGCAGGTTGTCTTGTCTGCTTCAACACTTGCTCCTTCACCTGTTTCTTTAGCTCGACCGTGATATCGCCTCAGCTCCCAGTAGCGCGATGGTTGCCGCCTCACGACGGTCTCCACTGCACCTATCGCCGGCGTGGACGCCCACAGTATCGGGATTGCTACAAGCGGAGGACGGATCAGGGTCACTGGGGTAGACGTCCCCCGAAGGGCTCTGGAGGTTCCTCCCACTCAGGAGCTGGTGCCTCTTGCCAGGGCTCCTCCGATGACACCACACAATAGCTCCTGTCACTGCTCCAGCACCTCGGTGTTGGCTCATCCTCAAACTCATCGGGTTCGGCTCGTCTAGCTCTTCTCATCAGTCTTCCTCACCTCCGCCTCCTCCCTTGTCAGGTATCTTGTCTCCGTGGATCTTGGACTTTGGTGCCTCTTTTCACATGATACCAGATTCTTCACACCTCACTTCTGTGTCACACAGTTTTTCCTTCCACTGTTCAGACTGCAGATGGTACCTCTTCCTGTTGCAGGCCGAGGCACCCTTTCCACTTCTTTTCATGTTCCTGCAGTTTCTCATGTTCCTCAGCTTACGATGTAGCTTATGTCGACTGGTCAGATCACTGATCACGACTGTCGCGTTTTTCTTGAGTCTGACTCTTGTTGTGTTCAGAACCGCCGTGCGGGGACTCTGCTTGGTACTGACCCTCGGCACCGTGATTTGCAGCGTCTTTGGGAGCTTGGCTGGCTTCATCTTCCTTTCGCTGTCTCCACCAGCCTGTCAGCCACTACCACTACCTCTGGTCTTGTCGTGTCCACTGCCTCCTTCGCTCAGTGGCACCATTGTCTCGGTCATCTCTGCAGCTCGCGTCTATCGTCACTAGTAGGTTGTGGTGTTCTTGGATTTGTTTCTGGAGACACCTCTTTACATTGTATGAGTTACAAGCTTGGCAAGCAGCTGCAGCTCCCCTATTCCTCTAGTGATTCTATTTCTACTCGTCCTTTTGATCTTGTTCACTCTGATATTTGGGGTCCGACTCCCTTCGTTTCGAAAGGGCGTCATCAATACTATGTGATCTTTATTGATGATTATTCTCGTCATACTTGGATCTACTCCATGTCCTCTCGCAGTCAGACTCTCTATTTACGAGATGTTCGCCACCACGGTTCACACTCAGTTTGATTCAGTCATTCGTATGTTTCATGCCGACTCTGCTGGTGATTATCTATCTGCTGCTTTGCATCGTTTTCTCGCTGAGCATAGTACTCTTCCCCAGTACTCTTGTCCTGGTGCTCACGCTGAGAACGGTGTCTCTGAGCATAATCATCGTCACTTGCTTGAGACCACTCGCGCTCTCATGCTTGCCTCTTTTGTTCCCCCACTTCTGGGCCGAGGCTGTTTCCATTGCTGTTTTTCCCATCAACATGCAGCCTTCCACTGCTCTTCAGGGCTCTACTTCTGTTGAGCATCTCTATGGTCAAGCTCCATAGTACAGTCACCTTCGCAGTTTCGGCTATGTCTGTTTCGTCCTTCTTCCACCTCATAGGCGCACCAAGCTAACTACTCAATCAATTGAGTGTGTTTTCCTTAGCTACAGTCTTGAGCATAAGGGTTATCGTTGCTACAACCCTGTTGCTCGTCAGATGAGGATATCTCGGGATGTCACTTTCGACGAGTCCCGACCTTACTACCCTCGTTCCACCACAGTTAGGTCAGATTCTCTTGTTGGGTTGATCTCCTTTCTAACTTTTCCTGACTCTCCGTCTTCCACTACTGTTTCACTTTCTTCTCCTCCTTCGTCTCCCTCCCCTCCGACTGCACCTGTTCCACCTCCGCAAGAGCTTCCTTCCCGCTCTTTTGTTGAGATTCCACATTTTCCTCTGCACTACTCTCGTTGTCCTCGGCCTACTCCTCCAGTTGAGCCTCCGTCTTTGCTGGGCCCTGTTCCCAGCTCTTCTTCTCTGTCCTTGCTGGGGCCAGCTCCACCTTCTCCCAGATACGATCTTTGTGATCGTCACACTGTCAGGCCGCTTAAGCGCTACGGCTTTGCATCCACTGCTACTTCTGAGCCTACGACCTACCGTGAGGCAACTGCTCACCTTGAGTTGCAGCCCGCGATGTCTGAGGAGATAGCTGCTTTGGAGCGTACTGGCACTTGGGATCTTGTGTCCTTACTTGTGCGTGTCACTCCCATCACGTGCGAGTGGGTGTACAAGATCAAGACCCGCTCATATGGTTCCCTTGAGCGCTACATGGCTCGTTTTGTGGCACGTGGTTTTGGCAGGAGCATAGTCGTGACTACGATGAGACCTTCGCTCCTGTTGCTCACATGACCACTGTTCGTACTCTCCTTGCTGTGGCCTCTGTTCGACAGTGGCCTATCTCTCAGTTGGACATTGAGAATGCCTTTCTCAATGGCGAGCTACGTGAGGAGGTCTACATGCAGCCGCCCCTGGGTATTCTATCCCTTATGGTATGGTTTGTCGCCTTCGTCGCTCTCTCTATGGGATCAAACAAGCCCCTCGTGCTTTGTTTGATCGCTTTTCCTCTGTTGTCCCTGTTGTTGGCTTCTCCGCCAGTGATCACGACCTTACCCTCTTTGTTCATACCTCTCCTCGGGGTCGGACGCTCTTCCTTTCTATATGTGGATGATATGATCATTACTGGAGATGGCTCTTAGTACATTGCCTTTGTGATGGCTCGTCTTAGTGAACAATTCTTGATGTCTGATTTGGGTCCTCTTCGTTACTTCCATGGGATTAAAATCACTACTACGTTTGAGGGCTACTATTTTTGAGGGCTACTATCTCTCCCAGGAGAAACACATTCAGGATATCCTTACTCACGTTTATCTCACTTATCAGCATGTGGTTGATACTAAAATGGAGCTTGGTGTTCACCTTCGGCCTACCGATGGTGAGCCTCTTGAGGATCCCACTCGCTACCGTCATCTTGTCGGGAACCTTGTATGTCTACTTTGGGATCACCCACCCTGACATCTCTCACCCAGTTCACATCATGAGTCAGTTCGTCTCTGCTCCCACTCAGCTCTACTACAATCACATTCTTCGTGTTATGCGATATCTTCGCGGGACCATCACACATCGCCTTTTCTTTCCTCGCTCCAGTTCCTTACAGCTTCAGGCGTACTCTGATCCAACCTGGGCTAGCGATCATTCTGATCGCCGGTTTCTTTCCGCCTATTGTGTTTTTCTTGGTTACTCCTTGATTGCTTGGAAGAGAAAGAAGCAGACCGCTGCTTCCCGTTCGAGCGCTAAGGCTGAGTTGAGAGCCATGGCATTGTTGACAGCTGAGATCACATGGCTTCGGTGACTACTTGAGGATTTCGGTGTTTCCGCTTCTGCACCGACTCCTCTTTTATCAGATAGTACTGGTGCGATCAGCATTGCTCGAGATCCCATGAAGCATGAGCTCACTGAGCACATTGGAGTGGATGCTTTGTATATGCGATCGCATGTGCAAGACCAAGTTATTGATCTTCAGTATATGCCTTCGGAGGTTCAGTTAGCAAATTTCTTCACCAAAGCACATACTAGAGTTCAGCATAGCTTCTACCTCTTCAAACTCAGTGTTGTTGATTCACCATGAGTTTGAGGGGGATGTTAGATATGTATATAGCATAGGGTGTTCTTTGCATATTGGCAACCCTATACATGTTATATATTGGCTGTTTGACCCATTAGAATGGATAAGAAGCCTCGTTCCAACAGCAAGCAAAAACACGAATCACTAAAATAAGTAAAAATAGTAAACAAAGAATCAGTATTCAGTACTCTAAGAATGCCACCCACGTTTTTTGCGTGGTTAATTGTCCATCAGAGATGTTGGACGGCGGACAGACTAAGGCGCAGTGGTCTCCCCCATCCAAACCTCTGTGTGCTATGTGATCAAGAAGAAGACATTCAACATCTAGTGTTGGGATGCGTTGTTGCTCGCGAAATTTGGTTTGAAATCCTTTCTTTATCTCATCATGGGAGATTGGTCCCAACTGCCAATGTTCAAATTGTGGATATCATGGGGATATGCTCCAGATCTTAGGATGATGTGATAATTGGTAATGGCGTTTGCGGTTTGTCGTTTTATGTGTTTTCGACAAGTTTGAGCTGTCGAGCGATGCAAGAATCGGCCCGACCGGTCATAGCGTGGCGATCGAGCCGTATTAATCGGTCCGACCGGCCATAAGCGTGATCGGACGATTAACTTAAAAGTGTTATTTTGAGCTGGGCTAAAAATAGAGGGTGTAGACAAGAGAGGGGATTCTATTGCACCTCGTCCCATAATGTTTGGAGTCTCCAGTCAAAAGTTCTATTAGATTGAAAATTCCAGTAGGTTCCGGTTTTCAGAGGCTGAAAATCTGCTAAGTCATTGCTGGCGGTCTGACCGGCCCATGTATGGCGGTCAGACCGGCAATGGTCGGCGGTCAGACTGGCCCTAGGGGCGGTCTGACCGGTTTCCACTTGGTTCGTCACCCGGTGTGGCGGCGATGTGCGGTTGTTAGGCCAAAGTCATGAGTTTCAGGGCATATATGGTGCATGATGCATGTTTTGACTAACATGGGTCAAGTTGTGAAGAACTTGTTCCCAAATTCGGTTTACTTGTCTATTGTTGTGCAGGTTGCTTGGTGGTCAACGACGGTCAACAGTGAGGATGATCGGGACTAGGCTTGGAGAGCTGAGGTCCAGAACGATCGACGATACGGGTGAGGTCAATGTACTCAAGTGTGGTGCAAGATGGACAAGGGTGACCTATTAGCTAATCCGAGGCACAAGATGGCGCTAGGTGTAGCTAGTTAGGTCAAGAGGAGATAAAGACGACGCTTTAAAATGCGTGCGTATATGTCCCGTTTGTTTTGGGCCTAAACGAGAGCTCAATAGGATCAAACATCTAGAAGGTCTAAGCCTCCACTATAAATAGGAGAGGGTGGTGGCTGCACCACTGCTTCGCCTTTTTGCTATTTTGGAAACCCTAATTTTCTTAGGGGGCTTTGGTGGAGGCTAGAGTTCTTGATGTTTGATGTGATTTTTGTACTCTTGGATTGAGTATTGTCCTCCATTGATGGAGAGGTTGTAAGCCCATATCATATCAATCAATCAAAGGAAAGTTTGATCAATGTTTTGTCTTATTGCGTTCTTTCTCTCTATTTGATGATTTTGGGTCTTTCTTTGATCTGAGAGTTTTTGATTGAATTCTTCACGTGATCTAGCTTGCTGTGACGTGTGGGAACCTATCTAGGATCATCTTGATCATCAATCACCCACGAGCAAGATCTTGGATAAAGTTTTCGTTTTGACCCGGTTTTGAACCCTTCTTTGATCAAACGAAAAAGGATATTTATTCTTTCAAGAATTATCATAAATTTCGATTGGAATAGGTTCCTGATATCATATAGAAGGTGTGTTCCAAGTTTCATCAAGTTTGAATTAGTAGATCAAAAGTTGCATCTATTTTCATCTTCGTCATCGGGGCTATTCTTCTTACGTTTCGAGGTGGCGGTCAAACCGTCAGAGCCACCTGGCCGAGGCCAAACTGAATCGGTCCGACCGCCCAAGGCCACGGTCCGGCCGTGAGCAATAAGACCGATAGTTGCTATCTTGTGTTTATTGGATTTAATATTAGTATTCCGCTGTACTGATATACTGATCTTCATAGCTTCCATAGCTAATGGAGTAAAATATTATTAGATCCATTATTTGTGAAAAAGTGAGCGTGCTCCTATTCACCCCCCTCTAGTCGCCTTTTTGGTCCAATACAACTAATAGAATGGTGGCTTGCAGCTAAAAAGGATTATCAAAGAAGTACACTAGAAGTTTTGATACTTTGGTTGTTTTGACATCGTGGCAAATTTGGAAAGAAAGAAATGCAAGGTTGTTTCAAAACAAAGTTAGTTCAGTTCAAGTCGTTGTTGGGACAATTCGAAACAAAGGCCTCCTTTGGTGCTCAACCGGCGCCGAAGACTCGAAGAACTGATTGTTGTAATGTTTTTGGTTTAGACCAAACCGTTTTCCTCTTTTTTTTTTCAGAATTTTATCGTCGTTGTACCGACTCCTCCTTATAATGCAAATACGTGCAAAGCTTTTGCACGTTCTAAAAAGCATTCAGCACTCAATGCCACCCAGAGTTCTGGAATTTTTCGAGGGGCCCAGAGTTCTGGGGATTTACAAACAAGATCAAGAAACCTTGCGAATTTTGCCACCCAGATGGCCAGCCGAGCAAGAATTAACTAGCTAACAGCCTCTTCGCATTTCACCAAGCACTTCATGAACCCGTCGACTCTAGGAACTACTAGCATACGCAAGAAGCCCTGAAACCCATATAATCCAACAACATATGTATGAAACCAAGATACCAGAACAACAGAACGTGATACAAACCAATCATCTCTAGAAAACGAAGAACCCACAAACCAGACGCCCATTCCTCCGCATGACCCGCAAAATCCTAGAAGCTAACAACACCAACTAGCAAACCAATTCTGCCAGACTGCCACCCTGCAATGCTGAAACCCAAGAAACCATAACCACATCCCAATTTCCACTACGACTCCTGCTACAAACCATGAACATAAGAAGAAGCCATTAAATTCCCCGAGCTAACCCAAGAACCGAGAACACCCAGATGCAACCTTGTCCATACACTACACTACACTCCCAATAACCATCCCAAGAGCAGGTTGTTGTTACCAAGTCGACGGACTCCTTGAGGACGGCGTCGAGGTTTCCCTCCTTGTCGGCCATGGAGGCACCCCCCTCTGATCTCCAACCCCCAACCAGTCTCCCTTTATCTCTCCTGCTCTGCTCTCCTTTCAGATATATACGCAAAATTCTAGTGTGTGAAATAGATGGTCTTTTTTTTTTGTGTGTGAGACTGCAGCTGATGAATCCTCCTCTGAAGTGGATAGAGGGGTGGTGGGGATGTAGGAGGAGAGTCGGTTTCCACGCGTCCCAGAAGAGACAGCAGGAGAAGAGAAGCCGGAAGAAAACAAGAATGGAAATGAAGAGAGAGACAGAAGGAGAGAGAGGGTGAAAAGGGTAGGTAATAAAAAAAAGGGAGAATTGGGTTGGGGAAAAGTGGTTTTATGTTGTGATGGGATCCTCTGTGGTGGTTCAATCGTTGGTCAGATGTGTATTACAGTGGAAGCATATTAGCAGAGATGCTTTTCCGGTGCCACGTCTGGCTGGTAGAACCGGAAAGAGTGCAGAGCACTAGGAGATTAACCTAAGATAAGTTCTAAATATATAGTAGCTACTTATTTGGTAGAGTTTGATCTCTTGTACCCAAAAAAAGAGCAAACATGATCATGCAAACTCTTGTAGCATGCACCGAACTCTTGTAGCATGCACCGTGTTAAGGAAATCCAAATACTCCAAAACTATGAAGATGTAGGCGAATCACAACAATAACATAGCCCGTTGCATCTATGAACTACTTACTCTCTCTTTTTCTCTCTCAACAAGTGCACTTGGTTTCTCCATTTTCTTTTGCTGAAGCAATTAAGAATGACTTCTGTGCTCACACTAGAGTCATTAGTGATCATAAACTTCTAGAGAGAGAGAAAAAAAAAGCCTGATTCGATTCCTCTGTCCTTGTCAAGAATCAGCGTACACGTGGCATTTGCACTATCCTCAGCGGTCTACTGCAAGAGACACCGAAGCAAGTGATAAGCTCCAAAGTCTTTGTAGCGATGTTCTTTTTTCTTTGTGCGAAAATATATCGAGAATTCTCTCTAGCTTTTATCCTAGCTCTTTTCTTACCTTGGTAGTTTTAGTGCTAGTTATCAACAATGGCAGAGGATACGATGAACCCAGCGTACTGACACGTAGTCAATGTGCCTAATGACTTAATAAGGAACTTGATCAAGGGATTAACTCAAACAAATCAAGTGATTGGGCTGCATCAACTGCTCTCCCGAGGAAAACAGCAGCAGGCAAGCAAAGGCAACAGCCCACCTGATTCTCATTTTTTTGTACGGATACACAGAGCCAAACATTTCCTTTATCTCCTCCTCATTTTTTGGAAATCAATAATTGATCAGTATTAGATGGGTGACTCGGGATCGCAATATTGGCGATAGCAGAGCAGCACCATGACATTGCGAAGATTTGAACCGTCTAATTTGAGAAGGGCGGACCAGGTCAAATGTTACAATGTTACTATAGTGCTATAACTACAGTATTTTACTATTACACTCTTGCTGCAGGGCTGCTGCAGCTTTAGCTACAGTGGAAATTCCAATCTCGTCATTTGTCTCTTTGATCTGATGACTGCAAAACAATATTATAGTACTGCAACACCATGTTCAGAGGATGCGCGTCAGAGTGACTGCTTTATACCGCAGCTACTACACCTTGCACTGTGCATTGAATTCACCAAACCGCTTGTCAGCGACAACCCATGTAAATCTTTTAAAAAGTCGTTAGGATGCTAAGGAATTGAATAACATAAGACCGTGCGCATTAAAGTTGAGTTTCAGGTAGGCAAATCACAGGTTAAGATATAGGGACGTGCTCTAATCACATACTAATTACACCTTGTGTGTCCATGGCATGCATTAGGCGTGAGAAACTATGCTACGCCTATATGGAGTATGCGATTGGGATATGCTAACTACCCTCCTGACCCAACTATTATTAGCATACTACAGCGGGAACTACTACGCTTCATGCATGTACGTATGATACTGCATGCTGAGCTCTGGTTAATAGAAAACACGCACTGAATTTGTCGGTTCCTATCTTCCTGGGAAAAGTTTAATTAAGCAGTATCGGGAGTTGTTGGTCTAGTTTGCCTTGACGCGGGACAGGCATAAATTTGAGTTTAGCTTTGGAACATGGAAATCCGTGTAAATTATATCTATGTTGAGTACGATAGCTCGTATCATAATCTGTTAGGATTCAGAGAGATGTGCTATAAAACAAACTAGATAAGTTTTAATAGGATTAAGACCCTTGCTTCTTTTTACAGTAGAACTCTGACTTCACTTTGGAGGATGACTAGAACTCTAGAAGGACAAGATAAATCCACAAGGGATGACCATAGAAACCGAAAAAGAAAGCCAAGCAAGAGAAACTCATCCAATGTAGAGGGCACGAGAGGATTAGAGATTAGTTTATTCTTTAGCACTAGATTCTTGTGTAGGGCAAGCATCCGAAGGTACTAAAAGGTTCAAGAGGGTTGTGAGATATTGACAATCCCTTGTACTCTATTGAGATTGTGCTTAAGGAATTTGTGGTCGGCGTCGTCAAATATTTCTTTCTCGTCCTAATTGCTTCTTCGCCATTATTTGGTTCTCTACAAGATTCATCTATTTGGTCTTGATATTGTACACGCTCGTGCCATCATCATGAGAGTAATTGGTGATGTATATTATCGTTAAGAAAAAACACTCTTTAACTTCAAGAAAGCAGTTGCATACCTATTGGAGGCAAAGTCTTTGAAGAAGTTATTGGATTCTTCATCCTCAAGTGATCAAGCATTGGCTGTCGTAGGTGTTGCAGGCAAAAGCAATAATCACATGAAGAAGAAGGGCAAGAACAAGAGCACACATCTATGCTATCTATGTAACGAGGAAGGTCATATAATAAAAGACTGTCCAAGTTTAAAGAAGATGAAGGGTGCATACTCAGAGACGATAGCGAGAGATGATTCAGACGTACTAATCATCATCAAGCAGGTACTTATCATGGATGGATATTAGATCGGGTTGTTGCTTTGCACATATGTTTTGTGAGGGAGATGTTTGATGCGAGATCTCTACATCCGGTGCATTAAACTATTCATTTAGTGGATTGCAAGGAGTATGCGGTCACTGAGATGTGAACGATTACATTAGATATGTATGATGGATCACTACTAACAGGAGTTCGATATGTTTCTGCCTTAAAGAAGAATATAATGCCTGTGAGATCGCTTGAACTCGATGGTTGTGAGGTTTCACTTCAAGGTGGAGTCATGTAGTTACTTGTAAATGATAGGTAATCATGAAAATATCTGGAGCAATGGATGATACCAATTGATAGGTAAACCTAAAGGAAGAGAAATTGTGTCGTCAACAGTAGGTACTCATATTTCATCTGAAGTTATGTGCGAACTGCAAAGATGGTTGCAAAATCTAGCAGTTGCAAAGACGGATTTGCGAGCTATTGGAAGAAAGAACACGTGGTGGACCAACCATGCGGTACCGCCGAGAAGTTGGAGCTCGGTAGCAATACAAACCTATGGCATGAAGGGCTATAGGAAGAAGATGTGTGGTTAACCAAACTACACAAGAAAAAAGCTCTCAAGTGGAGTGTCCTGGTAGCCAAGTCCGGATACCGACACGGACATTGCGGTGATGTGCTGTCGGACCTGAAAATGCATCTCAGAAACCCTCTGTGTATTTTGAACTAGTCCCGAATCAATAGCTAGCTCACACAGAAAAAAGTGATGAAATACCATCCATTTATTCGATTTAACTAAAAATATCTCAAAATAACAAATAATAATAATAACTGGACCTTATGGTCAATGTTTACTTAACATGCCAAGCAGGGCTAAAGAAACAAATAAACTCTTGCAACGAAACGAAAAATCTTGGAAAGGCCAATCAACATGCCCACAGGCAATCGAGTGGAGAACGCATCCTAATCCGCAAAACATTCATAATGCTCCTTCTGAAAGAACTCTTGAGCAGTTTGGTATTCTTCAACTGATCAACAAGGGCATAAAGTCATGAGTACATTAAGTACTCAGCAAGCCGTAGAGAAATGTATGCAAATAGTATTCATACAAGGCTTGCCAAAGGTTAGATGTATGGTTCTTTTGCAGAAGCAGCATTGACGATAAATACAATAAATAGATTGAAATGTGTAATTAATAATAATAATAATAATAAAACCATTGTTTTGAAACAACTAGTGAACTACCCATTCACTTCCCAAGACAAACCACCAAGTGAATTACCCATTCACCAAATAAACATTATATCCATCAAGTGAACTACACATTCACACTCTGACACATTTTATGAAAAACTCTATCTCTCGTGTGAAATCCCCGAGCACATCCATAACCGCGGACACGGCTATTCGAATAGTTTTACACTCTGCAGAGGTTGTACAACTTTACCCACATAACACGACTTCTCTAGTTTGTTTGGCATTCGTCGACACCACTGCTCACTACCTTAGGTAAGCAGTCTAGAGCACGCGTCAAGGCCTTTACAAAGTTCTATTTTGACCCAATTCTGCTCACTAAGGTTTCAACACTAAATGTCTAACCGACTAGACAAGGCCCCCCTCTTGCACCAAACACAACATAAACAGAACTAAATCAAAACATCACTAATTAATTAGCCAATCCCACCCATACAAGACATGTGGTTGTATGGTTAAGGTCCAGTTTAATGGCACACAAGATTAAGTCCTTGACAAGTAGACGATCTTACTACAACCCACAACGTGTTAAATCCACACCCTCAATCCACCATCCACTAGCCCGAACGAAAACCATTTGGTTTAACTAAGACCAATGACATACCCTATCATGGTACACAAATTTTAACAAGAGTAGTTAGCCACCACAATTCCATATATCATTAAGTCAAGATTAATCATTATGACACACGTGATAATGAACCCATCGTAACTAAACATGACTAAGCATTTGTACGCTATGCATGTTGGTGATACAAATATGTCCAACTAAAATTATTCATGAAAGGGTGAAAAATGATTCATGACATTCAAATAATCAAAGGAGTCATAATGACAACAGGTAATAGCTAACCCCAAAATAATTTGTATAAAGATAGCATGCAGTTGTATAAAACAATATACTTTTGAAATTATAGGTTCAATATGATAAAAGGACTACGACTTGCCTTGGAATACATCCTGGTACTGGTCTTGATCTTGATGCACTCTTCCTTACTCAAAATTCTCCAAAGTAACAACGTCTACTCAAACAAACAAAATAAATACAAAATAGAGATAAAACCAAATCCAAAAATTAAATAAAAATCTCATATAAATAGGGCTCGAATTTAGATGAATTTAGAAATTTAGATGATCTCAATCAGAGTTCGGATGGAGAAGATATGACTTTTGGAAGTTTGAAATAGCATAAAATGATGAAAAATCAGCATTTATGGATTTACTGAAATTATTTTTCTAAAGGAAAAACAATTTATGACATCAGCAAGGATTTTCGGTTGAAAAGAAATAAAAGAAAGTAGGCTAAAGATGGGTCCCACTTGGCATTGAGATGGTGCATGATGGACTGGCTTCATGGACTATTAGCTCGGGTTGGGTTTTGGTGTGCCACATGGATCGACACATGGACTCTGACGGATACGCCACACAAGAAAATAGATGACGTGGTGTATGAAGTGGCACCTGAGATGGCATCCACGTCAGCCGAGAGAGAAACAAGAGAGAGAGAGAGAGAGAGAGAGGAAGACATGGCCGACGGCGAAGCAGCGGCGGCGAGGATGAACGATGGTGAGAGGGCGGCCGGGAAGTGGCAAAATGAAATGCCGGAGAAGCAAGGATGCCAAGGGTGGTGGCAGATCGGCGATGGCGACAACGGTTCGTCGGCGGCAGGGATGGTTCGGCCAGCGACGACTTCGGTAATTAGACGATGCCCGAAGAGAACAAGAGTGAGCACGAGGTCGGTGAAGGCATCAGAAACACAAAGACCACCTTAAACCTGTCGGAGATCGATAGGAACGCCGGCAAGAAGAAGATGACCAGAAAAGGGGAAAACGAGTGGCAGCGACATCTCGGCGAAGGAGAAGCAATGAGAGGAGAGGGAATTAGATGATAATAGTATTTTGCACGAGATGACGTGCTCAATGGCATATGATCCCACCGGAACAAGTAGATCAAAATGACGGCGGCGGCCAGGTTTTGATGATGAAACAAACATCACTCCAGTGATCTTCGAATGGAGATGGTGAGAGCACGGCGAAGCTCGCGTTGATGCGAACCCAACGATGGTGGAAGCTCGAGCGGAGATGGTTTGACGGCGAAGAATTTCATCGGTGAAGGCTTCGGTGGCCGCTCGGTTCTTTGGTGATTGCGGCGCTACGAAGATGAGACCAGGGAGGAGACCTTAGGGTTTCGGTGGAGGATGGCCGGGCGAAGCAATTGACGTGAGTTAGAGTCCTTATATAGGCACCGGAAGGAGGAGATTGAGAGGGAGCCGGCTGCTCTATCATGTTGAACACAGACAACAAATGGGAGGAGTCTAGCTTGAAGACGATGGCCAAGCTAACGAGGCGGTTCCACCAGCAAAGGAATAAGGGGGAAGGCTACAACTTGGTTGGGCTCATGCGCGCATAAGGGAAAAGGAACCGGTCCATGGAGTGCATGGGCTGGCTCAGGTGAAAACAAAAGAGGAAAGAAATGGCGGGCCGGCCAAAGGAAAAGGAATAGGTTGAGAAAACTAGGCTGGGTTCAAGGGATTCAGCCCAAAGACTAATCTGAGATTTATAATAGTTTTTCATTTTTAGAAATTACAGAAAAACCAAATTGCAAATAGAAAATAGCAAATGCACTTGAAAAAATTCTAGAAAAAGTTAGAAAATATATCCAAACACAAAGAACCCAAATAAAATAATTTTGACAATAGTTGATATTGGGATTAATCATATTAAATTAATTTTCTTTTGAAAGTCCATATTAAGCTTTATTTTAATTCAAATAATACTTTGGTGAATTTTTCTACATAACTAAACAACTCAAAATGATTTTTAAACTTTAGAAAATTGGGATGTTACATGTGCATGAGCCCTAGTGGTGGGTACACTCCCAAAGGTGGGAGGAAAAACAAAAAAAAGGCCGAGCTGACTTGGAGCGAATTCTTAGAGGAGCATAGTACCTTCAACGGATAATAGTGTAACACCTTGGACCAAAATCTGCTCAATGCCCAGCTCACCGTGGCACAGACCAGCGCACACATAGCACCGC
This sequence comes from Hsuehochloa calcarea, assembly GCA_036346395.1. Taxonomy (NCBI): domain Eukaryota; kingdom Viridiplantae; phylum Streptophyta; class Magnoliopsida; order Poales; family Poaceae; genus Hsuehochloa; species Hsuehochloa calcarea. Next base: position 15,377,403 of record CM070598.1, read on the forward strand.
ACTTACACCTTCGCCTTACTTCGTGTAAAATGGTTAACTCAGATGTGTTACGTTTTGATCCAACATGCATTATATACTATTACAACTCACTTTAAACAAGCAATACGAGTCTAATCCCACCAAAGAACTCCACATGGACTATGAGCATGTCATATTATTACATTCACCCCCTAAGGGTGACACCTTCGGTTGAACCCTCATATGCGGCAAATGCCTAGAACCACTCCTCGGTACAAGTCCATACATCTAGTGCAGACACATATGCCATATCGTGTGTCCACTCCATGCCCACACAAGTCATGTGTGATATGACCGCGCCCCTGTCCCACACGCTTGTGTAACGAAGGTTGATGTTCTGATACCATCTGTAACACCTTGGCCCAAAATTCGCTCAGTACCTAGCCCATCGTTGGGTAGACCTGCACACACGTAGCATCCTACTTACACTTTCATTCTCGCTTTGTGTAAAAAGGTTAACCCAAAGGTGCTACGTTTTGTCCCAACAGATATTATATACTATTGCTACTCACTTTAGACAAGTAATGTGGGACAAATCCCACAACAAAACTTCACATGAGCCGCACTATGAGCAGACCAGGGTATTGCAAATAGTTAAGGTGAAGATTGTTGAGTATGGTGACTCATATCCCATTCTACTAGGACTTCGAAAGGTGTGTTGCAAGAAAAGCTAGATGAATCTTAATAGGATTATGACTCCTCTTTAGAGTAAGATTCTTACTTCACTTTAGAAGATGACTAGAATGACTATGTAAACCCATGAGGGATGACCATAGGAACCCAAAAAGCAAGTTAAGCAAGAGGAACTCATCCAATGCAGAAGACAAGAGAGGATTAGAGGATATGTTATTCTTTAGCACTAAATTTTTGTATATGGTAAGGATCCGATGGTCCTAAAAGATTTGATAAGGTTGTGAGAAAGCGATAATCTCTTGTATTCTTTTGAGGTCGTGCTTAAGAAATTTACGATCGGCTTCGCCAAATCTTTCTCTTTCATCCTGGTTGCTTCGTCGTCATTATTTGGTTCTCTCTACAAGATTTATCTACTTCATTCTGGATACCATATACGCTTCTTGTTTCTCACAAGATCTATCTACTTCAGGCTGCTTTGCATTAGGATACCATTGTATAACACGCTCTAGTAAGATTCTCATGTTCCAAACAAAGTGATCAGAGCTGTATTTGTTGCGTATTTAGCATCAAAGGAGGCTATACGGTCGGTACAAACGACGAGAAACTTGTACATTTCACCTCTAAAGAAACACGTTCATCCTTGTTGAACAATTTCAGACGGCAGCTTTGATACGTTTGGTGAATAATCCTAACGCTGTTTGTCTATGTGTTCATGATGTTTGTTGGATGGTCCTAACGCCGTCGAGTCAAAGCGCTATTCACCTTGTACTCTTGTGAATGCTAGCTGACTCCGTGTCACTCCATAGTGTTTAATCATATATACTATTGCATAATCAAGCGTTTTATCTTGTTTTATACAGTTGTGTTTTCATCGTTTATTTTTCTTTTCGTAACACACAAAGAAAGTTCCCCTAGTTATCAGAGATGCAGATGTTTATCACGATGAAAAAGTGAGATCGTAGACAGAGACCCGAGCACCAAATATTGCGGGCCAAATACCTGGCATGAAATGCCAGATGCTTCCAAGCGGCAGTAGCTAGAATGCAAAAAAGAAACTCCTCTCCAGCAACGTAAGTGGAGTTGCCCAGAATCCTTTTACTGCTTTTTATCATCCTCCGTGTAAAAGGTACAGCACTTCTTTATTTTTTTTAAAAAAAAGGAAAAGCAAACGATAGGCAGATGATTCCCTCTTAACCTTTTATTAGTCAATAAAAGCATCCAATTGGAGAGACACACTTGTCCGTGCGTGTAACTCATGAAAATCAGTCGTGGTCTAATTCACCGAACCTCTTTTTGCTTCTTAACAATTGATCGATAATACATTGCACATTCCTGTCCTTTTCATAAAATCGATTGTTGGATCCGATACGACAATCAAAAGAGGGTGAATGATTGTAGTTTTTTTTCCAACTTATTGAAAAGAATCTGTTCTGGATTCAATCTGACTACTGAATAGTACGTATTCGTACGAGGTGTCTTCTTGTTGTCGTAATCGAAACTGCTTTGATATGCTTTTGTCGGACTCAGATTTTCTAATCCTGAATCCTCTGTGAATGCATTGTGCTATTTCCTGAATCAGTAGATAGCACTCACAGGCATATTGCTGAATCAATTCATACAAGGGTTAAAACCATACCATTCATTAATTTAACACACCAGAGTTTACATAGACCGCTTCGGGCCAAATTTTACAATAATAGCTGAACATGCCAAACAATTACATCACAAAGTAGCGGAAATAACAACGGAAGCAAAAAGGATGAGGGCATGTCTCTCCACAGACAAGCGACTGGGAAACCTATGTACATCCGATATTACCCGAAACTCAGATAATATAGGATGCACATAGGTACCAGCGGAGTCAGCTAGACTCAGGGGAGACTAGAACAGCTACAGACTAAACTACGCTTCAATAACTCCTGAGTCTTCAGACTTCTGGTTCCTCATAGTAGTCGTAATCTCCAAAATTTTCTGCTTCTGAGGGTTGGGGGAAAGAGCGAGGATGAACACAACTTTTGTGCTCGCGAGGCAACACAACAAATGCAATAATATACATGCTAAGCTTAACAAGGATGACCCAGGTTCTTTTATTTGCTAAAGCAACATTTTTAAATATCATAAGTATAAATTCCTAGCATTTAACATTTTAATCTAATTGCATTTTATTAAAGATGGTAATTGTGCAATATTTAATAACAGCAGAGGTTCCCTCCACCTTTATGCTTATTTTGACTGGGGCTACCCCCATACATTAACAACACTGGATGCGATGATCCAGGGAAAAACCAAACCTTAGGCTAGGTGAGCCGTCCTGGTTTTCATACCACCTACAAAGGTTTTTGAAAAAGAACCAACTCTAGTAAAGTTCTCATGTCTGCCTTTGACCGTAGGCATGGCTGTTTAAACAGTTTAGACTCTGCAGAGGTTGTACACTTTGCCCACTAGAGATAATCGTCTTGATATGTACCGATGTTTCCGTAGACATGTGAATCAAGGGGAGATCACCACAACGCCTTTACAATACATCATTCAGTATTAGTTACACTCGCTAAGGTTTCGTTTGCGAAGGATTACATCTGTATCGATCCGTTAACCCTTACTCAGACCCCTTCTTGCGCCATCGTAACGACTTATGTCGTGCACCCCGATTCCTTATCCACGAAGGCTTCCCAGCGTCGTGGGTCATCTACCTGATGCAATTCATACTAGTGGATACAAATTATTTAGCCAAGTTGTACTTTACAGACTTGTGGTTGAACTTGTTTTACATTGGGAGGTCATAACAAGATTAATTCCTTAAAGTTATCTGGGCAGTTCATTCCACATACCAACTACATATTAACATTCCTTGGGTTACATTAGCACCAACCATAATATCATGCATCCTACCTTCCGCCCAGATGATAAAAGCAGTTTATTATGGTTTTGAGAAGCAAAAATACATTAACTCAATCAATCCAATCATTTACCCACAATGACTGCCCAAAACCACTTTCATGTTTAAAAGATGATGATTAGGAATTTAATGTCCCAGTACTTAAGCAAGACTAGCATGTCGCTTAAGTACAATATATACTACTAATTACTATATAGTTACTAGGGTGATAAGGAATAATGGGTTCAATTATCAATGGATGACATATTAAGTAATCATCAAATGAGTATTTAACTACCTTAAGTTTTAACATACATTTGATTAAAGAATTAAAGCATGCAATTTTGATAATTTAAATAAATGTAATTTGCATAAAATATAGGCTCAGAATGATCAAAGTATTGACTCGCCTTGGTTAAAGGCAAGAGGGTCTTGGTATTCTTGTTCTTGATCATGTTGGAGGTCTTCCGCGTCTTCGAATCCTAATCAGACGAATATACTGGAAAAAGGCACAACAGACAAAGAGAGTAAATAAATACAAAAATCATAACAAATGAACTCCAAATTGAACAAGGTTACTACCACTGGCAAGATCTTGAATTTTTTAAAAAATAGAAACAAGTTTCATAATTTTTGGAGTTATAATGAAAAAGATATGAATTTTTAAAGCTTTTCAATTGAATTTTTAATTGGAAAGAAAATCAGAAAATCCAGAAAATCCATGTGCTGACACGTGTTGTGCGCATAGGGCCGGTCCACCGCACAGTGCTTGGACCGGGTCCATGCGCACTGGCGCATGAGTCCACGACACAGTGCGTGTGGGTCCCACCTGTCAACCTCACACAGCAATGTGCTGGGGGGCCCACCTGTCAGTGCGGCCGGGGGGGTGTACCTCGTTTCCTCCACACGCGGAGAACGAGAGGGGAGGGAGAGGAAGAGGCGAGGAGGAGGGAAGAGGCGCACGGCGGCGGCGGGAGCGGGGAGGAGGGAGAGGGAGGGAGCAGCGGCGCCGGAGAGGGGCCGGGCGAGGATGGAGCCGGGTGGAGGCAGCGACGACCGAAACGCGGGAGGAGGAGGCTAAGGTGAAGCGTCGACAGCGTCGGAGACGAAGGCGGCGGCGGCGTTGGCAACGGAGAAGAGGGAGGAGGTAGCGTGGAGGGGAAGAAGGAGGGGTGCGCACTAGGCTTAAATAGCCGAGGGAGGCGAAGGGTGGAGTGCAGAGAGCGGAGAGGAGGCGATGGCGGGGGGGGTGGAGGTGGAAGTGAGGAGGAGGGGGTTCGAGGCGTCGGGAGGGTCGTGAGGATGTCTGGCCGCGGCGCGATGAGGCAAGGCAGCTTGCAGAGAGGACTATCGTCCGGGCGGCGTGGGTCGGCAATCCCGGGCGCGTTGGCGCCGGGAGCGGAGCAGAGAGGGGAAAGAGGAGGGAGCGGGCCGAGTCGGGGCGGACTGCGCCAAGGCGGCCCAAACGAGGTATGTTTGTATTTTTTTCAAACTTTGACAAATTGATGCAATTTGAGTTTTGAAATTGATTTGGATTTGGTTTGCTAATTTGGAATGTTACAGCTTTGCCAGTCGATTCTGTTGACGACAATTGGGTGTCGGGACCCAAATATGCAAATCTGGACCCTCTGTGTATTCTGCACTAGTCCAGGATCACGCTAGTGCACACAGTGTCAACATTGATGAAATATCACATCCATACAACGGATATAATAATAAACGAGTACATTTAAGTAACAAATAACTGTTGGGACCTTACGGTCGAGTTTTACATTTATTAAGCCATGCAAGGCTGACAATAAAGAAATAACTGCAGCGGAAACGAAATAACTCCGGTGGCTCCCATCAATTTACCACAGCAACCGATCGATCAAGACCCTAACGCTCAACCTTCGAGAACTCTTCTTCAAAAGCAAAGTGACGACTCCTCCACTTCGTTGATTTGTTTAGCAAGAGTGAGTACACACCGCACTCGCAAGTCATACCACGTAATGCAATTTATAGATGATGGCTTATTCCAAAGGAATGGCTTCGTGGTTGTTTTGCGAAATGCAACATTTGCAATTGAATACGATAATAGATTGAAAGCATAATTCAAAACAATTAAACAATAATAAGTTAACAATTGATTTCACAAAGGACACACAGTCTAAATCAAGTTCTTTCACACAGCTGAACAAGTTATCTCACACAGCTGACCCTTCCCATTTGTTTTTATGAAAATCTACCCTCGTGTGAAATTCCGAGCATGTCCATATCCGAGGACGCGGCTATTCGAATAGATTGATTTAAACACTCGCAGAGGTTGTACACTTTACCCACACGATGAAACCAACCGGATCGAGTTGATCACAACAAAACCTTTCGAGACTTCATCTCAAACAATGACACTCTGGTGTGCTTTATCGCCATTCAATTTGTACACACACCCTTGGAACGACACACACCATTGGACAGGATGCACGTGAACAGTCCCGCGATGTGACATATCACACCTCCAAACCCATCACACGGCTTAAATACAACTGAGTTGTCAATGTCAAGACTCCATAACTTACTAAGTTAGGCCAAACCCATACTAGGCATGTGGTCGCATAAAGAAGGCCCAGCTCAATGGCGCACAAAGTTAAGTCCTTAATTGACCAAGGCAAGACTTCCGCTTTTAACCCAAATCACAAAGTTTAATAAGCACACAGCCCACCATTCACAGTAATCCACCACTTGCCTCGCCTAAATCTTTTCCCACCTCGTTGATTAATGCAACACATGCCATCAACGAGTAACAAAGACACAAGACACACAGATTCATCACAGTTCCATAATCACTTAGTCAAATTTATAATTGCAACTCTCCCATGAAATGATGACTCGTGGCATGGCTAAGCGCCTAATCGTATCTAACCAACCCACGTTGGTGCTACAATAATACCAACTAGTAATTAATCAACCTAGGGTGACAAAAGATCATGGCATACAATAGACAAGGTGGCATAACAATTTGGATTTAATAACTACACCCAAAAGCATTTAAATAAATACTTGAAATAGAATGCAATACATTGAAACAAAGTATTTTGAAAACTCGGGTTCAAAATGATCAAAGGTATAACTTGCCTTGGAATAGATCTAGATATTGGTCTTGGTCTTGAGGTGCTCCTTCTTCTCGCCAAATTCTCAAGTATCGACGCCTACTCGCAAAACGAGACCAAAGAAACAAAACAAATAAATAACAGAGGCAAAACAGACTCCAAAAATTAAATAAAATTCATAAATAAATAGATCTGAATTTTATATGAATTTACAAATTTGAATGGGCTCAATCGGAGTTCGGATGCAAAAGATATGGGCTTTGGAAGATTGGAAAATCAATAAAACCCTAAATTGGATTTTCTCGAATTTCCGAATTAATTTTATAAAGGAAAATCGAATTATTGCGAAATGCTTGCGCCACCGAGAATTTCAAAAAGAATTAAATTTAAAAGAATTCGACATGTGGGACCCATTATCGGGCCTCGGGTTCACGGTGGACCGAAAGCACCGAACCGAGGGAGGTCTGGCGCGGTGGACTGTGCCACGACGCGCGTGTCTTTGCGCCGATCTGGCGCCACGCTGCCGCCACACCAAAGATCGGCCGACGCTGGCGCCGAGCCGGGCGACAACCATGGCGCGTGGCGCCGGACCGATGGTCATCGGCGAACGGCGGCGATCACGCAGTAGTGAGTGATACCATCGTAGAGGAGGCTAATGCGCACACACGGGCTTGGTTTGAGCACTGGGTTGACGGAGATGGCTTACATGCAGGAAGAAGCGCGAGAGAGCTCGGGTTTTGTTTGACGGCGCCCGCGATGAGAAGGTGCGCACGAGGTAGCCTGTGACTTGTCGATCACAATGGTGCGATCGGTGGAGCAAGCGACGACGACGGCGGCGCAATCCACCGGAGAAGAAGTTCTACGAAAACCCTAAAGCTTGGAATGCGGCGCTAGAGCGACGAGGCGATGGGAGTGGCGGATTAGGGTTACTGAGGTTCGGGCGAGCTAAGGAGTATTTATAGACACGAGATGCCGAGATTTGAAACCCCAAATCGGGTCCAAACGGCCGGGTTTTGAATTCCATGATTCTCGGAGATTGAAACCGATTCGGGTTTGATTTGGTTTGAAACGGTAAGGAATAACAGGAGATATGATTTGGCGGGTCGCCAAGAATCAACAATGGATACGCGCTTGTCGGACGCGGCTTCGAGCTCCAAAGAATGGCGGGCGAGCGCGGCGCGAGGAGAAGAAAGCGCGGAGACGACGACCTGTAGCGGTCCCACTGGCAGAGAGAGCGAGGCGAGTGGGTGCGGCCGCGGCGATGGAAATCCAACGGCTAGAAGCGAACGCGACGAGCGAAGCGAGCGAGATCGTGAGCAAAGCCACGCGCGACAATCCAACGGGTCAAGCGGGGTTGAGCGCGCGCGTCCGACGGAGACGAGGGCACGCGTCGAGCATCCAACTGACGAGAGCGCTACGGGCGAGATGGTCGCGCGACCGAATAGTCTTGGCTTCGCCCAAGATCGTTCAAGGATTTAAAATAGGTTTTCTTTTAAATAAATCCGAGAAAATGCAAATAGCAATTAGAAAATAGCAAATGACTTTGGAAAAATTCCAGAAAATTCTATAAAATATATCCAAGCATATAAAATCTAAATAAAATAGTTTTGACAATTGTTGATGTTGGGATTAAGCACATTAAATCAATTTGTCCTTAAAGTCCATATTAAGCTTTTCAAATTAATATTGAATAAATCCAAATGATGAATTTTCTTGCTACTAATATTTAAAAGATTTTAAAGCTCTGAAAATTGGGATGTTACAAACCTCCCCTTAAACGAATCTCGCCCCGAGATTCGCTAGCTAGAGAAAAGGCTAGGAACTCGGCTTTTAACTCTTCTTCACGCTCCCACGTTGCTTCTCCTTCTGAGTGGTTACTCCACTTGACTTTGCAGAAACGAACAGTCTTGCTTCTAGTGCGGCGCTCTGCGACATCCAAAATACTGACAGGCTGCTCTTTGTATGTGAGATCTTCCTTCGATTCAATTGACTCCAACGGTCGCTCTTCGCACACGAAGACACTTCTTGGTGAGAGACATGAAAGACATCATACACACTCGCTAACGATCGTGGTAGCTCTAAGCTGCACGCAACTTCTCCACGGCGTTCCAAAACCTTGAATGGACCCACATACCTTGGAGCAAGCTTCCCTTTGGTGTGGAATCTCTTAACACCTCTCGAGCGGAGTAACTCAAGATACACAAAATCCTCTGGTTCAAAGTCGAGGTCACGACGACGATTATCGGCATAACTCTTTTGCTCGGATGGGCTATCTTTAACCTCTCTCGATCATAGCAACTTGTTCTTGGCTTCTGAATAATATCGGCCCGAACACTACACGCTCAAATTGTCTCGACCAATTCAACGGAGTTCTGCAGTACGACCGCATGAGCTTCAAATGGTGACATCTCGCAAACCGGCTTGATAATCGTTGTTGTACGAGAATTTCGCATACGGCAAACTTTTATCCCAACTGGTAGCATTAGCTAAGGCACGTGCTCTTAACATGTCTTCTAAAATCGGTTGACTCTTTCACCGCCCATCCGTCTGTGGATGATAAGCGATCAAATTCGATGAGTTCCTGTGGCTTCATGTAGACTCGCGAAGCGAGAGGTGAATTGAGATCCTCGATCCGACACTATCTTCTTAGGCACACCGTGCGCATCGACGATTTTTGACATATACAATTCCGCCAAGCGGTCTCCCGAGTAAGTGGTTTTGGTGGCAAGAAATGGGCAACCTTAGTCAAACGATCCACTATTACCCAAATCGAATCATAACTGATTGAGTCTTGGGTAATCGGTAATAAAATCCATACCGATCTCTTCCCACTTCCATTCGGTATCTTCGGTTGTAGCAATCCTACCGCCTCTCGATGTTCGGCCTTTACTTTCGACACACGCCGCATAAAGCAACGAACTCGCGACGCCTCGCTTTAAGTTTGGCCACCAAAACTTATTCTTAACATCCCGATACATCTTAGTGCTTCGTGGTGAATTGAATACTTTGAGTCATGGGCTTCCTTCGAATCATTTGTCTTAATCCATCAATATCCGTTATACGAATCGTCCATTGATCCACAAGATATCCCGATCATCGTGGTAAAGTCTTTAAATTTTCCTTCCGACATCTTCTTCTTGAGATCAAGAAACTCGTAATCCTTAGGTTGAGCTTCACGAACTGTTTCTCAGTAGTAGACTTCCAAATTGGCCACAAATCCTTCCTAACAACTTCTAGTCAGTAGCTTCGAATTCCTCACCAAGTTCAACACAACTCTTTACTTCGAGCATTGCAAGAGCTCTTACGACTCGGTGCATCTGCAACTACATTGGCCTTAACAGATGGTAATGGATTCCAAGATTATAATCCTTTATTAATTCCAACCATCTTCTCTGTCTCATGTTCAAATCGATCGAGTGAAAATGTACTTGTGCTCTTATGATCGTGTAGACTTCACAACGACACTGATGAGATAATGACGCCAAATCTTCAAGGCATGCACTACTGACTAGTTCCAAATCATGGGTAGGATAGTTCTCTTCATGAGGCCTTAATTGCCTTGACGATAAGTTTACGCCTCTTCCTTCTTGCATAAGGACACATCCTAGTCCTTGACGCCAAGCATCACAAGAGATATCAAAATCCTTACTAATATCCGCAAAACTAGCATCTGGGTCAAGTCGACGCTTCTTCAATTCTTGAAAACTTTCTTCACAAGTCAGTCCAAATGTACTTCTTCTCTTTCTTCAATAATTGCGTAAGAGGCTTAGCAATCGTTGAGAACCCTTCAATGAAACGACGATAGTATCCCGCCATTCCCAAGAAACTACGAATTTGAGTAACCGTCTTGGGTCGCTCCCAATTCATTCTGACTTTAACCTTCCCGGTCAATGCTACTCCTTCTTGTCATCACATGACCGAGAAAATCAACTTTCTTCTTCCAAAATCACACTTGCTGAACTTGGCATACAACTGATGTCCTCTGAGCTTCTCTAGGATTAATCTCAAATGTCCTGTATGTTCTTCTTCTGACTTTGAGTATACCAAAACATCATCAATGAATACTACCACGAACTTATCCAAATATTCCATGAATACTTTGTTCATCATGTTCATGAAGTAGGCAGGGGCATTAGTCAATCCAAAAGACATGACTAGAAATTCATAATGTCCATACCGGGTGAGAAAGCGGTCTTGGTACATCCTTAGGACAAATTTTCAACTGATGATAACCTGATCGCAGATCGATCCTAGAGAATACTCCGGCTCCTTTCATCTGGTCGAACAAATCATCTATTCTGGGCAATGGGTACTTGTTCTTGATGGTGACTTCGTTGAGGGAACGATAGTCGATACACATTCTCATACTTCCATCTTTCTTCTTGACGAACAAAGCTGGCGCTCCCATGGCGCATTTAACTAGGTCTTACAAAACCTTTCTCCAAGAGTTCTTCTATCTGCTTCTTCATTTCCACAAGTTCATCGACCGCATCCGATAGGGTCTCTTGAAATTGGTGCTCGTTCACGGCACTAGATCGATGACAAACTCAATGTCACGGTCGGTGGCATTCCCGTAACTCTTCCGAAATACATCCGGTAATCTCGACTATAGGTACATCTTCCAAAGAAACTGCCTTAAGACCGTTGACTACCAAATGTCCATCACGCATCGAGGTGGCTAGAAATTCTACTTTCTTTCTGTGGTATCCTCAATTGTCACGGCTCTTCGCCACAATCTAGCACCGCTTATGTTTGGATAACCAATCCATACCAAGGATGACATCTATGGTCCGAGTGTCAGAACTATTAGGTTGGCTAGAAACTCAACTCCGCTATGAGTAGCCTAGCTCCTAAACATCCAACTTTAGAACTTAGCTCGCTTCCAGTATCGGACTAACAGAGTATGCTTAAGATGTATAACTTCCAATTTGTTCTTAGTTGCAAAAATTCCGAAACAAACGAATGCGAAGCTCCGTAATCAAATGTAATCGATGCAGTAATCGAATTTATTAGGAACTTACCCAAGACAACGTCAGTGCTTCTTGGGCTCCTTCGAGTGACGTGGTTGACACGGCCTCGACCACCGATGGCGGTGCTCCTCCGGATTGACCGGTAGCTTGAGAAGTTCCTTGATGGTTGCCTTGTACCGCGTCTTGGCCGTGTGTTCCCAAGGTTGAAGCGCATGGAGTGATAGTCCCATTCTGCGGACATCGGTTGGCGAAATGCCCCGGCCGACGGCTGTAAAGCAAACTCGTTGTATTCGTGGGTTGCTTATGGATTGGGGTTGATAGTGCGGGGTTGCGGAAGTTTCGAGCAATCGGGCGAGGTTTGAAGTTGGTGCGGGTGGTCCGCGTAATTCGTGGTGGAAAACGGCTAAACCGCGGTGGAATCATTCTTGCCCTTACCGGGTTGGTGACTTCCTTGCCGAGCCATTCTCGCGCTACGATGATCTTCCAATTCCTTACGCTTATCCTCTAGAATCAAAGCCTTGTTGATCAACTCTTGAAAATCGTGAAAGGTGTGGGCGATCAAGTTGACTTGAAGTCCAAATGTTCAATCCTTTTCGTAAAACGACTGACGAGCCTTGTCGGTGGCGACATCTTCTCGCAAAGATATCGAGCAAGTTGAGAGAACTTGTTGAGGTAATCGATCATCGACATTCCTCCTTGCTTGAGAGCACGGAATTCATCTTTCTTCGATCCATAATTCCTTCCGTACATGATATCGGGCGAAAAGCGGTTGTGAACTCTTCCCAAGTAATATCTTGTGGCGTTCCATGCGCTGCAGACAAGTTTTCCCACCATTCACGCAAGCAATGCCTTCCATCCGTGAGAGGCGCATGAACTTTTTCATGATCGCATTGAGTGATCGCAGCTTCCTCTCAATGACACGAAGCCAATCATCGCCTTCATCGTGAGACATGTCCGTAAAAGGTTGGTGGACGGGTTCTCATAAACTCCGCCAACTTGATGATCCATTGTGACCATGAGCAACTGGGGCTCCATTGTGATCTCGATTGTTGTTGTTTCGTTATTCATAGCTTGCATCCGATTCATCATGGTGTACATCACCGGTCTGAGTGTCATGAATGCTCCAAAATTCGCAGATCGATCAAGGTGCTTGTGGTGGAATTGCTTCCCGGGATTTGCTCCGCCCTTCCGACATCGAGTATCGTAACCACTTGCGCAGCCTTGACGAGTCCGAACCATCCGTGAATCTCCAAGGGTTAGATAAGGTAGCAAGCACGAGATAAGTTGTAGAACTAAGCGGGGTAGGTAAAACCCAACAACATATTTTAAGAAGGCTCAATCAAACTCTTATATTGATTAAGATAATAGTATGGCTTGCAACAAATGCCTAAGGGCCTTGCACTCATACTTGCACACAAAAATAAGGACGAACTTAAGCACACCAAACTACCGCCTAAAGGGCGACTCAAGACATAAAGCGGCTAAGCTCAAACAACGCGAACAGACTACTCGATCAAATAGCCTCGCAGCCTTGACGGTGCTCCCGCCGTTGAGACACGAAGTGAGCCGCATCCTCGCGAATCGATCCTCGATGTCCCGGATGGTGCAATAGGAGCAGTGTCCACCGTGCAGTCTTCTTTGCTGGTGCTTCGCTCTGCTTGCCTCTCTGCGGCTCCTGGTTCACCGGTCCATCGCCTTCTTCAGGTCTTCCTCTTGATGTCTTCTTCGTGTCGCCCATAAAGAGTTTCTTCTAATATGGCGATCCTTTCTTCACTCTCTCAAGAGTCTCATAGGTACACTCCACTCAGAGCGGCTAACTCCAACGATTCCTCCCGAGCAATGGCGAATCGGGCGAGATGCACGACGGTGGCGTTGTCTTCTCTCTCAGAGACGGAAAACGTGCGGCGAGATCCACGTCGATGTGCGCGGGATGATAACGGAAAAGCGTGTCACGAAGCTCTCGAGAGTAGATGTTGCGATCCTCGGGATGGCAAGGCGTGAAGACTCTGGATTGCTTCAATCCAAATACTCCTTCGAGTGAGATGTGCAATGGTTTGCTTGCCTTGGTGTGTCGCTGGCGTAGATGGTCAAATGGCGATTACTCCACGATCTCTACTGCTCACAATCCAAGCACCGCCACGGACAATGGACGATCGAACCCTCCAAGTACTTGTAGCAACTTCCAAAGCTCTACGACAAGTCCTCCCTTGCGCCTCCATAACTCAAGACGAGGCATCCGTCAAGATGGACAAGGATATGAAAACAACTTTAAAACAATGGGAGAGAAAGAATTTCAGCAATAGTTGAGTCAAGAGAGACATGAGATGAGTTAAGGAATTCAATTAATCTTGCAAGTTAATTTTGCTTTAGAAAATAGTTTGGACTCACTAAGAACGGCCAATCTAACTAGGGTCAAGACCTACGATCAAGATGGCTCGATACCACCTCGTCGGGACCCAAATATGCAAATCTGACCCTCTGTGTATTCTCGCACTAGTCCAGATCACGCTAGTGCACACAAGGTCAACATTGATGAAATATCACATCCATACAACGAATATAATAATAAACGAGTACATTTAAGTAACAAATAATCGTTGGGACCTTACGGTCGAGTTTACATTTATTAAGCCATGCAAGGTCGACAATAAAGAAATAAGCGCAATGAAACGAATAACTCGGTGGCTCCCATCAATTTACCACAGCAACCGATCGATCAAGACCCTAACGCTCAACCTTCGAGAACTCTTCTTCAAAAGCAAAGTGATTTACTCCTCCACTTCGTTGATTTGTTTAGCAAGAGTGAGTACACACCGCACTCGCAAGTCATACCACGAATGCAATTTATAGATGATGGCTTATTCCAAAGGAATGGCTTCGTGGTTGTTTTGCGTAAATGCAACATTTGCAATTGAATACAAATAATAGATTGAAAGCATAATTCAAAACAATTAAACAATAATAAGTTAACAATTGATTTCACAAAGGACACACGATCTAAATCAAGTTCTTTCACACAATTTGAACAAGTTATCTCACACACGGTGACCCTTCCCATTTGTTTTATGAAAATCTACCCTCGTGTGAAATTTCGAGCATGTCCATATCCGAGGACGCGGCTATTCGAATAGATTGATTTAAACACTCTGCAGAGGTTGTACACTTTACCCACACGATGAAACCAACCGGATCGAGTTGATCACAACAAAACCTTTCGAGACTTCATCTCAAACAATGACACTCTGGTGTGCTTTATCGCCATTCAATTTGTACACACGACTCTTGGAACGACACACACCATTGGACAGGATGCGTGAACGAATCCGCGATGTGACATATCACACCTCCACCCATCACACGCCTTAAATACAACCCGAGTTGTCAATGTCAAGACTCCATAACTTACTAAGTTAGGCCCACCCATACTAGGCATGTGGTCGCATAAAGAAGGCCAGTTCAATGGCGCACAAAGTTAAGTCCTTAATTGACCAAGGCAAGACTTCCATTTTAACCCAAATCACAAAGTTTAATAAGCACACACCCACCATTCACACGTAATCCACCACTTGCCTCGGCCTAAATCTTTTCCCACCTGTTGATTAAGTGCAACACATGCCATCAACGAGTAACAAAGACACAAAGACACACAGATTCATCACACAGCCCATAATCACTTAGTCAAATTTATAATTGCAACTCTCCCATGAAATGATGACTCGTGGCATGGCTAAGCGATCTAATCGTATCTAACCAACCCACGTTGGTGCTACAATAATACCAACTAGTAATTAATCAACCTAGGGTGACAAAAGATCATGGCATACAATAGACAAGGTGGCATAACAATTTGGATTTAATAACTACACCCAAAAGCATTTAAATAAATACTTGAAATAGAATGCAATACATTGAAACAAAGTATTTTGAAAACTGGGTTCAAAATGATCAAAGGTATAACTTGCCTTGGAATAGATCTAGATATTGGTCTTGGTCTTGAGGTGCTCCTTCTTCCGCCAAATTTCAAGTATCGACGCCTACTCGCAAACGAGACCAAAGAAACAAAACAAATAAATAACAGAGGCAAAACAAACTCCAAAATTAAATAAAATTCATAAATAAATAGATCTGAATTTTATATGAATTTACAAATTTGAATGGGCTCAATCGGAGTTCGGATGCAAAAGATATGGGCTTTGGAAGATTGGAAAAATCAATAAAACCCTAAATTGGATTTTCTCGAATTTCCGAATTAATTTTATAAAGGAAAATCGAATTATTGCGAAATGCTTGCGTCGTAGAATTTCCGAAAAAGAATTAAATTTAAAAGAATTCGACATGTGGGACCCATATCGGTCTCGGGTTCACGTGGACCGAGTGCACCGAACCGAGGGAGGTCGCGCGGTGGACTGTGCCACGACGCTGTGTCCGGCGCCGATCTGGCGCCACGCTGCCGCCACACCAAAGACCGGTCGATTTGGCCGAGTCGGGCGACAACGGCGGCGGTGGCGCCGGACCCGATGGTCACCGGCGAACGGCGCGATCACGGCAGCGGAGTGATACCATCGTGTAGAGGAGGCTAATGCGCACACATGGGCACGGTTTGAGCACTGGGTTGACGGAGATGGCCGTGGCGAGGAAGAAGCGCGAGAGAGCTCGGGTTTTGTCGGACGGCGCCCGGCGATGAGAAGGTGCGCACGAGGTAGCCTGTGACTTGTCGATCACAATGGTGCAATCGGTGGAGCAAGGCGACGACGGCGCAAGCAATCCACCGAGAAGAAGTTCGCCAAAACCCTAAAGCTTGGAATGCGGCGGCGCTTAGGCGACAGGCGATGGGAGTGGCGGATTAGGGTTACGGAGGCCCGGCGAGCTAAGGGAGTATTTATAGACCGAGATGCCGAGATTTGAAACCCCAAATCGGGTCCAAACGGCCGGGTTTTTGAATTCCATGATTCTGAGATTGAAACCGATTCGGGTTTGATTTGGTTTGAAACGGGTAAGGAATAACCGAGATATGATTTGGCGGGTCGGCGCGAAGAATCAGCAATGGATACGCGCTTGTCGGACGCGGCTTCGAGCTCCAAAGAATGGCGCGCGAGCGCGCGCGCGAGGAGAAGAAAGCGCGCGAGACGACGACCGTAGCGGTCCCACCGCGAGAGAGCGAGGCGAGTGGGTGCAGCGCCGCGGCGATGGAAATCCAACGGCTAGAAGCGAACGCGACGAGCGAAGCGAGCGAGATCACGAGCAAAGCCACGCCGCGACAATCCAACGGGTCAAGGCGGGGTTGAGCGCGCGGCGTCCGTCGGAGACGAGGGCACGCGCGTCGAGCATCCAACTGACGAGAGCGGCCGGGCGAGATGGGTGGCGCGGCCGAATAGTCCGGGCTTCGCCCAAGATCGTTCAAGGATTTAAAATAGGTTTTTCTTTTAAATAAATCGAGAAAATGCAAATAGCAATTAGAAAATAGCAAATGACTTTGGAAAATTCGAGAAAATTCTATAAAATATATCCAAGCATATAAAATCTAAATAAAATAGTTTTGACAATTGTTGATGTTGGGATTAAGCACATTAAATCAATTTGTCCTTAAAGTCCATATTAAGCTTTTTAAATTAATATTCGAATAAATCCAAATGATGAATTTTCTTGCTACTAATATTTAAAAGATTTTTAAAGCTCTGAAAATTGGGATGTTACATTGGGTGACCTAAACAGTACGTAATCGATGAATATGAAGTCGACCTGGTAGAGAGAGTTACGACCACCTAGTCGAAAGAGTTCGACTGTCAGATTTCTTCCACCCTTCGACTTGGAAGATTCACGCACTACAAAGAACAAAAGCAGATCGAAGACGATGGACGAGAATAAGTCGAAGACCACTCAGAGCAGAAACTAGTCGAAGACTGATCAACACAAAAGTTTATCAAAAATAGAAGAACAAGCAGTCAACGATGAAAGAGAACAAATCGAACACAATGGTCAGAATCACACGACGGTAGAGATAACAAATCTATCTTGAAATAGATCTGATCTGTTATTACTCAAACATGTTCTGTGGCTACAAAGAGCTCTCATGGCACCCCTCAAACCCTAGCACCAAACACCGAAAAACTCTCTGCTAAAAGTCGTCGCCGCTAAAAGCCCCGAAAAGCCTCCCAGACTGCACGTTCCTCTTAACCTCTTGACCTTTTATATGCTAGGGCTTTAAACCGTGTCCTTATCAACATGGACACATAATCCTATCTCTTCCGTGAAACAAGGGAATCGAAACCCCTTTAATTAGGTAATATCTCTAAACCTTCCAGTTATGAAACATCTTTCATAACTCTTCACGTGTCGAAGCCTCTAGGACGACACCTCGTGTAGCTTCAACCACTCATCATGCATTCACCTTTGATCTCCATGTGCTCCAGCGTGAGCACGACCACCTCGTGACATCCACGACCACCCGAACCTTGGATTTCCTCCTCCAAGTTTCAGACTTCCTCGTCATCGACCATAATCGTCTCCATGCTCAACCTGCACATGCAATGATCAAAGAACGTTTTCCTGGCACAAGTTCTTCAACTTGACCAATACCAGTTTACACACCCATATCACACTCACATGTATCAATAAACACTAGTCAGATCAATCATGACCATAAATTCTAACTCTCAGAACACAAATCGTGACAACTCTATAAAACCTGTTGTACTGCTGTGTACACGCTGGTCAACCACACACGAGAACTCAAGGTACTCGAAGAAAACAAGTATTGAAATACTTGAAGCCTACGATCACTTACAAGAGGCGTACCACCACTTACTAGAGGCCTACGATTACTTACCAAAAGCATACGACCACTAAGCACGAAGCCCATGACTACCGATCACGAAACCTACAACTACCGACCACGAAGCCCACGACTATCGATCATGAAGCCAACGACTACCGACCACAAAGCCCACGACTATCGACCACTCACTGTAGCTTCGACCATCGACCAGTCCCTGTAGCTTCGACTATCGACCATGCAATTCCGACTGCCCTTCGTACTCGATACACACTTCAACTCACGACTGAGTACATTACTCGGAACTATACCACTCGGTACTCGGAAAACTAATACTCAGTACTTGGAGCTATAGTACTCTGAAATGTATTACTCGATACTCGTAGCTACAGTACTCTGAGTCCAGTCAAAAGGATCATCGAGTATCACCAATTAGACCACCCGATATAAGGCACGATCCGACCATTCACACTGAAAGCCAGCAACCGAAACTTTCACAACTGCAAATATCAATACAACCCAACTGTCAATTATTCATCATCACAAAGTCTACGACCAGTCCACATGGTATTTTACGACCAGTCTACCTGGTCTAACAATCTCCCCCTTGATAAATACATTGACAACACTTCAAAAACTTGAGTTGAATTTTGAAAGAACCGAAACAAAGAAAGTTCCAAAGCTACAAACCAAGAAATTTTGACAAACCACACAGCAGTCGAAAAGCACATCAGCAATTGTAAAGCATCACAAAAAAAAAACTTCCCCTCAACACAAGCAGATTAATTTCTCCAATCCCCATCCCTTGACAATGCAATCATCAAGAACTTCTGAGAAGGAAAAAATATCAAGAAAAGGAGTAGGTAGAGTAAAAATAAAAAACTTTGAAGATTATCCAAGTCACTGTGCATTGATTTAATAGATTGACCAAGCCATCTTTTTTAGCAGAGCTATCTAGATCATATAAAGTCATATACCATATAGCAATATCAGAATAAGTCTTTTAGAATGATTAAGCAATTTAAATTACTAACAGATATCTCAACAGTGACCAAACCGAATATAAATAGCACAATGAGATATCACAAAGAGGAGTTAAAGCCTGAAAAGTGAGGCAAACTTTAAATCTAGAAGAGCTAGCAGTTGCATGTAACATCCTATTATTCTAACTCAAGTCTTAAGCATGTGGCATGCTTGGAGCATACTTTTTTCAATGGTGGCATGCTTGCAGTATACTTCTTTTCAATTTTGCCATGCTTGAAGCATACTTCTTGTTATTGGAGCACATTTGATGCTTTTTTGTATACATATATATGTATGGCATGCTTGAAGTGTACATCTTTCCAATTTTCTCTTTCTCATTTTTTTATAACATGCCAAATTGAGTAAACATAAAAGGATTGCACTAAGAGACATATGAGTCCAAAAATCAAGATTTAAAATAAGACTCATAAACAAGCTAATCCTTATCGATGAACATAAAGTAATAATTATAATCAATCTAGTCACAGTATTCCACCATCATGCATACGCGGTCCCTTAGTTTCAACCATCGATTAGTCACTGTAGCTTTGACCATCGATTAGTCAATATAGCTTCGACCATCGACCATGCAACTCCGACTACCATTCGTACTTGATACATACCTCAACTTACGACTGAGTACATTAATCAGAACTCTACCACTTGGTACTCGGAAAACTAATACTCAGTACTCAGAGCTACAGTACTCGGAGGTTGTCTTACATACACTTCTTCCTCAATATAGCCATTAAGAAAAGCGCTTTTATTATCCATTTGAAACAATTTGAAGCCCTTATATGGAGCAAACACCAAAAGGATTCTAATGGCTTCTAATCGAGCAACAGGTGCAAAAGTTTCACCAAAATCAAGACCTTCTGCCTGGGTAAAACCCTGAGCCACATGTCTAGCCTTATTTTGAACAACAACCCCATCCTCACTCTGTTTATTCTTAAAAATTCATTTTGTTCCAATAACATTATGACCAAGAGGAGGTGAAACTAAGGTCCAGAATTTATTACGCTCAAATTTTCTAATTCCTCATGCATGGCATTAATCCAAGACTTATCAGATAAACATGACTTACATCTTGGGGGTTCAAAATAGGAAACAAAGGCAGCATGAGCATATAAGACATTGGAGTTATACCTGTTGCGGAGAACTCTCTCAACTAACTCACCAATTATTTGTTCAGGAGGATGACGTCATTAAATATGCAGAGAAGCCTGACATGTCATAGATGACATAGGTGTAGCAGTAGTGGCCTCTACCTCATAGGTGGTAGGATCAGAGCCACTAATTGTAGACTACATCGGTGTAGATACGTGTGTTGAAGTGTGAATCGGAGTTACCCTTTCATTGTCGTCAGAGTCATAGAAGATGTCTTCGGTTGCATCATTTACCTGTATACCTGCATTGTTGGGTCTAGTGTCAGAACTAGCCTCATCAAAAGTGACCTTGCAGGTCTCATCAATTTTGTTAGTTTCTAAGTTGAATACACGATAGCCTCGAGTATGAGCTGTATATCTAAGAAAAATACCATCTGATGATCTAGATTCAAATTTATCAAGATTTCCATACTTAAGAATAAAATATCAACATCCAAACACCCTCAAATGAGAAATTTTAAGAGAATGACCTAAACGAAGTTCATAGGAGGTCTTATGCAATTTGGATCGTAAAAATACTCTATTTGAAATATAGCAAGCAGTAGAAATGGCTTCAGCACAAAATTTCCTAGGACTAGCATGCTAATTTAATATCGTTCTAGCCATCTCAGCCAAAGTTCTATTTTTACATTCTACAACACCGTTCTGTTGTGGCACACGTGCTGAAGAGAATTGATGATCTAAATCTTTTTAGAACAAAAAGACACAAATGATGCGTTCTTGAATTCAATTCAATTATTACTTCTAATTGCTCTAAGAGCTCATGGGAGTTCAGTGGCAAGTCTAAGAGCAAGCTCGCTAAAGTAACCAAAAACTTCGTCCTTAGATGCCATCAAAGAGACCCATGAGTATCTAGAGAAATTATCAGTAATAACAACAATATACTATTTACCTCCAGCTGACAGAACTCTAGCAAGACCTACAATGTACATGTGCAATAATTGACCAGGTGCATCAGTCATAACTAGTGAGAGAGGAGGATATGATGCAGATATCATCTTGCTGTGACGACAGGGTGAACAAACAAAATCTATTAACTTTTCAACTTTAAGATTAGGCAATCCTAACAAGATCCATATTACTGATGCGAGTGAGATGATCAAAACCAATATGACCCGATCTACGGTTCCAGTGGTGTAAATCCTTAGAATCATATGAAACAAGACACCTAAGATCAGAGGATGATGAATATAAAAAATCACCCTTAAACAAACGACCAACTCGAATAATTTTGCAT
The DNA here is from genome assembly GCA_036346395.1 of Hsuehochloa calcarea. NCBI lineage: Eukaryota > Viridiplantae > Streptophyta > Magnoliopsida > Poales > Poaceae > Hsuehochloa > Hsuehochloa calcarea. The sequence continues at coordinate 15,399,186 of CM070598.1, forward strand.
ACTAGATTGTTAGATGAATATAAAATGCAGCATGAATGCATTTTAAAGCTCACCTCAAGATCATCATCTATTAACTATGAGACTAAAGCAAATTATAGGCCAACTTACTGACAAGAGCTACAACTTTTAAATTGAATTTGTCGTTGACGCGCACAGTACCTTTTGCAAGAACTCGTCCTTGAGCATTATCTCTAAAAGTAATAATCTCATCACCGGTGGCATGAGTGGGGGAGGAGAACCATCTAGAGTCTCCGGTCATGTGGCGAGAGCAACCGGAGTTGATGAACCATATGTTCTCCTTGCGCTTATGACGAGCCTACAAAGCACGAATAATCATCGATATCTTAGTTCTGGGGTTAGACAATAAAGCTTTAGTTAACCAGTACTGACATACACGACGAACAGAAGCAACATCCGGCAAAGACAACACATTTTTAGATTCTGGGCACTGCCAGTGCGACCGTCGTTGACGTGCCGGTCTGACCACCGGACGGTATGACCGCGTGACAGATGCCAATCGTACCGGTCCAGTTGAAGAAACTAGCAGAGAAAAATAATTTTGACATTCTGGATACTACCGGTCAGACCGCAGTTTACGTTCCGATCAGACCTCCGGCGTGTATGACCGCGTGACAGACGCCGGTCTTACCGGTCTAGTCATAGAAACTCTGAAACCTGTAGAAAATCGTTTAGATGGAGCAAAGGGATGATAAGGAGCTTGATCAAACTCCACTCCAGTACGAGAAATCTTCTTTAACCTATCTTTCTTTTCTTTCTTCGCTTTGTGAAAGCAAAATTGAACCCAAATGATCATCTCTACCATAATGAGTGCATTTATACTTGTCTTTATGAGAAGTCATATATATTGCCTTTACAGCACCCACTTGGGTAGATAGATCCTCTGCAATACCAGCTGATTCAAAAATAATTTATTTTGGTTCAGATTCTACTTCAAATTTTTCAGGTTCAAGAAGCTTAACAATCTTAGTAGCATTATTCTTGGCATGCTCAACAGAATTAAATCCTAGACCCTAGTGTTTAACACTCACTTTTGACTTGTCTAGGATCATGTTCAAAATTTTCCTGCCAAAAGAAAACCTTTCTAAAGTGTTTTTGAGATACACATTGTCTTTAGCTAGAGAGAGACAAGTTGTGCATTTAATAGATTCATTCACAGGTTTCTTAGAAGCACTAGGCGGAACCATTTTTTTTTCTTTTTAGCAAAATAATTAAATTGTCTAGTTAAAGGTTCTATTTCTATGGTAAGTTTAGGACAATTAGAGCAAGAAGATATCATATGATAAAACATTTGTTGAATGGTTTCCTGAGATGAATTTAGTCTAACTTCTAGCAATCCACAATTAGAGCAAGTTTTAGTTTGAGCATCTGAAATACTTGACTCTAAACATGTAGAAGAACTAAACTAAGTCATCCACAATTAGAGCAAGTTTGTAGATTATCCAAGTCATTGCACATTGATTTAATAGATTAACCAAGCTATCTTTTTTAGAAGAGCTATCTAGATCATATAAAGTCATATACCATATAGCAATATCAGAACAAGTCTTTTAGAATGATTTACAAATTTAAATTAATGTCAGGCATCTCAACAGTGACCAAACCGAATATAAATAACACAATGAGATATTACAAAGAGAAGTTAAAGCCTAAAAAGTGAGGCAAACTTTAAATCTAGAAGAGCCAGCAGTCTCATGTAACAACCTATTATTTCAACTCAAGTCTTAAGCATGTGGCATGTTTAGAGCATACTTCTTTTCAATGGTAGCATGCTTGTAGCATACTTTTTTCAATTTTGGCATGCATGAAGCATACTTCTTGTCATTGGAGCACATTTGATGCTTTTTTGTATACATAGATATGTTTGGCATGCTTGAAGCATACAGCTTCCGGTAGTACCGCAACACGGTCGTACCGTTGTTATACCGCCGGTAGTTCCGATTTTTCTGGAGCTTCAAGGATTGATATTGGAATAAGAAGAAAAGAGGGAATTATTGTATTTTACTCTAAAATTTTACACAATCATCCAAATAAACACATTTGGAGTATTTTCACCAAAATGAGCAAATGAAGAGTTTTAAAGCATCCAATTGCATGTATGAATCATAAATACCATTATAAATATATTCATGTGAATAATTTTGGCTCATATGGCAAAACTCACTTAAGTGCTAGAAACTGGCCACTTAGGTCAAAATAGTATTTTGGATGAGTTTCAAATAACTTTTTCTAGGTTGGTATTTTGGAAATCTTTTGAATACCAAAAATGTTTAGAATAACCAACTCTATGATTTTTATTTTGTCAAGATTTTTAAATTCCTTTTAGAATAGATTTTGCACAAAAATCTAGTTTAAGTCAAAAACAAGACTATTATATAGAATTTTGGCTAGAAACTCATTCACTTGAAATAGATTTTTTTTAACCAAAACCTTAGGAAAACCTTTGAAAAATATTTTTATACATTTTGCAACTAATTTTTCAAAGAATTACTAATAGTTATGAAATTTTTGACTTTTGGCAAAAATGCTTATTTTTGAAAAACAATACTAGCACTTAATTTATTTAGGCACACTTAGGGATGTGATATATATGATTATAAATTAGCACCCCCCTTAATGTGCCACTTACCATCTTGCTCAAGATTTTAATATGAACATTATGATCAAGAGCAAGAGTACCCTTTATATAAGATTTTTATGAAATGTAACCTACACAAGGTATAAAGGGATAGATACTTCAATTTAAGTACTTGTTACCAAAATAGCATTGGTTTATGATATGACATGATCATACTTAGGCTTGGCTCCAATTTTGCACATGGTGGAATCCACCTCTTTATGTAAGCCAAACCTCCAATGCCTCTCCAAGTACCTATTAAACATTGAAACACATTTTGGTATCCAATACTTGGTTTGATCCACGAATGTTAGTCACAATTGATTTGGGCACCCAAATGGCCCTAGCAATAATTTTACGTGAGCTAACATTCCTAGCAAACACATTGCCATTAATATCCTTCCTAAGCAAATAATCATTATTATAAATAATAGACTAAGGAGTGATACCTTTAGGACATTGTTTACCAATATGTCCATTTTTTCGGTAATTGTAGTAAGTTGGGCTTTTGCTTCCCCTATTTATCTTTATTTCTTGCTTCTTGCCGGTTTGCCTCATTTTTGAATGTCTTGTCCTGACATCCATTTGATTAGGGCACATCGAGGCATAGTGGCCCTTTCCATTTTGCTCATGGCACTTGACATATTTCTTCGTATGTCTTGCGTTGTGCCTTGTCTTGATATTCTCCTTTTTCTTGGGAGTGTAGGCAATGCCACTCTTATCTTGCAAGCGTCTTTACTTGCTCAATATATCGTCGAAAGTGGCCTTTCCTTTGAAGCTTCTTTCCAAGTCAACTTTTAATTTTGTGACTTGGTCCTTGAGCTCATTATTTTCCTCTACAAGGTTAGTATCACAAGACATGGAGGAAATATGAGCATCTAATTTAGAGCAACAAGGCATATCAAATAAATCCTCACATGAGGTGGATATGCTAACCTTAGATGAAATGCACGAGGTAGGAGCTATGCATGGTATTTCATCTAATAAATTACATGCAATGTCTATATCCACCTTAGAGCTATTTAGCTTATTTAGGAGGAGAGTTTCATGTTCATCTTTTAAAACATCATAATTATTTTGAAGTGAAACAAACTCTTTCTTCAAAACTTTAAATTTAAATTTCTCCTTTCCTAAATATTCATTAAGCTCTTCTAATATATCCATCAACTCATCATAAGTAGGCTCATGATTATCATTTACCTCATTATTACCTTTAGCCATAAAACAATGAGATGATGTGGATGGAGTTGAGGACTCATCATCGTTGGAGTTGGAGATTGAACATTCTTCTCCCGACGTCCATTCTTTTGTGCAATCATCACTTGTAGTGGTGGACATTTCATAATGAACTTGAATATATGTTCACATTTCATGAGCGCTCTCGAGATTGCATACCTCATTGAAAATCTCTACACTCAAAGCACTAAATAAGGCATTACTTGCTTGAGCGTCGAGATGTAAGCATTTCTCTATCTCAATTGTTGGAGCAAGATGATCCAATGGAGGAGAAAATCCTACATCTACAATCCACCATATTTTTAGGCTCATGGCCTTAAAATAACATGCCATGCGGATTTTTCAATGTGCGTAATTTATGCCATCAAAAAGAGATGCTTCACCTAGGTGCACTAAATCTCTAGTGGCCATCCTTTACTATCTAGACGGTTAAGTCTAATAAAATGAGAGACCAACCTCTGATACCACTTGTAAGATCGAGGAGGACGACTAGAGGGGGGTGAATAGGCCATTTTTAAAAACTCTTTCGGCTAAAACCAATATCTAATGCGGAAGCTAATAACAAATTAGTTTTGCATAATTAAAGCCTATATCAACAAGATTCCACTAAGTGTACCAACAATATATAACAATTGATAAGGATTGCAATTACACGAATATACAAGCAATTAATACAAGGAATGTAAATTGCAATAGTAAAGCATAAGAAGATCAAACCACAATAGACACGACGATGTTTTACCGTGGTGTTCGGAGACTTACCGGTCTCCCCTAATCCACATTGAGGTAAGTCCAACCGTGTTGGACCGGCTCCTCAAATGAGCCAACACCTCCGAGATAAGTCCAACCACTTGGACTAGTTCCAACACGAACCAACACCTCTCTCCGCTAGGGTTGCTCTTCCTCCACTCCGGAGATGGCGAGCACCTAACCAATCACAACACGCCGGGCCTTCTCACAAGCTTCTTGAGAAGATCACCGGACACGACGCCTCCACACCGTCTAGGTGTCAGCAAACACCAAGAGTAACAAGACTCAACTCTCACTTGAACGAATAAAGTGTCTAAGCTCAGTGGAAACTCAATCCACAACCTAAGGCAACACATGCACTTAGGGTTTGCTCTCAAATCTCTCTAAGTGCAACACATGCACAAAAGAGAAGAGGGGTTTGCTCTTAGCTCAAAAGAGTGTCTAACAACACTAGAACACTTTGCAATGGTAGCAACAATATTTCCTAACCGGCCAAGGTGGGTATATATAGCCCACACAAAAAAACTAGCCGTTGGGAGAGAATCTGCAGAAAAATCAGCACATGCAGAACTACCGCCGTTATAAGGCCAGTACTACCGCACCTCAACGACAAGCACAGTAACGGCTATATCAGACAAGAAACTAGTCGTTGAAAAGTGAAATCCGGAACTACCGCCGTTCAACTCGTAGTACTTCCGCACTCCGATAGTTCCATTTCTGAAGGGCGGTACTACCGCTTCCACTCAGGTCCAACACATGGCACCTTCTGGAAAAAACGTACCGCGCATCTTCCAGAAATACCGATCTGTGGTAGTTCCGCTCCCAACACACCGGTACTACCGCACTTCCAAGAGAGCAAAGAAATCTCAAAAAGGTGTCTCTCTGGAAAAAACGTACCGCTGGATTTCGGACCAACCGGCCTGCGGTAGTTCCGCTCTCAGCATGCCGGTACTACCACACAGCGGTAGTTTCGCAGTTATAACGCTGGAACTACCAATCTTCCTAACAGAAACAGCAATGGCTTTCACAACAACTCTAATTGCAAAACACATTTGCCAATTGATAAGCCATGCCAACAAAGATCACAGGTAATATCCCCAACAAGTTGTAAAACACATTTGTCAACTTTTAGAATCATACCACAAGGAATAAGGTACATGGACTCAAACCATTTGTAAAACACATTTGCAAACTTAAGTCACATGCTACAAGAAATCAAGCATGAGCACCAACTATTTGCAAAACACATTCGCAAATAATAGCATCATGCCACAAGGCTAAGGTGCATGGACTTCAACCATTTGCAAAACACATTCGCAAATTATAGTCCCATGCTACAAGGATTAAATGCACGAGCATCAACCATTTGTAAAACACATTCGCAAATAATAGCTCCATGCATGGATGAGCTAGAGCAATCATAATGAGCTATCAACACATGACTAACTTATGCTACTAGTCAAGACCCCTCTTAATAGTACGACAATCTATACTAGCAATCCGGTCTTCCAACCAAACACCAAGACTAGTAAAAGACTAGGAACACATCCTTAGCCCTAGCTAATCATACCTTTGCCTTACATCTTCTTGAAGCTTGATGATGCACATCATCGCTTCAAGTCCGGATCCTTGACTTGATAATCATCAACACATGATGATCTTCTTCACTTCGGGATCTTGTCTTGAACATCATCAACACATGATGATTTCTTCATCCTGAGTCTTGATATGCATCAACACATGATGCATTCTTTCACTTGACCTCCATCAACACATGATGGGTCGTCTCTTGACTTGATGTGCATCAACACATGATGTATCCTTTACTCCAAGTCTTGATATGCATCAACGCATGATGCATCCTTCATTAGACCTCCATCAACACATAGCATGTCTTCTTTTGACTTGATGATCAACTCATGATCATCTCCTTTTCTTGAACATCATCGACACACGATGATTTTCTTTTCTTCAAGTTCTTCATATGCATCAACACATGATGCATCTTCTTCTTCTCCAACCTTGACTTGATGACAATCAACACATGATGTCATCCCAAGTCTTCATCACCCTGGAACATAACCTATTCATCCAACCTATGAAAAATATTAGTTCCACAATATGATTATCATTAATTACCATACCATACCATTAACTCATAATGGTGGGACAAGATACTTCAATCTTTCCTTTTTTGGTAATTGATGATAACCATTTCAATTGCATATAAATTGAATATAGATAATTTAATGTAACACAACATGAGTATATATGAACTACACAAGTTATATATATATATATATATATATATATATATATATATATATATATATATATACTTGTGTAGTTCATATATACTCATGAGTATATATATACTCGAACATGAGTATACAAGAACTACACAAGTTATATATACTCACAACATGAGTATACAAGAACTACACAAGTTTTGTATACTTAAAAGAATATATTTCAAAGTAGAGATCCCTAGTGTATGTGGAGAATGGAATATGGATCAGTACTAATGAAACTACAAAATATATAATGAACTCCCCTAAATGTGTGCATATACAAATGTGTAAATAGAAACATATGCATATATTCAAGTTATACTTATGGTGGAGTTCAACATATATTTTGGATCCGAGGAATGCAACAATATATAAGAGTATAAGTCGAATGCATACCTCGTTGAATTTCATCTTTATATCCAAATGAGATTACACACTAGATATAACAATAAAATGTTAGTCTCACAATTAGATTTTCATTAATCATCAAAACACTCCATTAACTCATAATGGCGAGTCTAGATCCTTCACTAGTCTACATGGTCTTTTACGACCAGTCTACCTGGTCTAACATCGATCGTGCAGATTTCCCAGCTCATCTGTCTCTACAGTCGAGGAGCATCCGAGGGTGTTGATCGGTAACTCTGCTCATGGGCTAGTTAACCCGGTTAGAATCATCCATTCTTAAATACATTATATAGGAGAATAAGTCTATTGCTCCACGCTAGTGTTTTCTCTCTCCGGTCTCTTTCACCAAATCTTTTGGCACTTTTTATGTTACACCAAATAAAATATTTCACATCCCATTTCTGTCACAAACTCACAATGATATGGGCAAATTGATATATCTCAAAAAAAATTGTCATCCAAGACAATACCAATCCTATCTCCTTTAGAGAACTTTTTTAATTAATTAACCCTTTTTTAAAATTTTATTTTAAAGTTAATCCTGCGAACTTTATTTTCAATTCTGACATCTTTGGTCATGCCACCACCCGTAGCGTGATAAAACAACACTGTCACACCATAGGATAAGTCCGTTAAAATACACTTTTTGTTACGCCACTAGTGGTGGCGTGACTAAACAACATTGTCACACCACGGGTGTTGGCGTGACAAGAATTTGCCCAGATACGGGCCGTGGCGTGACCAAAGTGGTCAGAATTGAAATAAAGTTCGCGGGAGATTACATTTAAAATAAAATTAAAAAAGTTAATTAATAAAAAAATTCTCCTTTGATGACATGGCAAAGGGAATACTTAATGGTAGCTTACTGATTTTTGTACTTGGTATAATGTTTTTCAGAACAGCTGCAGGAAGAAAGATTAGAGATTTGCCAAAACATGATGGCCACAGCCTAGCAGGAGCGAGACATTGTGCAAGAGCTGGATAACTGCCAGTTGCAATTGCTTAAAGAAGAAATAAAAGTTGCAGTGAACATAAATTATTTGACTGGAATCAAAGCTTGCAAAACAGTGACATGGCGTTATCTGGAACTAAATCCACTTCATAATTTAAGCCCTAATCTGGATCTCAAACCACTGTCACTACAAGGATCAAACACAAGTCGTCATGTCGATCGAGGCATGTGCAGATGCATCTCGACTACTAAATACTAATCAAAATCTCACATGTAATCGACATGGCAACATGATTACATCACAGCCTCGTGCCGTCTGAATACTAAACGGGGTGATGCATCATGCATATGAGGTCCCTGCGTAGCAAAACCATTAAGAATAAATATTCTTTCAAGAATCAGAATCAGACCATTCTCGTTTTAAAAAATAATTCATATACTTCATTCTCTATTCAGCAATAGAGCATATAAATTTATTTAGTTGTAGAATATTTATAATTTTAATTGGATTTTCCTTTTGCTATTGAAGATATATCTAGAATATTGTGATTTTATTTGAACACCCCATATTCTCAACTTGCTTCTGCTAAACTCGGTATACCATTTAGCTATTCTGAAAGCCAAAAAAAAAAAACATGAAACGCATCTCAAGAAAAAAACATGAAACCAACCAAAATAAATAGAATCAGTTCATATAAATCAATTTTGTAAAATTTGTACTACTTAAATATTAAATATTAGAGTTGGTGATAGTCGTTCGTGTGAATATTTCTCGTGAAGTTCGCCACTCCCTCTATGAGCTCCCGATCTCCCATCAATCCCGACCTATCTCCTCAGAAACCGTCACCCCACCCTCTCACGGGTCACCGCCATTAGGTTTCCCGTGCACATGTCGTCGTCGCCAGTCCCCCCCTTGGCTGGATTTGCTCCTTTTCGCCCGTCGCACCGCCGCCCTGGGCTATCTCTGTGCCGCCATCGCTGCCTCGGGTCGTCTTCTTGCCCTAGACATCGTCGCCTCTCCTCATCGTCCCACACGCGTAGCGCAGCGCAGCCCCACACCCTCCCATGAAAAAATCGACTGACCCTACCGCGCACCGCCTCACCTCGCGCCCGCTCCACTGCCTTCGCGTCCGCCCGCTAAGTCGCCCCCGAGATCCGCCGTGACCCGCGCGAGCTCCCCCGCCTCCCCCTCCCCCTCCCGCCTCTACGCCTGCCTCTCCTGCGCCGCTGTCTTCTCCCCAGTCCTCTTAGTGGCTCAGCTCTCCTCGCCGCCGCCGCTGTCTCTTTATGCTCGTCTACCTAGGCGAGGCCTCTCGCTCGTCCGGCACCCACCCTGCCCTCCCCGCTCTCGCTCCGCCCCGCTCGCTTCCTCTTCCTCTTCCTCTTCCTCCCTCCACCTCTCCGCCGCTGTCGTGATGGGAGAGAACTCCACGACCGGGAAGGATACGAAGGGGAAGGCGCTGGCCCTGACCCCGACCGTCGTGCCCGACGAAGCCTACCTGAAGGCGGTGACACAGAAGCAGATCCGCTTGTTTAAGGAGATCCAAACAAGGCAGGCCCTTGAGCGCCTCAACATCAGCGGCGAGCCCATCAAGTGAGTGCTCTCACGATATGCTTGGGATGTTTGTTGTATAATTAGCGCAGTGAATCAACATGGAACAGTTGAATCAAAAGTTGTGTAGCAGTGTGAGTGTGCCCTACGTTATGAAATGATTAAGGGGTAGATAGAGGGCAGATAAATCAGGCATTGAGATGTAACGTAGTAGGATAATTTGATAGACAAACTTTATGCTGCATATTTCAGATCAGCTTTTGGAGTAGTTTACTGGAACAGTTGCTTGTTGATGAGATATCAGGATTACACTATTGCTGAGAAAGAAAACTATCCGAACTGCTTTAGTGTTCAATTAAATTGCATTATCTACTAAGGCTTCCATGCTATATTATGAAAAACATGGACTGCAGGCATATGTTCCGCCTAATTCTTGTAACATACAATTCAATTTCCTTACATTTTTTATAGTACACCTTTTCTTGGGTAGTACACCTTTTCTTGGGGGCAATACAATTCAAGTACACATGCAATCATCCGCTTTACATATTGGCATTGAGTTCTTCATTTGTAATGTTGTTTTCCCGTAATGTTCTTCGGGATAACTTTGCCTGATGGCGCAGTCAAGGCAGGGAAGAAGTGGATATCAACCCCAATGGACATTGCTAAGGATATATCAAGTGGGTTAGCAACTAGCTGTTTGATAGCTCAAGTGAACGGAACAATGGGATATGGCGAGGCCATTGGAAGGTGATTGTGAATTGAAGTTGTTCAAGTTTGATAGCAATGAAGGGCGTGACACCCTCTGGCACTCGAGTGCTCATATTCATGGGGAAGTGAGTTAAAGCTTCACAAGTAATCTTTGAGCATGATTTTTGTTTATGAGAAAATTATGTGTTAGTTATGTAGTGAGCATCTAGTAATTTTGTCAGCATTATCTAATAATTCATTTTGAATTCAAGTTTTTAAACTGAATCATTTGTAGTCTCTTGAGAGGGCATATGGCTGCAAGCTGTGTATTGGGCCTTGTACTACAAGAGGGGAGGTATGTAAGTAGTCTAACTTGGGGTTAGTGCAAGAAAATAGATTAGCCCTCTTTTCAGTGATTATATGTAACACCCTGGCTATTCGAAAGCCAAGATGTCACCTAAAAGAACTAACAAATACTAAGGATGTACAACAATATCGGGTTAAACTGGTTTAGATAACCAAATTCCATAAGAACCAACGATAAACGATTAACAGTTTCACGAGAAGGAATAGAAACATCCAAAATAAAACGTACGATGGGCGATACCAAAATTGGATTATTATAATTAGGAAATTTAACAAATAGTTAACATGAATGAAAGATAACAATATTAATTCTGATTTGATAAAAGTGATGTACAGCGTGCTGAACTACCCCTCAAAAGGTCTTGCCTTCCTCCTCATTTACCTAAATAAAACACACAAAGTAAGGATGAGCCAAAGACTCAGCAAGTACTTTAACAGACAACAGAAACATTAAGTGAACAAAGCAAATCACAATCTGCTTATGAAAAATATCTCTGAACATATATGGATATGAATGGAATGGAATAATGCAATGAAGAAATGGACTGCTCACAACTTATACCGGTATAGTGAGTGGCACACCCGTCGGTGTTCACTTAAGCCCGTACTTAACAAAGTACGGGGACCTCAAATACCGTATGAAGAACATTTCATATGGGTGTCCAACATTGCCCACATTAGGGTGGTGGGTCTTACGTGCCCATTCTGGAATTGATGGAGCTTACAAATTTCCACTCCCGTGGTTCAAATGAATCGATGCATGAACATAATGCATTTTCATGAAATGAACGTCTATCACACATCAATAGATAGTAACACATGGCATACAAACAAACTCAAAAAAACAAGTCTAGTGGTACAGTCACAAGCAATAACGTTATTGAATAATAACGGATAAGGTACTTGCCTTCCGCGCTGTGATGTGCTAGGAGGCAACGACGGTGTTTCTCCACTCACTGCCCCACCACCTACACAAATAATTAATCGAAATAAGACTAACAAGACATGGCGTGCTACAAGCGTTTTACCATAACCCTCTAACTAACCAAACATAACAATGGCTCAAAATGACGTCCTAACTAATCAGCCCAATTTCAGCAATTCTGATCAGCAGTACGAGAAAAATCGTAATTAAATATATGTGACTCATAATGACTTGAAACTAGTTCTCAAATACTCTTAACGCACCAGACTACGAAACTCTAGTTGGTGGGGTTCTTTGATTCGGCCAAACCAGTGGCCTAAACAACAATTGAAAGCAACTGAAAAACATCTGTCCAGATTGCAGAACAGTAGCAAATAAAATGATGTAACTTTCAATATAATGATCCAATTGAGGTGATCTTTATCAACTTGGAAATATAATTTAAAGGGCCACAATAACCTATTTGGGTGGACGTTCTGAATATGATTCTAATTAGATCAAAACCGAGGAACAAACCGACCGTCCTCAGTTCTCAGACAGACAGAATAGCGCGCGATTAAAAATTCATATCTCCTAAACCGTAAGGCAGAATCACGTGATCTCAGTGCCAAAGGAAATCTAACGACCTCAGGAACAAAACTCAAGAAGGAGAAAATACCATATTATGCTTCTAAGATGCCGAAACTTGGTGTACAACACACTGGACAGATTGGATCTACAACCAGAGGCAGAACGAATCTACTAATCAACTCGAATTCTCGCCTCTTAAGGAATCAAACCGCGAGGAGAGACCGTGGTTACCCTTGTATACCGATACGACGACGTTGATCCGCTTCCCGAAGGTCTCCCTCCCTTCTCTTCTCCTCCCTCTCCAATGGCCGGCCACCGAGAGACGACGAAAGGCCGATGACGACGGCGGGGAAAGGAGATGCCGGAGGGGATCTTGGGGAGAAATACCGGGGATCACCGGAGATGGCACCACCGCAGCGAGGACACGCCAAGGAGCAGCAAGGGGGCCGGCTATGGGGTGGGGAGGTGGCTGCTAAGAAGGAAGGAGTGGGGGAATATGGGGAAATGGGGGGCTAGGGTTAGGGGCGCCCCCTCTCCCTTGGTCGGCCTCCACATGGGCCACCTGGACCGCGGCTTGTGGCCCAGGTTGTCGAGAAAATTCTGAAAACCCCCTCCCAGCACAGGTATTTTCATTTCTTTAACTGTCTTTTCTTTCTCAACTTCTCTCGAGTTACCCGATTCGATTCCGGAATATTACATTCTACCCCCCTTAACAAGATTCGACCTCGAATCCTCGCATTTATCTACTAGAAAGAAAAAAATGCGATCTGGATTTAATCAAACTTAAACACTCACCAGAGATAAACAGTGTCTGGATATTGCTCTCGCATGCGGGATTCTAGCTCCCAAGTGGCTTCTCTCTCAGACTGATGAGACCAAAGAACCTTAACATATTTTAGGGTTTTGTTCCTCAGAACTCGCTCTGATTCCTCTAATATTTTTCACTGGCCGGGACTCGATGGTAAGATCTTGTGCAATGATCAAAGGCTCCAAGGGAATAACATGGTCTGGATCTCTCAGGAATTTCCTCAGCATCGATACATGAAACACATTTTGAACCCCACTCATGGAATCAGGAAGGTCCAAACGGTAAGCTAGTTTTCCAATTCGTGCCACGATTGGAAATGGTCCAACATACCTTGGGCTAAGCTTCCCTTTAGTGTCGAACCACACCACACCTTTGGATGACGATACTCTCAATAGAACTTCATTCCCCACCTCGAATTCCAAATCTTGCTATCTGCCATCTGCGTAGCTCTTTTCGACTCTGCGTACCAACAAATTTCGCCTAACCACGCCACTCTAGCCATCGCTTTGTAACACCCCACCAACACCGAGCACCGAATGTCACTAAACTACTCTCTAAACTAATAATTATCGACACACTATAAAATTACAAAGAAGGAAAACATCAATAAACATATCCATGGACCACAAAAGAACATGCATAATTATGGATCAAGCGATAATAAATAAGCAAGGGGAAATATAACCAGGTAAATAATCCAAAATAGCATCAACCAAAGAATCCAAATCAATGAAACAAATAGTCTAGTCCAAAACGTTGTCCTAAGCTTTATTCAACCTCTAACAAGTCCTAGAGTAATCTCGCATTGAACAAAAGGGTCTTATGGCAAATGATCATGTGATGGAAGTATGGATCTACTCCATGTGCTCTACTCGCTCTCACCACGGCGCCTCAAGATCACCTAAAAACAACAAAGAGCAAGGGTGAGTCCACGACTCAAAGAACCACATCAATATACAACGAACAATAATAAATTAACAAAGATTCAATAACTTCATTATCATCACAGTACTTCTATTAATATTATCATGTGTTATATTCCTTTGTTTCACACCCATTAATCTCATATATCAATGCAACTCTAATCTACATGTCCACATGCACTTCTTTCACAGATATCAGATAGCATGAGTGAATGCTCGCGACAACATTCACTCTCAAGCCCGCTCCTCCACAAGGATCGGGGACCTCCTCCACTCCCGTGGAGTTGTGATCATTCATGATCACCTGCTCATATGCAAAGATGCTTATATATGAAAAATGCAAACTCCATCATATACATCATATCCAACTTTTCCTCATGATTGTCAACCAAGATATAACCATACCATCCCATTGTTTGCAATTAAATAAAATAAAAGCACAACAATAATGGTAATAGAAGATAAAGAAAACAATGATCAATCATTGATCGATGTCTACCATGCACTTGCCTTTACTAGTTGCGACGCACGATTTGACTAGAAGATGACAACAAGCACGACGCCTCCTACATTAAATACTCAAATTTCAATACAAGCTACAAAGATCATAAGAACAAAGAATCAATCGACATCGCTCCTACCCGTCCCCAAATATACCACATTACTCCTGCATCAATGGTCACCCTAGCTGTCCTGTTACTAAAAAGAGCGTAACTTTCGACTCAAAAGTCCGATCACGACCAACCTTTGAGCCGGATTCTACACAAAATTCTCCATATTTTATTAGATTACCAAGTCTCCTAATTAAATCATCTAACCCTCCGTTTTTAGCCCGGAAGATCGATCCACACCTTCGGGACAGCGGGTCTTATTAAATTCATAACTTTTGTTTTACCCAACCAAAATTCAAGTTCTTGGATTCTACGTAACCCTTAGACAATTATCTACATCTTTCATGTAGATCAAAACTCTAATTAGTCCAATTACTATTTTTAATCATAGCCTACCAAAACAAATAAAGACGACAACCACAAAGACAAATAGTCTTCCAAAATTCATAACTCGAATTATACTTGTCCGCTTGACATGTTTAAATATTCTATAGAAAGATATCGAAATTATCTACAATTAACTAGTAGATGACATTTCCAAAATTCACAATTAAGGTAATTGCAATAAATCGCTCAACGTAAGCAGATGAGTTAACATACTCATTAATCGGCCCTCGACTAAAAAAATTCTACAACCTCTCTAATCTCTAATTAAATTAACAAAATAGAGAGAAACAAATATCGATCGTTACTGGATGACGAAAATGGAGATCCCGACTTCCTCCTAATTCTCTTCTCTTCTCTTAACTCTTTTTTTCTACTATGCCTTGGTTTGTTTCCTTGGCCTCACGGTAGCATGCAAATAACTAGCAACCAAAGATTAGCATGCACGTGTTGCACTGAACCAATTGGCAGCAAGGTTGGCAAGCAATTTCACAAACGCACGGCAGCAGTAGGAGAAAACAATACTCACGCCGACGACGTCCTCCAGAGTCTACTGGTCAGCTTAGTCCCTCACACGAACGCGGCTACGCTTGGCCTTCACGTGCACACGGCACTTGATGCGCACGGCAGGCGATGTTGCGTGGACGAGTGAGCAAACAGAAGGACTCCACACACCGGTGAACGCAAGAATAAAATGACTGCTGGCGGCGCACGGGTAGAGCAAAAAAACAAAACTAGGTTTTCTAGATCCCCTAATCCCCACGATCCTTTTATACCGGTACAAATCAACTCCTCCCAAAAGCTCTAAAATATTCTATTTCCACGTACCTCCTTTGTTTAATTACGCACATGTCCTTTATGAGGTTATTACTATTTTTAGAATATTACATGTTTGCTGAACCCAATCGGGACCCAAGACTGCCCGCTCTCCAACCTCATCCCATCACAACGGGGACCTGCACTTACGCCCATAAAGAACCTTGTATGGTACAGCTCGAATACTGGCATGATAACTAATGTTATAAGCAAACTCTGCCAAAGCTAAATGGTCTTCCCAATTCCCTTTCTAGGATAAAACACAACACCTGAGCATATCCTCTAATGTCTGAATGGTGTGTTCGGACTGACCATCTGTCTGGGGTGGAACGCGGTGCTAAGACGAAGCTGCGTACTCAACGCACTCTGCAAACTCTCCCATAATTTGGAAACAAACTTGGCATCTCGATCAGAAACAATGGTCTTTGGCACCCCGTGCAACCGCACAATTTCTCGTACATAAAGAGGAGCCAAATCGCTTGCTGAATTGGTTGTACGAATAGGAATGAAATGTGCAGACTTACTGAACCGGTCCATAATTACCCAAATAGCGTCCTTTCCTCGCTGCGTGCGAGGTAAACCAACCACAAAATCCATGGATATATCATCCCATGGCCAAACAGGTACCTCCAAGGGTTGCAACAGTCCTGCTGGTCACTTGTGCTCAGCCATGACTCGCTGGCACACCCCACACGATACCACATATTGTGCGATATCAATTTTCATCCATTTCCACCAGAAACTCTTCTTTAAATCTGTGTACATCTTGGTCTCACCAGGATGTACGGTATAAGGAGTACGATGGGCCTCCTTCAAAATCTCATGTTTAACCCTAGCCTCCTGTGGAACACAGAGGCGTCCTTTAAAACGCAAGGTATCAGACTTGTCCACACTGAAGTGGCCTTGTTTGCCCTCAGCACAACGCTTCCTCACTCGTTGGAGCATCTGATCTTGTTGCTGTGCTTCCCGCACTCGATCTGGAAGAGCTGACTCTAGAAGCAACCGAAGTCTCGATGCAGGCGGTACATAAGCGTAGGAAATATCCATACGCTCAAAATCAGCAATAAGATAACTGAGGGTAGGAGGTGTCGCCTTGCGACTCAAAGTATCTGCTGCCACATTTGCCTTGCCGGGATGGTACTGAATAGTGAGATCATAGTCCATGATCAGCTCTAGCCATCTCCTCTATCTTAAGTTCAAGTCCTTCTGGGTAAAGATGTATTTCAGGCTCTTGTGATCAGTGAATAGATGTATTTCAGGCTCTTGTGATCAGTGAATACATCACAAGATTTGCCGTACAAATAATGACGCCAGATCTTCAAAGCGTGAATCACTACAGCAAGCTCTAGATCATGAGTAGGATAATTCTGCTCATGTTTCTTCAACTGTCTCGATGCATAGGCAATCACCTTGCCATCCTGCATGAGTACACAACCAAGTCCAACTATGGACGCATCTGAATAGATGGTGAACCGCTTCCCAGGCTCAAGAAGAGTAAGAATTGGAGCAGTCACCAACCTATCTTTCAAAGTGCAAAAACTGCGCTCACATGCATCAGACCACTGGAACCTAACACCTTTCTGTGTCAACTGGGACATTGGTCTAGCAATGGTTGAAAAACCCTCCACAAATCGCCGGTAATAGCCAGCTAAACCCAGAAAACTCCTTACTTCTTTGACATTGGTTGGCCTCTCCCACTCTACCACTGTCGAGATCTTGCTAGGATCAACTGAAATACCCTCCTGATTAATAACATGGTCCAGAAACCCAACTTCAGAAATCCAGAACTCACACTTCTTCAGCTTGGCATAAAATTGATTCTCCCTTAGAGTTTCAAGTACCAACCTCAGATGTTGGGTGTGATCCTCTTCTGTCTTGGAATAAATCAAGATATCGTCTATGACTACCACAACGAAATCATCAAGGTATTGATGCAGCATACTGTTCATGGCTTCCATGAAAACTGCAGGAGCATTCATTAGTCCAAAGGACATAACTTTATACTCATAATAACCATACCTCGTAGAGAAAGCCGTCTTCTCAATATCCTGCTCACGAACCCGAATCTGATTATAACCTGACTGGATATCAATCTTGGAAAATATTTTAGCTCCTTTCAATTGGTCGAAAAAATCCTCAATGCGGGGCAAAGGATATTTGTTCTTCACAGTCGCCTGATTAAGAGCCCGATAATCCACGCACATACGCCAGCTGCCATCTTTCTTCTTAGTAAAAAGAACAGGCGCATGGCGATACACTACGCTGAATCATACCTTTGGACAACAGGTCGTCCAATTGTTGCTTCAATTCCTCCTGAAAGGGTCGAGCCAACCGATGAGGAGACATGGATATGGGTCGAGTTCCCGAAATAAGATCAATCCAGAACTCCACTTTCCACACTGGAGGCATTCCTGGAAGCTCCACAGGAAAAACATCGGAAAACTCATTCACAATTGGAGTCTCCTCTATACGTAGTGAAGAGTCAGTCTTCTCGTTGAGAGACCAAAGCAACCCAATGGTTGACGCTCTGCGACTAGGAAACAGACTAGCCAACACGAACAACGAATCAGACGGTGCGCTGCCTTGAAATACCAGTTCTTCACCGAACGGGGTTTTTAAAGTCACCGTCTTCCAGAAACAACATATCTTAGCACGGTAGCGGCATAACCAGTCTATACCCAGAATAATATCAAATGGTGACAACTGAATTACCATCAAGTTAGCGGTGAAAACCTCATCATTAATAATAATGGAACAGCCAGGACAAACAGTAGAGCTGGAAATAAGTCCCCCCGAAGAGCTGACTACCACAGACTTAGAAATAATTTGCAAACTCAACCCCGCCCTTCTAGTAAACTCTAGGGACACAAAAGAATAAGTAGCCCCTGAATCAAATAGAACAAAAGCTTCATGCGACTCGACTAGAAGAGTACCTGTCACCACGTCAGGACGCCCCACAGTCTCAGGAGTGGGCATGGCGTAGACTCTCGGTTGCGCCGGAGCAGAGGACGCACCGACACTATGCGAAGGATAACCAGAAACCGCTGCAGGAGGAACGAACGACGGAGGTGCAGACGGTACGGGGTTCTAGTAGAACCCCGCAGGAGGTGCTGGAGTGAACGCTGCAGGAGGCACCCACCCTGGAGGAAACTATGGTGCTAAAACCGCCGCTAGGGTCTGAACTGAACCCCGATGAACGCTGGTGGAAGAAGCTGCTGGGACTGGCTCCCATCTGATAATACTTGCTGGATTCTGCTTGCATACTGACGACTTGTGGCCTTCCGACCACATCGACGCATGTCTCTCCTGAAGGAACACTGCACTCGATGTCCTCAAGACACCGTAAACACTTCATGCCCTGACCTGGAACATGACGCATCGGTGGGGTGGAAGACGAAGAACGTGGCGCCGAAGAGGAAGGCTGCCACTGCTGGGCAGGACGCGAGTTGTGACCCCCCTGAAACCTCTTGGGAGCGGGTCGCTGAAATGACCCACCCCCTCCACCAAAACTCTGCTTCTGCCCACCGCCGGAACCACCGGTGGCGACAGAGCCAAAAGCAGCTTGTCCCTGCGAAGAAAGACATTTCTCCAACTCCATTCCTCTGGCCTGCTCGACCACTGAGCTGAAGTCGTGCAGCCCTGTCGCCTCCAGAATTTTGGCGATACTCCTGGTTGAGGCCCCGTCGGAACCTCTTAGCCTTCTCCCTATCGTCATTCGCCACGGCTGGTACAAAACGCACCAGATTATTGAACCCAGCCTCATACTCAGATACTGTCATCTTCCCTTGCACAAAAGTCAGGAGCGATTGCTCCATCTTCTCAATGAAGGAGTCCGGATAAAACTGTGTCCTGAATCTCTCCACAAATACCTCCCAAGTGGCAGGACCCTGCACTGGAGTTCTGGAAGATAGGACTCCTTTCCATCTGATGTCAGCCTGGCCCTTCAGCTGAAAGGCCACGAATCGCGCTTTCTGCGCGGATGTTAGCTCTAATGCTCCAAACTGTCGCTCCATATACCTCAACCAGTCCACAGCCTGAACCGGTGTGCCTGCTCCATCAAAAGTGTCCAAACAAAGCGACATCCACTCACGGAGGCTCATTCTAACCTCAGGTGGAACACTAGCAAAGAACGAGTTCGCCGCAGCGCATCACCGCGAGAATTGCCGCTGCAGATTCTTGGCGGAGTTCTTGGTTCTCTTATAAGGTTCTGAATAAGATCTGCTGATGCGGCCGGTGGCTCAACGACCGGAGGCGCAGCTGAGGCAATCTCCTCAGTAGCAGCACCAGCCAACCCTTCAGACGAAGACGATGAAACAGCCGGACCGCGGCCACGACCACGACCACGGGTCGGTGGACGACCACGACCACGGCCTCTACCTCTTGCCATCTAAGAACATCACAACAAACAAAGCCAACATTTAACTTAATATGAAAAGAAGTGTGAAGTAATTCATCATCAGAATAATAGGTGAAAAACACCAATGAAAATGCAGAAGTATTGAATTACCCAAACCCTCCCACTGTGCACAGTGTGTCAATTTAATATTTTGTATTAACCACGGACTTAAAACCCGCTCTGATACCAACTGTAACACTCTGGCTATTCGGAAGCCAAGATGTCACCTAAAAAAACTAACAAATACTAAGGATGTACAACAATATCGGGTTAAACTGGCTTAGATAACCAAATTCCATAAGAAACAACGATAAACGATTAACAGTTTCACGAGAAGGGATAGAAACATCCAAAATAAAACGTACGATGGGCGATACCAAAAATTAGATTATTACAATTAGGAAATTTAACAAATAGTTAACATGAATGAAAGATAACAATATTAATTCTGATTTGATAAAGGTGATGTGCAGCGTGCTGAACTACCCCTCAAAAGGTCTTGCCTTCCTCCTCATTTACCTAAATAAAACACACAAAGCAAGGATGAGCCAAAGACTCAGCAAGTACTTTAACAGACAACAGAAACATTAAGCGAACAAAACAAATCACAATCTGCTTATGAAAAATATCTTTGAACATTTATGGATATGAATGGAATGGAATAATGCAATGAAGAAATGGACTGCTCACAACTTATACCAGTATAGTGAGTGACACACCCGTCGGTGTTCACTTAAGCCCGTACTTAAAAAAGTACGGGGACCTCAAATACCGTATGAAGAACATTTCATACATGTGTCCAACATTGCCCACATTGGAGTGGTGGGTCTTACGTGCCCATTCTGGAGTTGATGGGGCTTACAAATTTCCACTCCCGTGGTTCAAATGAATCGATGCATGAACATAATGCATTTTCATGAAATGAACGTCTATCACACATCAATAGAGAGTAACACATGACATACAAATAAACTCATGAAAATAAGTCTAGTGGTACAGTCACAAGCAATAACGTCATTGAATAATAGCGGATAAGGTACTTGCCTTCCGCGCTGTGATGTGCTAGGAGGCAACGACGGTGTTTCTCCACTCACTGCCCCACCGCCTACACAAATAATTAATCAAAATAAGACTAACAAGACATGACGTGCTACAAGCGTTTTACCATAACCCTATAACCAAACATAACAATAGCTCAAAATGACGTCCTAACTAATTAGCCCAATTTCTGCCCTTCTGATCAGCAGTACGAGAAAAATCGTAATTAAATATATGTGACTCATAATGACTTGAAACTAGTTCTCAAATACTCTTAACGCACCAGCCTACGAAACTCTAGTTGGTGGGGTTCTTTGATTCGGCCAAACCAGTGGCCTAAACAACAATTGAAAGCAACTGACAGACATCTGTCTAGATTGCAGAACAGTAGCAAAGAAAATGATATAACTTTCAATATAATGATCCAATTGAGGTGATATTTATCAACTTGGAAATATAATTTAAAGGGACACAATAACCTATTTGGGTGGAGGTTCTGAATCTGACTCTAATTAGATCAAAACCGAGGAACAAACAGACAATCCTCAGTTCTTAGACAGACAGAATAGCGCGCGATTAAAAATTCATATCTCCTAAACCGTAAGGCGGAATCACGTGATATCAGTGCCAAAAGAAAGATAACGACCTCAGGAACAAAACTCCGGAAGGAGAAAATACAATATTCTGCCTCTAAGATGCTGAAACTTGGTGTACAACGCACTTGACAGATTAGATCTACAACCAGAGGCAGAACGAAGCTACTAATCAACTCGAATTCTTGCCTCTTAAGGAATCAAACCGCGAGGAGAGACCGTGGTTACCCTTGTAGACCGGTACGACGATGTTGATCCGCTTCCCGGAGGTCTCCCTCCTTTCTCTTCTCCTCCCTCTCCAATGGTCGGCCACCGAGAGACGACGAAAGGGCGATGACGACGGCGGGGAAAGGAGATGCCGGAGGGGATCTTGGGGAGAAACGCCGGGGATCACCGGAGATGGCACCACCACAGCGAGGACACGCCAAAGAGCAGCAAGGGGCGGCTATGGGGTGGGGAGGTGGCGGCTAAGGAGGAAGGAGTGGGGGAATAGGGGAAATGGGGCGGCTAGGGTTAGGCCCCCCTTCCCTTGGCCGGCCTCCACATGGGCCACCTGGGACGTGGCCCGTGGCCCAGGTTGTCGAGAAAATTCTGAAAACCCCCTTCCTGCACAGGTATTTTCATTTCTTTAACTGTCTTTTCTTTCTCAACTTCTCTCGAGTTACCCGATTCAATTCCGGAATATTACATTATACTCATTTTTCTAATGTTTTCACTTTACCTGTTAAGGGTTTCTACTATGATGCCTACTACAATGATGTGACATTGAATGAGGCGCATTTTGGTCTCATTCAAACCCAAGCTCAAAAAGCTGTTGCGGTATGCTATCATGTTTAACTCATTTTATTCAAGTTTATTTTTACCTTTATTTTGTGGACACTATCTACCAATATAGCGTATTTAAATGTACCTTTATGTGGTGATTGGAATTCCTAATGGTGTCTTATGTTATCTCTATGACACAACTGAACTACTCTAGCAACTTACTAGCGTGTGACTTCAACATAACTTGATGCAGGAAAAGCAACCATTTGAATGCATTGAAGCATCCAGGGTGGAAGCTCTTGAAATGTTTGCTGAAAATAAATTCAAGGCAACCTTCCTCATTCATATCTTGTTTCTTTTGATCTTTTATACCATATAAATATCTAATTGCTGCTTATGTCACATATGTGAGAACTTTTACTCATTTTTAAATATTTCTAAACTATATGATCAGGTTGAAATCATTAATGAATTACCTGAGGACAAGACCGTCACAGTATACAGGTGTGGTCCTTTAGTTGACCTTTGCCGTGGGCCGCACATCCCGAATACCTCCTTTGTTAAAGCTTTTGCTTGCCTCAAGGTAATTCTTCTTTTGTTATGCATTAATCTCTAGGTTCTCTTCTCTTCTTGATGGAATGAGTAATTCAGATTTGAATTTACATGTAAATATTCAGGCTTCATCGTCATATTGGAGAGGAAAAGCAGACCGTGAAAGTCTGCAGAGAGTATATGGAATTTCTTTCCCTGATTCTAAACATCTCAAGGTATGGCACATAATTTCTGCTATCATCAGTGATATGGAGTTTTCATATGCACCACACCATCCATTAGATGCGTAATAAACATTGTTGGCTGTTCAGTAATTTTTTCAATGGGAATTTGTTTCAAACAATTCATGCTTTATATTTGAATTTTGTAGCATCATTTAGTTTGCATGCCTTGAAGATGCAAAAGCTACTCAAAGTTTAAATGGGCAACTTGATACTACCGGAAGAGTAATTAAGGTAAGCATTTTCTTAAGAGTTACTAGCATTCCTCTTGTTGTTTGAACAGCTCAAATATAAGGGATCGTTGCCTGACATTATGGTAATCTCTTGTACCAGGTTTGAGCTGTGACGGACCAAGCGGGAGTGCAAGTGAATGGAGCAACTACTGGAGATTTGGATGATGATGAAGGTGGAGGCTTGGTGTGTGTCATTTCTGGGAGACATTTTTATCACTGGGAATTTTCATACGTATATGTTTCCTCTTTTGGTTTAAGTACTATTATTTTGGACATTATGTATATTCGTACTCCGCATCAAAATTTTGAAAAAGGTTATCGAATATTGGTATTCAAGATTTCAAGTACTGTTTCCATATTTATTATCTGGATATAAGAAGTTGATAAACATTAGTTATGCGCAATTGCACGTATTCCTATTTGCTTTTTAACACGCCAATACATCTTTCCATGATGACATGACCATTTGTTGATTCTGAGGAATCAGTTACTATAACACCAGTGGGAGAGCAGAGGAATGTTTGAGGCTATGTTGTTGTCAAATATTACATATATAGCTTCTACAATATTTCTTTTCATGTGTATGACATGTCCGGTGATGTATCATGTATGTAGGCACTGAATGCTAGCTCGAGAGCTCTTCTGATGCATAAGTTGGACCGTAGTGGCACTACAACCAGGTATATTTCTGTGAGATTGATGGGATAAAATATCCTTTTGATGTCCTTGTTATTCCGTCCTTCCCAGAATATTCTTGATGTTACTATGTCAATCTAACTACATTACATTCCTTCTTCCTATCTTTAATATAACTCCATTTCTGTAAGTTATTTAGTGATCCAGAAAAGGTACTATGAAATTGCAAAAAGTTAACCACATTCAAAACCATCCTTTTTGCTATTTTTATATTATTTTATAATTTATTTATGTCAGCCTTTTATTGTTTTACTTGGATTGTGGACACAGACATCATGTGGTATATACAAGTCATATCTGGCAAACTAAATAATGATGCCAACTGAAATACTCTCACTTGAGTTGGAGCTTTTAACATAGCTTATCTTAAATTTTGTTATAACTGCTCAAGATAGTTCTGGACTTCTGATATTGGAAGTGGGGCAGAGTAGTGGCAGACAACTGTAGATGGTTACTGATGTGTGTGGATGGATACCAGTTCTCCAGTTCTCCTTAAATTGCTTATTTTGTGGCTGGGCGCTGCAGAACCTTTAGTTCAAAGTTGATTAGTATAGAATGTCAAAATTTCTAGGATGTGCATCATCTTGCTTGTAGGAGTGCCATCATTTGTATCCAAATCTTTAGTTATTGACCTCTATTATATTATCGTCAGGATTCATCCACCACTACAGCAACACTATTTCCATATATATTTGTCAAGGTCATTCTCCATGGACCTCCTCCAATTCTTTGGTGTACTGTGGTTTGGTTGAAATATTCAGCTTATTGCAGTTCTAACATCTAATGTCAATTGCATTGACTGCTGAATGAATCAACTTGAGATATGAGAACTTTTTACACTACCTTAATATTCTTATGGTGCCAGTCTCTTGCAAATATAAAAAATCTGAGCCTTTGATAAGAAATCTGAGACTTAATACTTTAAATTTGTTCTTTCCTATAAGTTCAAAAAAACATGTTTACAACATAAGTTTTATTATAAGCATATCGCTCCTCCTTTACTCTCCCAGTATCTCTATTTAATGCATCTCCCTTAACTTTGTACTTTTATTTGTCTAACTGCAGTTTGACTGCTGGGATGGGTGCTACTGGTGTGAACACTTCCATGACATTACAGGCTGCATCAGACTATCAGTTCTTGGTGCTCCTCCAGCTGCTACTCCCGTGCTGCAGCCGACAGTGCCTGGTCTTGGTTCAATTCCTGGGGCATCTCCTCCGGTTACTACTACCCAACCCATTGAGACGGCTCCACCCAGTGAATGCCTATTGCTTAAGAGTATGTTTGATCCAGCTGTGGAGGTTGCGTTTTTTTACTATCAATTTTTTTTTGTATTATTCTATATTGGTCTGGAGGAGCTTGTGTCTCCCTTTGGTTTGACCCAAACTAACTGATCTTGATTTGGATATTATAGATGATGTTCTAGAAGAATGTTCCAAGTTTGGCCAAGTAAGACACATTTTTGTGGACAAGTCAGCTGGTTCATATTAATTTATTAAACAAATCTGCCATGCCCTGCATTAAGAATATTGGTTGGTTCACTATTGGCTTAGTGCATTAATATAACCATTAATCGTAGTCATTTCTTAGGAAATATTCCATTCAAGTAAAAGGGTCACCATTGGGGGTTGCAGTTTGGATGGAATTATATGTCCACAGTAATTTTCTCCCTCTTGATTGGACTCAATCAAGTGAACCCATATATGTGATTTTTTTTCTTTTTGGGAAGGATGTAATATGAGGTTTTCATTGGTTCAGAAATTTTAATCTGGTACTCTTTATTTTGGTTTCAATTATATGAGCCGCATGATCTGCAACATTACAAATTGTGGAGTTTGCTTGGAGCTGACTTCCAGCTTTTTAGTTTCTAGCATATAACTCGCGAGAACAAGTTTGACTTCCAGCTTTTTGGTTTCTAGCATATAACTCGCGAGAACAAGTTTGAGTACGATAACAAGCTGGTGAAGTTTCTCTTGGAATCTTTAGATTTTAATCATGGTTGCGTTTTGGTTTGTTTGTGGAAGCTGTATAGACATGTCTGTGATGTTGACGTGAATTAGTACAAGGCAAAGGAATCTAAAGTTGCACAAGTTGTAAAAGTTTGTAAACTCGGTTGCAACTAACTAGATGTACAAAACTTTGTTGTAATGGACTGTATAAAGTTTTATAGCATGTACCATCTCCTTGGATTTGTTGTATTGAATGGATAATTTTGTTGTAGTTGATCAGGTCAGTTAATTTTTTAAACAAGGATCAGGTTAATGTGATGTTCAATATACGTGCATAAATTATTGAATAGGTGTTCCTGCCTCGAATACCTCTTTGCCCCTTTGATGATGATTATACATTCCAGTTTGTTAAAATTCTATCCTAATGGTCTCATCGTTTTCTTTGTTTTTTTACTTGGCAGAGGCAACCAGTTGAAAAACATATAAGCAACATCAATGAGGCAAACCAAAAGAATCAATACATCTCTATATTCTTTTGTGACTAATTGCTTGTTTCCATCATCTAAATATTTAAATATGTTTGACGTACTAAATTTATTTTGCATGATTGTTTAGTCAAACATGCAGCAAAGAAACTTTCTTAGCTATGTTACAAGACATGAACTTGTGAATGGCAATAGGGAGATTGGTAAGCTATAACAACATATTCTATATAAAAATTAATTTTTCGTTACAACGTACGGGCAATTGACTAGTCTATGCAATTTTCATACGCCGACACACAGTTGCTGCTGCAACTCTGAAGCTTTGCCTGGAGATATTAAAGATATATCAGACAAAAGTACTCGCATGAATCAGTTTCTGCAAGGTTGAACCAAGTTACCAAAATTGAGCAAATGGTGTCGCCACCAAATGTTAGCAACCGAGAGGAATATTCACATGAACTGATTCTAGCAATTTGCAGCTTTCAGTTATTTGCCATTAGTCGCACCCTTGTGAAAAGGCCAGAGGCTAGCCAACCGTTCGAGCACCCCAGCGCCTTTGGAAAAGTATCCTGAAAAGGCTTGTGGAGGTGCAGCCGGGGGAAAGTCCTCCGGGGGCATTGCAAATGGTCGCACCATTTTCTCAAACTTGTCCAGTGTCAGACAAGAGCCAACCTCCTGCAGTCTCTCAGGTCCCATTATTGGCAGGGTGTGCTCCTGGAGCAACGAAGAAGTTTCGCTGGTTTTGTCCTGGACCAAACACACATTCCATTAGTAAACTCAAAAGTGTCTAGTAGCGCAGCTGAGCTCATGTCCTGCATTGTGAAGAAGATGCGGGCATCACCTCAAGTGGACTGAGATCAGCACCACGGCTGAACGACATTTCAATCCGGAACCTTTTCTCGTCTTCTAAAGGAACCTGTAAATAAGAAATCTGGTAAGCAGATTGACCGGGTTGGACAACAGCGACCAGGAGTCCGAATGGCATCAGCAAGTTTCCAAATGCAAGGGCATGGACTACGGAGTACTTTGTCACAGAAGGATCAAACATAACTATGGCAAAGAAATATGCATGCATAATGCTAATTTATATACAAATGGAGATGTACATATGCATACATAAAAACAAATTCGGTTGGAAGTTACATCCAACTATCACTTGAAATTTGAGAAGTATCTTAGATGTACCACCAGAGGCGGTAGGGAAACCACTCATAATACAAAATGTACATATTTATTGCTTTATCACTTTGCGAAAAATATATTTGTGAAGCACTACGGATTCAAAGAGAGCAGTGGCGCCAATACCATTTTCAACTAATATTGTTATGTGATATGTTATGTCCTTGCAAACTCTATATGCCAATATTACAGAAAGTAAAAGAGACTATTTGGATGGACAGTAAATTCGCCATCATGTGATGCAAGATCACCTGTTCGCTATTCAGAGCAATCAGCAATCCTACCTCCTACTTCATTACATGAGCAACTTAAACTAGCAGTATTGGTTTTAGAGTGTACATGACATAGGCATGCTAAGGCCTCTCTCTGGACAAGCGTCAGAATATAAAGGGGGCACTGCTTAGTCAAATGATCACTAGCTGAATTAAGGTGGTCCTGGAATCAAGTACTTAGCAATACAGAACAAGAGTCTGCTAACAAAAGTTGCAATAGAAAAATCACAGATTAGCATAAACCTTTCCCTGGATGGGCAAGGAGATGATACAGAAATAAGAACATACCCTATAGAGAAAACCGACTAACTAGAAGTACACAATATCAGGACAAACCAATTCAGGAGGACAATAGTTAAGAGATTATGTCATTTCGACATAATCACTCATAGATGAACTGGTGCCCAATTGCAGATACCAATGAAATACAGGAGATACAGAGATCCCAGTCTAACTGCATGTAATTTTTTTCTCGAACACGCAGGAGGACTGCGTATCTTTGATTAAGAGAGAATTACAGGACATTGGCCAGGATGAGGATAAACCAGCACTACTCTTACGGATAAAGGACCTGACGGACTAATCCCTGTTTTAAACTCTAGATCACCACCCTTTCTGCAGAGCAGCATGCAAATGTTTTTTATGGATAAAGAAAAGCTCGCATGCTATGGGTATTGCCCAGGGAAAAATATTTCGTTGAGATTTTTTTTTCGGTGGGCAACAATATGACCGAAATTTTGATAATTTTGGAAGAATTTCGTTCAAACGGTTTGGATCAAATTTGAATTTAAAATTTAAAATATTTGCAAAAATTAACGCCTTGAGTGAGATTCAATCCCTTGTCTCCAGAGAAACAGCGAGAGCACCTTGCCACTGGGTTGTCTTCAGTTTGTTAATTCTTTACTAGTTTTTACTCTCTTTAACCTTCCAAACTCAAACAAAACAAAAAATTTGAACGAGTTGATTTTCTTTCGGATGGCAATGAAAGGTCCGAAATTTCGGCGAAATTGTGAACCCTGGTATTACCTATTGGTCTTGTAAATAAGTATCACAGACATGGCGCTGCAACAGAAAATTGACAAGAAACAATCTAGTGATAATTGCAGTCCCCATAATAACAATTAGTTTGGCACTAAAGCTCCCCAGAAATGTAGTTAGTACAAGGTGTTTGCATGACTAGTGAAAATAGGACATTGGACTACAGAATATAGCTTACTCAAGAAAAGCATCAACAATACTTCATTCTAATATAAGGTAGGAAACTTGAAGCTCACCTTTCAGAAATACTAACTCAAGACAATAAATGGAAATATGTTGGATAAATTATAATATAAAGGCGAAGATTGTTGAGACTTGGGAGACATATTGCAAAAAGATCCATACCTCTGTATTTTCAAACATTCTAAGCACGATATTACTCATGTAGTCAAGCTCCCTAGTTCTATGTAGTCGGTCCAAAGTGCTTTGGCAGACAAGGCTATCCTCTCCTTGTAGAGATTCGTCCAAATTGCAATAGCGAAGGACATTCATTAATGAGTGTATATGAGATTCCTGGTGGAGAAAATGTATACAGCATCACATGGTATTCCAAAAGGATGATAAGAACAAAGCATGCAGAACATAAGTGCTCCGGTGTACCGATGTGAAATAAAGCCTTGTGCGGACATGTCGGTCAGGTGTCTTTACATTGGCATACCTGAGATAAAGTATATTAGAAACATAAATTTTACATGTATATCAGCAAAAACTTGAATTTCATAGAAACCAGAAAAAAAAACAAGCACATACTTAGGATCCAAGCGGTATTTTGTTTCTCTATCATCTTCATCTTCTTGGTCCAGTGACTTCTCACTTGTGGAACTAGATCTTCTTCCATCCTCATTTCTAACTTGTAGCTTTTGCTGTTGCTCTGCTTCTTTTGTTGGCAGGAACATAGCTTCATCTTCAGTAAATTTCGGTTCGGCGACACTAATAGCTTCTTCAAGAGTGTTCCGTAGATCAATTAAAATTTTTCCCAATAACCGGCGTGCTATCTACGCAACCACAAAAGCGAAAGCTGGTAAATGATTAATCACTGGAAGTATCCTATGCACACAACCAGAGCACACAATTTTCTACAACAATGAAAGAAACAGTGACATCGTGCTTGACAACAAACCTTTGAACCAATTTTTAGTTTTTGCTTTGGGTTGATCCCGTACTCATTTGGAATAACACCATCAGCAAGAAGCTACAAGAATCACAGTGTTAGATAAGCTTTGATGAACATGCTAAAATATATTTTAAAAAAGTAAAAAGTCCATTTGACACCCTTGAACTCTTGTGAAAGTCTGGATTTCAACCTTCAACTTCAAAGCCGAATGTTTGACCCCCTCAAGTGTCAATATTGGATAAATTAACCCATCCAAACCATTCGGAGCCAGTTTTAGCTTATGTGGCGTCTACGTGGATATATGTAGCTGATTTGGTGTCCACATCAACACCCAACTAAACACATAAAATAGTTTCGGATGATATGGCAACCAATTAACATTATAAGCAAATAACGTAAAAAAATGTTTGGGCCCACATGACATCCTATTAACAAATAAAGATGATGTAGCACGCTTCCTCCTCTCTCCTGCTACCCTCCCATGCCGCCGCCTGCTCGTCTTCCTGTTCTCCAAGCATCACAGCTGGCCATGAGCGTTGGAGATGTAGGAGGCAGGTGGTTGTAGCTTGTTGGCCCGCCCACAGGCATCCATGGGTGTCGTCATAGAGGCATGGAGAGGTGTCGGAGGTGGTGGAGATGGAGGAGGGTGGGTAGGCAGTGGCGGAGGAGTAGGAGAAGAGGTGCCCGACAGCGAGCATTGGCCGACATGGAAGGATGTGGTCTCCTACGTCTACATCTACCCTGTTGGCTGCTCGACAACCTCCCTAAGCTCTGCCCCATCCACCGTGCCACCAACTTTGTTATCCTTGCCGACCGCTTCGAGTCGCCCACAGCCCATGTGTAACACCCTGGCCAAAAATCCGCTTATTGCCCAACCCACCGTGGGGGTGGACCTGCGTACACATAGCACCTCACTTACACTTCCATTCTCGCTTCGTGTAAAAGGGTTAAGCCGGAGGTGCTACGTTTAGACCCAACAGGCATCATATACTACTACAACTCACTTTAGACAAGCAATGTGAGACTAATCTCACCACACAACTCCACATGGGCCGCACTACGAGTAGACCGAGGTATTACATTTACCCCCACTCAAGGGCTGATGCCCTCGGCAGCATACCGTATACGCGGCAAATGCCCAGAACCACCTCTCGGTACACCATACGTGTGTCCAGTCCCAACACATATTCCATATCGTGTGCCCACTCCGGACCCACATTCACCATGCGCCATATGCTCGCACCCCTGTCTCGCACGTACTTGTGCAGCGAAGGTTGATGCTCTGATATCATCTGTAATAACCTCGTCCTAAATCTGCTCAATGCCCATCCCACTGTGGGACAGACCTGCGCATACATAGCACATCACTTACACTTCCATCCTCGCTTCGTATAAAAGGGTTAACCCGAAGGTACTATGTTTGGACTCAACAAACATTATATATTACTACAACTCACTTTAGACAAGCAATGTGGGACTAATCCCACAACACAACTCCACATGGGCCACATGGTCCGCTCTACGAGTAGGCGGGCTATTACACCGCAAACCCAAGTGAGGCGAGGCATTTCGTTGAACACGTAACAGGCAAGAAGCAGACAAGCAGTTGCAAGCTAGCAGTGAGACTTGCATCTGAAATACGTCTAACAATTAATACTCAGATACAAGCACCACCTACAAGCATTGCATTGAATTGATTTTCAATAAAAAATATTTTGTACTTCACTCGAGGCAGGGCGAGAGGGTGGCCTAGGCGAGACAAAGGAGCTCTGGGAACAGGAGCACTTGCAGCACCAGCACGCGAAGGTTCTTGACGGAGGCGTGCACGACGACGCAGGGGAACCACGCTGCTGTTCCTCCTCATCCACATCTCCCTCATCCTCCTGCACCTCACACCTGCCTATCCGTGCACCATGACTCGTGCCCCGCACATCCGTGGCTCAAGGCCATAGCCATTAAGCAGAACCCACACCTACCTATGCTAGCCGCCTTTGTCGCTAACCTCCCGACACACCCTCTGGCGCAAGTCAAAACCGCCAATTCTGCCAAGGCCATAGCCATTAAGAAAATGTAACTAATTGTGCTTTCTAGAATTGTCCCTATGACAGCCGGGACCCAACATTAGGAGGATAATTAAGAGACTAACCTGTGGGTCCAACTGACATGTCAGCAACCCCTTACCAACATGGCGTCAAGTCAGCCCAAAACCGCCAATTCTTTGCCATGTCAAAAGAGGGTAGGATTGTCACAAAGGACACCAAGATCGCCAAGAGCCATCGAAGCCAAATGATCTCTCGATGTTAGGCAAGTGCTGAGCTCGCTTTGCACTAGAGCGTGACATGCGATCGCTTCTTGGACTTCAAGCAATAAGCGAAGTACCAAGAGATACAATATGGGTGTGGCAAAGATGATTTGAGTATCGCCATCCCAGAGCGAGCAAGTAGATCCTCGAACATAGCGATCTTGAGAGAGATAGTAGCCATCACCATCGTAATGAACCTCAATTCCTAGAAAATAGCTCAATGGTCCCAAATCGGACATCATAAATTGTTCACTCAATTTCTTCTTGACAAAAACCACGTGGTCCATGTCATCTCCCGTGATCAACATATCATCTACATACAGAAGAAGCAAAGTACGACCTCGCTGAGAAGTGTGAACAAACAAGGCAGGGTCATGCTCACTCGAAGTGAAACCAGCAGCTCGAATCACAGAACTGAAACGCTAGAACCAAGCACGAGGAGCCTGCTTGAGACCATATAGAGCACGCCTAAGGCAACAAACATAGCCTGGTAGGAGCCTCAACTCCTGGGGGTGGCGCATATAGACCTCCTCATGTAGATCACCGTGAAGAAAAGCATTCTTGACATCCATCTGAGATATGGTCCATGTGCGTATTGCTGCAACTGCAATAAAAGTACGGACTGTGGTCATATGAGCAACTGGAGCAAAAGTCTCATCATAATCTCGACCATAAGCCTGCTGAAAACCTCTTGCAACAAGACGAGCCTTGTATCGCTCTACTGACCCATCTGATTTGTTCTTTATTTTGTACATCCACTTGCAAGTGATAGGAACAGCTCCAGACGGTAGCGGAACAAGATCCCAAGTGCCCGTGCACTCTAATGTTGTGAGCTCTCATAGCTAATCGCCACTCAGGTACACCTTGTGGCCTCGATAGGTACTCTGGCTCAACGCATCATGCACACGAGAAAAACTGCCACTCAGGAGGCTGAGATGAAGACATAGCAGAATACACCAATGCCTTCGACGTACTGGTGGAAGGAAGATGTAAGATGTCCAAGACATAGAGATTGGGAGAGCCTCTACTGGCGATGGCCGAGAACAATCACTCTTCCGCTCGGCGATCCTGAATGAAACAAGAAGAATCATCAAATCCAATGAAACAGTTCATATCAGTTAGTTGACCAACAGAAAGAAGATTCATAGATAGCTGAGGAACAAAAGACACATCAGGAACAGAGAAGCAAGATGTAGAGAGAATGCCCTGATGGGTAATAGGGCAAGGTGTACCATCAGCAGTGTGAACATAGGTAGCATCAGTCAAGGGCCTACGAGCAACAAGCTGAGAGCTGTCAGATGTGACATGAAACGAAGCACCTGAATCCAGAATCCAAGGATGAGCAGCACTAGAAGCAGAAGGTGCAACTGATGTCATAGCAGACACTGATCCAGAAGTAACAGTAGATGTGGATGTGTCAGCAGTGACTGCTCCAGTGAGTGCTCTGGAAGGCCCAGTAGGTGCTCCACGACGACGGTCAAATGGCTGTCTAGCACGATAGGCAATAAGCTGATCTGGATGTAACTTGAAACATTTGTCAACATGATGACCAGTCCTCTTGCAATGAGAACAAACCAACACTCCTGTGGGTGTCGCTCTGGTAGATCCAGACCGCTGTGAGAGACTCAGGACAGCATGTGGTGAGGATCCTGAGACAGGCATAAGAGAATGAAGACGCGTCTCTTCTGCAATCAAACTAGAGAGCGCTTGCATCAAAGTCGGTGGAGTGGGATAGTTGAGCAATTGAGTACGAACAGGCTCAAACTCCGATCGAAGCCCCATCACAACCGATACATCATAGACTCTAGAGGACCCGGTGATGTGAGTGAAATAACCACGATCAAAGTCTGCCAAGACTATGAATGTTCTTGAGCAATTTGGGTTAGGGGATAAAGTAGAAGGTCATGACACGATCATCTTCTTTATGCCAAGCCTTTAAATACTCAAAGATCAGCGGTCTTGGATCGGGAGGATTGATAGCCAAACCATAACCCCAAGAGTAGTCTTGATCGAGAAAGCCCATGCTCAGTAATTCAACCCATCGGGTATGGGTGTCTAGTTTAGCGTTACTAATCGGAAGAAGCGGCTCGGTGTGGGATGACTCCAGCGCGGATGACTCGGCGCGGCGTGCCTCCCGGCGTCGTCTCCAGCGCGACCTCCAGTGATTCAGGTTGATTTCGGCAGATCCTCCAGCGGCGAACTTTCGAAAGAGTTTAGAGGTGTCAAATGAACTTTCATAATTGACTGGTATGAAATAACAAAAATATGAACATCATGAGAAGATTAACACTAAAAGCTATTCATGAGATCTAGCTTATCGGATCAGTGGGGTAGGGTGTCCTCATTTACATGTCTCGTGAACATCATGAGAAGATTAACACTAAAAGCTATTCATGAGATCTAGCTTATCGGATCCCTCATTTACATGTCTCGTAAGATTATACAAAAGAGAAGTGGAATTGAATGTCCTACAATGAATTTACAAAACAAAAGCGATGGCCAAGCCAAGCACAGTCTCCTTCCAAAGTCATTTCAATGTTAGAATCGTATAATCCAATAACTTGAATTTGTCTTTTCATTTAACAGCATTTAGAAACACTCCTATGTCATGGTTACATCAACGCAAAATGCCTCTGAGTAGACATGCAAGGCCCTATCCAACCAGACGATACAATACCTTCCCAAACTTAGGGTGACAAAATCTAGGAATGTCATTCTTTTTTGTGGAGCATGTGAGTTTGTGTGAAGTGATATCCCCAAAACTTCGATGCCATATATACTTAGTTGTTTGTACCAAAACAATATGGCCATATGTTCTACTTGTCATTGCATGTGCAGTAACTGACTATATGTGCTTAATCAATATAACTTTGTGATGACTCAAGAACACAGACTACATCGTGTGTTAATGCATAATTGCAAATGTTCGTGATTAATTGGTCTAAAAAAATGTTCCTGGTTAATTTTTATGTAGAATCAAAACAAATATCAAATTAAAAAAACAAAATGTAAACTTGCTTACTTGAGCAACTCTGAAAAGCTCTTCCAAACCCTCAAGATTGAGATGGCCATTATGCAGAAGGTCATATCTGTCATGCATTTCAGTAGTTCAGGTGTAAGGCCTATGTGGCAGATAGTTGTATAGTGATGTAAATGATCTTGAGGATTCAAAAAATAAGCATATTATATATATGAGAATGAACAATAGCACATCCTAATTCAGAGTTTCTATAAACTTTGTTGAGCACATTTTATTTCTATATTCTAGAATTTTAAACGTTTAATATCTTCATGTCATATTAAGTATTTCAACACCCGGAAAAGACATTAATTTTTTCAAATAGATGCCAAGCATTAGATTGCATGTTACATTTGAAAAAATAATAATTTGCCCTCCTTAAATAAGGCGATTATTTTAAGATCACTTACTTGCATGAGTCATAGACATCTGGAATCTGTGAAATGTCAAATCGGCTGCATTATGATTTGCAAAGCACCATGAGTGAAATGAGCGCAAAAGTAAACGCAAAGATAAAAAAAATGATTTATAAACATCAAGAAAATTATGAAAGGTGAAACACTTTACTCACTCCTTTCTTTCATTATATAAATCTCTCTCAAGTTTTCTCCATCGAGCAAACATCAAGAGGAAGCTTTCACTCCCACAAGGCAGCCCAGCAGCAATACGAGCCACATCAATTGTTGTTTTCCCAAGAGCCTTTGCTTGGTCATATCTAGGAAATGAGCTTGTCAACGCAAGCTTCTCATCTTCACCTTCAACAAGTTGCTTGACTTGTGCAGTTACTTCTTTCGTCAACTTGACCTAATCAAAGTACAATAATGGAACAAAGAATTATAAAATCATTATTCATGATAGCTTAGAAACTCGACAAATCTAGCACTAAAGCCTCCTGGTTTTCTGTACTGAAACCTTACAGGACTTGGCTAACACATTTTACATATTTGCATGTATCCTATGAAAAATTGTGTGAGATCGCAACAATTAAGGTAAACATCGTGTGTGTGTGTGTGTGCGCGCGCTTGCGCCTAGGAACTCACCCTGTATTTACAGTGCTAAAATTACAACTAAACTCTAACACGGACTCTCATTAGACTAGGGACTCAAGATTAGACTGATACTAACTCACCAACTAACATCCATTACATCTTGCACTATTGCAAATATTTGACTACTCGCCTCCTCTAGTGCCGTCTGCCACCCCAGCGGCAGCGGACGCATATTCCCCCGGAGCAACTTCCTCTATGGCCACTTCGTCCTCTAACTTCGACTTCCGCGCGGCAATCTTAGGGAAGTGGTCGGAGAAGAAGCGGCGATAGTGTGAATCCTCTATCGAGCCCAAACTCCGTGGAATCTAGGCGTCGATCACCCTCTCACTGGCCGTCGTCACCGGTCCAAGCGGCTTCTGGGTCTTGGTCGCCCCCTCCCCAGCTCGCAGCCGCTACCCCCGTCAACATCGTCCCTGGCAAGGCAGTCTTGTTCGTGGATGGTGGGTTGCGGCAGGGGTCTCGCCCCTCCCCGCGACCCCAGCCGTTCATGTCGGCCAGGTTGCCTATACTATGGCGGCAGATGGCTGGCAGGTCGTCCGCCGCCGCTCCTAGTGTAGGAGACCCCAGCCAAGTCGTCGCCCGACGGCGGCCTCCCGGCCAGTTCCTCAGGATCTCATCGGCCGCTACTTCAACTGCTTTGCAAGCGATCACGTCGCTGCGGTGTGTCGGAACCCTACTAGGTGCTTCCACTGCGAGGATGTTGGTCACACCACCGTTCACTACAAAAGGCCCTCCAGTCCTTCTACATCTACTTCTATTTGTCAATCTTTTCCTCAATGGCATCATCGCTTGGGGCACTTGTGTGGCTCACGCCTATCTTGATTCATCAAGGTGTTCTTGGTCCTATTTCTGTTGACACAAATTTTCAGTGCTAGGGTTGTAGACTTGGCAAGCAAGTACAACTCTCATATCCTTTTAGCATTTCCCGCTCTGATCGTCCCTTTGATTTGGTCCATTCAGATGTTTGGGGTCCCTCTCCTTTTGCTTCGAAGGGTTGTCACAATTACTATGTCATCTTCATTGATGACCATACTCGATACACTTGGATCTACTTTATAAAACACCGTTCGTAGTTGATTTCTATCTATCAATCTTTTGCTCAGATGGTTCATACTCAATTCTCTTCTACCATCTGTGTTTTTCGTTCTGACTCTAGAGGAGAGTATCTTTCATTAGCCTTTCATCAGTTTCTTTCTTCTGAGGGTACACTTCCCCGTCTCTCGTGTCCTGGTGCTCATGCTCAGAATGGTCTTAATGAGCGCAAGCATCGTCACATCATTGAGACTGCTCGTACTATTCTCATTTCCTACTTTGTTCCCTCACTTCTGGGGAGAAGCAGTCTCTATGGTAGTCTATCTTATCAACCATCAGGCCTATTCCAAGCTTCGGGGCAAGTATCCTGGTGATATCCTATACAGAGCACCTGCTTGCTATGCTCATCTTCGTGTTTTTTGTTGTGTCTGTTGTGTCCTTCTAGCACCACGTGAGCGCACAAAGCTGAGGTCTCAGTCAGTTGAGTGTGTTTTTCTGGGTTATAGTCTTGCGCATAAGGGTTATCGTTGCTATGATCTCTCAGCACGTCGCATTCGCATCTCTCGTGATATGACCTTTGACGAGGGTCGACCTTTCTTTTATCATCCTTCTACACATCCCACTTCTTCCACAAATTCCACATCCTTTTTGTGTCTACCGCCCATTCCTTTACCAGACTTGCCTTCTCCAGATATACCTTATTCATCAGTCTCACCTTTTAGTGTGCCTCCTCCACCAGCTTCTGACACTTCCACTTTTCCTTTTCACTATAATCACCGACAGAGAGTTCCCTCCGATCCTCACTCTTCCATTCCTCTTGAACCTTCTGATCCTCAGTACTTCTCTCCTCCACTTGACCCTCCAGCCAGTACCACAGACTCTGACGATGTTCTACTACATCATGGTATGCCCTACGTGATCATTCCTCTCATCAGGCACCAGAGAGATGGGGTTTTCCTTGTGCTTGTGCAATATCTGAGCCGGGTACCTATCAGGAGGCCATCAGCATACATGAGTGGCAGTTGGCTATGACTGAAGAGCTTATAGCATTAGTCTACATGTACTTGGGATATTGCTTGACTACCATCTAGAACTAAGCCTATAACTAGCAAGTGGGTACACAAAGTAAAGAACAGGTCAGATGGTTCAGTGGAGCGATACAAAACTCGTCTTGTTGCAAGAGGTTTTCAGCAAGTTTATGGTTGAGATTATGATGAGACTTTTGCTCCAATTGCTCATATGACTACAGTCTGCGCGCTCATTAATGTTGTAGCCGTACGCTCATGGACTATATCTCAGATGGATATCAAGAATGTTTTTCTTCATGGTGATCTACATGAGGAGGTTTATATGTAGCCACCCCAGGTGTTGAGGCACCTACAGGCTATGTTTGTCGTTTTAGGCGTGCTCTATATGGTCTCAAGCAGGCTCCACATGCTTGGTTCAAGCGTTTCAATTCTGTGATTCAGCTTTGTTTATTCACACTTTGTTTATTCACACTTCTCAATGGGGTCGTACTTTGCTTCTGCTGTATGTAGATGATATGCTGATCACAGGAGATGACATGGACTACGTGGTTTTTGTTAAGAAATTGAGTGAACAGTTTATGATGTCCGATTTGGGACCATTGAGCTATTTTCTAGGAATTGGGGTTTATTTTGATGGTGATGGCTACTACCTCTCTCAGCATCGCTACGTTCAGGATCTGCTTGCTCGCTTTGGGATGACTGATACTCGTACTGCTGCCACACCAATGGAGCTTCACTTGTAGCTTCAACCTACAGATGGTGTAACCCTGACCAAGTATTGAAAAATCGGATCCGTAGGAATCCGGTAGTGCAGATCTGCAGAATCCCGGCGATTCAAAAACCGGAAAAATACCGGTCAAATTTTGAATTGAAGTTTTCCCGGAACCGGTAACCGGCCGGGAACCGGAAAATAGAGAAAATTTGTAATTTGAAATTTGGAATAATGCAATTTTAAAAGTCCCAAATATACTAAAAACTAATGTTTCAATACATAATCTAGCATAACAATGCCTAAACCAACTGAGGAAGGGCATAATAGAGTCAAAAATTCAAATTTAAATTTAAATATCTCGGCCGTTTTTTTTTACCGGGACCGGCCAGAAAACCGGTAACCGGCGGTTTTTTTACCTATGCCCCTGACAGATCCTTCCCGCTATCGTCAGCTCGTTGGGAGACTTGTCTATCTTACTATCACCAGACCAAACATTGCTCATGTTGTTCATATGCTAAGCCTTTTTGTCAGTACTCCCACATTAGTTCACTATAGTCATGTTCTTCGTGTGTTGAGATACTTGAGGGGGACTGCGTCTAGACGTCAGTTCTATGCCAATTCGAGTCAGCTCTAGCTCCACGCTTGCTCTGACTCCACTTGAACGAGTGATCCTGCTGATCGCCGATCTATCACTGACTATTATATCTCTCTTGATACTTCGCCCATTGCTTGGAAGCCCAAGAAGCAGACCGCGGTGTTACGCTCTAGTGCAGAGGATGAGCTTCGAGCTCTTGCCGCTATCACCTCAGAGATCATTTGGCTTCGATGGCTCTTGATTGATCTAAGTGTCCATTGTGACAATCCTACACTTCTTTTGTGATTATACAAGTGTTATTTAGATTGCTAAACATAACCTAAACATCCTGGGCAGCACGCTATGCGTTCGGTGGCTGCAGCGTTAATGGCAAGAACGACCATGGTGGAGTCTTGTGGGCTTGGCAAGCCAGATAGAGCAGGATCTGTTCCGGGCTTCCCTTTCGGTTCGTCTAGGGAATGGTGAACAATGTTTGTTCTAGTCGGATGGTTGGTTTGAAGGTCGTTGCATCCCCTCTTTAGCGCCATCCCTGGTGAAATAAGTTCCGGAGGCAATCAAGAAAGAAAAGAACGGTCGCTGAAGGATTATTCAATGGCGCGTGGATTAGGGCTATTACGCGTCGGCTAGACGCACAGGTCCTGCTGGAGTATCTGGGACTCTGGGACGTAATTCACAACGTCCGCACATCACCCAGCCAACAAGATTGCTTCCTATGGCGTTGGGAATCCTCCGGGCACTACACTTCGCGTTCGGCCTATAGGGCTTTTTTCTTTGGGTCCCCAATTCTCCTACACGGAGGCTCTTTGGAAGGCCTGGGCGCCTCTGAAGTGTAAGTTCTTCATGTGGCTCACGCTCCGTCGTCGTTGTTGGATAGCAGACCGCCTACAGCGACGCGACCTCCCTAATCAAGGAGTTTGTGTCTTCTGCCAATACTCCCAGCAGTCGATTGATTACCTGCTCATCAGGTGCGCGGTCACTAGCCAGATTTGATCGCTCTTTCTTACGAGGGTTGGTTTGCGATGCTCTAGTCCGGCCAGTCGTACTCAGTTGGAGGATTACTGGATGGCAGCTCGCAACTCGGTTGAGAGGAAGAGGAGAGCATTTGATTCCTGCATCATACTCGTCTCTTGGGTAATTTGGAAGGAGTGTAATAACAAGGTGTTTAATCAGGACTCCACACCAATCCATCTACTGCTACAACGTATCTCCGATGAGTTCGGCCTTTGGCGCATGGCAGGAGCTCACTGTTTGGAGGCGCTCCTACATCTGGAGTAGTTCACTTATCCCCCTGGACTGTTGGTCGCTCAGTCCCTAGCCAGCTTTATGTGTGTTGTTTGTTTGGTTTATTTATATTTTATTATTTCCTTTGTTGTGCTAGGGTGGTTGTCTGCCCGTCGTTTAGCTTGTAATTGTACTTTGGTTTATTTCTGCTTAATGGAATGACGCACAATTCTATTGCGCTTTCTTGAAAAATCTTTGATTCACCTTGCTTCAACTAGTTAATTTCGTGACCCAGCTTAAACCCATCCCACCAGAGACTTGGCAGTTAGCATCACAAACGCACTGGTTTGAGGTGAAGGTGAACTTATCTTTCTCATTCTTTACTTTCATTCATCTCCATATACATAATTGTACACAATTCGCGCTGCCCTAAGTTTCTATTTACTTTTCTTTCCCTTTTCTTTTAAGAAGAAGAATAGCCTGCGTGAGAAAGTCCAATATGTTCCAAGGTTGTATTTTCTTATTAAAACCTATTTCTGAGTATGTTTGCCTTAAATATTATATATTCGTTAAGAAAGTGAAACATACAACAACAGCATTTGACATGCTCCTAGTGAATGCAAGAATAGCATAAGAATTAATTACTTATAAGTTATAATTGAATTACAGGACTGGAGATAGAAATAGAATCGCAGGTTAGTAGGGGTGAAAACGGATCGGATAAGGACGGATAATGGCTCTGTCATATTTGTTTTCATATTTTTTTCCGGATCCGGATATGAATACGGATACTCCGGATACGAATACGGAAACGAATAATATCGAATACGAATACGGGGCGAATACGAATTGAAACGAATACGATCGCGGATTATTTTCGGAACATGAAAACCCCTTAAATTGTATGCCAGAAATTAACGAAAACATATAAC
Organism: Hsuehochloa calcarea; assembly: GCA_036346395.1. Lineage (NCBI taxonomy): Eukaryota > Viridiplantae > Streptophyta > Magnoliopsida > Poales > Poaceae > Hsuehochloa > Hsuehochloa calcarea. The sequence goes on from CM070598.1 coordinate 15,441,522, forward strand.
TTGTTCATTTGATGCAACACATTCATGAATTATTCATATTTTCAGCAACCACACATAACATTGGCACTAACAAGTTGCATTAACTAGTTCATCATAAATATAACACTTAGTTTACCATATTTAGCTTATAAGTCAGAACTCACAAAGTCACAAATCATCATACATTCACCCTTAGCTTATCACATACATAAAATTTAGTTCACACTAACATTGATGAGGCTAGATAGTTAATCTACACGTAAATGACTGTAACATCCCAAAGTATGTTACCAAAAATAAAATTAATAAAGTTATTAGTTTATTGGATTTTTTGAGATTTAAAAGAGTTTTCTTGGTTAAAAAGAAAAAATAAATGAAATAAAGTCAATTATTTAATTTCCTAGTTTTCAATGTCAAAAAAAATTTATTGAGATTTCTGGGATTTTATTGTATTTAAAGTGAAAATGAAAAAATAATAATTAATTTCTTGAATTTTCTGGATTTTAAAAGGTTGTTCATATTTTTCAGAAATTAAAAATAATTTATGTGCAAAAATAAAAACTAACTTTAACTTGGAATTAATTTTATTAAGTTCAAAATAATTTAAGGAATTTTTGTGATTTTTTCAAGAATTTTTTAACTCTATTTGCTATTTTCTAAAAGGCTATTTGATTTGTTGCATTTTCTGAAATTCGAAAATCAATTAAAATCTCATTTTCCTTTTAATTTGAAATCCTCTTATTGGGCGAAATCAGGATATCGGACTTCTCTTATCCGGATAATCCGTATCCGATCTTATCCGGATAATCCGTGATTCGTTTCCGCTTCCGACAAAAATTAGAATCCATATCCGATCCGAAAATTATCCGAGAAAAATCCGATCCGAGACAATCCGAATCCGTTTTCGTCCGGATCGGTCGGAAACTATCCGATCCGTTTTCATCCCTACAGGTTAGCATCATGATTCTATGCAGCTAGACACACAAGTTGCTCCACATAAATATAATTGTAAAATTGTATGAATAATAGTATCAAACTATCAATACTTGACAAGCTTGCACACAGCTAAATTAGAAAGGACAGGAATAAATTATTTTTTTCTAATATCTAGAGATCAAACGAAACTGATCTCTAGATGGGAACAAATAACTACTAACAAGAAAATAGTATATGCTTGTCAAAATTGAAATTGCCCCCCTGCACTGGTTTTGTAATAAAATATTAGCTAGATAACAAAAAAAAATCTGCATGGCAAAAACCTTTTGCAAAAATTTTGGTATGTCATTGAGCAAATTTGTTAAAATGTTGCATCCATTGTCATTAGTCATGACTGGAAATCTAGCCATTGAAAAAAGTGAGAAAAATGAATTTCATAAGAAATGAAGCAAACCAATAATTAAAAGTACATCATTGACAAAAAAAAACTGACTTATGCTATCTCTGTAAGAGATGCTTAGAAATAAATATCGAGCTTATATCTAATCGAAGTACTTTACCATCTTAGGGAGAAGTTGAGAAGCATTTGCAGGCAATCCTGCACCATCAACCATCCACGGAAACTCCACCGGTTCATTGGTATTCTTTGCTTTAGAATTTGAAATGATGATCTCATGCAATCTAGCCTGAAAAGTTCAGTTTATTTAACTTTTGGTAAGAATAGACGATAAACTAAATTCATGTGACATTTAAGACAAGCAAGAGGGTAGTGGGAAGAATTTAACTCTTAAGAAAGATACGAGAGTTTAATACAGTAGAATTTAGGACTCGCCTACAATGAATCTGATGGAACATCACATCACAAATACTTCTGAAGATTTCAGGGGGGCAATAAGAATTAAGGAGGTAGTAGTTAGATTCAGCATTCATGGGTGTGAAAATTGAATAATAGCTGCTGGCCTTGTGGTCATTAGTGTTCATACAAGCTGCATACTTAGAGGCTCACATTATCATCTCCTATATGTTCCAAGGCAAGATCAAAACAAACATTAAGGAACATCTAATTGTGCTGTATGTGGAAATGTTTGACATGGTGGGGCTTGGTATATCTCAAGCTAAAAATCTTAGTTACATAAAGTGCGTGCCCGTGTTTTGTTTTTCGAAACTTCAGACAACTGTTTGAATCTAAGAAACTTCGTAGAAAAATACAGTATGTTTATCAAAATATGAAAGAAAACCTTTGCTTCATCCATCTCAATGCTAGCATCTTCCAGTCCATCTAGCATAGATGAGTCTTTACTTACTAGGGAGACCTGAAGAAGTTAGTACAAAAGATAAATTTGAGATAGAGGCGGAAAGCAACAAAAGGATCTGCCAGACCATAAGCAACAGACCAGAATGGGAGTTAGTTGCCCTTCCAAATCAAGAAGGCCTTTGGCAAATGCTGCTGCAGACATCTGAAAAGTACACCATCATGAACATACGAATTAGGATTGACTATTAACATTACCAGAAGAAATTACAAATACACTAATGTACTTTAACACAAGTTGCAGAAACACTAGGATTGACTATTAACATTACCAGAAGAAATTACAAATACACTAATGTACTTTAACACAAGTTGCAGAAACACTAGTTTTAACCAAAAGATACACTTATTTAACCCAAGGAAAAGAAAAAAGGGGGACAAAATTACAAAAACGCTCTAAAAGTCACTGCCTTTGTCATTTACCCCACTAGCATCACATGTGGAATGGTTTGGGTGGAATTTGCCCTAAAAAAAGTTGTAGAAAACTCCAGGAATAAGAAAAGAAAATTCAAGGATTTTTTGCTGCTCTCCTCTCTCCTACGCCCAGTGACATCCACTTTGGCACCCTCAATGTTATGCTTAAGGAGATCTTCCTCAACAAATTTTTCCTAATCCTAGAATCAAAGGACTTTCAGCTGCAAAATTTCTTTATTTATGGGGTCAAGTGCCAACTTTTAGCAAAACCTAGGGTTTCCCTAATTTATCAAAGTACCACAATAAGCATGCTCAGCTTGGATCTATAGTTTTATCTACGAGACTATGACAATGGTATATTTTCTTTGGTATCGTGCCTGTCAGTTAATGCTGGGAAATCATCAAAGATTCAAACTAGCTAGTAGTACAATAAGATATAGCAGCCGTTAAAGAAAAACCACCTAGTCTCCTACCAAAAAAAAAACTATTATGATTTAAATCAATTTTGACCATGTTAGGGTGACAAGGTTCTTTTGGACCATCATGGACATATCTGGATATATAATGGTCACAGACTATTTAAAACACTACCAGAAGCGAGCAAATGTTATTGATAACTATTTGGATGAATCTAACCAAACAGTTTTAATTAGCTTTCAGTTATGTTGGAGCCATCATGCCACTGTCCTACACATATGATAGTTTAAACATAAGCAGGTGTTGGGCTAGTTACCACAGGACACAAGTATTTGATTGGTAAACAATAACCATTACCTATCAGCAAGTCTGAATTTCCTAAACCTTGTTTGGCACCCCAGCAGCAATAATGTAGAAGCTAGTTTCAGAGGATTCAAATGGAACTATTTCAAAGGGCTATGAATTGAAAAGAACAACTAAAAGTATACCTGTACACGTCCTTCATCTGAACTGTATATTTTTAAATCATGTCTGTAAGTGCTATGAAGGCGAAGCAATCCTGTCCCTTCACCTAATTTAGCATACCGTGCTAGTCAGTAAACATCTTCAAATACAAGGAATATACTTAAAAAAGAAACCCAAGATGATAGAAGCTGATTATGCAACACAAACAAGTCTTATATGGAGAGCACATTTCTATGAAGAAAAGATGCATTGTTAAAAAGATATGAACCAAACTGAAGCTCGTATGCATGGCAAATATCATCCTTAATTCAAGTGAAACTGCAACAAACTTCTAACTGTCGTCAAATTACTTTTCCCTGCAAGCCATCGCCTAGAAAATTATGCAAGATTCTAATTGTATTTTATAATTGAAGAAATATTGCACTGAGGGTCCGTAAACTTCAAAATCACCCTGGTAGGTCCCTAAAACTTGATAAATATACCACTTAGATCAGTGCACTTACGAATTTGCTGATGTAGAAATGTTTAAAAACATAATTGATGTAAATATCAAACAGATATTAATGTATCCAAATAAGTTGTACATATATAAAATGGAAATGGAGTTCTATGAGTATTTATCAGTTTTATAACCATCATGAGCTTCATGTGACATCCAATGACTCCAACATGCATCAACCACTTATACCTGCCACCTAAGTCGCCTATATCCAAATTCTGTTGCCAGATTAGAAAAATTCACAGTTAAAATTGTTGTCACGACCTAAGTGGCACGAAGATCAAGATTTGGAACCCAGCAACCCACCTAGACAATTTTGAAGTTTAGGGATAGGGACCTAAGTGGCAGCATCACTGCTCAAGTTTAGGGGTGCTCCAACACAATTCTCTTGAAAACAACATCCAACAGAGATAAGCTCAAGATTGTAATAAAATAAATATTCTCATTTTGAGTAAGTCAGCAATTTGACTTCTTTCACAAGATATTAGAAACAACAAAAATGTGAATAAGAACCTGGATATATGTTGTTTCTAAAAAACCTTCCCAACTCTTCTGCCTGAATGAAAAGCATTAAAAAAATCATTACACTAGATATACGTTGATTACTAATGTAAGTGCATGAAATTTGTTCTTGTCGTATCCAAATTTGGCAAGTAGTTCATTGAACATAAGATTATTTGAAATAACAGAAAATGGTGCTTCATGCAGAGGGGTATGTGATTCAGTAATTATTGGTTATATGCAAGGTTGCAGAGAGGAATGTTATTCAGTAATTACTGGTTATATGCAAGGTAGTCAAAGTCGGGAATCTGAGTCGGATCGATTTATCGAATCGTACAATTGTCGATTGACTCGATTCTACCAAATTTATAAATAAATACATATGTTTTATTATCTACTCTAAAATAAATAAATTCAGTAAAATATGTTGGTAGAATTTTTACCGATATTTTGGACATGAAACACATCTAACATGGAAACGTTTATAACATCAATGTCAATTTTCATATATGTATCAGTAAAATTGGCATTTATATGTGAAATATATGAAATTTAGAAAATAAACTGTACATGATCAATTAGAATCGGTAGAATCGAATTGGAGTTTAGGTTGAATCAGAATAGGGATTCTAAGTGAATCTACGATTAGGATCGGGATTCTACTTCGATTGGGATCCGAAGTGGGACTCGGATCGACAAGGCTCGGTAGGTCTGGTGATCCTTAGTTCATCACGGGGTAACTACCGTAACAGGAGGGCCAGGAAGGCACGGCTGAAGGGAAAGGATCTTAGTAGAAGCAGACCATAGACTGGGATGATGAACTTTGGGGAGAGACTGAGTCACTGTCACTCAAACTTCTATACTGAGTGAGTGTACTACTACTACCTGCTAATTTTAAACTAGATCATGGAAATTAATAGCTCGAATAAATACTCAACATAAGAACATTTAACATGAGAAGATATAATAACTAATATTTGATAAGTCATAGTCAAAATTATGAGTACAAAACCTGCTTTCTCCCCGCATGAGTGAGTACACCACCATATTTCAGAATCATCAGGGCTTCAATTGGCCGTTCCTCTTCACTGTCACTGTTGTGCTTTGAAACTTTAATCCATTTCAGTGGCTTTAGCTGCACTTTCCGATAAATACCAGAGAAATGTCCACCCTAGTATTAAAACAATAGTAAAAGTAATCGGATGCCATCATCCCTTAAGAGACTGATATAACCTTTTCATGACATATATGGCAGCATCCTTTAGAAGACTGAAGGATATATAGTACAAGCAGTTGTGTTCTTGTTCCATTAAGTTCGTGCTGGTATCAGATAAAGATATATATGATAATTTATGGTTGTCTTCTTCCATTTACAACAGGAAAATAATAGGTGAATAAATTGGCAGGTTTATTATAGCTCCAAGAAAAAACTCCTTATCTTCCTCTTAATTTTTTAATTGACTTAATAGTTAATACTCAACATGTGTCTATAGATCATATGGCGAGGCAGAAAGAAAGAAGAAATGATCAAATCATTCTACCAATTTGTATATTAAAAGCTTAAAGCAGCAATGGTAAATAGAATTCATGCCTGCCAGTAGGAGTGAAATCCTGAACTGACAGCAAGGACTGCTAATGTACTTCTGCAGTAACTAGCAAGAAGCACCATCTCTTTGTATAGTAATAATCAAGACCATCTATGGGGGCATGTCTAGTGCAAACCAATAGCTAGGAACAATTATGTAAGCAACTTTGGTTTAGACATCAAATCAACACAAAAAAAAATTTGTTAACAGATTGACGAAGGTAGTCTATGAAGTGTCCTACCAACCATTACATTCAAATGTAAACTCATTCATTGAAGAATCAAAAAGGAAAAGAAGTTCAGTGGAAGTAGTAGCTTCTGTATTCTCTTCTAGTTCCATTTTAATTTTTAGTTAATCGGAAATTTCCCCTTGTTTCTTCTAGCACATATTGAATTTGTTGTGCTTATTTGATGCCAAACTGAAGTGATTTGCAAGGTTGCACCTAGCTATTAGTTTGCATTAGATATGCCCCTACCATGTAGTGCAGAGATATCCAACATTGAAAATGTCCATAGAAAATGTGATGGACAGCCAGATTTGAATAATCAGAAATTACCTCCTCCAGTACTGCTTTGACTTGACGAAGCTTTTCAATATGCTCCAAATCTTCGGCATCGCTATCGCTCTCCCGACCAGACCTAAAGATACAAAACACTCATTGGTTTCCCAGAATTTTAACACAAAATTACAGTTGAACGAACAAAAGACCAAACTGACAAAACTAACAAGATTGAGCAATGCAGCAAGCCAGTAACAGAATATACAGGTACAACAAGAATAAAGTAGGGAAGCATATTTCATTAAGTAATTTTGTAATCCTGTAGATACTCAGATTAAATTACTTATTCCAGCACACCATACCTAGTGGGCGGTACAAGTTGCCTAGTGGCATCTAGCAAGTCTTGTAATTGCACGGCACTTTTTAGTTTTGTCTGCAAGGAAAGCACAACATGGTGATTCAAATTGGGCACCGGTAGGTTAATTAAAACTTTAGATTCAACAAAGAGGATACCTCAGCTCTTGGTTTTCCACCATTGTACTTTAACATCAAATTTAGGAGCTTTTCCTCTGTAACTTTCAATTTCACTTTCTGTTTTGGTGTCCGATCGCCACTAAACAGATATGTAAAATCAAGATATAGCACTAGCAGTTATCATTCAATAGCATCAAAGAAGCACTAGCATTCTAGCAATAATATCCTTACTGGCGTATCACAACAATGACACTACGTAGTTCTTCTGACTGCCCAAATGTACCAATAATTCCACTTCCCTGCCGTGTAAGACCTTCAGTGGACTGAACTGGTTCATTCGATTTCCAAGGAAGGTTTGGAGGGATGGTTGACGAAAGATGTGGAGCTTTTGCATCGAGAAATATTTTTCGCAAGATGCATGCAGCATCATCATAATATCTGGATTATAGGAAATTTTGTCCAAACGTTTCAGCACTCACTAAACCTAATATACATTTTTTCCATGTAAAGGAAATGAACATTGAGGAAATTACTTGTATGAGTTCTTCACAAAGCTCCATCCATTAACATCACAAACATACGATCTTCCATCACACCTTAAGAGATCAAAACCACAAACCTATGGAAAACAAGGCCATAGCTCAGAACATAAAAGGAAAATTAAGAAATAATATGATGTGCGAAACGGTTATCAGAAAGGAAAAAAATCAGCAGATTACTCAATACTTGGAAAGTATCTGAAGCATAGAAAAATAAGGAAATAATGAAAAGAGAATGGTTTTTGACGGTCCATTGTCTGGCAAGATGCCAGAGAAAAAGAATAACAAATGATACTATTAGTGGGAATTAGGAATGAACGAGATGCTAGAGCAAGAATGTGAGATGAAGACAGGAGCAACAGACAAAAAAAGGAAATGGATAAAATGGTATGAACAAGCATTAAAAAACTCTCAACATAATGCATATACATACACATTTCTAAAATAGTACCAAATTAAGAGCACAACAATTTAGCAGCATTACTTATTGAGTTATTATAAAATGATAGTATTTCAAAACTGAAATAAAGTCTAAGGCTCTAAGCCCATATTGAGTGTATGATTTTTCTTTTGTGTAGAAAAAAGGAGGGTAGAACTCAAGTTATGAAGTCATGTATTTGGATTTTGAAGTGCTACAACGGCTAGTCAACCACCAAGTAAAACTCAAACAGAAACAATTGTTAGGAAACTAATACAATTATACCACCTAATTCAATTAATTAACCTTCATATTCCCACAAATCCCAGCTGTGCTAGTTAATAACATTCCGTCTCTTAGCAAGCTTATGTTATCAAAGGAGAAAGAGAAAATAAGTAGCAAGCACAGATTCTCCACGTGGACAGAAAAGAAGGAACGAAGGGGATGTTGAATTCCCATTTTCTTCGTGAGAGGATGAAGATTGATTAACAAAACACTATGTGGCTTTTATGATTTTGATGTTTATCTTAGATATAGACATGTGGGATTTGATATTTTGGATGTTTTATGCAAATTATGCCTGAGACTTTGTAGTTTAAGATTAAGTATCTTTGTATTTTAAATGTTTCATAGTTGAGCGTGTAGCACCCACTATATCTCCGATATACGCTATCCACTATAAAAATAGTCCACCGCTACGCTTCCACTACCCGCTATTTAAAACCTTGATTCATAGGATATATAGAAACAAACCTAGAGATAAACAAAATAAGATAGTGTTACCATCTGACTAAAAGCACTGCAGACGTCTCTTGCCATTTGTTTCTCTGTAGGGGTCAAAAGCACAGGATACCGTACCTTCAAGTAATAAAAATTAAAATTAAGAAAGATCAATAGGAAACAAGATCATCAAGAAGGTGGACAGTATGGAACCATGGTCCATGAATGGAAGAAATGACAATGTCAAGAAATTCGACCCAGGAAGCATAATTCAAAAATGATAACAAATAATATCAGATAAATAGCCACTTGAATACACTTTTCAATCTAGTGAGCATTTCAATCAACAAATTCCATGATCTTAAAAACCTTGAATACACTTTTCAATCTAGTGAGCATTTCAATCAACAAATTCCATGATCTAAAAAAAAAGAGAGAGAGATATTGTCTTATTCACATTAGTCATAGGTGGGTCCCTCCGTGCATGTGCACGTCTGAGTAAGTGTAGCCCTTTTTGCTTAAAAAAAAGTAAGTGTAGCCCTTTGCCGCTTAGCACAATGTGCAAAAAAAAATGTCACTTCAGGCCCAAAAATAGGTCCAAGTATCTCGTTTGAATAATACAATAAAAAAGCTTATACACAAGATATTGATACGATAATTTTTGCCTTCTTCCACCGAGATACAATCGTTTTACATACAATCAAACAACACAAAATTAGTCCAACTTTATTTATGTTTTGGATGCAGAATGACTCATAAGTCCACCCAGTTTAAGTTTAACTAACTTATGATAACAATCAGAAGCCCATTGTGGAGAATGGTACCAATGTACTATGTTGACCTAACAAATGAACATCCCAGCAAAGAGGACTATTAAGTTTGAGCTTTACTTGTATGTCATAATTGTTAGATATGTATATAGCTTAGCGTGTTCTTTGCATATTCACCTATAATGTACATGATATATTGGCTTTGTGGCCCTTTGGAATAGATTAAGAGTTCATTCCAACATGGTATCAGAGTAAGGTTAGGGTTAGGGTTTTTGTCGCCGCTGGCCGCCGCCGCCACTACTCTCCCCGTGCCCTTCTCCTTCTCCCGCGCCACGTGCTCTTCTCCCGCCCGAGCCGCTGCTGCTCCGGCCGTCGCCACCGCAGCTCCTCCCTGCAGCCGGATCTGGGACGGACCGCCCCCGAAGCCGCCGTTTTTTGCGTCGGCACACCCCCACCCGATTGCCGCCACTTAGGATCCTCTCCCTGACGCCACTGGCGTCGTCTGGGACCTCCATCCTCGACGCCGCCGCCGACCGCCAGCCGCGATGCCACCAAGCCAGTCGTCGGAGTGAGCAGAGCAAAGTGCTCTATTTTCTTCGATTCGGGTGGAGCCGTCGGCTTCAGCTTCACTCTGGCTCCACTGATCTACATGGAGCCGGTGGCTTCGGCTTCACTCCGGCTCCCGATCTACGTGGAGCGGTTTCGGCTTCACTCCGACTCCCCGATCTACGTGGAGCGGTTTCGGCTTCGGCTTCACCTCGGCTCCGGCTTCTCCGGCCTCTCTCCGACTTTTGGCTTTTCTCCAGCTCTCGATCTAGCTGGAGCCACTGCCTGTGGCCTCTGCTCCTGAGCACGCCGACTACCGACTCCAGATCCGGTCAAGTCATCACTGATGGCTACTACCGGGGGTTACTTCGCCATCCCACTCCCCCCCAATTTGGTTCGACAGGACGAATTTCAGGGAGTGGGTTGTTCACCTGAGGATTCACCTCAACACCAAGACTCTAGGTCATCTCACCGGTGGCGCCCTGTCCCACGCTTGATTCGCGGCTCTTCCTGGCAGTGCGATCGGAGTTGTCCAAGAGGCGCCAATCTTCGCATTGAAGGAGGTCCTGGAGCTCTACCAGTCTAAGCTGCATGCCTACGAGAGATGGTAGGATGCTAAAGCTCGTGCTACCGCCATCCTGATAGGTAGCATGACCGTGGCCATCTCCATGGATGTGGCTGAGCTACCGATGACACAGTTGATGTGGGAGCGTCTCCGAGCTCACTACCAGCGACGAGTGATGACATGTACCTCTTCGTAGTGCACCAAGCGCATTCTCTTCAGCAGCTCGATGCTACCGTGGATGACTTCTACCAGCAGATGTCTGAGGTGTGGCACTAGCTCGACTCTCTGGGCCGGATCTGCCAGACTTGTCTCTGCTGTATGCAGCTCTACGCTCACCAGGAGACTCGCCGTCTCTATAACTTTCTGACACGGCTTCGCCCTGAGTTTAAGATTGTGCGTGTTCAACTCCTGACTCGCCACCCGCGCCCGACTTTAGTGGAGGCTCTCACGAGTGTTCATGCTGAGGAAACTCGTCATCGTGGAGCGAATCAGATACAAGTTGTCTTATCCGCCTTGGCGCCGCTCCTTCGCCTATTCATGATCTCTCCGCATCGTGATCCTACAAGCGGGAAGGACTAGGGTCGCAAGTCTTCTTTGTTGGTGTTAGCAAGATCCTTACTCTCATGGAGAGGATGACACTTGGAGATGAGGCAATTTTTCTTTGTTTATTTCTAACACAATGGTTGCTTTGCCTCTATATTGCAGTCTCCTCGCCTCACGACTAGACAAAGCCACCACCGCTTGACCGGTGCGGTGATCGGACACTTGCCGAGGAAATCTGGCGTCCGCCGGTGCTCTTGCTCGTGTCGATGTCGCCGGCGTGGTCATTGTCGACCCGATGAAGTCGGCCGTGCGGCACCTTGGGTAGTCTGTCGAGTCGGAGGTGCCGCGACGTAGCGGAGGATCCTTTTCACGGCTTTGGTGCTCGTCGTCGGTCATTGCATGAACCTACCGACGAGCGGATGGCGAACGCCAAGTCCGGTCAGCGTGTGGACAAGGTAGCGAAGGTCGCCCACATCGCGCCGATCTTGCGTCGCGTCTACCTCCTGTACTCTCACGACTCGGCCACCTCTCCTCCATAGGGAGTGGGTCGGGTTGCGATCGGTGAGGCCGCCCACCCACGATGCGCTGGGCGTGGCGATCTGGCGAAGAGAGATGGAGTGTCCCGTGGACCTCGATCCCGAGGTAGAAGGAGGGCCCGAGGTCGCCATCCGGAAGGTGGCCTTCATCTCCCTTGAATGCCTCGATCTCCTCCTCCTGGTGCCGGTGATCACAAGGTCGTCGGCGTAGACACCTATCGCCAGGTATTGCCTCCTTGCTCACGGTGAGACCGCGGCCTCGTGGCGCTCTCTGCCGGAATCCCATTTTCTTGAGGTGGAGTCGACTTGGCGTTCCAAGCTCGCGGTGCGCCGCAAGCCGTAGGGCCTTGCGCGAAGTGAGGACCTTGCTCTCCTTGCTAGGGATGATGAATCTCGGCTGGCGGTGGTGACGAGACCTCCTCCTTCAAGTCGCCGTTGAGGAAAGCAGACTTGACGTCCATGTGATGAACGCATCACCTCCCGGGTCGCGAGGCAGGAGGAGGACGACGGACTCCATCCGCAACAGCAGTCGAAGGCATCGTCGGTCGACTCCCCTCCGCCGGACGCCACGTGCCACGAGGCGCCTTGTGTTTGATCACCTCTCCACCTCGTCTTTCTTGAGTTTGAAGACCCACTGAGAGAGATGGCGTGGTGGCGGTGGAAGATCGGCCAGCTCTCATTACTCACTGGAGTCTTCTTTGTTGGTGTTAGCAAGATCCTTACTCTCATGGAGAGGATGACACTTGGAGATGAGGCAATTTTTCTTTGTTTATTTCTAACACAATGCCATACCAACTGAGGGGTTGGGGATACATATTATAAGTCGCCAACCACCAAGCATATGCTAAGATGCTTTCCTAAGATGTCATCCTATGACGGTCAAGATGTTGTCCTTAAAGCTGCTTGTCCTATGGCGATCAAGATGTTGTCCTATGACATCAAGATGCTATCCTTAAAGTCTCTTTCCTATGACAAATAAGATGTCGCCCTTAAAGTCATTGACAAGAACCATGTGCCCACCCTGAAAGACCACAATCTGAGGACTTATTCATCATTCTCCCCTAAGTCGTCTCCTCGTCGGCTTTTGCTTGCCGATGGCGCCACCTGGGCGCCCACGATCATTACCTCTAAGACGGCCTCGCGCCCATGCACGGCGTCTTTGCGTGGCTTGCCGCGCTTGCCATGCTTGCGGCGCTTTGTCGTGGAAGAAGGCTCCCTTCTTCCGTCACCTTGGCCGGCGACCCACCTGTCCCGAGCGAGAGGAGCCCGCCAATGGAGACGGGTCCCGGAGGCGCTGTGGCTCATCGCCATCAACAACCTTGAGGCGACCTAACGCCTCCTCGATTGCCATCGTGGAGAGGTCCAGCAGAGACTGATCGATCGAGCGGCCTGCCGCTTGTACTTCGAGGGACGCGGAAGAGCTTTTCCACGCCTCTCCTCGCCGTAGGTGTCGTCGCCGGCGCACGCGGCTTCTCGCACAGAGTGTTGAGACGGAGAGCAAAGTCATCAGCGTCCTCACCGGCTTGAAGGCGGTGCTCCACTCCGTCGCGAAGTGCTCGCAATGTAGACTTGCGGGCGCTGCGGCTGCCGATCGCGCGGCCGCGATGGCGTCCCAAGCCTCTTTGGCGATCCGCTTGTTGGTAGCGAATCGCATCTCGGGCGGGCTGCGGCGATGAGAGCATCCGCGCTGCGTCGATCCGTCGTAGTCGACGTCGCCGTCACGGACCGCATCCCACATATGCCGACTGAGCTTTACCTCATCACCGCAATTTCACTCGACATAGTTGGTCTTGGTGAGGGTAGGCCACCCGCCGCCGGGCCGACGCCCCGACGACGACGGTACCGTGGTGACCACGATACCGCGTCTGCGGGAGAAGCGCGTCGCTGTGAACGACGATGGATCCTTGCCGGCGAAGCGCCGCAAACTTCGGCCGCCGTGAACTCACCGCCGTTGTCCGTCGTGGGACCGAAGCTTGCGCCGCGCTCGCCTCCGCAGCGGCTTGAAGACGCTTGATGGCGTCCCGTGGTGCCTTGGCGTCGGCGGGGCGATCCACATGTAGCGGGACACGTCGTCGTCGGCGAGGAGGAAATGGCGCCGCCTCAGTGTAGCCGGTGTCACGGGGCCACGAGGTCACCGTGTACGAGCTCCAGCTTCTCCTTGGCGCGAGCTCGCTGGCGAGGAAGGAGCCGCCGCAGCTTGGTGAGACGCAGTGTCGCGAAGCGCTCCACGTGGTCGACGCGCGGCATGCCGCGCACCATCTCCTCTTCGCCAGGCGCCTTAGGGCCTCAAAGTTGAGGTGCCCAAAACGCCGTGCCGCCTCCAAGCGTCGTCGTCGCGGCGGTGCGAAGACACGAGAGGTTGCGCCACTGCAGCGTGAAGGGCGTAGGCGGTTGCTCTGTTGACCTTGACGAGGCCGTGGCGATGATCCCAGATCGCGGCGACCCGTGCTCGATCTCCACGCGCGATCCGTTCATCCACCGGTATCCCAGCCGATGATGGAGTTCCTCAACACGGGATGTAGTAGACCGGTGGCGGCCGGTGCTCGCCGATCTTAGCGGCGAAGACGACAGAGCCGACGCCTTTGATCTCCACAGCGAGGCGTCGCCGAACAGCGGTGCCTCGAGCGCTGGTCGAGCTCGAGAAGAACTCCGCCGCCCGGTCATGTGGTGGGTGGCGCGGTGTCGAGCACCACCCGTCGGTCTTATCGTTTTAATCGCCATCGAGGAGGCGTGTGCTTTTGGCTCGTCAAGGTGGAGGAGAGCCATCGCGGCCGGTGCCGCATTGGAGGTAGCGCGATGCTCGCATGAGCAATGAGCGAGCCGTTGCGCCTCCTCCTCTCTGCTCGCGCGACGTGGGCTGGCGCGTCGTGGTATCGACAATCCTTGGCCCAATGACCAAGCTTGCCGCAGATTGTGGCAAGAGTCGCCTCGTCTTGGCTTTTGCTTGCGGTGGCGCCGCTCTGGCGCCCACGATCATTACCCTAAGACGTCCTCGCGCCCGTACACGGCGTCTTTGCGCTGACTTGCCGCGCTGCCATGCTTGCGGCCGCTGTCGTGGAAGAAGGCTCTCGTCACCTTGGCCGTCGACCAGCTGTTCCGAGTGAGGAGGAGCTTCCGCCAATGGAGACGGGTCCCGGAGGCGCCGTGGCTCATCATCATCCAACAACCTTGAGGCGACCGCGCCTCCTCGATTGTCATCGTGGAGATCCAGCAGAGACTCGATCGAGCGAGCCGTCTCGCTTGTACTTCTCGGGGACGCAGCGGAAGAGCTTTTCCACGCCTCTCTCCTCGCCGTAGGTGTCGTCGCCGAATCGCACGGCCGCGCAGCGAGTGTTGAGGCGAGAGCAAAGTCATCGCGTCCTCACCGCTTGAAGGCGGTGCTCCCTTCCGTCGCGAAGTGCACGCAATGTAGACTTGCGGCGCGCGGCCGCCGATCGTCGCCGCAGGCGATGGCGTCCCAAGCCTCTTTGGCGATCCGCTTGTTAGTAGCGAAGCGCATCTCGGCGGGATCTGCGGCGATGAGAGCATCCGGCGCCCGTCGATCTGGTCGTAGTCGGCGTCGCCGTCTCGATTGCATCCGCATATGCCGCGACTGGAGCTTTACCTCATCACCGCGACCCACTCGACATAGTTGGTCTTGGTGAGGTAGGCCACTGCGCCGCCGCCGGCCGACGTCCTCGACGACGACTGGTACCGTGGTGACCACGGGATGCCGTCTGGAGAGAGAGCCGCGTCGCTGTGAAGGCCGCGCTCTCCGTCGACCGTCGACGTCGCCGCCGTCGCGCTCCTCCAGAGGCGCCACCGTGGCGCCCACGCTCGTCGAGGCCGCGCCACGCCGCGTGGGCGGCGTCTTGCCGCCATCGCGCTGCTATTCGCCGCTTTTCCTTCCTCTCCAGTGACTCAAGGTCGCGTCGCTGCTGTCATCGCGGATATGGAGCTTTATTCTTTGTCGCCGTGTGAGCCTTGACCTCATTGCCGCCACCTGTACGTTGCATCTGCCGCCGCCGCTTCCACCTTCTCTCTGGCTGCCGCCGCTCAGCGGCAGACCACTTCTTTCACGCTGCGTGTCTCTGCCGCCCCGCTGCTTGCTGCGCTGCTGGCGAAGCTCGGCCGTCTCTTGACGCTGAGAGTGCTCGAGGCGACCGAAGGCCGAGGCGCCTGCGGACATGGCGCGCTCTTCGGGCTGTCGTGTGGAGAGAGGGTTGCTTCGACAGCCGCTTCCGTCTCCGGAGAGGAGTGAGCGGGGACAAATGGAGCTTCTTTGCTGCTGCATTTGAAATTTCGCTGCGAGGTCGAGACGGAGATGAGCAAGAGATGCTCAAGCTACTGAGGATAGTAAGGCTCGATACCACTTGTTACTCATTGGAGTCTTCTTTGTTGGTGTTAGCAAGATCCTTACTCTCATGGAGAGGATGACACTTGGAGATGAGGCAATTTTTCTTTGTTTATTTCTAACACAATGCCATGCCAACTGAGGGTTGGGGATACATATTTATAAGTCGCCAACCACCAAGCATATGCTAAGATGCTTTCTAAGATCTTTGTCCTATGACAGTCAAGATGTTGTCTATGACAGTCAAGATGTCGTCCTTAAAAGCTGCTTTGTCCTATGGCAAGTCAAGATCTTTGTCCTATGACAGTCAAGATCTTCGTCCTTAAAGGCTGCTTTGTCCTATGACGATCAAGATGTCGTCCTCGGACAAGATCGTTGTCCTTAAAGCTGCGTCCTATAGCGATCAAGATCTTTATCCTATGACAATCAAGATCTTTGTCCTTAAAAGCTGCTTGTCCTATGACAACCAAGATGTCTTGCCCTATGACTATGATCAAGATCTTGTCCTTGACCATGTCTTTGCGGCCCACAAGCACCAGACAAAAAACACAGAGACTTCTCCATCAGGGTGGACGTTCCCCGAAGGGCTCTAGAGGTTCCTCCCACTCAGGAGCTGGCGCCTCTCGCCAGGGCTCCTCCGATGATGCCACGCAGCAGCTCTTCTCCTTGCTCCAGCGCCTCGGTGTCGGCTCGTCCTTAGATTCCTTGGGTTCTTCTCGTCTGACTCTTGCTTCTCAGTAGTCTTCCTGCCTCCGCCTCCACCTCGTCAGGTATCTTGTCTCCGTGGATCTTGGACTCTAGTGCTTCCTTTCACATGATACCAGATTCTACCCACCTCACTTCTGTGAGTACCATAACTTTTCCTTCCACTGTTCAGACTGCAGATAGTACTTCTCTTCCTTTTGTAGGCCGAGGCACCTTTTTCACTTCTTTTCATGTTTATGCAATCTCTAATGTTCCTCAACTTACTATACAGCATATGTCGGTTGGTCAGATCACTGATCACGACTATCGTGTTGTTCTTGAGTCTAACTCATGTTGTGTTCAGGACCGCTGCACGGTGACTCTACTTGGTACTAGCCCTCGGTGTCGTGATTCGCAATGTCTTTGGGAACTCGACTGGTTGCATCTTCCTTATGCTGTCTCCACCAGCCATTCAGCCACTACACTACCTCTGGTATTGCCGCGTCCTCCACTACTTCCTTCGCTTAGTGGCACCATCATTTTGGTCATCTATGCAGATCGCATCTATCGTCACTAGTGGGTTGTGGTGTTCTTGGGTCTGTTTCTGGGGACACCTCTTTACATTGTATGTGTTGCAAGCTGGGCAAACAACTGCACTCCTCTATCCCTCTAGTGATTAGACTCCCTTTTGATCTTGTTCACTCTAATATTTGGGGTTCGACTCCCTTCATTTCGAAAGGGAGTAATCGATACTATATAATTTTTATTGATGAGTATTCTCGTCAAACTTGGATCTACTTCATGTCTTATCGCAATCAGGTTCTCTCTATTTACCAGATGTTCGCCACAATAGTTCGCACTCAATTTGATTCGGTCATCGTGTGTTTCGTGCTGACTCTGCTGGCGAATACATGTCTACTGCTTTGCGTTGTTTTCTCGCTGAGCTGGGTACGCTTCCCCAGTACTCTTGTTCCGGTGCTCACGCTCAGAACGGTGTCTCTGAACGTAAGCATCGTCACTTGCTTGAGACAGCTCGCGCTCTCATGCTTGTCTCTTCTGTTCCACCCCACTTTTAGGCTAAGGTTGTCTCCACTGCTGCTTTACTCATCAACATGTAGCCTTTCACTACTCTTCAAGATTTTACTCCTATTGAGCGTCTCTATGATCAAGCTCTAGAGTACAATTACCTTCACAGTTTCGGCTATTTGCTTCGTCCTTCTTCCACCTCGTGAGCGCACCAAGCTGACTGCTCAGTCAGTTGAGTGTGTTTTTCTTAGCTATTGTTTTGAGCATAAGGGTTATCGTTGCTACGACCCTGTTGCTTGCAGGATGAGGATCTATCAGGATATCACTTTCGACGAGTCCCGACCTTACTACCCTCGTTCCCCTACTGTCAGCTTAGATTCTCTTGTTGAGTCGATCTCCTTTCTGACTTTTCCCAACTCTCAGCTTTCCACTACTGTTTCGCTTCATCCTCCACCTTCGCTTCCCTCTCCTCCGACTCCACCTGTTCTTCCTCCGCCGGAGGTTCCTTCCCGCTCTTTTGTTGAGATTCCACCCTTTCCCCTGCACTACTCTCGCCGTCCTCGGCCTACCCCTTCTCTAATTGAGTATCTGTCTTTGCTGGGTACTGTTCCCAGCTCTTCTTCTCTGTCCTTGTTGGGTCCTGCTCCACCTTCTCCCAGATACGATCTTCGTGATCGCCACACTACCAGGCCTCCTGAGCGTTACGGCTTTGCAGCCGCTGCTCTTTCTAAGCCTATGACCTACCATGAGGCTGCTGCTCACCCTAAGTGACAGCTTGCGATGTCTGAGGAGATTACTGCTTTAGAGCGTACTGGCACTTGGGATCTTGTATTCTTACCTGCGCGTGTCACTCCCATCACGTGCAAGTGGATGCACAAGATCAAGGCCCGCTCGGATGGTTTCCTTGAGTGCTACAAGGCTCGTCTTGTGGCGTGTGGTTTTCAACAAAAGCATAGTCGTGACTACGATGAGACCTTCGCTCCTCCTGCTCATATGACGACTGTTCGCACTCTCCTTATTGTGGCTTCTGTTCGACAGTGGCTCATCTCTCAGCTAGACGTCAAGAATGTCTTTCTCAATGGCGAGCTGCGTGAGGAGGTCTACACGCAGCTGCCCCTAGGTATTTTGTCCCTGATGGTATGTTTTGTCACCTTCGTCGCTCTCTCTATGGGCTCAACCAAGCCCCTCGTGCTTGGTTTGATTGCTTCTCCTCTGTCGACATTGCTGCCGGCTTTTCCGCCAGTGATCACGACCCTGCCCTCTTTGTACACACATCTCCTCGGGGTCGGACGCTCCTTCTTCTATATGTGGATGATATGACATTATTGGAGATGACTCTTAGTACATTACCTTTGTGAATGAGCATCTCAGTGAGCAGTTCTTGATGTCTGATTTGGGTCATCTTCGTTGCTTCCTTGGGGATTAAGATCACTTATAACGATCAATTAAATACCTCCCGGAAAGTACATTCAGGATATCTTTCCTCGTGCTTATTTCATTGATCAGTGCATGGTGGATACTCCTATAGAGCTTGGTGTTCACCTTCGACCTACTGATGGTGAGCCTCTTAAGAACCCCACTCGCTACCGCCATCTTGTCGAGAGCCTCGTCTATCTCAGGATCACTCGAGTTCATTCCAACAATAACCATTCACTAGGCTAAGTGGCAAACACGTGAACATAACTGTGCAAGTTTTCATACCAACATGTAATGATAATAATTAAAATAGAATTTTAGATCACTATTAAACAAATTCCATGGTATAGTTGAAAGATATAAACTAATGAGTATTTGAATCTGGATTTAACAAAGAACATGAAAGAGAGTAAGCTCTTACTTCTTTCCCATCAGGGTTCCTCATAACAACACCATCAACAACTGGTGATTTGCGTGCCTCAGCATGTGCATATCCTGGGCCAACTGTGTAAACCTGAAAAGCGTGTTGTAAAATGTTTAGCTAGATAAGCAACAATTTGTAGAATAGATGTTGCATGACATGACTTACTTAAGGAAATCTCTTGGAACTGTTGAATGCACTGAATCAAAATAGGCAAGGCATCCAATATAAGGAGCAGAGCATATTGTGGCTTGGTCTTTTATATTGATAGAAAAGAGGTCAAAAGCCTTTTCTTTTGTGAACACGAAATATTTTCCATGTTTAGTGACAACCTTCTCATCCATAAATATATTGTTGAGTGTTGACAGAAAGGAGATAGACCTCTCCAAAATAAAAAAGCAACATAAGAAAGATTTGTGGAATCTGTTTTAGAGAACCATTAGAAGCATTAAAGCAGAACTAAGCCGCTACATGTCATTAAAGTATATACATCAGTAGACACAAGAAACTTGTGAAAGGCATCTTACTTTCACATCTGTCCCACCAGTTGGCATGAACTCCTCGTAAATGTAAGATCCTTCACGCCTCACTCTCCTGACATCAGGATGAAATTCACTAGAACGGTTACCAACCTACATTTATTCAGCAATACAAAAAAAGTTTATATTTTCATCAAAATACAGTAAATATAAAAAAAATGTGAGGAATAAGAAATTTTGTCAGTCTCCCTTTATGTTTAGTAACCACCTAACCTGTTGACATATAGCATATAAAAGAAGGGCTAATACTTTAATTCTGCACAGGACAATTGCAAGGGATCTAGCCTCCAAAAACTACAACGATCCCAGTATTGTTTAGGGCATAAAGAAATATTTTCATCAAAACCAGAGTGTCAAAAGTAATTTATAACCAACACAATTTGAGATCTTCTTAACTCACCAAACACTTCAAGTGTGTACATATTTTTTCCAAAAATTGCAGTAGTTATGCATGGTAGTCTAACAGACAACAGGCAAAGAATGTCGGATGTCCAAATAGATAGTTTCTAGAAACAGTGAAGGATGCAGGAGATCAATTTTGACATGTCCCCATCGTAAAGATAAATTAGGTAAATCAAGGACCCATATTTGTCCCAAATCACAGAAAATCAAAGCACAAACCCTCAACTTCAAATTAAACTCCAGAAAATTATCTTCTTATATCATCTTTTTCCCTTTTCCATAGGCCAAAGCATCTAAGCAATTGATAGGTTTTAAAAAATCCTGGGAAAAAGGTCATTGTAGTAGGCCAGATACAGAATTAAAGCTGGTTCGTAGCAAGCTACATTTAAATGATATGTTGAATCAAATGTTTACCTTTCGGAATAATTCCTTCATTCCACCACCAGCAGAACTAGGATAATATATCATTATTCTATGGTCATCCCCTAGAATAAAAACACACAGTTAAGGAATCAAGTGCCATTTAATTGATCGTTATAAGTGAAACATAAACTAGCAATATGTACTATAATAAAGAGGCTAAATAGATAGCTCTTCGCCCACTCTCAAACCTTTCCCATACAAAAATGGCTAGTTGCTTCTCGCATACAGCAAAATCAACCATACCAGTACCAACAAGAACAATATTCAGGTGCAAGGAGGGATATAGCAGCGTAGCACAATGAAATTAATTAATTAAATATTGTCACATTACCATTAACAGGTTTCTCCACAAAAGGCTTCAAAAATCTCTTTCGATGGACCTCAACAAAATCCTCTTGCTCAATGAAGTAGTCCAGCTCTTGGTATGGATATTCTCTATTGACAAGAGCATAATTGGGTACAGGAATTCCATACTTCTCTAGATGCTTAAGCATGAAAATGATTGTAGTTAGGTCACTTAAGAATTAATGCAAAGGAAAAACACAAAAGTGTAAACAGGAAATCATGGAAACACATCCAGTAAATTGTAGAAAAGTATTGTGACTGAAGGAAGGGTGACGAACTGTCTGATAAACAAGATGTGATAAGCATATACAAATGCATATTTAGAATGTTAATCGGTACAGTCAATAGCCATCAAAAGTAAGAAGCTACTAGAAATAGAAATCCCGGCTAACCGGCGGTTACCGGCTACCGGCCGGGGGCTGGGATCCAAAATTCCGGCCGGTTTTTTCCGGTTTCGCAAATTCAAATTTCAAATTTCGGTTAGTTTTTTAAGCAAATTCAAGCGAATTTCGTCCGATTTTCTTCCCGGGAAATCCGGTTACCGGCCGGTTTTTTTTCCCGGCCGGCGACCGGGATTTCCCCCGGGAACGGTTTTTGGATCCCTGGCTACTACACAACCAAGCTGAAATAATTTTATATCAAAATTCAATAAAAACGTTGTTCACTGTTAGTCTCGAGGTTGTCACAGTGTCGCCTAGTCGACGACAAGTCGTCCCGTCGACCGTAGGCAGACGTCGTGGTCCTTCGCCCAGGGCACATGGACTTAGCGACTGGGAAAGCTAGGCGACACCATGGTCGCCTAGGCGTCATCGAGCACCTTCTGACGAGCCCGGAGGAGGAAAACCCCTTGAAGGTAGGGTTTCATGTGAAGGAGGGGAGAGAAAACAAATATGGGGGCTGAAAGCTTCGAGGGGGAAAACGAGCAAACGCGCCCCTCTGCAGCTCACTTCCGCCTCCGCCGCCCCTCTTGGTCGTCTTCCACTCCCCACCGCTGCCGCCTCCATTGAGGTCACCTCACTCCTCAGCTCAGGTCAGTCTCCTTCTCCCTCCTTTCTTCTTCCCCCTTTGCTCTGATTTGCTCTGCTTTGCATTGCTACTTGCTCTCTGCGTTGCTTCTTCTCGGCGGTGCTTCTTCTTGCTCTGCGCTACTTCTTCCTCTCTGCTTTGCTTCTCCCTCCTTTCTTCTTTCCCTTTGCTCTCTGTGTTGCTGCTGCTTCTTGCTCTATGCTCTGCTTATTGCTCTGCTTTGCTTCTCCCTCCTTTCCTCCTTTCTTCTGCCTCTTGCTTTGATTTCCTCTTATCTGCTTCTTGCTCTACTTTGCTTCTTGCTCTGCGTTTCTTCTTCCTCTATGCTCTGCTCCCTTCTTTTGCTCTTTGATTGAAGAAGACAGTGGAGGGGAGGACAGTGGTGTGCTAAGCTTATGATTTGTGTGCTTACAGATGTCTGGGCATGCTGCGGAGGGCGGTGAGACTTATGATCCATTCAAGGATCCGAAGAGGAAGGCCAAGTCGAAGGACCTGGGATGGAAATATGGATTTTGGCCAACTGAAAACAAGGATTTGGTGCAATGTTCTCTTTGTGGGAAGCAAGTGCACTCAGTCATCAAGAGGTTAAAGCAACATCACATTGGGGGTTTTGGGGATATTCTTAAGTGCCCCAACACCACTACTGAGATCATGAGAGAAATGCAAGCATGGATGAACAAGACCGCACGAAATGTGTCGGTCAACATTAAAGAAGACAATGGAGGGGAGCAGGAGGCTAGTGGTGATGATGAAGTCCAGCAAGTATAGCCGCAACAACAAGAAGCGGCATCCTCCAGGGCCTCTCGTCCATCTCCATCTTCAAGTCCAGCTGCAAGTCTCACATCTCCAACTCCAAGGTTAACCCTAAGTTCCGGGACAACATCCAAAAGGAATGCTACAGCTGCTGCCTTGTTCATGAAGCCAGCACCGCCGAAGCAAGCTAAAATTCTCGTAATGCTATTGAAGTCTTCAGAAGTAGTAAGACTAAGACATACCCCAGGGGCTAATCAACTCAGCATGTATAGGAGTGGAAAGAGCAAGGAAGAAAGGCATACGACGATCTATGAGGAGATGTGTTACGAGCAAATATCCAGGCGTACACTGTAGCACGCGTGTTACTGTAACATCGCAAATATTAAGCAAGATTTGTTATTTAGGAATCTATCTATTAGCTGTTTGGTAGTATCTATTAGTTAGGCAAGTTAAATCTATCTATTAGTTGTTTGGTAGTATCTATTAGTTAGGCAAGTTATAATTAGATTGGATTATTAGATATAAGTTTCCTTATAGATTATTTCTTATGGGCCAAGTCGGATCGTCCCTATAAAAGGGATAGCATGTATCCATTATCAATCAAGCAAAGAAATAAACAAAGTTAGTCCCTAACCGGTTGGCTAAAGATCAAAGCATCCTTGTTCGTCGGGAAGAGTCCCGACCGAGCTTGGAGGGCGATCCCTCGCCTCTCTGGCTAATCAGGCCTCAGAGCCTCGCTACCTCGACAGGGGAGAGCTCTACTGGCAGTTAGATGAGGACGAGTGCCCTACCCTCGGTTCTCGGACTTGTACCCAACCAACGACTACAATAGCAACAATGATAATATGGAATTCTAAATAGGACCGATACTACTCGAACTGCTCCAGAAAGTTGAGTCTTTATGAACTTACATGCGGAGACCGTATCTACTTTCAATGACAGAGAAGGCTTTTTATGGAACACTGTGCAAAGTTGAGGGTTTTGGGGACTTTCAAAAAGTTTAGGTCCTAAAAGGGAACACGGGACTAAGTTGAAAAAACCAAATGAGAATTATTTCCCAAACTATAATGAAGCACCAACTCGATAACATGTGGAAGGAGATCGCTTTGCGCATAGGGATGATGTACAGATAAATAACGTAAGTTACCCTGGGAGTGTATTTGAGAGAATAAAGATCGTGTGTTTTACTAAACGCAAGAGAAGACATTGAATGAATTCCATGACAATACCTCATATACTTTTCTGCGGTCATGAAGGAGGTGTTGCGGCTCCAATTCATTCATTAAAAAGGGCCTGGCATTCACACAGGACAGAATTGATGTTACAAAATACAAGTTAACTAGAAAATATGAACAAACTAACCTCAAGAATTTAACAGAGAAGGTAACCTCTATTCACTTTAGAAAAAAGGTTCCACCTTTGACAAGGTGAGATAGTACTTAATTGCAGGATCTATTTAGATAAATTAGTGCCAAAAAGATTCCAGTGGTTATGCGAACAAGTGAAGGTCCCACTTTCTCAGTGCTTTCCCTTGATAAACCCGTATTCACCCAGAGTTGTAATGACTGGTAATGTGGTACATTACAGAGATTGATGATAGCACTGTTTTGTGTACATTTTGACCGAAAATATCTAGATGTGTATAAAGCTTTAATAAGATTTAAGAAGCCACGAGATTATTGAAGAAGGATGAGCAAAACTTTAAAAGTAACTCCTGCAATCAACCGTGTATACATGTATAAGCATTAAATAGAAAAATCATTAGCTTTTAAGGTAACTGGGAAATGAGAAAAATAGTTTTAGACTTTTAGTCTGACTTCTTCTTTTTATTCCTCGTGATAGATATTCAAACTAGCATAAATGTTTACAAGAACAATATTAACACAAATTATATAAAATGAGACATAGTTTTCAGTAAAGTTATCGTTTGGAATAAAGGTTTGTCTGATAACGAAAATGTGCCTAGAGTAACAAGCATAGAAAGAACTAGCCAGCCGTACCTTCGTAAAGCAGCATAAGCCTCAGCTTTTTGAACAGGAAAGCCAGACGAATAGAAGGCAATCAAGCAATCACACTTTGGCCAGCTGAAATAAAATTGTGGATAAGTGAGATATTACTCCTAAACTTACAGTCAGTCAAAAGAGGTTACAGAAAGAATGTGGATAAACCTATACTCGAAAAGAATTATTGATTAAGCTATCAATAACCTGAGTTCTCATTACATACATCTCAATAGGATCCTCAAGAATAACCTTATCTCCAAATATTATGATCTGCAAAGGAATTAGAAGAACAAAACAAATAAAATGAAGTTCATCAAGAGTAATTAGATTAAAAAACACAGTGATCCTCAGATAACACTAAATGAAATTAGAAGAACAAAACAAATACAGTGTGGATCAATCAACAGGTTTGAAAGAAGAAAAAATAAGTGAATCTGGAAATAAAAACAAGAGAAGCAACAGATCCGAAGAGTTCGACAGTGGTGTTACCGGTGCACTAGTAAGTTTGCACCTTTCCTGGATAGACATGAGTTATATCACGATGGATGAATGGAAGCAAGGATGAAAGAGTGAACCATGTGCTGCAGCTCGAATTATAGTAAACAAGCATAAAAAATGACAAATTATTCCTCCTACTACTAGGCAAGCCTTGGTGAAAGGATTAAACTACGTGGTCCGTGGTCCCTCCTAGAAAGTAAAGGAGCCAACAATATGTCAAATGGTTTAATATACACATGTCGTAGACCAAATCTGACGATATATCCTTTTCGAAAAGTTGAAATTTTCATTGCATTCTACACATTATTTATTGATAAGGAATCTTGGTCCATATCCAGGCGTCACTCCATAGCTAATACTTACGAATCAACATATGGTACATAAAAATTATGAGAATATCGCGCACTCAAGTGTGAACCTTCAATTTTATTGACATAGTGCTTAAACTACTGGTAAAGCAAATACTCCAACTTAAGTTCGCCCAAAAAAGATTATATTTACCGAGAATCTACAGTGATTATTTATATCCAGTACAGATTCAGGGACCTATCTGCTATAAACCAAAACATTTGAGGACAAACAGCAAAAGCAACCACATGACGGCGACCTCACGTATTATTCAAAAAGATGCAGAATAAAATGGTATCCACAAAGATTAACGGATGTCTCACAATAAAAAATCTCGAAAATCTTTTTCGCAAAAAAAAAAATCACATGCAATTCTACGCCATCCACTCATCCCGGCGGCAAGCGTCAATCGCACACTCGTTTCCACTTTTGCAAATTGATAGAACAGGGAAAGAGAAATGCAGCGTGGAAAAAAAGAAACACGCGTACCTCAAATTCTCCAAATGCGCGGAGCCTCTCGAGAATCTGCTCCATTGGAGAGGAGAACACCTGAAGAGGAATCACGAGATCGATCAGAACAGAAGATATTCCAGGACAAGCGACGCAACCCCCGCATTCTTTGAGAAATCCAGAAACAAGAACCGACCGATCAAGAGCCACGCGTTGGAGATGCAAGAACACGAATCAATCAAGAATCGGATAGGTTGAAACAACAGAGGAGAAGAAGGGAGAAGATCGAAGAAGGGAAAACCAAGAACCATCCCAGTGTCCGCGAATCGCGTGAACCACCAGAACAAAACCAGCAACCAAGAAGCCAGAGCGGCAAGATCCCGACCTTCTTATCCATGACGCAGACGCCAATGGTGATCCTGTCGGCGCGCCCATTATCCTGCACCACCATTGCCTCCCCCTCCCCCTCCTCCTTCCCGATCTATGCACGAAGCGTGCACGCGAATCTGGAAGATGCGAGGTTTGAGGCCGGGAGTAAAAGAGGAGGCGCGTCTCCGCGAGATCAGAATCCTCTCTTTCTCGCCTCGGGGGTGTTGAGGAAGGAAGGTTGAGGTGCGCGCATTTCACACAACTTCTCCTCTGCGGCTGCGGTATCGCCGTCACCTGCGGCTTGGCTCGGAGCTGGAGCCGCTCTTATCGGTTGCACAGTGGGGGTGGCCTTGCCTTGGCCTGGTTGTGAACTTGTGATGCTCTGTGGTCACGTCGTTTATGCCCACACACCAACACACAAGCAAGACCACACAAGAGGAGAAAATTTTGAAGGAAAAAAAAACAAGTGAAATTTATGGAAATATGGTATGATTCTTAGAGAGAGAGAAAAAAGAGAAATTTATGAAACACCTCACACACTAATAACTCTGTGCTAACAATATACTAACAAACAATCTTTGTCTTTGATAACTTAGTTGGCCCTTAATCTCTACCTTGTGATCATCATTGCGCTGCTGAATTTTTTGTGTCACTTCAAATCATATCTTCTGGGTGTACTCTACTACTGTTGCTGAGTACTAAGTATTCATGGAAATCTTACCGGTAATTAAGGAGCTGAAGTCATAGTTTTTCTTTTACTATTCAAAATAGAAGCATATATAGCACTAACTAAAGCGTCAACCTTGACTATCACAACATACCACGGATTTTTAAAATAAGGTAGCTATAACATTCCTATGCTTGCTTCTTTGAACACGACAGAGGAAAAAGGAACGGTGGAGATGCACGGCTTGGGGCAAAGACCGAGACTTAATCATAGTGCAAATTGCTTACTTTAAGCTAAGTCTGGAATGCTTTGACTAGATTAGCCTAAGTCTTAAAAGAGAACCCACCCTTAGCCAACCAGCTGTAACCTTGCAAAGCAGCGATGCATCTGTAAAGAGAAAAAATATATAAAACGAGAGAGGAAAATGTAGGAAATTTCATTCGCGCCCCCAGAAGGTAGTGAGAACTATTAATTCCCGAATACAGAGTTGATCATGTACAAATGTGCTAGCATAGGATCGTATTCCTGCGGATTAATGAAATTTGCTCTTGGTCTCGAAAAAAACGTTGTTAATTTATCCAACTAAATAAGTAATCTAGTGCCAAAATAGTTACTTTTAGCAGCTAGTCAATGTCCAAAATTCAAGATGCTCTATGCATGAATGTGAACTACTAGGAGCAATAAGTTTTTTTTTTTAAAAAAAAAGACAAAATTGCCTCATGTACATTGTTTGTTTGTTGCATTTGCTGAAACACACCACAAAAGTCATATTGGACCAATGAACACCGCAAAATATACACGATTTTGCTACGTCCATCAGCTGAAAATGGCTTTTGCGGTGTGTCGAGGAGCCAATTTTGCAAAGAAAAAAAGTTTGCCTCATGAACATCTATCTTTTTATCTAGAAGTAAAATTATGTTGCATTTTAATTATTTAAAAATACATGACTGAATTGGTTAGTATGATTGGATTCAGATCCGCTTCACGTTATTGCTAAAGGCTCCAGCGGTTTTCCAACCTTCTAGAAATTAATATCTTGATCATTGCAGGAAAGGAGAAGAGAAGAAATAAATTGTGACGTTTACTAAAAGTATGTCTTCATAAATTTAGGACATCAAAAGTTTTGCCAATTTTGAGATGCATTCACAATATATGTTAAATTTTATATTTTGACTTTTGAGTTGAAGATTTAACATTAAATCTTAGCTTTAGGTAACTAGCCATTTTTTTGTCCAACTTGCAAGGCACGTATGTTTCGGTTACTATGTTGGTAAAATATTTGGTTGTTTATCTTGTAATATTTTCCATAGTTATTACAATGATTTATTTTTAGTACCGCTCATTTTTCCATGTCACTTTGTGACTACAATCATGAAAAATAAAATAAAATAAAAATTACACTAGTGAGAGTTCGTGTCTCAAATTTAACTTGAGAGATTAAGCATTGATCGATATTCAACTCTAGTGTTACATTGCTACAAGTGATTAAGCATTGATATTCAACTCTAGTGTTACATTGCTACAAGTGATCATTTTCGTAATCTTCTGCTAGAGCTATCTTAACTTTTTGCTATAACCTCTTTAATAGCTACTACAACGTCTGAGTTGCACACTATTGCAAAACTTCTGTAAATCAACCTATACATATCTAATTCCATACTAGCCCAAACTTAGCATTTCCACTATAAGGATGGAAAAAAAAACCCAATATTTCTTCGTTTTGCGGCTGAACTATGTTAATTTTTTTTATAGTAACAACTAACAGGTGATTGCAACGAATTGATTCTATATAAACGGTCTCCGTCAAGTGTATCGTATTGATCGTAGGTTGTGCGACGTTTGTTAGAGCATATCCAATAGTGTATTTATTGTCATCTCTTAACTATGTTACGTCAACAAAGTCCTATGTGGAGGAGAGAAAGCATATGTCGTCTCTTCCTAAAGAGACTGTCGTGCACACGAAACAAGACATGATACATTAATATATTCTAGTTGACATATGGGTCCGTTTGAAAGGAAAATTATAAAATATCAATGTTGGAGAGTGTGCTAGAGACTATATATTGAAGATGTTGTCTCTAAAGATAATATAATATATGCTAGATGTTGAAGATGCCTTTAGAGAGAACAGAACTAGATACTTTGGGACTCCTAGCAGTTTAACCCTGATGAACCGATATTACATGGTTGGATGGCAACGGGAGGGGCCACGTGAATGCGATATCCGGGAATCCGACCGTAGCTTATTTTAGCTGCGAGCTTAGACCCGTCGTCTCCATGTGGGCCCGGATTGTCTGTCACACCGGGCCCATCTCTTTCATGCCTGTAGATTGGGGTAATCACGATGGTTCACTCTTTATCCAAGTTGTGAAAGGACTATCATTGTTCTTTCACCATCGCATGAAACAAACGAATCCAACGGGCTTACCTAACAATTACTGGTTCTAGAGGGCTATTGCAGCAAATTAGGCTAGTTTTATGCAGTACGAGTTCTCTTTTTTTTCCCTCAAAGAATATGTTGTGCTATTACTAAATTTTACTGGTGTAGTACAACTCTTGCTACTCTAGTTCTAGTTGCCAGTTTCCTTCTATCTTGACACTAGATAGGAACAAAGGGTAAAAAAGAAGAAGAAAAAAACAGGATTCAGCCAGACATCGGCCATCACTGTTATATGCGGAATGTTGCGGTAGTTACTGTTAAGAATATGCTGATTATTTTATTTTAATTCCTGAAATTATAATTGATGTACCAGTAACATATATACTAGACATATTTACAACTATGAGCAATTACATGGTCATTAACTCAAATACAACTATCTCGTATATAGATATGCTAACAAGTCAAAGTCTAGAACAAAAATACTACTAACTTCTAGTAGGAATCATTATCAAAATATGGTAAATTTCTAGGAAACAAGGTCTAGCCATGTCAACAGATATCACACGACTTACAGATGATTGCTCCGACGAAGGTCGCGGTAAAATTTGATGCGAAGCAGATGATGAAAGAAGGCATGAGCAGTCACACGATCGCTTCTCAAAAATTTTATTTGCTCTAACCTATTTAGAATTACGAAGGACGCCATTTTCAGAAACACCGCTCTCTTTTTATCCCTCAAGGAATATGTTGTACTATTACCAAATTGTACTGGTGTAGTACAATTCTTGCTACTCTAGTTCTGGTTGGCTTCCTCCTATCTTTACACTAGATGGGAACAAAAGAAAGATTCAGCTGGACATCGGCCTTCACTGTTAAATGCGGAATGTTGCGGTATTTACATGTAAATGTTGGAACGGTTTTTTTTTTTTTTTGAAAATCAGCGGGAGCTCTGCTATTCTTTACAGAGGAAAGAAAAGGTGAATCAAGTTACATGTATAAGAGCCGGGCTGAGAGCAGTAACTGAAGCTCCTTAATTAATAAGTGATGACGATCGATGATGCCACGCCCCACCACGCCCCGCCACGCCGTTTGGTTGCGAACGTACGAGAAGCAGATGGAGATCTCCCATGCTGTGCATTGCAACCCAACAGGGATTAATTAACCGAAACTGTTGGAACCGACGACGACGGTTTATATATATATATATATATATATATGGAAAATGGTTTTAGGTATGTCTTTCATATATATACCACTTAAATCGATGATAATACATCTTTATCTATTGCATATCTCCAATGATGATTATAAGATACTCAAAGTGAGTTCTATGAAAAAATTCATGAAAGTCCACTTTTATAGAAAATTTGTGTGTATACTTTTGTTTATATATGAAAAGGTATATGACAAAATAAAGGACTCCAATGAAAAATTTTCAATCAAATATATCTTATAATTGGTATTTAATATACTAAAAATGATAAAGAAGTATAATATATTTATTTAAGTAGTATATATATATCATATATATATATATATATATATATATATATATATATGATAATTTATTTACGAGGTTCGACAAATTTTACGTCTCTATGAGTTTTTTCACAACTAGATTTATAAAATGTTAGTGGTAGACTTCGCCCTAGCACCTCCGAGCCCACAATATTCTATAACCTTACATAATTGCCCGTAAAACTTTCCGAATAGAGCCTCTTAGTTTCACCTCGTCATACATGAACCATACCCAACAGAAACCATGGGCTTACGTTGTGTGCAAAGTTGATGGTTTTGTGAGTTGGGACACTCGTGCGAAAATCCAGGGTGGATAATGCAAGATACTATCATACTCCAGATTGCAGAGACATGCATGCTGTGGCTGCTGGGATCGATGAGATCACGAGACAAGGGTCGACCGTGATTGGAATGGGATAAGACTGTGAGGTGGGAAAGGACGAGTTTTTCCTTAAATAGCACTGTTGACATTATTATTAACAAAATTGATCGTACTGTTAAAAAATAGCATAAAAGATGTATCAAGGGCCGACATGCATCCAAAACTATGCCTCACATGCCTAGATTTCATCTGCACCATTTGTTAGGGGGACTGGAATCACCTCGTGCCGCTATGTGGCCGCTTCCGCGCATCTAGCGCACGGACATGGCTTGTACGTGCCACCCGTGCATGGCGCTGGCTCCGCCGGTCCCCTGCACGGACGCGCCCCGACAGCACACTTGGCGCCCGTACGCCCGCCTCTGCTGGCCCCCTCACCCGGACGACGCCACGTGGGTGCCTCCAACCCCCCGCTCGGCAGCGCCTACCGTGCCATGGTGGCTTGGCGTTGTCACTCCCGCACTCGGATTTTCGCTCATCCCATCTTCTGTCCAATCCATCACGTCCATGCCCCTACATGCGAATGATTCCCCGCATGCAAAAAAACATCGTGCGGGAGGGAATCCGATTCCCTTCCCGTCGTTCGCGTGGCTATAAATACCGGAGTTGATTTCGCTCTCAGTCATTCTCAATCTCATTCTCGTTCTTGCGCTCGTCGCTGAGAACACAGAGAATATAAATGACATTTTTTGTGATTAAAGAGTGTTTATAGCAGTTTTTAAGACCGTATTAATATAGAATGGTCACCATCAAGATAAGCTAATTTTTTTCTCCACTGCATTTGTCGTAATTACTTTAGTTGTAGTTAATTAG
The DNA here is from genome assembly GCA_036346395.1 of Hsuehochloa calcarea. NCBI lineage: Eukaryota > Viridiplantae > Streptophyta > Magnoliopsida > Poales > Poaceae > Hsuehochloa > Hsuehochloa calcarea. The sequence continues at coordinate 15,474,037 of CM070598.1, forward strand.
TCTTAATCAACTGGTCGTAATTAATTTAGTCACTACTACGTAGTTGTAAATAATTAGTCATAATTAACTAGACGTAGTTTATTAGTGGTAATTATTAAGCAGTAATTAAATAGTCATAATTAATGTAATGGTGAATAATTAGTCTTTATTAAGTAAGCATGAATTAATTAGTGGTAATTAATTAGTCCTAATTAATTTAGTGATAATTAGTTAGGCATAATTAATTTAGTGGTAATTAATTAGCCGTAATTAATAAGTGGAAATTAATTAGTGATAATTAATTTAGTGATAATTTATTATTCATAATTACTTAGTCATAATTTATGAGTGATAATAAATTAGTGGTAACTGACTAGTCGTAATTATTTAATTGTGCTTTTTGATTCATAATTACTTTAGTGGTAATTGTTGGACCGAAAAGGTAACTAGAGTGGGGTGAATAGGAGTACGCTCACTTTTTATAAATAATGGATTCAACACAAATTTCACTCCAGTAGCTATGGAAGCTATGAAGATCAGTACATCAGTACAGCGGAAGACTAATATTGAATCCAATAAAAACACCTAAGCAATACTACAAAAGATCAAACACAAGATAACAAATCTGAGTGCACTGCCGGTCGAACCGCTGGCTCAAGGGTGGTCGATCGATTTCCTACCGATCGCCGGTGATCTTGCTGATCGATCACGTGGCCTCGAGCAGATCAAATAGCCCGATGACGAAGTTGCAAATAGATGAAACTTTTGATCTACAACTCCAAACTTGATGAAACTTGGAACACACCTTCTCTATGATATCAGGAAGCTATTCCAATCGAAGATTGTGATAATTCTTGGAGGAATAAAGATCCTTTTCCGTTTGATTGAAGAAGGGTTCAAAACCGGGTCAAAACAAAAACTTGATCCAAGATCTTGCTCGTGGGTGATTGATGATTAAGATGATCCTAGATAGGTTTTCACACGTCACAGCAAGCTAGATCACATGAAGAATTCAATCAAAAACTCGCAGATCAAAGAAAGACTCAAAATCATCAAATATAGAGAAAGAACACAATGAGACAAAATATTGATCAAACTTTCCTTTGATTGATTGATATGATATGGGCTTACAGTCTCTCCATCAATGGAGGACAATGCTTAATCCAAGAGCACGAAAAATCACATCAAACTATTAAGAACCCTAGCCTCCACAAAAATTCTCCCTAAGAAAATTAGGGTTTACAAAAATTACAAAAGAAACGAAGAGAAGGTGCAGCCACCTCCCTCTCCTATTTATAGTGGAGGCTTAGACCTTCTAGAAGTTTGACTTAATTGAGCTCCCATTAAGGCCCAAAACAAACGGGACACATACGCACCCATCTTAATGCGTCGTCTTTAACACCCCTTGACCTAACCAGCTACACCTTGCGTCATCTTGCGCCTCGGATTAGCTAATAGGTCACCCTTGTCCATCTTGCACCACGCTTGAGTACATTGACTTCACCCGACATCGTCGATCGTTCTGGACCTCAGCTCTCCAAGCTTAGTCCCGATCATCCTCGCCGTTGACCATCGTTGACCACCAAGCAATCTGCATACCAATAGACAAGTAAACCGAAATTGGGAACAACTTCTTCACAACTTGACCTATGTTACTCAAAACACGCATCATGCAATATATATGCCCTGAAACTCATGACTTTGATCTAACAATCGAAAATCGCCGCCACGACGTGTGACGAACCAAGTGAAAATCGGTCAGACCACCACTAGGGCCGGTCTAACCGCCCACCCTGGCCGGTCTGACCGCCACCTATAGGCCGGTCTGACCGCCGCTGGGACTTAGCCATTTTTCCTCTCTGGAAAACCGAAACCTACTGGAATTTTCAAACCAATAGAAATTTTGACTGGAGACTCCAAAAATTATGGGACCAAGTGCAATAGAATCTCCTCTCTTGTTTGCTACCTCTATTTTTGGCCCAGCTCAATCTACCATTTTCTGACATTGCCGGTCCGACCGCCGCTAGGGTCCGACCGCCGCTAGGGCTCGGTCGAGGCCAGGCCGACCGTTGAGACCGATGAATCAGAATCGCAGAAAACACGTGAAACAACACACCGTTAACCCCATTGCCAATTGTCACATCAACCTAAGATCTGGAGCATATCCCCATGATATCCACAATCTCCCCCTTGATGAACACATTGACAATAATCCAGAAAATGTAATTTAGAGGTTTGAAAAATAAAATACTTTTGTTTTCGCACAAAGGCACAACTTGGTCCATAAGTTAGAGAAAGCAATGGAAATGACCAAGCTGGCATCAGAATAGCATAGGCAAGTGAGGTAAGGCAAAATAAAGCATAAAAACTTTGATTTCCACAAAAGAGTCAAAAATCTCACATAAGGTCCATATGAAAGAACTATTGTTCAATTGACCTATGATCATTGTGAGGATAAATAAATGCAATTTAAGTTCAGAAAGGTCAATAAGACAATAAGAATGCAATTCAAAAACTCCTCCTCACTATGATCCTCAGATTTTAGAAAAATTCAAATTCTCCAATTTCTCCCCTTTTATCATTTTTATATATCTTCTCCCTCTTTGTACAACAATGATATATTTTCTCCCCCAATATTGAAATATCTTCTATCCCTTTGACAATGGAGTCATCAAGGAATCACGCCTTCCTCTCATCCAGAGATAACAAATGCAGAATGAAGAAAGAAGCATAAAAAGGAGTATGCATGAAGTGCAATGCAGTAGCTTCATTTTTGTATTTTTCAATTTTTGATTACAAGAAACTTTGAAGATTACCCAAAAGAACAAGCTAGCATCTCTAATATTGCACAAACAGCATAGACGAGCTCGGTCTATTGGAGCAATTTTTCATGGAGTGGCCAAGGGTCTTGCATATCCTACACTTCGTCGCACGGCTTAGGCCCCCACGTTGGCTGTTATCCATGTCATTTCATAAGCGTCGCGTTTGTCGTCGTCCCTTTCTAGTTGACTTCAAGACCTTGTTCGGGCCCTGTTTCACCCTGTTCGACTAAAGATCCCTATAGTTTATGTCCACACCGTATGAGTGAAAATTTACACTCCATGTACCGAAAAGATGTTGCATATCATAGTACTCAGAGATATACGATGTAGACATCTGCCTGAGTTGCGCACACGCCTTGTACACATGCAAGCATAGCTTGTGCAGGAGCCTCAGCTTGTTGCAGGTGCATGTAGCCACATTACCCAAGGTGCATGCATATTTTCTTTCCACACTGGCACGACTGTTGACATATTTTTGTCTCAGCCTGATCTCAAACTTCCTCGTGAGACCATCAATCACCTTAATGTTGTGCATTCGGACCTTCTAGTCCATATACCTCTGCATGTTCTCGGACCGCTACTTCCCTTCTTCCATCTATCACCTCGCTGTGGTGGCTCTATTGATGAAGCAACCAACTGTATGAGTCCAGGTCTCCTCAATGATCACGGTGATAGGGGCACTATGCACTTTTCAACATCGCTGTTGTACACCTCGAACATATTGGTCGTCATAATTCCGTATCTCACACCATTTGTGTCATACAGCAGGGACCATTTCTCCAACTCAGGAGCGTGGAGATTAATCCACTACGTGAAACTTATGGTGCTCCTGGATTGCCCGCTCGTGGCCTGCTGTCGCTTTTGTGCCTCTGTATGGCACTCCTTTGTATGCCTCGTAGTTCGAGGTCTGTCTAGATGGACTCAAACTTTTGCCTCTGGTTTTGCATGCACAACACCTTGAACATCTTCATTGGCTCCTAACCGCGAAACCGCGTGAAAAAGTTCGATGCAAGATGCCTCATGCACCACCAGGTTTCCACGTCGTTCCACTGGTAAGAGTATTCCGTCCCATTCTTCATTGTGTTCAGAGCCGACAACAACCCAACATTGTAGTCTGTGGTAAGACATATGTTGGGTCGGTCTCCCACAACCACCGCTTCATATTCGCTAGGAACCACAACCAACTATATATTTTCTCATTCTCTACGATGGCAAAAGCAATTAGGAGAAGTTGGTCATTCGTGTCGGCTGCCATCGCGGTGAGAATAGTGCCCTTGTACCTCCCGGTGAGAAAAGTGTCATCCATCATGTGCACGGGACGACAAAACTTGAAGCACTCTATGGCATGGGCAAAAGCCCAAAACACCCGGTCTAGTATGAAGCATTTAGGGTCTCCATCAGGATCTTCACTTTCAACCTTGTTTATATATGTGCGTTGGGGTTTGATTTGCCAATCTGGCGAATCATTCTCGGCACAAGGTTGTAACCCTCTTTGTATGTCCTGTACATGGCCTCAATAACCTTCTGCTTAGCTCGTCGGATCTTGCTATTGTTGACTGCATAACGAGTCAGATTGGCGACTTCTGGCAGCATCATCTTGGGGGAGATGGACACATCCTCCACAACTAGGTGGCTAATGAGGCTTGCTACATATGTGGAAGTCACATTCCGATGCTATCGCAGCGGCTTGCTAAGCTTGCAAGTGTGATCGGTCACCGCCTTGACCATGAAGATCGAGCTGAAGAACTTTGTTCGGTGAACACTGACCTTGCTAGGTCAGCCTTCCACTAGGCACCTCACTGCGATATCATCAAGTTTATATGCCACGTAAGGCATCTCCGAACACACAATTTCGTCGATCGGACCACCACCTTGGGGTGCGTTTTCCTCGCTACCATCCGAGCCTTGGCCGGCGTACTCGTCGGACTCCAACCCAAGAGGTTGGTCCGGTAGGTACTCGTGGCAGTCAACATGGGCTGACCGCCATAGTCTAGCCCCCTCATTTTGCACAAAATTATGTGAAAGACTTCTCTCATACATTTTATCCAAAATAGCACATTTCGTGGTACCGTCTTCAAGCTCGTCTACGGTTGCGCTTTTCGAGGCACCAACATCATCAACGTTTCCCGGCACCCTATACGAAATTCACGTACACCATCAGCTTCCCGTATATATCGCCTCGTCGGCCTAGGAAGCAATCTGCATGTACTGGCCCCATACTACGCTTCTATTTAACTTGACTAGCTCCTATATGCCCTCCCCTCCCCTATTCGTGCAGGTGATCCCCCTCGATAACAAGTTTCTTCGTCGTTACCTCCCTGTCGAACTCCCTCCTGATGCAGCTTCTAAGCTCGTGAATATTCATCGCATCGAGCCTCTCCGCATGAACTGCCTTGTATTGGCATTTCGACACGTCCAACCCATCGGGTCTGGCCCGTAGGAGACCGTCGCCATAAAACACTACCAACTCTAAAGCCACAACAACCCGATTGACGATACGCAATATAACAAACATGGTATTTAATTACCATTAATTAATTTACTATGCATGACTATTTACATAGGATTATTTCATTAATTACCACTAATTAAATAGGACTAAATTAATTAACACTAATTAGTTACAACTAATTTATTTGCCACTAATTACCCATGACAGAAATAATTATGACATATTGAATACAAGTAATTAGCAATTAAATATGAGTAATTAAATATGATTAATTAAATAATTAGAAATAAATTGATTACTTATCAATAAATTACTTACGAGTAATTCGTTACATCTAACTAATTACCACTAAATTATATATGACTATTTAATTACCACTAATTAACAATACATCATTAATCAATCATAATTAATTATGAGTATTTAATTACCACTAATTAACTACAAGTCATTACTTACCAATAAATTAATTATGGCTACATAATTACGACCACTTAATTACCACTAACAAACTATGACTAAATTAATTATGATTTATATATTATGACTAAGTATTTAATTAATACTAAATTAGCATTGATTACTCACGACTAATTAATTATGACTAATTAACTACGAGTATTTAATTACAACTACTTAATTACCACTTATAAACTACGGGTAAATTACCACTAATTAACTATAAATAATAAATTACCACTAATTAACTACAACTCAAATAATTGAAACTAATGCATAGGAAATTTTACCTTGCCTTGATGTCAACCTCACTATACTTATACGGTCCTAAGCACTCCTCTAAATTCTATTTAATTCACAGCGTAATTTGAAAAAAGTTTTAGTTCAATTCTCTATTTTTTGCATATTTTTTATTGTTACTATTTTTATGCTAAGTTGAAAATAATAATAGCGTTAGTTTTGATTTTGCAGTTTTTGTCATGAAAAATTATCATATCTTCGCTCTCACTGAATACAAAATTTCACTGCAGGATGTTGCATTCATGGAGGAGGTTGCAGCTGCCTCAAACCAACCGGAGGTTTTACCGAAAGGGCAATATAGAGTTATGTCATTAGGCTCTACAACAGCATCTTCGTCGGCGACCACCGGAGCAAAGAGGTCGAGACCGTCTACATCTACATCCGGAGTCTGGGAGTATTTTGACAGGACAACCAAGCCAGACGCACAAGGAAATGAGGTACCATATGCTGTTAGCAAAATTTGTCATCAGGAATTGTCTACAAAGTTTACAGGAGGGACGTAGCACTTGCAAAGATATACTACAAGATGTAAGGTCAAGCAAAGGATTGTTAATGAGGCAGACGCAGCTACAGTATAATCCCAACGGTAAGGTACGTAGCTAGGACTACGATCCAAAGGTATCTCGTCAATCTCTCTGTCATTTAATTGCTTTCGAGGATTTATCGTTAGGCTTTGGGGAATCTAATGCTTTCCAAACTTACATTAGAACCGCACATAATCCTAGATTCTCTTTTGTTTCTAGACAGACAAAAACTAGAGATGTGGTAAAATACTACAATGAACGTCATGATAAATTGAAGGATAAATTTGTTACATGCACATTTTTGGTGGCCCTCGACTTCAGACATATGGAGTGGCCACACTAGGGAGGATTATCTTAGTGTAGTTGCTCATTATGTTAATGTTGACAGGTAATGGAGAAAAAAATAGGTTTTCAAATTGATTGATGTAGCACACACGATTAAGAATATTGTGGACTGTATTATTAAAGTCGTGGAAGACTTTTGTCTTACAAACAAAATATTATCAATAACTCTAGACAATGCCACTACGAACTCTAAGGCTGTAGATATTCTTACTCCAGTCTTTAGTACATACGCCGGTTCCTTATTACTGCATTAGCGATGTGCATGTTATATTATTAACCTTATAGTCAAATCCTGCTTGAAGAGGTTGGATGTGTATCTTAAATCTTTTCGCGATGTAATTTCTTTCTTGAATAATTCTAACGTAAGAATAGCAACATATAAGAAATTCTGTAGGGCAATGGGTATACGTCCAAGAAAGTTCGGTTTGGACGTGTCGGTAAGATGGAACTCTACTTACCTGATGCTTGAGAATCTTTTACCATATAAGAGTATTTTTTCTATTTTTATTCAAACACACTATGAGAGCACTAACGATAGTATACTATTGACTGAGCTACATTGGTTCGTTACTGAGAAGATACTATCCAACATCTCCTATTATTATGCATAGTATTTTACAGATTGCTACTTGATTGAAAATGCATGAAAATGATTCATTTTTACATGAGGCTATTATTGCTGTGAAAACTATATACTTTAAATATTGGAGAGAAATTCCTTTCCTATATTCATTTGCATTTATTTTAGATCCTAGAGGTAAAATTGAAGCATTTGCTAATATTCTTGATCTTCTTAGTGGTGCTTCAGGGCTAAACTATTCTATCTATTTTGCAGAAGTTTGTTCTCGATTATACGAGGTTTACCAAAGGTATGAAAATAAGTTCGGAGGAGCCCGCTTGCAACTACCTCCAGTAGCCCCCACCTTAAGTAGCAAGACAAATATGTAGGGCATGATCTTCAGTGGCTCTTCCTCCAGGTCCGGGTCTTCTTCTTCTATAGCACCGTCTGCTCAACTAATAACAACGCCAAGAAATGGAGAACTATCCAACTATCTGAACAGCGATATAGTGGATTTCAATTCAAAAGGCTTGAAATTTTGCAATGGTGGCATGCCCATAAGTTAACATATCCCATGCGATCCATACTTGCACGTGATGTGTTAGTTATTCATGTCTCGACGGTTTCCTCCGAGTCTACTTCCAGTCTTTCTGGAAGAATATTGGAGAAGAGAAGAACACATCTCACGAGTGAGATGGTGGACTCGTGAGATGGTGGAGATACTTCTAACCGTGAAGGACTGGTAATAAGCTAATTCGCGAACACAACACTCTGTGAAAAATAAAGAGTTGTCAGCGTGTTTGAAAATCTGTACATCAACAATGACACTTAGAACAAAAATATATGTAGAGTTATAGGTTGTACTCCTTTTCCTTTGCCAAGGTATTCTTGTGTTGAGTTTTTACTTTGCAACGGATTTAACGAGACAACCATTTCAATATTAATAAAGCTCTATATTATATTTTTAATATACTTGTCTCATTTTTATAACTTTTCTTATGTATTTATGAATTTTACATATGTTTCTTTTTTTTGCATTTTATGATTTTTTTTTAAAAAATTAAGGCTAAGTGGGCCGTAAACGGCTCGACGAGCTAAACAAGCTCGTGCTGGCACGGCATGACACGATCACCCTTCGAGTGTGGCCCTTAAGGGGGGTGAATGTAATGCGCCGACCTGCTCGTTGTGTGGCCCACGTGGCCCATGAGGAGTTGTGTGGTGGGATTAGTCCCACATTGTTTGTCTCAAGTGACTTGTAGTAGTATATAATGTCTGTTGGATCCAAACGTAGCACCTCCGGGTTAACCCTTTTACATGAAGCGATGACAAAAAGTGTAAGTGAGGTGCTATGTGTGGACGGGTCCGCCCCACGGTGGGCTGGGCATTGAGTCGATTTTGGGTCAGGGTGTTACAGATGGTATCAGAGCATCAACCTTCGCTGCACGGGCGCGTGCGGGACAGGGGAGCGGGCATATGGTGCATGGCACATGTGGGCCCGGAGTGGACACATGGCATGGCATATGTGCCGGCACTGGACGCACGGACGTGTACCGAGGGGTGGTTTTGGGCATTTGCCGCTTATGCGGGATGCTGCCGAGGGCGTCAGCCCTTAAGGGGGGTGAATATAATACCCCGGCCTGCTCGTAGCATGGCCTATGTGGCCCATGAGGAGTTGTGTGGTGGGATTAGTCTCACATTGTTTGTCTCAAGTGAGTTGCAGTAGTATATAATGCCTGTTGGATCCAAACATAACACCTCCGGGTTAACCCTTTTACACGAAGCGAGGACGAAAGTGTAAGTGAGGTGCTATGTGTGGGCGGGTCTGCCCCGCGGCGGGCTGGGCATTGAGCCGATTTTGGGTCAGGATGTTACAGATGGTATCAGAGCAGCAACCTTCGCTACACGGACGCGTGCGGAACAGGGGCGCGGGTATATGGCGCATGGCACATGTGGGCCCGGAGTGGACACACGGTATGGCATATGTGCCTGCACTGGACGTACGGACGTGTACCAAGGGGTGGTTCTGGGCATTTGCCGCGTATGCGGTATGCTGCCGAGGGCGTCAGCCCTTAAGGGGTGTGAATGTAATACTCCGGTCTGCTCGTCGTGTGGCCCATGTGGCCTGTGAGGAGTTGTGTGGTGGTATTAGTCCCACATTGTTTGTCTCAAGTGAGTTGTAGTAGTATATAATACCTGTTGGATTCAAACGTAGCACCTCCGGGTTAACCCTTTTGCATGAAGCGAGGACGAAAAGTGTAAGCGAGGTGCTATGTGTGGGCGGGTCCGCCCCACGGTGGACTGAGCATTGAGCCGATTTTAAATCAGGGTGTTACACCGTACTTAGACTACCACCCAGGCACGTGGATCGCCCTGGAACAACATGATCCTTTCATAGGCGAAATGGGTTGTGCCCGTGCTAGCCGGGCCGTGCCGCCCATTTGGCCACGTATGGTGGTGTCCAGGCAAGGGGGCCGACAGAGGAGAGTGTCCGAGCTCCTAGTGTGCGGTCGGGACACATCCGTGGCGGGAGCGGGGCGGCGGAGCCGGCGCCGTGCACGGGTGGCACAGACAAGCCATGTCCGAGAGCCTGATGCGCGTAAGCGGCCACGTGGCAACATGATGCGAGTCTGGTCCCTCGACAAATGTTGTAGATGAAATCTGAGTGTGGGAGGCACAGTTTTAGACGCGTTGGTCTCTGACACATCCGTTACACTATTTTTTGCACTACAGCCCATAAACAATCAGTTTCGTTAATAACGACTCGGTCGTTAGTCGTTAATGAGTCCGCTTCTAGTAGGACGTGGATTCATTCACGGGCCCTTGGCCCACATGAGCATGTTAGAAACAGACGTGATAGCGAGCACTAGCTGACACAAGACATCCATTGCCAAACCTTTTCCTTTTCGATTACAAGGTAGACGACACGCGCGCGCACCTACACGTGCACCATACGAACACAAACACGGTTGCAACCTCTTAGAAAAATAAGGAGGTCTAGAACAAATCCATAACCTCACAAAGTTCATACCACTCCTTCCGATTAACAAAAATAAATCATTTTGGATATCAACATGTTCTTAAAATATAACCCTGACTACTAATTACCATCATGAAATATTTATAAAACCCAATAAATTATAATATTACGAAAGTAGTTTTTGAGATGATTTCAGGTATCTAATCGATATATTTTAAAAAAATCAATAACCAAAATTTTCAAAGTTTGATTGCATATGTTCCAAAACAACTTGTTTTTTGTGAACCAGAGAGAGTAATACCTACTTGTCTATGCATAAAGTAGGATTAGCAGTAGAATTTAAACTCTAATAGGCGGAGTCGCACACCCATAACTGCACCGCCTCTTACCAGTCTTTCTCACCCATTTTCGCATCACGGACGATGATCGATCTACGTGGTGGTGGGGGGTGGGTGGGTGGGGGAGACGGTCTGAAGAAGGATCGTGTCATCGATCCGGCCGAGCACCCAACGACAAAAGTAAAAAGATACGTGTGTTAAATTTCAGCTATGTGCACTGCTGTCTGCATATCGTCGTGTTAAATCTCAGCTCAATGGAGAGAAACTTTGCAGTAGCGCAATTGCAACAAATCCGGTTTATCCCAAATCTTTGAGACAGCAACCACTGCTTGGTTATAGAAGAACATTTGCGACAAAAAGCAAATTCCTGCGTGTGTTGATATTTAGTACCATGAGTTGTTGCTGCGTATTATCGGAATGTGCTATGTGCAGTGGACCTTATAATTCTCGTATCATCGCTGTCGCCTTTCCCAGAGTACCAGACATGCATGTAGAGCTAAAAGATGGATGGATTTCTTGCCTGTTTTTTCATGTATTGTCACACTGTGCCGTGAAAGGAACAAGTGGCGGATTCCATATCTGCGTGCATGACTGCATAATACCCTGAAGAAGAAACATCATAAATTTCATGGAGTTTTATATCTTTCGTTGTTATCTTCATGTTTGACTTCTCTTGGTCCAGTGCGATGGTATCCGTAAGCTTTCTCGAGCTAGTTCACGCATGAAACTCAAGTTGATACAAGAGTTATAAGGATAAAGATTAGAATTCCCACTGGAATTTCATGAGTTTTGCCGTAGAAACAGAGAGGACTGTTGGGTTGATCTCGGTAACCACCTCCGAGATATAAGGGGCAACGCCCACTACGCCCTGATCGGGGGCAAAACCAACGTATTGGTTTCGGTCCCGTCCACCAACACCATATAAACATGTTGGACTCGGCAAGCCAATGATTATCGCTCTAGGCTATTCAAGTTCAAAAACAGATCCGATCTAAAAGGGTGTTTTGGTGGCGAAGATCGAACGCCGTTCGGCATCACCGTGATACCGCTGGTCGACCCCCGTCGCCATCTCGACTACATCTTCATCTCAGGCCGACGCACTCCTACCCTTACCCGCGCCGACCACCGATCAGATCTTCAAGGCCCGATGGCATCGTCATCTTCGGGTACGTCTCACGCTTCCGCATTAATGTATTACTCCGGTGTTCATTCATGTGCTAGAGTTAATGGTGTTTAGTTCAAGGTTTCACTCTCGGTTCATACCTACATTTGGTATCGAGCCACCCTAGCACATTATTGAACCCGATTAGACTTCCCCTCGCCCGGATCTAATGTTTGAGTCTCGGCTTAGCATTTTAGAAGAAGGGGATTTGGAACCCTAAAGAAATCCGAAATCCGAAACTCAAATCCCAATCCCTAACTCAGATTAGAACCCTAAGAGCGGCAAATACTCACGATTTTTGTAGATTTGGAGCCCGCTCCGGTCTAGGGCACCGCCGTAGCTCCGCTCGACGGCTGCGGCGCGACCTTGGTCGCAGGCGTGCGCCGGCGAGGAGAGCTGCGTGAGCGCCTCCTTTTCATGCCGCGCCGCCTCTTGCCGCGCGTTGCCTTAGCCGCCGCTACGCTCCCCCTACGCCGTCACCGATGAGGCCGCGGCTGCTCCTCTCCGCACGCGAGCGCTTCCGCCGACGCTTCGGCCGCGCGATTCGGAGGAGAACGAAAGAATGGGGATTAGGGTTAGGGTTTCGTGTTTTGGCCGCTTATATACCGCGCAAATTTTACTCCCAACCGTTCGATCGGATCCGACGGCTCGCGTCAATCGTTCGGCTTAGTGTAAAAGCGCAGCTGTCGATCTCGGCCGTCCATCTCAGATCCGACGGCTCTAGTGCGTCGCGGCGATTTTCAGCGTTGATGGGCCGGGCGACCGAGGGCTTTTTGGGCCGTCGCGCGTGCACAGCCGCAGGCCGAGCGCGGGAGGGAAGCCGGGCCGAAAGCAGGCCGAGGCCGGGAACTATGTCAGCAGTGCACAATGCCTCTTTTCTTTTTCTAAGGGTTTTTTTATTTAAGTTTTGTGCACTGTTTTTAATTAACGTTAATTGCTCAAGTAACAGTGATAATTATCTCTAATTAAAATTGAACCAACGAGATATTTAATTAGAGATTTTTATGATTTATTTTGGTATTATGTATACACATGATTACATATTGACCAACGTTGTTTGTAATCGTATGTCGCCATATTAATTGTTGAAGTTCTTTTCATTTTCTGCCCAACGGTGATATGAATTAGAACTGTAGTTTTGCATATTATTAATCAGACCAACGTAGGGTTAATTGCATGCAATACTTTTTATGTTATTTTTAATTTTTCCCTGTATTTTAATGTTCAGCAAAGAATGTTTCGAATGTTGCCGCTACAATTGAGAACATTGAACAGCTTACGGGAAGCAACTTTCCCGCTTGGAAAGAAACAATTTCAGTTGTCCTTGAAGTTCCAGACCTTGATAATGCATTAAGGGTGCCCGCTCTCGTTTCCCCCACCGTCGGTGAGGATAATTATGATGAGAAAAAGAAAACTTATGATGCTAATGCTGAAAAATGAGAGCGGTCCAACCGCCTGTCGTTAATGATCATGAAGACCTCTATCTCAGTTGGGATCAGGGGAGCAATCCCAGATTTTGAAAATGCTAAGGAGTATCTGGCTTCAGTTGAGGAGAAATTCAAAGGCTCCACTAAGGTTTATGCCAGTACTTTAATCCAGAGGCTTTTATCCACTAAATATGACGGGTCCAGTAGCATAAGAGAGCATATCATGATGATGACTGATATGGCTGGAAAACTCAAGGGCATAGACATGGAGATATCTGATGGTTTCCTAGTCCACTTTATTATGACTTCTCTTCCTTCTGAGTACACTGCTTTTAAGATAAACTATAATACTCAGAAAGATAAATGGAGTATGAGCGATCTTATCGCCATGTTTGTCTAGGAGGAAGAAAGGATAAGGACCGAAAAGAAAGATTTTGTGAATCAAGTTGGCGGTCCTAGCAAAAGGAAGTTCTCCGGGGACTTCAAATCCAAGAAAAGGCTGCACTACTCTCCTAATTCAGATAAATCAGGGCCTAAGGTGCAAAATACACCTAAGCCCAACTTGCTCCTGCTAAAGCACCTAATGGGAATGCATGTCACTTCTGCAAGGAGTCAGGGCATTTCTAGAAGGATTGTGTTGGTTTTCTAAAGTGGCTCGCCAAGAAGGGTAATGATACTATAACGTTTATTGATGAAACTATTTATGCTAATTTTTTCCTTAAATCTTGGTGGATTGACTGTAAGATCGAGGTGGCCGACTAGAGGGGGTGAATAGGCGGTTTTAAAAAAAATCGCGCTAAACCAATATATAAATGCGAAGCTAATATCGAATTGGTTTTGCACAATTAAAACCTAAAACAACTAGGCTCAACGCACCGACAATATGAACACAATACCAACTCAAGATATTAAGCAATTAAAGCAAGAATGTAAATAGCTCAAAGTAAAGCACAAGTAAAAACAAGATGACACGATTATGTTTTACCGTGGTGTTCGGAGACTTGCCGGTCTCCCTAATCCACGCTGAGGTAAGCCCAACCCGCTGGACCGGCCTCAAATGAGCACACACCTCCGAGGTAAGATTCCATGAACTAATCAAGTGTCAACGCCAAGTGGATACTCAATCCACTACCTAAGGCAACACATGCACTTAGGGTTTGCTCTCAACACTCACTAAGTGCAACACATGCACAAAAGAGATGAGAGGCTTGCTCTTAGCTCAATAGAATGAATATGGGCACAAAGAACCTCTCCCAACCGCCAAGGTGTCTATATATAGCCCACACACGATATCGGTCCGATCGCCTGCGGCCGTCTTTGGCGGTCCGACCGCCCATCGCGAAATTGGCTAAGTCCCGAGAACACTGAGCTAGAGCAAATATAATGAGCTATCAACACATGACTAACTCAAACTACTAGTTAAGACCCTCTTAATAGTACGGCAACCTATACTAGCAAGTCTTCCAACCAAACACCAAGACCGGTAAAAGACTAGGAATACATCCTTAGCCCTAGCTAGTCATACCTTTGCCTTGCATCTTCTTGAAGCTTGATGACGCACATCAACACTTCAAGTCCGGTCTTTAACTTTGACACTCATCAACTCATGATGATTTCTTCACTTCGGATCTTGTCTTGAACATCATCAACACATGATGATTTCTCCATCCCGAGTCTTCACATGCATCAACACATGATGCAATCCTTCACTTGACCTCCATCAACACATGATGGGTCTTCTCTTGTCTTGATGATCAACTCATGATCATCTCTTCTTGATAAGCATCAACTCATGATGCATCATTTACACTAAGTTTTGACTTGATGATCAACTCATGATCATCCCAAGTCTTCATCATCCCGAACATAACCTGTATATCCAACTCATGGAAAATGTTAGTTCCACAATGTGATCATCATTAATTACCATACCATACCATTAACTCATAATGGTGGGACAAGATACCTCAATCTTTCCTCTTTGGTAATTGATGATAACCACTTAAATTTTCATAAATTTAATGATGATAAATGAGAGAACAATTGAGTATATAAACTACACAAGTTATATATATCTAACATGAGTATACAAGAACTACACAAGTTCTATATACTCATAACATGAGTATATACTGAACTACACAAGTTTTGTATACTCAAAGGTTTTGTTTCAACGTAAAGATCCTTAGTATATGTGGAAAATGGAATATGGATCAATACTAATGAAACCACAAAGTATAGGATAAAACTCCCCCTAAATGTGTGCATACACAAATGTGTAATGAGGTCATATGCACATATTCAAGTTTAACTTAAGGTTGAGTTCAATCCTATATTTTGGATCCGAGAAATGCAACATTATATAAATTGAGATGTCGATTGCATACCTCGTTGTGTTTCACCTTTATATCCAAATGAGACTACATAAAGATGATACTTGATAAAAGAGTTAGTTCATATTTGGATTTGTCATTAATCACCAAAACACTCCATTAACTCATAATGGCGGGTCTAGATCTTTCAATCTCCCCCTTTTTGGTGATTGATGACAAATCCATTATCAATAACAACATTTGGATATTCATAGACATAAGATAAGAATTTAAACTAATGAACTATGTCTATGCATCATATGAGGTGAAACATAAAGCATTAAACAAAATGCATGTGAACACATTCTCCCCCTTACACATCTAAAGCATGCATTTTCCTCTTTGGTATGTCTAAACAAATCAAACATCCAAATGAACAATATTGATAAAACATTCTCCCCCTTTTGGCATAAATCACCCAAAAACACAAGACAAATCTTAGCCAAAAGGAGTATTTGCAAAATGATACCACTTGCAAAAAAATGAGGTTGGTCACAAAAAGTATAAATTGAACTTATATGACCAAGGTGGAATTTTTGTTCTCAAGATGTGAGAGGAGAAACAAGGATAGGTTACAAACCTATTGATCATAACATTCTCCCCAAAGCAAATCAAAACATTGAGAACCACTTGAAATGATAGTTGAAACATATTCAACTAACCTCCCCATTTTTGAAAAGGAATATAGATAATCTCTCATTTTAACAATTTTCACAAACTATGTTGAGAGAACATAAAGAATGATGCTTGAGAGAGATTTTTATAAAAATTTGACAGAATTTCTCTTGTAAAGAGGGACATCCACGACAGGAGACAAGAAGATATAATCAATCACAAATATATTCATTCATAATCACATCTCATCCACATCTCATGCAACCATAAATCATGACATAAAAACATGTTCTCACACAGAGTAGCAAAAGATAGCATAGCCGAAATGAGAGTCATACAACCAAGTAGTCATAAAAGATATTACAATTTTTGCATACAAGGTCTAATGACCTAAATAGAACAAATGGCTACTGCTCAGCAGGAGGATCCTGAGAGGATGAAGGCCGGTCTCTCGCCAAAAGAAAGAGGGAAGGTGAGGTCCACGCCCGCATCGTTGATAATAAAGAGCGTCGCTGCTCTTTGAGCGATGAAATCGCCGCAGATCCGCATCCGAGAGCATAAGTGCATCAAACGGATATGGTAGCGACCTCAAACTCATCCAATCGAGAAAATGCAGTGCGCTCGAAAAGCCTCCCGAGATGAGCGAATCGATCCACACTCACCAAGATTAAGCATCGCTGCTAGGATGTGGTCTTGAGCCCGGGATCCCGAGAGAAGGAGCCCTGCCCCGAGCATCGAGTAGGTGGAGGAGGAGCCACCGAGCAGGAGGAGAGGGAGGAGGAGGAGCGCCCACGGTCTCAGATTCTTTATGTTCTATGTCACAGGAGTATTGAATTCAATAATGCTCTTGATAAGCCTCATTATGTAGGGAGCATAATAAATACTCTTAGACTTGTCTCCTTGGAGGTGTCAATCTCTCTCAAAATAAGATCTATGACATCGGGCGAGTGCCCTCCATTATGTAATTGAATCGCATTCCATGCCCTCCCATGGATTTCATCATTGTTCCCACTCGGGAAGAATGATGATCTCATGATCTGCTTATAATATCGGGAGGAAGGAGTCCTGTCACCTTACCGCAAGAATGAGGATTATTCTCGATCATAGAACTCATCTATTTGAGCAAGGTTTAGGGTTCCCGCAAATGGATCCTTACACCCTTGACTCCTTCAAACCTAAGGCTTCCATGAACCGCTTGTAGCTCAGTAATTTTCTATGCCCATCATCCAAACAAGCTTGTCGTAATCCGAGACACGAAAATCGTTGCATAAAACTGTCTCGATGACTTTAGAATGAAAGTCGCAGTCAGAGAAACCAAGGTATCCAAACCTACATATTTGAAAAGTCCAGTAAAGTCCATTGTAGGTTGGATTCGCGCTGTAGTTCCATTTGACATATCTGTGATTAGCAAATTTTTCTTCGCATAGATAATCTTGAATACATCTTGTCAAACTTGGTGTGGAACATACCCATCGCTTGCATTTCGAGAATCGACATCGATCAACATGTCTCAATATTGTATATTCTTCACTTCTTAACCTTGAGACATTAAGACCAAAGAATTGAGACTCATCCGAGCATCCTCATTATCATCTTCATCCTCCTCAATATCATTTCAGCGTTCTCATCAAAGTCATTGTCACGCCGTTGTTATCCGAACTTGATTCCTCCACTTCTTCCATAGAAGCGCCCTCAATGTCGCCCTCAATCGGAGCTTTCCTCCGGATGAAGAAGGAGAAGGAGAAGGAGGGGTCCACCAACGATCGCCACGCGCTTGTTCTATAGCTCCCGGAAGATAATCAAAGGATCAAACAAGGAATAGATAATAAACTTATGAATATACAATGGTGTCATTGACATGCTCTCGACACAGCGGTCGATCGCTATCCACGGCCGGTCGGATCGCTACGAGGCCGGTCCGACCGCCATTGTGGCGCCGGCGGATCGCATCGAGGCCGGTCCGATCGCTGTGTGAAGCCGGCCGACCACGGCTACTGTAACCGATGAACTGAAATTTGTGATTTTCACAAGTTTTCATCATTCAAGCAATGGCATCAAGTGCATTCATTTGTCTATTCACAAACTACTTGCGTGACAAAGTTTTGCCACAAAACTAGTGAACAAGATAGGATTTTTGACAAACCCTAGAATTTGGGGCAAATCACAAAATGAGAGCAATGCAAGTAGATCGAGGATGCTTATCGCTCTAATGAAGAGGAGTAACACAGGATGCCTCCTTGAAGAGAAGGAGAGAAAGTTTGAGGTCCAATGCCTCTCCAAGTACCTATTAAGCATTTAAGCGCATTTTGGTACCCAAAACTAGGTTGGGTCCACGAATGTTAGTCACAATAGATTTGGGCACCCAAATGGCCCTAGCATTAGTTTTATGTGTACTAACTATTCTAGCAAACACATTGCCATTAATATCCTTCCTAAGCAAATATTGATCATTATAAATAATGGGCTTAGGAGTGATACCTTGGGACAACCCTTACTCATATGTCCTTTTCCCGCAATTGTAGCAAGTTCAAGTTTGTATTCGTCTTTTACCTTCTTTACTTGCTCCTTGCCGGTTTGCCTCTTCTTTGATGACAATTTCTTGTCATTCACTTTGTTTGGGCACACGGAGGCTAAGTGGCCCTTTCCATTGCATCCATGGCACTTGACATTCTTCGTGTGTCTTGCATTGTGCCTTGTCTTGCTATTTTCCTTTTCTTAGGAGTGAAGCCGATTCCACTCTTATCTTGCAAGCGTCTTTGCTTGCTCAATATATCGTCAAGAGTGGCCTTCCTTTTAGGCCTCTTTCCAAGTCATTCTTTAATTTGTTGACTTGGACCTTGAGCTCTTTGTTTTCCTCTACAATGTTAGTATTGCAAGATATCGAGGAAATAGGAGCATCTACTTTTGAGCAACAAGGCATATCAATTAAATCATCACAAGAGGTGGATATGCTAACTTTAGATGAAATGCAAGATGTAGGAACTATGCATGGCATATCATCTAATAACTTGCATGTAATGCCTATATCCACCTTGGACTTATTAAGATCCTTGAGAAGGAGAGTTTCATGAGCTTCTTTTAGCTCTTCATAAGAATCCTTGAGAGAAAGAAATTCTTTCTTCAAGACTTTGAATTTTGACTTCTCCTTGCCCAGATATTCATTTAAGTCTTCTAACATTTCCATCAACTCATCATAGGTAGGTTCTTCATTTTCGTTTACCTCATCATTACCTTTAGCCATGAAGCATTGAGTTGATGTGGAGGGAGTTGTGGACTCATCATTATCGGAGCTAGAAGTTGAACATTCTTCTTCCGATGTCCACTCTTGTGTGCAATCATCACTAGTAGGTGTGGACATTTCATATTTATCTTGAAAATGTGTCCACATAGCATGAGCGCTCTCAAGATTGCACACTTCATCAAACATCTCTACACTCAAAGCACTAAATAAACCGTTAATTGCTTGAGCGTCGAGATGTAAGCTTTTCTCTTCCTCAATTGTTGGAGCAAGATGATCCAATGGAGGAGAAAAGCCAACATCTACAATCCGCCATATTTTTGGACTCATGGCCCTAAAATAACAAGACATGCGGATTTTCCAATAAGCATAATTTGTGCCATCAAATATAGGTGCTTCACCTAGGTGCACTAAATCTCTAGTTGCCATCCTTTACTCTCTAGACGGTTAAGTCTAATAAATGAGAGACCAAGCTCTGATACCACTTGTAAGATCGAGGTGGCCGACTAGAGGGGGGTGAATAGGCGGTTTTAAAAAAATCTATCGCGCTAAACCAATATATAAATGCGGAAGCTAATATCAAATTGGTTTTGCACAATTAAAACCTAAAACAACTAGGCTCAACTAAGTGCACCGACAATATGAACACAATACAATATGAGCAATCATACAAGATATATAAGCAATTAAAGCAAGAATGTAAATAGCTCAAAGTAAAGCACAAGTAAAAACAAGATGACACGATTATGTTTTACCGTGGTGTTCGGAGACTTGCCGGTCTCCCCTAATCCACGTTGAGGTAAGCCCAACCCGCGTTGGACCGGCTCCTCAAATGAGCACACACCTCCGAGGTAAGTCCAACACTTGGACCGGTTCCAAACCAACCAACACCTCGCTCAACTATGGTTGCTCTTCCTCCACTCCGAGATGGCGAGCACCAAACCACTCACAACCGTCGGGCCTTCTCACAAGCTTCTTGAGAAGGTCACCGAGCACGACGCCTCCACGCCGCCTAGGTGTCGGCAAACACCAAGAGAAACAAGTCTCAACGATCACTTGAACTAATCAAGTGTCAACGCCAAGTGGATACTCAATCCACTACCTAAGGCAACACATGCACTTAGGGTTTGCTCTCAACACTCACTAAGTGCAACACATGCACAAAAGAGATGAGAGGCTTGCTCTTAGCTCAATAGAATGAATATGGGCACCAAGAACCTCTCCCAACCGCCAAGGTGTCTATATATAGCCCACACACAAAAACTAGCCGTTGGGAGAAGATTCCATCAAAACGGCCCAGGCCGGTCTCGACCGCCAACCAATGGCGGTCGGACGCTTCTACGCGCCAACGGCTAGAAAAGTAGCCGTTGGGCCTTTGGCGGCTCGATCGCCATGCATCGCCGGCGGTCGGACCGCGATATATCGGTCCGACCGCCCGTCTTGGCGGTCCGACCGCCATCGCGAAATTGGCTAAGTCCCAAAAAGGAGCTCGAAAACTGCTCGCTCGAACTCCGAACTTCCTCACCGCTGAAGCTCGATTTTTACAACAATGAACTTCCGCACAAGGAAATCGGTTCAAGTGAAATCGGTCGATCCGCCGTAGCACACCGGTCGGACCGATTTGCCACCGATCCGGCCGGTGACCACCGCCGGTCCGACCGTGATTCACAGAGCCAAAGCCAATTGCACCACTTCAAATGGCAAAACACATTCGCCATTTGAATGCAATTTTCGACAAGGTTTCAAAGATGATATTCTCGATGAGGTTACAAAACACATTTGCTAACCCTTAGAATACTCATCACAAGGAATAAGGTACATGGACTTACACCATTTGCAAAACGATTTGCAAACTTAAGTCACATGTTGCAAGGATTATGCATGAGCCTCGATTATTTGCAAAACACATTCGCAAATAAATAGCATCATGCCTAGATGAGCTAGAGCAAATATAATGAGCTATCAACACATGACTAACTCAAACTACTAGTTAAGACCCCTCTTAATAGTACGGCAACCTATACTAGCAATCCGGTCTTCCAACCAAACACCAAGACCGGTAAAAGACTAGGAATACATCCTTAGCCCTAGCTAGTCATACCTTTGCCTTGCATCTTCTTGAAGCTTGATGACGCACATCAACACTTCAAGTCCGGTCTTTAACTTTGACACTCATCAACTCATGATGATTTCTTCACTTCGGATCTTGTCTTGAACATCATCAACACATGATGATTTCTCCATCCCGAGTCTTCACATGCATCAACACATGATGCAATCCTTCACTTGACCTCCATCAACACATGATGGGTCTTCTCTTGTCTTGATGATCAACTCATGATCATCTCTTCTTGATAAGCATCAACTCATGATGCATCATTTACACTAAGCTCTTGACTTGATGATCAACTCATGATCATCCCAAGTCTTCATCATCCCGAACATAACACGTATATCCAACTCATGGAAAATGTTAGTTCCACAATGTGATCATCATTAATTACCATACCATACCATTAACTCATAATGGTGGGACAATATAGGCTAAATGTGTGAAGTCTTAGAGTCGCTTAAGGATCGATAAAGAAAGCAACATTATATAAAAGTGGAATCTCGTTGGTTTCACCTTTATTCATTAGTTTTAGATAGCATATTTGGATTTGCTTCACACTCATAATGGCGGGTCGATCTTAATAATGTAGTTTTGGTTCCTACCATTAGTTTTAGAGGAATTGAATTTAGTTTTCTTTATTGGAATTTAACGATGATGAATTTAAATGTAATTTTGGTAACAATAAATGTGTTATCACATTTAATTCAGATGATGTTGGTCTTGCTGTTAGACAAGACAAGCTCTATATGCTTTCCCTTAATGAATCACCTATATCTTTGAATGTGTGTGATACTAAGCGTAAAAAGAATAATGAGACTTCTTCGAAACTGTGGCACTGTCGTTTAGGCCACATTTCGAAGGGGAGAATGGAGCGTCTCATTAAAGAAAAGATTCTCCAACCATTAGATTTCTCTGACTCAGACCACTGCATTGATTGCATTAAAGGAAAATATGTAAAGAAAATAAAGAAGGGAGCAACTCACAGCACAAGACTATTAGAGTTAATTCATACTGATATTTGTGGTCCTTTTCCTGTGACATCAGTGGATGATTTTGATTCTTTCATCACATTCACAGATGATTTCTCCCGTTATGGTTATATTTTTCCCATTAAGGACCGATCTGAGTCACTTGATAAATTCAAGATATTTAAGGCTGAAGTTGAAAATCAGCACAACCTAAAAATTAAAGTGGTAAGATCGGACCGTGAGGGAGAATATTATGGGAGACATGCCCCTTATAGCCAAATTCCTGGCCCTTTCGTTAAGTTTCTTCAGGAAAATGGCATTGTTGCCCAATATTCTACACCAGGTGAACCTCAGCAGAATGGGGTAGCTGAGAGACGCAACCGTACACTTATGGATATGGTACGGAGCATGCTTAGCTATTCTAGTTTATCGACTGATTTATGGATGGAGGCACTAAAGACATCCGCACATATTCTTAATCGGGTTCCCAGTAAATCAGTACCTAAGACACCTTATGAATTATGGACTGGGAGAAAACCGAGTTTGAAATATTTGAGAGTATGGGATTGTCGTGCTGAAGCTAAGATATTTAATCCACATATTAGAAAATTAGATCCTAAGACAGTAAATTGTCATTTTATTGGGTACCCTAAAAGATCTAAAGGGTATCGGTTTTATTGTCCTGATAGGACAACTAAGTTTGTAGAAACAAGACACGCTGTGTTCTTAGAAAATAACGAGGACCTGGAGCCTAGAAAAATAGATCTTGAAGAGAAGTGGGTTTACGTTCCTTCACCGCTTATCCCAGAGACTTTTATTCCTGCGTTTCAGGTGGTTGCACCTCAAGTACCGCATACTGTTGTTGCACCCACTGTTGAAGTCTCTGAAACTCCTAATGTCATACCTAATGATGTGCCTCAGCAGTCTCCTGTGCCTCAGCAGCCTCCTACAATAGCTGCTGAACCTATTAGAAGATCACAACGAGAGAGAAGATCTGACATCCTAAATGATTATGTTGTTTATATGAATGAGGACATTAATGATATAGGGAAGGTAGATGATCCCACCTCTTATAGGGAAGCCATGATGAGTGAACATTCTCCTAAGTGGTTTGATGCCATGAAGGATGAACTCAAGTCTATGAGCACTGATGATGTATGGGACTTAGTAGAAATTCCTGACGGAGTCAAAACAGTAGGCTGTAAATGGGTCTACCAAACCAAGCATGACTCTAAAGGAAATATCGAAAGGTTCAAAGCAAGACTCGTTGCAAAAGGCTTCTCACAAAGAGAGAGAATTGATTATAATGACACATTTTCTCCTATCTCAACTAAGGATTCATTCAGAATCGTTATGGCACTTGTAGCTCATTATGATTTAGAGCTACATCAGATGGATGTTAAGACGGCATTTCTTAATGGCGACTTGCAAGAAAATATTTTCATGGCTCAACCGGAAGGTTTTGTCGTGGAGGGTAAGGAGCATATGGGATGTCGACTTAAGAAATCTATTTATGGTTTAAAACAAGCATCAAGACAGTGGTACCTCAAATTCGATAAAGTCATAAGAAATTTTGGATTTAAGGAAAATGAAGTTGATAACTACATATATATTAAGTTCAAGGGGAGTAAATGTACCATTTTAGTGCTTTATGTGGATGACATCTTATTGGCTAGCAGGGATAAGGATATGCTGTTTGAGACTAAAAGATTTCTTTCATCCAATTTTGATATGAAGGATCTCGGTGATGCCTCTTACGTTCTTGGCATTGAAATTCACCGAGACAGGTCCAAAGAAGTATTAGGTTTATCTCAAAAGGCATACGTTGACAGAGTACTAAAGAGATATAATATGCATAAGTGCTCTGGCTTGCCTGCTCCTATCGTTAAGGGTGATAAGTTTGGGACATTTCAATGTCCAAGGAACCAATATGAAACTGATCAATGAAGTCGGTTCCTTATGCTTCAGCTGTCGGAAGCATTATGTATGCTCAAGTAAGCACACACCCTGATTTAGCTTTTGTAACCGGAATGCTTGGCAGATATTAGTCAAATCCAAGACCGGACCACTGGAAGGTCGTTAAGATAGTATTGCGTTATATGCAAGCTACTAAGCACCTCATGCTCACATATAATAATTCTGATAACCTTGAAGTTATTGGTTATTCAGATTCAGATTTTGCGGGATGTGTTGATACTAAGAAATCCACGTCAGGTTATATCTTCACACTCGCTGAAGGAGCTATTCATAGAAAAGCTCCAAACAAACTGTTACGGCATCTTCAACGATGCAAGCTGAGTTTGTGGCATGTTATGAGGCTACCGGGCAGGATGTATGGCTTAAGAACTTTATTCCGGGTCTTAGAGTGGTAGACAGCATCTCTAAACCACCCACCTTATACTGCGATAACGAACCCGCAGTTTTTAATGCGAGTAACAACAAGTCAAGTGGTGCTGCCAAACACATTGACATTAAGTATCATGTTGTGAAAGATAGAATCCAGGATCAAACCATTAGTATCAAGCATATTAGTACTAAGTCAATGCTTGCGGATCCGCTTACTAAAGGCTTACCACCCAATATTTTTCGTGATCATGTTGCCGGCATGGGTTTATTGGAAAGCCTCTGATTCTGGATAAAATGACCTTAAAACAAACCAACTCCCATTAAGTATAATGAATATCCATTTCGAAGATGAGATAGTACACTATAGGTAATGGGGTAGTATGACACTTTATTGGCATGCAACACCTTACCTTGGTATGCTATTTTATTGAGGATAGGCTTATGTTGTTAGCCTTTCGATCAAAGGGGAGAATGTTGGGTTGATCTCGGTAACCACCTCCGAGATATACGGGGCAACGCCCACTACGCGCCATGATCGGGGGCAAAACCAACGTATTGATTTCGGTCCCGTCCACCAGCGCCATATAAACATGTTGGACTCGGCAAGCCAGTGATTATCGCTCTAGGCTATTCAAGTCCAAAAACAGATCCGATCTAAAAGGGTGTTTTGGTGGGCGAAGATCGAACACCGTTCGACATCACCGTGACACCGCGGTCGACCCCCGTCGCCATCTTGACTACATCTTCGTCTCAGGTCGACGCACTCCTACCCTTACCCGCGCCGACCACCGATCAGATCTTCAAGGCCCAATGGCATCGTCATCTTCGGGTACGTCTCACGCTTCCGCATTAATGTATTACTCTAGGTGTTCATTCATGTGCTAGGGTTAATGGTTTTTAGTTCAAAGTTTCACTCTCAGTTCATACCTACAAGGACTAGCAGATAGTGTTGCAGTGAAGCGAGACGTCAGTTTCAGAAAAAAAGAAGCGTTTCATGCTACTTGGCAGAAGAGTTTCAGAATTTAGGTGTGGAGCCCGTAAGCTTTACCATCGGACACTGTCCTAACTCCTGAGGCCAGATTCCCCATGGAATTTTGTGCTGTTTACATTGGAAGTAGTTTTGGAGTCTCTTCAATTTTCCTTCTGTATGCGAAATCTGTTGGATTAGGGATATTACTAAACTGATTAATGCAATGCAAAGTCCTAGATTATGGTGCAAAACATAAACGATAATCAGCCTCCACAATAAAACTGAAACCATACCCAAACAAAACATGAAGAAAATAAAAAAATTCAGTCACTACACAACAGATTCTGCATAAAATAAAATCCTACAATTTACATTTTCAGTTCTTAGATTGCTTTGTATCACACATACTTACAGCCATGAGCCAACACAAGTTCAAAGACAATGGTATGAAATCGACACCTTTCCCTACAAATACTATCGAAGATTCAGATAGTCTATGACAGATGTACAAAGAAACTGAAGAAACAGAACACCAGGAAATTAAAGTGATGTATGCATAAAAAACCAAGCATCGTATGTCCAATGTACGTCTTCCTTATCGCGCTATAGAGAGTGACCCGTCCTTCATCAGGCTGTTGCTCAGAGACTTGAACCGCTCCCTCGAGTACTGGCGCGACGCTTTCCTCCAATCCGTCCCGGCCTTCATCATCGCGACGAACTCGTCGAAACTTATCCGACCATCCTGTCAGCAACCACAGATATATATATTCAGGGACTGACAAGTACTACAAAGCCGTAGAATTAATGGTTGGCAGATTTGGAGTGTATAACAAGTACCTTGTCCGTGTCGACTTCCTGCAGGACATGGTTGAGCACGGCGTCGTCGGTCTGGCCAGAGCCGTCGGACAGCGCGTCGGACAGCTCGGCGCGCTCGATGTAGCCGCTGCTGTCCTTGTCGAAGAAGATGAACGCCGTGCGGAGGTGCTCGTCGTTGGAGAGCCGCTGCAGGTGGATGGTGATCGTCACGAACTCGCCGTAGTCCAGGTACCCGTTGCCATCCACATCAGCCTGCACAAGGTACATATATGTACATCAGTACATGGAGTCCAACTTTGACTGGTTTCTTGGCAATGGCATTGCTAAAAAGAAATGGAATAGTGCAAGCGCTTACGGCCTCCATGAGCAGCTCCATCTCGGGCTCGGCGAGCTTGGAGCCGACCTTCTTGAGGCCGGCCTTGAGCTCCTGGAGCGTGACCCTGCCGTTGTGGTCCGTGTCCATGAGCCCGAACATCTCCTTGATCACCTCCACCTCCTCCACGGACAGGTGCTCCGCGATCACCTAGGTGACACACAGAAACAAATTAAAGAAAGGATCAGCGTCGAGCACAGCGACATTCACGCGAGGAGAGAGACTAGTGATTACTATATATACCTGCATTGCCTTCTTCTTGAACCTGTTCATGACGGAGAACTGCTTGAGCCTCGCCCTGACGATGTCGCCCAGCGGCACGTTCGGCGCTTTCTTGGCGTTCTGCAGCCATGGGTGCTCTGCCCAAGCACGCAGATGATGAAGCAACGGAAAAGCTAACAAACGTATACACTGCGGCGCGCCATGTTTGAAACAAAGCATAAATATGTACGTACCGAGCACTTGCTGCGCGGTGGGTCGCTTCCTGGGGTCCATCTGTAGCATCAGCCTCACGAGGCTCTTGGCGCTCGCCGATATCCGCGGCCACGGCTCCCGCTCCAAGTCCACCGCGCCGCGCAGGATCGCCCGCGCCACACCCTGCTCCGTCTCTGCACGGAGATCAGTGTGCGGCGTCGGTGCCTCTCCTTCAATCACCGGAAGCAACAATAGATGGAGGAGAGGACTGACCGGCCCAGAACGGCGGGACGCCGCAGAGGAGGATGTAAAGGATGACGCCGGCGCTCCAGATGTCCACCTCCGGGCCGTAGTCCCGCCGGAGCACCTCCGGCGCCATGTAGTACGGGCTGCCCACGATCTCCGTGAACCGCTCACCTGTTTTGCTTGATTGATTAGCTCGTACGTAGCACGAACCCACTGATCAACTACTAAACATTATTATTAGCTATGTAGCTTTCAAAGCTGCCTACTGATCCAAATATGCATGCACCGCGGGAAAAGAAAAAGGAAAAACAGAATCTTCAGACATGGCCCGTGCAAAGCTGTTGGGTACGTGCGTGGGTTGGCCTGAGAGACTGCCCATCCGTTAACCGGAGCAGCTCCTGTTTCTCTTTCCTTCCTCTCGTCGTACTACTACGATATGGCACGAACATTTGTCAATCAGACAGGGTGCATGGCCCGCGCTCTCTCGTTTGATCTATATGCATCGTTAAAAGCAAGAACGACCCATTTTATCGTCTTCCGTATTTTCCCCCCCCCTCACATATCTCTCTCTCTCTCTGCAAATCTGGACTAGCAGTCTAGCACTGATCATCTCTTTCTTTTGACTTTTGACTTGGCTCGTTTCAAGGAGGCCGGCCTCGATTACGCAATGTACGTGTGGATGCGCGACGTAGTACGAGCTACTACTACTTCAAACATGTGACGAATTTTCGGCGTATACAGTAATTTTTGAAGTGGTGTTTGTAGTATTGACAACGGTGCGACCGTAATTATAAATTTAACACTATTGTTGTACGGCCGCTATGCGGAGAGCGCTCACGCCGCCACCTCATCCTGTTGCCGCACGATCACCATGCGGCGCCACCACCGCGCCACGTGCCCCTCCCCACCCGCCCCGCTGCCACGTCACCCCGTGCGGCAACGCCCTACGCCGCCACGTGTTGTAGATTAGGGTTAGGTTGGGTTTAGTCCGTGTCTTAAATTAATGTTTCACGCTTGTTTATTCGAATTTTTAAATACAACAAATGAATTCCAAAAATCACGATATTTTATGTGAAACCTCCCGACATGTTGTACTTGCTTGTGTAAATTTTTCATAATTTTACTCCATCGGAATTTTTCTCGCAATTTCATATAAGTGTATTGCTTGTACGAATTTGCAAATATAGAAATTGTACTCCAAAAATTATGAATTCTATTTTGAAAGCTCCTCACGTAGTGGACTTGAATGTGTACTATTTGGACATTTGATATGTGTTCTAAATTATAAAATTTTGGATTTAGGTCGCAAAAGTTTGGATTTTAGGTTTCAGAAATTAGGGTTTCATGTGACTCATGTGACTTGTTGATGGAAAAAAAAACTGCATTGTAATTCGATTCGAGATATCGATATACAATATTGCGCAGGAGTACACACATAACAACCAAAATACATGTTTAAATATAGGAAAAAATATGAATACAAATATACCCAAAGATCATAGCATAACACGGGATATACCAAAGTCAGAATAAGCTTGTGCATGAACCATGATGAAGGAAGACAAGGTATTATCACATGTAACCCGATGAAATAAGACACTCTTTGTTAATTTAGTAGTCTACTGTGGATGATATTCTTTAATATTGTACTATACCACAGGCTAGATAAGCTTGTGCATGAACCAACTGAGAAAATGTGTAGCATGCAGATCATATAACGATGTACCATAACCTCTGACTCGTCTGCGTTTCGAAGGCTACGGTACATCGTTATATGATCTGCACGCCACACATTTCCCTCGGTTGGTTCATGCACAAGCTTACCTAGCTTGTTGTACAATATAGTATTAAAAATATCATCCACAGTAGACTGCTAAATTAACAAAGAGTGTCCTCTAGCATAAAAAATAGGTGTCTGCAACTAGTCTCCGCGGCAATATCTTTTTTTGGTGAGCTCACTTCATCACATAGTAGCACCTTTGATGCATGTTGATTGGTGTTTGAAGTCTTTTCAAGCCAGTAGCACCTTCATTGTCTTCCGACATTCCACATTTTCTAGATATATTGCTTTCTTTATTGGAATGCTTGTCTCGGGGATGTTATTTAACGATGTGTGCAACTAGTCTCCATGGTGCCATTTCGAGTGCCCCTTGTCTCGGGACTGCCCGCGGTGGTGGCGAGTGTCGAAGTCGTCCATGCCACCGGAAGAAGCTGATCATTCGCGTCGGCCACCACCGTGGTGAGGATGGTGCACTTGTACTTCCCCGTGAGGAAAGTTCCATCCATGGTTAGCACGGGATACAGAACTGGAAGCCCTCGATGACTAAGTGAAAGCCCAGAACACCCGATCCAGTATGAAGTGGTTGGGTCCTTTCTCAGCATCTTCACGGTCAAGCTTATTTATGCACGTGCCGGAGTTTGATTCGGCAATCTGGTGAAGCAATCTCGGCACAAGCTTGTACGCCTCTTCGTATGTCCCGTATAGGGACTTGATGACCCTTTGCTTAGCTCGTCGAATCTTGTTGTAGCTGACAGGATAGTCAGTCTGATTGGTGACTTTTGACATGAGCATCTTGGACGAGATAGACAAGTTCTCCTCAACTAGGTTCGTATGAGGCTTTTAACATTTGCGGAAGTCACGTTCCGATGTTGCCGCAGGGGATCACTGAGCTTGCAGGTGTGGTCGGTCAGCGCCTTGATCATGAAGACCGAGCTGAAGATCTTTGCTTAGTGAGCTTGGCAGGGCAGCCTTCCACTACGCACTTCACTACATACTGTCCTGGGTTGGACCAGTGCACTCGCTACACACGGCTGATGGACAAAGCGTATCGTGCTATAGCTTGTTGCACGACCACCTTGTTAGGGAAGCGCTGCCCAACTAAAAAGGTGTCGACATCAAACCACTATTGGGAGCCTTCTTTTTGCGGCAGTATGAGTGAACGCACCGCGATATTTTCAAGTCTCGATGCCACGTAAGGCACCTCCGATGACGCATTTTCCCCGGTTAGACCACTGGCTTGGTGTGCGTCCTCGTCGCTACCATCCGAGCTTGGGTTGGCTTCCTCGTCGGACTCCAACCCGAGAGGCTCATCCGTAGATACTCATGGCAGTCGATGCGGGTCGACCACCACATTTTCGCCCCTCATTTCGCACAAAATTAGGCGCGAGAAGGCTACCTTCAGGCTCACGCTTGCCCGCTTATAGAGGCCTCGGCATCATCAGGGTTTCCCGGTGCCCTTCGTACGAAATTCACGTACACCATAGGCATCCGTGAATGGCCACCTCGGGCTGGGAGGCAATCTTCATGTACTGCCTCCATGCTATGCTTCCATTCACCTTGACAAGCTCCCACATATAATTCATGCAGGTGATCGCCTCGATCACAACTTTCTTCATCGTTTCCTAGCCTCCACGACAAACTCCCTCCGGATGCAGCTTCAAAGCTCATGATTATTCATCGTAGAGCCCCTTCGCTCGGACCACCTTGCACTTGCATTTCGATAGGTCCAACCCATCGGGTCCGGCTCGTACGAGACCATCTTCGTAAAACACAAACAAGTCTTGCATGTTCAAAAATACCTAAAGCCACAACAACCCCATCCGTTATTACCTAAAATACTAACAGGTCCAACCCATATGTGTAATTAAATAAGATAAATTGCATGCAAGTGATGGTGATTAATTACCCCTTAACTAATTAATTACCACTAAATAAATTACTAGTAGTTCATTTCCACTAATTTATTAGCACTAAACTAATTTATTACCAGCAAAGTAAGTAATTACCACTAAACTTACTAATAATGACTTATAAACTAACTAATTATGAATGATTAATCACCACTAAAAAATTACCGCTAAAAATTACCCCTAAACGAATTCATTACAAGTAAACTAATTAATTACCACTAAACTAGTTCATTACCATTAAACTAACTAATTATAATTAATTAATTACCCCTAAACTAACTAATTATGACTAGCTGACTAAGATTAATTATTTACGACTATGGTAATAACGGCAAAAGAATTTGACAAATTAACTGCCCTTCGGGGAAAAGCAATAAAAAAAGTCGAACGACGAGTGGCGTGAATATAGAAAATACTTAATCTCCCAATAAAATTAATTATCTTATGTTCTCTGAGTTCTCAGCGACAAGCGCCGAACTAGAATCGAAACACAATTGAGATGAGCAAAAAATGACTGCGAGAGTTCGGTATTTATAGAGCGAAGGAGAAGCCGCGGCATTGGTGCCGTTAATTCCGTAAGCGTTGGCGCTGGAATTTCTAGACGATGCGACACATGTGCGGAGGAGAGAGGAAAGACGATGGAATTAGGGGGAGGTGTGTGGGCTTCGGAGCATCTCCCAACGATAGATGTGGGGGAGGGCCACCGCACGGCGGTCGTGTGGCAAAGGGTGGGGGAGGGCATGCGACTGCTGCAGTAGGTAATTTGTCAAATAATCACTACATTTGCAAATTCGTAGAAACAATACACTTACATGAAATTGCGAGAAAAATTCTGAAAGAATAAAATTATGAAAATTTTACACAAGCAAATTCGTGATTTTTAGAACTCGTTTGCTATATTTAAAAATTCATACAAACAGACACGAAACCCTAATTTCAAAAACTGACTAAACCCTAACTAACCTTAACTAACATATTTATTTGGCATTGCTTTGCCTTTGCCATAATAAAGTATCTACCTTTGATAAATTTTTAATGTTTTTTATCATTTGGCAACATAGAAAGATGTTTTACTAAAAATGATAAACACTTTCGCTAACAAACACATAGCACTTCAAGAAGTATAGGCAACCCTTGGGCTTTACTTTACCAGTATTGTGGTTTATAATCCATAATTTTATTTTATTACTTTTGGATATCTCATTACAGACGGTTTTCAAAAACCGTCAGTGTTAATGGTAATCAGAGACGATTTTACCATCGCGACCGTCTATATTACTAGATACGCTAAAAACCGTGTGTGGTGAGCTAATATCACCGACGGTTCGTATTAAGAACCATTTGTGAAGTATCACGGACGGTTTGTATCACGAACCGCCTATAATATGACGACGGATTGTCTGTGATATGTCGTCATATCACAGACGGTTCATACCGTCTATGATACTTCATAGACGGTTCTTAATACGAACCGTCTGTGATAAGTATCTCATTACAGATGGTTTGTATTAAAAACCGTATGTGACTTAGAATTTTTCGTACTCTGCGATTTTACCATGGCTTAGAATTTTCCTTACTTTCTGATTTAACTATGGCTTTTGTATAAAACCATCTATGATTCACAGCGTGGAAGGGCGAAAAATTTAGTGATGTCCTTATATATTATAGCCACCCCCGGCCTTGTCTTCTATCAGTCTCTCCCTCTCCCCTTCCCACGCTGAGCTCCGGCGACCACTCTCGATTCCCCGTCGTGGTTCGGCGAGGATACATAGCTAACGATGATGACAAGGAGGGATGCGGAAGAGCTCCTTGTCTGCCGCAGGAGGTAGACTGTCGGAAGGTATGTGTACATCCCTAAAATATACGCAATTTATAGGCTATTTATTGTAAAAAAATGATCTTAATTTTGTGCTACCTAAGGTCGAAGCGCTGCTGGAGGTTTTCGATTGTCTCTCCTTCCTTGCCGACGAGCTTGACTCAAACTCAGACGACATGCAGGAACAGCTTGTGGTATACTGGTGATTATAGAGAGGAGCTCACAAGACCAATCCAAGAAGCCAATGAGTTATTCAAAAGCTTGGAGACACAGATGGTTTCTAGCTAGTTTAATTTTGTAACTTTATTATTTTTTCCCATTCGGAGGGAACGTTGTGAAACCTTTTGGTTTTCCTTTTCTATAAAGTGTTTACCATTAGAATTTTAATTGGATTTTAGTTGTATTGCTAGATGTTGCATATGGAAAATACTATCTAGTAATTGATTGGTTTAGCTAAAAATTTATTTTTTTGTAATAGAAAAAACTGTCATAGACGGTTCTGTGAAAATAGACTATCACAAACAGTTCTGAACAAAAACCATGTGTGATAGTCTATTTTCACACGTTTCTTGAGAACCGCGTAATTTTTTTCGTAAGTTCAAAACCGCCTGTGATGACCGCTGTTATCCATATAAATTCAGATAGTTCAAAGGGTCCATCTATACAACATTAGACTGTTTTCTTAACACAAAATAGTCAAATTTTAGTTCATTTACAACTTCATTATACATAAATTACAAGAATATATGTATGTAATTCTTGTTCTTGATCACTATAATTATTGTCGAAAGTCTTAATAACTCATATTTCCATCACATGATTCAAAATTTAACATATACATTGAGATATTTAGGAAAAATAAAGACAAAAATAAAGATAAAAATAAAATTCTATACCAATTAAATACGGTAATGTGGCGAACCCATTATGGTTCGAAAAAAAGTTATAATAAATTCAGACCCAATTCATCGTATGAAAATAAGTGCAAATCTTAAAGCATATCGGACGGATGAAAATTCGACTATTTTGACAAAAGAAAACAGTTGAATGTTATTTAGCAAATCTCCGGAGAAGACGATGTTGCCGGCCGAAGTATGAATCTCCAAGCAAAATTGTAATATCAGAAAATCAATTATTTTCTTTAAAAATATACAATAATTTTTTAGCAATTCCATTAATAATTTTTAAAGATTCATGTAACACGAAAGATTCCACGGGCTAAACGACACAAGAACGACAAACTGGCCCAAGGTCTCGTGAAGAACATGATATTTGTTTATCTAGATTTTCCCGCAATTCAATTTGTTTGACAACATTTGGCTCGAATTATTTACTACGCATTATTTTCTATAAAAAAAGAAGTTATAACTAATTAAAATGGAAGGAGAAGAGAATTATACAAGCAAACTGACCTGGTCGGAAGAAGACGGAGAGGCCGAAGTCGATGGCCTTGAGCTGCGCATCCTCGCTCTTGCCGGCGTACAGGAAGTTCTCCGGCTTGAGGTCCCGGTGCATCACCCCGTGCGCGTGGCACGCGCGCACCACCTCCGCCACCGTCCTCGCCGCTGCCGCCGCGGCGCGCTCCGTGTACCTCCCGCGCGCCACGATCCGGTCGAACAGCTCCCCGCCGTCGCACAGCTCCATCACCAGGTGCACCGCCTCGGCGTCCTCGTACGCGGCCCGCAGGCGCACCAGCGCCGGGTGGTCCGGCAGCGACGCCATGATGGCCACCTCCCGCCGCACGTCGGCGACGTCGACGGCCGTGCGCAGGCGGCGCTTCGGGATGGACTTGCACGCCAGCCGCTCCCGCGTGGCGCGGTCCGTGGCGAGGTGCGTCACGCCGAACTCGCCACGCCCCAGCTCGCGGCCCAGGTGGTACTTGTCCGTCACGCGCAGCCGCGGGTGGTGCGGCACGACGCCCTCCAGCACGCGCACCGCGTGCCGGGACGTCTGCCCCGCCGCCTGCGCTGCCGTTGGCGGCGGCGGCGTCCAGTCGTACGGGTTGGGTTTGGCCTTGGGCCTAGTAGGCCTGGGCTTGGGACTCCCCCTGGGGCTTGGTTCTTGGCTGTGGCTTTGGGAGCTCGGGGGCGTGGCTGGCTTCTTCTTGGCTTGCGTTGGCGCTTCAGCTTTGGGCTGCGGCTGAGGGGGGGTGGGGGCGGTCGAGGTGGTGCAGCAGACGCACGTGTTGCCCATGGTACCTTCTAGAATCTTCTGGATGCTTCTGCGCCTTCCTCTCTGGCTTCTTGTTGCTTCTTCTCTAGCTACGTACGTAGCACTGCAGTAGTATATTGATGCAGTATGGTGCAGCTCTCTCTACAGTCTCTGATCAAGAAAAGCACAACTTTGCTCTCTCTCTCTCGTACGTGGGGTAGCCATTCACGTGGTGTGGCTGTGCATGGACAATAGAAACTGTATGTGAAATGATGCACAGACTTACAGCGGGGGAAGAAATGGTCGCGGTTGGGGAGAGAATTGAATTGAAGGGGTCCAACTCCAGAGTACGCACGCAGCGAAAGGGTCGGGAGAAGGTAGGAAGGAATCATACCATAGTTTTCAATTCCGGAAAACCGGAGTGATGGAGAGGGGGTGGGGGAGAGAGAAAGGGAGCTTTGCTTCATGCTTACGTTCTCTGAGCACAGGGATAGGGGGCAGGTGTGCTCGGTTGACGGAGTTTTTTTTTTTTTTGATAACATAGTATTGTTTGCACAAGAAAAATCAAATCTAGTTCTCCTCAAATATCACAATTAAAAAAACAGCACCGTAGATCATACGCATCTAGTGGTCGTAAGCTATTTTACGATCACCCTATATAGTCGTAAATTCATTTACGACCACCTATTGATGGTAAGTCCTACTACAATCACCCTATATAGTCGTAAATTCTTCTACGACTACTTATTGATTGTAAAACATCCTACTACAATCACCCTATATAGTTGTGAGTTCTTCTACAACCATATATTAATCGTAAGTTTTACTACGATTACCTCGTGGTCGTAAGTCTTACTACGATCAGGTCATCTATGACCACCCTATGATCGATAAAGCCTACAGACATGCGGGCTCAATCGACCAAGGACATTTATAAGTTGTGTTTAATGTACGCGGTAGTTAATATGTACCGTTATTCCTGAGATAACTACACGTATTAAACCTCTGTCTCTGACATAACCGCAGCGACATGGGGGATGTGTCTCTCACAATAACTACCCTTAAACGCGCGCATTCCATCAAACGACAAGGTGTCTGATCTTGACGTAGACAACTGCTACCCCTTCATAAGCTATATAAAGAGTAAAGTCCGTGGACAGAAGAGAGAGGGGCAGACGAGAAGCGAGAGACAAGAAGATTAAGCCCTAGCTTTAGTGACTCCTTGTTGTAAACACAATCAATACAACAAACACATGAGTAGGGTTATTATTCTAGCAGGAGAATAAAATTTATGTGTCATTTTCTGTGTGGTTTCACTCGAGGAGAGTCTCCAACATTCATTCATAAGATCAATACTAAACCACCGACAGTTGGATCATCCATGAGGATCCTCCGATTTCTACTTTCCTATTCGACAAATTATTTTTGTTTTTCAACTCTAATGCTTTCATGGCAGGAGAGTGGAGTGAGGAGAATTAGTTCGATTTGGCAGACTACGGAAAACTTGACATGGATGCCTGCAATGAGTACGAGCATAGACTTATTTCATATGATGGCAATGCCGTTTCTAGGGATCTTTCACCAGACCCAGGACACTATGCCATAGACAAGGTTGATGAGGGAGCTCTCTCCCCCACAACATTATGCCCAGACAAGGAATCAGACTCCTCAAAGGGCAAGGGTGCCACGGCAAATGCAGAGCACAGCAAGGGTTTCCCCTCCAAATATTCAACCTCGTCTGAGGCCGTTCGATCTAGCACATAAAGTCCTGGAATCCATGATTCTGGGACACAATCAACACCTGATAACTGTCACCCTTCGGTTACCCCCCACGAGGTGCATTGTCGAGCCCGCTTCACCTGCAGATTCGGCCATACCCCCGCAGGGTTCACCTTCAGTCGGAGACAATTATAACAAGGAATTCCCCTTCCCAGGGGGATTGCTCCAAGTTGTGACGTGTTCTCTTTCGACTACTACTTGAGTCAGGAGGACTCAGACGCAAGTGTACGTAGTAACAACTAGGAGATGTTTGTCCTCCCCTCAGATCTTAATCTCTCTCCACGAGGCAGGGCTGGGGTTTCTTCCCATCGCACACTCACTTTGGGCTCTCGTGGTGAGGACCAAGATCTCCACATCCATGAGCATGGCTGAACTCCTAGAAATGATCGCTCTCCACAGAGGCATGCTCTGTCCGACCCAGACATCGATGATCTTGAAATCATTCAGAGATGAAGAATTGCTACCCAGAGGTCCTTACCTGTGCGCATCCAGTACTAGTCAGGTGAATCTCAAGAACTTCAACAAATCAATGACCTGATCGAAAACCCGACTCAAGAGCTTGGACAAGCGTCAAGCTACGACCTCTTTGCTCAAGAGATCCTACGAACACTTCTGGGCACGATGGTCAGGCTCGAGCGGACTCGACAACACTGTCCTAGAAGTAGTACCGAGACAACTCCATCAAACACCAGTCGCTCAGATGATTCTCCTCGTGGAGAACGACAAGACAACAGATCCGGTCAATCACCCAACCATGACACTAGTCGGAGAAGAGACCCACGAACAATTGGTGATCGACAAACTCCTAGAAGAGGTGGTCGTTCACCACTTCTTCCAAGAAATCTACCCCAGCGAATGGAGCATGAGGAGTATTACCATCGTAGGGCTAAAATATATGATAGATCAAGCCCACTTACCACAGGGTATCGTCGAATACGACCGTTTGGTGATGTCAACCCTACTTTCCCACAAAGAAGGCGTTATGATATTATTATCGGATGTTAGGTGTTTTCATCTGACCTTTGAGCGGTTCGCTAGCTGCCCCAGTTCAAACCAGTGAACATGGAGTACTTTGATGGGTCATAAAATCCCATCTAGTTTCTTGAAATCTATACGACCGATGTTTGAGCTGTAGGAGGAGAAGAGCATGACATGGCCAATTACCTTCCTACTACGCTTGAAGGATATGCTCAGTCATAGTTGTTAAATAAACTATCATAGTCTATCTATTCATGGCAGTACCTCTGTGACCTACTACTAACCAACTTCTAGGGCACTTACAACCTCTCAGGAATGGAGAACGACCTGCACAGAATGCGGCAGGATTCTCATGAGGCCTTGCACCAATTTATCAAGCATTTCAGTTAGGTTCACAACTCAATTCCTAAAGCTTCTGATTCTTCTGTAATCAGAGCATTCAAGCAGGAAATCCTCAATCAAAGGATCACAGATGATATTGCTCCAAATCCTTTGTCTACTGTCGCCAAACTGTTCAAAATGATCGACCGTTATGCAACTGCTGCAGAAGCAGTCGAGTGGAATCGCACGATTGATCATGGTGATAAGGACACTTGAGGAGCGGGTGAAGGCAACAAGAAGAAAGATAAAAATGCTAGGAAATTCAAGAGCAAGACTAAAGGCTAAAAACCTCAAGTCAAAAGTTCTAAGGAGGTCTTAGCCATGAGCGACAAGGAGCCTCGAAGTTCCAAACCATACTATGACCAGAGCAAAAGTAAACACCCTGAACGGAAGAATGACAAGCCCAGATGGTATCCTTTCCAAAAAAAGAAGGATTCGACCTTCGCAATTCCTGAGTTTTTAAGTGGAAACTCGATGATTATTACTCCGGCAAAGGACCACTTCATACACTTGACGAGGTGGGGGCAAATGAATGGTCGAAACAGTTGGATAACGATGAGGAGATGTCATTGCAAGATCCAGAACACACCTCTTGTCAATAAAGTACCAAACTGGTTAGAAATCACAACCTCTTTTGAGAAAGGTGACTGTCCGATTCCTTCTACTCGACCTGGTCATTTTTCGATCATGGACGAGCCTACCATCAACAACTGTCGAGTTAATCTTATGTTAGTTCATGGTGGAAGTTCATTAAACATACTCTTTACGAGTGCCCTCGATGAGATCCAAGTTCGCAGGAGAAAGGTCAAGCATGTACGGTACTCATTTTATGGGATCGTACTAGGGTCTTCGGCCAAACTTATTGTTCACGTTTCCCTTCATGTTAAATTTGGGTCACCAAACAATTTCAAGATGGAGAAAATATCTTTTGATGTGGTCAATTTCAACACGACATATAATATTATTCTTGATCGACCAACTCTGGCATGATTCTGATTGGCTGCTCATTATGGTTATCTATGTCTTAAGATGCTAGGTCCCAAAGGCGTAATCATAGTCCGTTGTGATAAAAAAAATAACGTTTACATGCGATCGCAAGTCCCTCGAGATGGTTGGCCAAATATCAACTCGAGAAGCAATCAAAGTGCAACCTTCGACCAAGCATTCGAAGTCTAAAGTTGCCCCAAAGTCGAACGACCAAATCAAAGAAGTTCCACTAAAACCAGACATCTTGACCCGCATAGGAAGACACCCTCGTCACCTTCCTCCGAACAAATGCAGACGTCTTCGCATGGCAAGCATCCGACATGCCCGGAGCCCCTAAGGAGATGATCGAGCATAGGCTAGCTCTACGGCATGACAAGAAGCCCGTAAAATAAAAAATTTAGAGATTTGTACCTGATCGACGAGATGCTATTAGATCATAATTGGACAAGCTACTTAAGGCAGGTTTCATAAAAGAGGTCAACCACCCAGAGTGGTTGGCTAACACTGTAATGGTTACGAAGTCTAATGGGAAATAGCGTATGTGTGTAGACTTCACTTATCTGAATAAAGCTTGTCTAAAGGATGATTTTTCTCTTTCTTATCTCGATCAGTTAGTTGATTCTACTGCTAGTTGTGAAATATTAAGTTTCCTAGATACATACTTTGGTTATCATCAGATAAATATGTGTTTAGAAGAAAAAAAAATCGCATTTATTACACTATTCCAACGGATCGAGCCTCACCTCCAAATTTTTTCGGAGCACTTCAGAATCGTCGAAAGAAGATGATGTGTCACCTATTTGGGCTGTGGGCCTCGTAATTCGGATAGAAACCCTAGGCCTGTACTGTTCACACAATATTGTTCACACGTGAACAGTACCACCACCCCTCCCTCTTCCTCCTATACATAGTGGGCACCACACTTAGGGTTTGTTGGATTTCGTTTAGTTAAAAGTTAGTTACATTACAACTTCGTGTATTAGCTTGTGTCGACTAGACCAACCTTAAATACCACTTCGGAATCCCACCTTATTGAACATTTCAATCCTATTTACAATTTAAGATTGCTTATTATTATGTTCTTGCTTGTTCTTCGATTGCATGCAACAATAGACCTTCATGGTCAGGTCGATCGTGCTTCTAGCAAGGTCAATAACAATCTTAGAGTTGGTTCAGCAATTGCCAGGCATATTGGTCGTGTACAATTGGTAGCCAAATCGTGAGAGTCGTCTCCTCAAATCAAAATTATCCTTCTCATCGAAAGATCAGGACACCCATTGTCGCATCAGGTAGTATCAGAGTTACAAGTTGCTCGGTGAGAAATCAGGGCCCATAGTTGTAGATTCGTTTTTGCATCCTAGAGTCCAGAAAATGCAAAAAAATATATTCACCCCCACTGAACCATCTTTGTGCCTCGCATTGTTCTTTTCAGTTTTTGCATCTTTGAATCGTAGACTGCATCGTCGTGTCTAGTTGCAAGTCTTAGTATCTTGGTTGATTCTAGTTTTTAGTTTTGCTCGTGTTGGTATGTTCTAGGGTTTCTGCTGCATTAATCCCGACCACTTTGCCCCTACCGCGTCCACCTCGTTCTGGTTTGCTATCAAAATTTGTGTCGAAAGGGAGTTGTAGATCGGTTCCACCACCTAGTGGATCGGTTTGTTTGTTGCTGTTTATATATATATATATATATATATATATATATATATATATATATATATATGTGTGTGTGTGTGTGTGTGTGTGTGTGTGTGTGTGTGTGTGTGTGTCCGGACAAGACGCAGAGTTCCAATCGGCGCATGCAACAAGTCCAAGTCCCCCTCTTCGGCTCGGACTCGTCTTCCTCCCCGGCCACAAATCCGAACCATTGTTTATATATATATATATATATATATATATATATATATATATATATATATATGTGTGTGTGTGTGTGTGTGTGTGTGTGTGTGTGTGTGTGTGTGTGTGTGTCCGGACAAGACGCAGAGTTCCAGTCGGCCGCGGCAACAAGTCCAAGTCCCCCTCTTCGGCTCGGACTCGTCTTCCTCCCCGGCCACAAATCCGAACCAGAACAGATTTCGATTTCGCGCACTGTCTGGTAAAACAACCATAACTTTTGCATACAAACACAAAAAAGGTCGTTTAGGGTCTCAAAACGGCCTCTAAAGTTTTAGCACCCGTTTTTGTTATTTGTTTTGTCATCCAGTTTAAGTTTTCTTTCATGCCAAATTGTGTAATCTTTGTTTCTAGGCTATATTTTTAGTGTGTTTTAATATCCGTGCCACTCTGAATTGAAGAAAAAAGAGAACAAAAAAAAGAGTCACACAAATATTAAAAAAAAAGGAGCCGCACAAGAAAAGAGCCTTGTTCCTTTCAAAATTGCATCCGCCTTTTAGTGCTTCGGTGTCTTGATAGTTCCTTGTGCTTGGCCCTAGTGCTTTCTTTCTCAGCTTGCTTTAGCTAGTTTCTGGTTTAGTTTAGGGCCAGCAAATTGTGCCTAGTACTTTGAACAACTTTTCAACCTTGCATATTGATTTGAACAATTGCTACTTCTTTGCTACATACTAGCCTTCCGAGTTCCACTTCCTACTAACTCAGCAGGTACTATTTCTTGCAATCGTTAGTCTATTCACAAGTGAGAGTATCACGAACCAGCCATCGGTTGTACCACCTCCTTGTTGCATTGGAAAGAATTTATAAGAACTTGGTAAGGCGTTGTGAGATAGTGACTTGATTTGCCCTGACCAGCACCTAGTAGTTGATAGGAACATATACATTGTGCTTTGTTCTTTATTTTCTATTAACAATGGCAGGGTTACGCAGATCTACACATGAAGGGAAAAACAAAGACTACCCTCGTGTGGCACTTTGAGCACTCGCTCGGTGAGAGCGTTCATGATGTCTTGGATAAGATCAACGACAACTTCGCGGCACTCTGCACGCGCATTGAGCTCCTCAAACGGCGCCCACTTTCTGGAACCACGGCCCATGATGAGCCAAGGGTGGAGGACCCTCCTGCTCGTCACACACCTCCTGCTGCTCGCTCTTGGGCAGATGAGGTGGAAGAAGAAGACAGGAACAACTACACTGTTGATAAGGAAACAGATGGAATTAATGATCACAATGATCGTAACCATCGTTGGCTTCGTCACAATCATCAAGGTATGAGAAGAAATCAACGTGAGGTACGTGACCACAATGATGTTTTTGGTAAAATTAAATTCACTATGTATTTTTTTGCTAGAAAATATGATCATGATGCTTATCTCACATGGGAGTTAACTGTAGAACAAAAATTTGCTTGTCATGAATTCCCCGAAGATAAGAAAGTTATGGCCGCTACTAGTGAGTTTGTTAATTTTGCCTCTATTTGGTGGGGGTGAATATGGTCGTACTCATCAGAACATACCTACAACATGGAATGCTTTGAAGGGAGCAATGAGACATAGATTTGTACCTTGATATTATTCTTGTTATTTTCTTAACAAATTGCAACGTTTAAGACAATGTAGTAATTCTATAGAGGATTATTATCAAGAATTGTAAACCGGTTTGTTGCGTCGTGGTTTAGATGAAACTGAAGATACTAAGATGGCTAGATTTTTGGAAAGTTTAAACCGTGAAATTCAGGACATACTTGATTGTAAAGAATATAATTCTATCACTCGCCTATTTCATCTTACTTGCAAAGCTGAAGGAGAAGTTCAGGGTCGACAATCTCGCTATAGGGGCAATTTTGGAGGATCTTTTGCAGGTCGGTCAAGTCAGCAACAACACATGACACCTTCTTCCACGTCTGGTCGAGATGCACCCTCGTCAAGCCGTGCACCCCTTGCTGCTCCTTCGCTCCTGCACATGTCCCTGATGCAAGCAAATCAGCAAAGGTACAAGTCCCTACAAAAAGTGTTTCTTCCGTTGCTTCTACAGGGAGATCTAGAGATGTACAATATCACTGTTGCAAAGGAATTGAGCACTTGATGCGCGATTGTCCAAGTCAACGAGCTTTACTTATCAAGGGCAATGATGAGTACACTTCAGCTAGTGATATTGAGGAAGAACATATTTTGGTTGCATCTAACAATGCAGGTGACGAAATTGAGGAAAAACAATTAGGCCATGAGACATCTGACAAGTACCAAAGTCTAGTTGTACAACGTGTGCTAAGTACTCAAATGGAGCTTGCTGAACAAAATCAACGCCACAACTTGTTTCAATCAAAATTCATCATCAACGAATGTTCATGTAAAGTCATCATCGATGGCGCCAAATATGGTCGAGAAGCTTGGCTTGACCACAACTCAACACCCTCATTCTTACTACATTCAATGGCTAAATTATTGTGGTAAGTTAAAGGTGACTAAACTTGTGCGTGTACATTTTTCTATTGGATCATATCATGACTTTGTTGATTGCGATGTCGTACCTATACAAGCATGCCCTTCATTATTAGGTAGACCTTGATAATATGATAGATATATTGCACATCATGGTATATCTAATCATTATACTTTCACTTATAAAGAAAAGAAATCACTTTGCTTCCAATGTCTCATATAACCATATCAAAGAATGAATTAGAAAGAACTAAGAGAACAAGTAAGGAGAAGGCAAAAGTTGATCATAAGATTATAGCTCCAAGTGAAATTAAATTGAAAGCTTCTACTATATTAGCTACAAAATCTGATTGCATTGACATAGAAAAACATGAATCTGAATGCTATACTACGATTTGCAAAGAATCTTCGTGTCCATTAGAAGACATGCGTGCTTTTTTTTTTACCTCCTGTTGCCACTAATATTTTGTAGGAAAGTGACGACTTTGATAAAACGATTGAGTCGAGGACAACTCAAATTCAAGAAAGGGAAGATGATGAGGACATCAACCCTAGTGTAATACCCCGGCCTGCTCGTAGTGTGGCCCATGAGGAGTTATGTGGTGGGATTAGTCCCACATTACTTGTCTCAAGTGAGTTGTAGTAGTATATAATGCATGTTGGATCCAAACGTAGCACCTCCGGGTTAACCCTTTTACATGAAGCGAGGATGAAAAGTGTAAGTGGGGTGCTATGTGTGGGCGGGTCCGCCCCACAGTGGGC
Organism: Hsuehochloa calcarea; assembly: GCA_036346395.1. NCBI lineage: Eukaryota > Viridiplantae > Streptophyta > Magnoliopsida > Poales > Poaceae > Hsuehochloa > Hsuehochloa calcarea. The sequence goes on from CM070598.1 coordinate 15,518,727, forward strand.
TGGGCATTGAGTCGATTTTGGGTCAGGGTGTTACAGATGGTATCAGAGCATCAACCTTCGCTGCACGGACGCGTGCGGGACAGGGGCGCGGGCATATGGCGCATGGCACATATGGGCCCGGAGTGCACACATGGCATGGCATATGTGACCTTTGGGGACGCACGGGCGTACCGAGGGGTGGTTCTGGGCATTTGCCGCGTATGCGGTATGCTGCCGAGGGCGTCAGGCCTTAAGGGGGGTGAATGTAATACCCCGGTCTGCTCGTAGTGTGGCCTATGAGGAGTTGTGTGGTGGGATTAGTCCCACATTGCTTATTTCAAGTGACTTGTAGTAGTATATAGTGCATGTTGGATCCAAACGTAGCACCTCCGGGTTAACCCTTTTACTTGAAGCGAGGACGAAAAGTGTAAGTGTGGTGCTATGTGTGGCGGGTCCGCCCCACAGTGGGCTGGGCATTGAGCCGATTTTGGGTCAGTGTGTTACACCTAGAGATGCAACCACTACTTCGACCAGCTACACTAAATCCTCTACTTCAACCACATCTTCTTCGATATGACTTTCAGCTACTGCACTACTATATTCCCCAATTGGACCGAGCTACTTCTACTCCTACGAGCCGAGCTACGACTACATGCTATGGTGATGTGTCACCAATTGTTGGCCTATGGGCTTTGTAATGAATGGGCAGATTTGGCCCATATGGTCGGCCACCTAGGGTTTCTGGTACTGTCCACGTGGTACTGTTCCGCCCCTCCCTTCTCCTATACATAGTGGCCGCTACCCCTCTAGTTTCCTGGGTGTTTTGTTGATTGAAGTTTAGTTTTGCTACTTTATTCTTTGTCCTCTTGTTCAGCAAGATCAACAGCGACATTGTCTTCGGAACCCTACAAATCAATACAATTTTAATTCATATTTGCAATACATAATATTATGTTTTACCTTATTTTTGCGTGCTTCTTTGATGTATGCAGGAATTACTCTTCATGATCAGGTCAACCGAGTGTTTGTGCACGGTTGATAACGACTTGTCTAGCAGTTCAGCGATTGTGTGGTTTCGAGCCTTGCAAGTTCATAGCCAGAATCATGAGAGTTGAGCGACTTCTACCGAATTTACCTTCTCGTCGGAAAATCGGGCCAGATCAGAACCTTTGTGGTTCATCAAGTGGTATCAGAACATCTTTGTTGCTTTGTTTCTTTTGTTCTAGTTATTGTCTAATTGATCGTTGTCTAGATTGCATTTGTGTTGCTTTGTTTCTTTTGTGCTACGGTTTTTTGCTTCACGTTCATCACGTCGCCACTGTGGCAATCAAGATCGATGTTGTGGCAACCCCTTCCTCCCTGTAGCGGCAACCCCATCATCCTTCCTCCCTGCCACGACCACCATCATCATCATGTCACCCTCCCACCAATCCCTACCGCGGCAAGCACAATGCCCTGCCATCGCTGCCACGGCAATTGAAGTTGTTGCTGCCGCAATCGAAGTCTTCCCACCGCCGCTGCCATCTCCTACCGCGGCCCAAAAAATGGCCTGCTGCCGCTGCTTCACGCCACCGCGGCAGCCAATTGCATCCTGTCGTGTTGCCATCTTGCTACCGCGGCAACCGATTTCCTATTTCTATTCTTTGTTTCCTTATTGTCAGTAGCGGTGATCATATCCGACCTTGCCGCCACTCGCTGTCGTGGCAGTTGAAAACACATGCCGCCACCTTTTTGCTGTTGTAGCAACCAAACCTTAATCTGTTTGTTTTCGATTTTGAAAGGAGAGGAAAAAGGATTTGGTTTCCAAATTCGGTTCCATCCCTAAGAATTTGGATTTTGCCAACCAAGGATAAAAAAAGAGAAAAAAAAGGACAAAAAAAGAGTTCCCATCTTCCTTAAAATTGAAAAGCACATCAAACCTTCGCCAAATCGAGTGAAAATTGGTGCAGTCCTTCCACATAATGCAAAAGTTTCCACACAAAAAATCAGCAAGTTTGGTTCACGGGTTTAAAAGATATAGAGGTTTCAAATTTGAAGCTGAGTCAGTTTCGAGTCCGAGTAGGATTCCTTTTCCGAGACACCTTCAGTAAAACGGGCATAACTATGCATACGGTGTCTGATTTCGACTTTCTTGTGCTCGTTGGAAAGCTAACGGTACACATCCCAAAAACCAACTCTCTTTAGCTAGTCGCCCTCTAGGGACCCCAAAATCGGCCATTTTGGCACCAAATTTGCTTCACAAGTTTTCAATTTTTGTTTTTTGCCGTTTCTTTCTGTCTTCCCTTCGGAACTTGGGGTTCACCTCAACTGCAAAGTTGTAGATCTCGTTGAAACCTTTGAAAAGAGCATATATAAATTATATAAAAATTTTTTATTTCATCTTTTGACACAAATTATTGTTTACTGCTTAAACTAGACGGTTGTGTACATTGCAGGTCATTGCGTCTTTGTACTCTACATCTTGTGAACAATCTTATGCCCCTACACAGAAGTTTGAGTAGTTGGCTAGCGTCTCTCCTAGAATTTGGTGTAAGGTTTTTCTTTGCTTACATCAAGTCACATTGATCTTTGCGTGTGCTTACATACACTTCTCTTGATAGGCTTTGAATTAGCTAGCTTTGATTAGGGTAGGATCAGCAACATTGACTAGTACTTTGAACAATTTTTTGACTTGTATTTACTTATTTTGTTGCTAATTCTTGCTACTATATTAAAGCCTATCCTAACTCCACCTTCTACCATTTGCACAGGTACCAGTTGCTTACAATCGCTTTGTCAATCTTCGGAGAGCATTTGACACCATCACTAGTTGCTCATCACTGCCTGTTTGCTTGGTAAGAATTGGTAAGAACATACACTTCACTTAAATTATTAGGTGAGCTCATTTTTAGGAGTGCCTTTATATTACATGAACTATATTATATTGCCTAATAAATATGTTGTTATTTTCAGGAATAAAAGACAGAGACTGGCTGATTTGCAAGAGTTCATGCTGGATACATTCTGAAATCTAATTCGGCCTCCAGAGATAGCACCGACTTCAAATGTGCATAACTTTCACATATGAAGTCTGTTTGAGGTCCACGAGTACTTGATGGAAAGTTTACGACGATGCCTTTCCAACGAATCCATCCCCATCTCCAAATTCATTAGGAGCACTTCGGAATCGTCAAATGAAAATGCTACATCACCTATTTGGGCCATGGGCCTTGTAATTCAGATAGAAACCCTAGGCATGTACTGTTCATGTGATACTGTTCATACATGAATAGTACCATCATCCCTCCCTCTTCCTCCTATGCATAGTGGGCACCACCCTTAGGGTTTGTTGGATTTCGTTTAGTTAAAAGTTAGCTACATTACAACTTCGTGTATTAGCTTGTGTCGACTAGACGAACCTTGAATACCACTTCGGAATCCCACCTTATTGAACATTTCAATCATATTTGCCATTTTAGATTGCTTATTATCTTGTTCTTACTTGTTCTTCGATGGCATGCAGGAATAGACTTTCGTGGTCAGGTCGATCGTGCTTCTAGCAAAGTCGATAACAAACTTCCTAGCGTCGATCTATTCCTAACTTTAGCTGCCAATACAAGGGAAATGAGTTCAACAAAGTGTGGTCAAAATAATTTTAAGCAAGCTCTTTTTTACCATTTACTTAGTTTCTTTACTTCATTTTATGGAGAAATTTCTAAATGAGTTCAGCTTTTATAGTTTGCTCAACTAGTATTAATACACTTGATTTGGTTAACCAGATCGAAGAAAGTAACATCACCTAGTCGAAGTCTTTCCTTTCTGCATGTGATCTTTCCACTAGATGGAATTTTCTAGCGTCGATTTGTTCCTAACTCTTGTTACATGTACGTGAAAATCGAGATCAACAACAAAGGTCGAATGACTTGTTTAAGTAAGCGCTTTTTCTACTATTTACTTAGTTTATCTAATTAAACTAAGCAAATACTCGGGAGCTAGGATAAAATTATAATTATTTTGTCATTTTATTTTAATTCTCCTTTTATTTTTCCAAGAAACGACTGATGGCGGTTGTCGGTCGGTAGGATAAAGTTGTGCTCGAACTCGTGATATCCTTCTTTTTCTTGTCAACCGCCTTCACAAGACGACATCTCTCGCTCGAACAAAACTCTGTCTTCCTCTGAGCTCTCCTCAGTAGTCCCCAAGTCCATCTTGGGGACATCCTGAGGATTGCCAACGCTGACTTGCTACAAAAGGTCACAAAACAAGAATCAACAAGTAGTCAAAACTACAAACACTACTCCCTAAAGATGAAACAAATACAAATATTGGTTACCTTTAGATGTCTTGTTCTCTCCTCTTCGGATACAACTGTCAGAATCTGAGGAGCTCCTTCTATGGTCGTAGGGGCCTTCTCTCAGATAAGTTTGACCCGAGCGTCAACCTCTTTCTCTGGCAAATCTACAAGCAGAAGAATATGATTAAGAGATGTGCTTAAATCACAAATTGACAAAAGTATATTTGTTATATCATTACATTCCTTGTAGTCCCTGGTTGGGTCATTAACACTTGAGTACTCCCACATGGGATGTGCTCGATCTTTCAGAGGGCTGATACAGTGTGTGATGAAATCCTTCACCACATGCCATCCGGTTTGCCCTCCTTCTCTCAAATACTTGATTGCTCAAATGAAGGGGGCTAAGCGATAGAAGTTCTCTGAACCCGAGTCCCAATACTACTTCTTCCCCACAGCCTAGCCTTCGAAGTAGAGATTGTCAGTGCTGTCAGGCTGATTCCGGAGGCCGAACTGGATTCCAAAACGGGTCCCGTTCAAGTCGATCTTTGTCAGGTGATCCGAGGCCGAATCGATTCCAAAGCGGGTCCCGTTCAACTCTTGCTTGTCTTGGACCAAAAAGTGACGTGGTGACCTCCCTTATGTCTTCCAAGCATGTCCATGACTCCACATGCCTCGCCTTCGTCCTTTCCCATGTTCCTAAGCACAATTAAATCACTTAATTTAGGTAGCGGTCTATTCTCAGTAATATATAAACATAGGAATGAATTCACCTGGTAATTAAGTTGGCGAGTACGAGCTCGAGTAAATGGTCCTTGTAACACTTGTCGTGGTGAGTGTTGTGTGTAGGCGCGGTTGTATCCATGGAAGGATGTCCTCATCATCCTCCCTTCTTGCATTTGAGTCGTCCTCGACTCAAGCTCATCCTCTCCACCCAAGTATGGCTTTAAATCAGCAATGTTAAAGGTGGGACTAACCCCAAAATCTGCAGCGATTCAAGCTTGTATGCGTTATCATTAATCTTGTCTAACACTTTAAAAGGACCATCACTCTAGGCATTAATTTTGACTTTCTCAATTCAGGAACCTATCTTTTCTCAAGTGCAACCAAACAAGATCTCGTGTTCAAAAGTTAAATGTTTTCTCCCCGACTACCAAAGCAATTTTATACTTAGCATTCATGCGCTCTATATTCTCCTTAGTTGTCTCATGCATTTTCAAAATCAAGTCGCACGTTGTTTAGCATCAAGTTCAATTTCTCAGAAGAAGGAATAGGCAATAAATCAATAGGAGCACGAGGCACAAAACCATAAACAACCTCAAAGGGCACATCTTGGTAGTAGAATGCAATGAACGATTATAAGCAAACTCAATGTGAGGCAAGCATTCTTCCCACATTTTTAAATTCTTTTCAACACAGCCCTAAGCATTGTAGATAAAGTTCTATTCACAACTTCAGTTTGTCCATCAGTTTGGGGATGACAAGTAGTAGAAAATAACAGCTTAGTCCCCAATTTAGCCCATAAAGTTCTTCAAAAATGGCTAAGAAATTTAGCATCACGATCTGAAACTATAGTATTAGGCACACCATGCAAGCGAACAATTTCACGATAGAATAAATCCGCAATATTGGTAGCATCATTGCTCTTATGACATGGTATGAAGTGAGCCATCTTAGAAAATCTATCAACAACCACGAATATACTATCCCTCCCCTTCTTTGTTCTAGACAATCCTAAAACAAAGTACATCGAAATATCTTTCCACGGAACGCTAGAAACAGGTAGAGGCATGTATAAACCATGAGGATTAAGTCGTGACTTAGCTCTTTGACATGTAGTGCAGCGAGCAACGAAGCGCTCGACGTCCCGTCTCATCTTTGGCCAAAAGAAATTATCAGCAAGTATATCTTCCGTTTTCTTCACCCCAAAGTGTCCCATCAGCCCACCTCCATGCGCTTCCTGTAACAACAACAAACGAACGGAGCTAACTGGAATGCATAGCTTGTTAGCTCTAAACACAAACCCATCATTAACGACGAATTTGTTTCACATTTTCCCTTCTTGACAATTCAACAATATATCCGTAAAATCCGCATCATGCACATATTGTTCTTTAATAGTCTCTAATCCAAAAAATTTGAAATCAAGCTGTGAAAGCATGGTATATCTCCTAGACAAAGCATCAGCAATAACATTCTCCTTCCCTTTCTTTTGTTTTATGACATAAGGAAAAGACTCAATAAATTCCACCCACCTTGCATGTCTACGGTTTAGTTTTGCTTGACTTCGAATATGCTTTAAAGATTCATGATCAGAATGTATAACAAATTCTTTGGGCCATAAATAATGTTGCCAAGTTTCTAAAGTTCAAAAAAGCGCATATAACTCCTTGTCATAAGTAGAATAGTTCAAACTAGGCCCACTCAATTTCTCACTGAAATATGCTATAGGTTTCCCATCTTGTAACAACACGCCACCTAAACCAATTCCACTAGCATCACATTCTAGTTCAAAAGTCTTATTAAAATCAGGGAGTTGGAGTAGTGGTGCATGTGTTAACTTATCTTTCAACGTGGTGAAGGTGTTCTCCTGTGCGGCGCTCCAAATAAATGGCACGCCCTTCTTGGTGAGCTCATTCAATGGTGTGGCGATGGTCTTTGAAATCCTTCACGGCGGCGGTAGAATCTCGCAAGTCCTAAAAGCTTCGTACCTGTGTGACCGTGTTAGGAGTCGGCCAACTCTGTATTGCTTCAATCTTGGCTTGATCAACTTCAATGCCCTGTGGAGTAACAACATAGCCAAGAAACGCGACTCGATCGGTGCAAAAGGTGCACTTCTCAAGGTTACCAAATAAACGTGCATCACGTAAAGCATTAAAAACAGCACGTAAATGGTCAAGATGTTCCTCTAATGATTTGCTATATATCAATATATCATCAAAATAAACCACCACAAATCTACCAATGAAAGCACGCAAAACTTCGTTCATTAGTCTCATGAAGGTGCTAGGTGCATTAGTTAACCCAAAAGGCATTACTAACCACTCATATAAACCGAACTTAGTTTTAAAAGCTGTTTTCCATTCATCGCCTAATTTCATGCGAATTTGATGATATCCACTACGCAAATCAACATTCGAGAAAACAACAGAGCCACTCAACTCATCAAGCATATCATCTAACCTAGGAATAGGATGACGATACCTAATGGTGATGTTATTGATTGCTCTACAATCTACACACATGCGCCATGATCCATCTTTCTTAGGCACTAATATGACCTAATAAAGACAAGGACTAAGAGATTCGCGCACATACCCTTTATCAAGCAATTCTTGAACTTGGCGCTGAATTTCTTTGGTTTCTTCTGGGTTGGTCCTGTATGGTGCGCGGTTGGGCAATGATGCGTCGGGAATTAAATCAATTTGATGCTCAATGCCTCGAAGCGGTGGCAACCCCGGCGGTATGTCCTTCGGAAAGACGTCCTTGTACTCCTTCAAAATGTTAATGACAGCAGGAGGCAAAGAAGAAGGTGTGTCCTCAAATGAAAATAAAGCTTCTTTGCAAACTAATGCATAGCAAATAGAATTACTAACACCCAATTCAGTCATATCAGATTTGGTAGCAAGAAAACTAGCACCTTTCAATTTAATTTCTTTATTCTTTCCATGAGTAGTTTCATATGCTTTCTTCTTATGTGGTTCAAGCTCTTTTGCTACAATCGATTTTCGCTCTTAGCGTCTCTGATTCTTCTCTCTACTAGCTCTAGCAAGTTCATCTTTAATAATTTGTTCAGGAGTCATAGGATGCAACACAATTTTCTTTCCTTTGAACATGAGAGAGTATTGATTATTCCTACCATGATGCACACAATCAGTATCGTATTGCCAAGGTCTTCCTAATAACAATGAACAAGCTTGCATAGGAACAATGTCGTAATCAATATAATCATGGTATGATCCCATAGAAAAGTTTACTCTGACCATACGTGTTACCTTCAACTTACCACTGTTGTTGAACCATTGAATATGGTATGGGTGGGGGTGAGGTTTGGTCGACAAAGCAAGCTTCTCCACCATATCCATACTCGCCAAATTATTACAACTCCCACCATCAACGATTATGCGAATTGAGTGTTCTTGGACAATGCCCTTGATTTGGAACAAATTATGGCGCTGATTTTGCTCAGCACGAGAAACTTGAGCACTTAGTACGCGTTGCACAATAATGCTCAAATACTTATCGGCATCTTCGGCGCCAACATGTTCCTCCTCATGATCAGATTCATCATCATGTCCTGCAGGGTCAGTTGCAAGCATAGCATATGTTTCATCATCAAAATCACTAGCAGAGGAATACCCACCATCTTCGTGTATAATCAGTACGCGCTTGTTTGGACAGTCTCGCATCATGTGTCCATAGCCTTTGCAACGATGACATTGAATGTCCTTAGTTCGTCTGTCAAGCAACCAGAAGAAGAGCTTTTGGCGAAGCTTGTGGTCTTGATTTGGTCGCCTTGTAAACTCGTGGTGCCGAATCGAGGTAGTGGGCGCCGCTTGATGTTGGATGATGACGGTGGTGGTGTACTAGTGGGCCAGGCGAGAGGGGTTCGTGGCGTCCATGAGTTTGTGCTACTGCAGAATAGTTAGATCGTGTCTTCGTGCAGCGCCCTCGCACTTCACGTTCGACTTTGCAAGCAAGATGAAACAATCTAGTAATGGAGTTATAATCTTTATAATCTAGTATGTCTTGAATTTCTCGATTCAACCCTCCCAAAAACCTAGCCATTGAACCCTCCTCATTCTCATTGAAGCCACAACTCAACATACCAATTTGTAATTCTTGATAGTAGTCTTCCACAGACTTTGTACCTTGTCGTAAGCGTTGTAATTTATTTAACAAATCACGAGCATAGTATGAGGGAACAAATCGATGCCGCATAAGCAATTTTGAAGCCTCCCAATTGTTAGGTATGTTGTTGGGATGTTGACGACAATGTTCTTTCCACCAAATAGAAGCAAAGTCGGTAAATTCACTAGTAGCGACTCTAACTCGTCTAATATCGGAAATTCATGGCAAGCAAATTTTTGATCAACAGATAGTTCCCAATTAAGATAACCATCAGGATCATATTTACCATTAAAAGAGGGCATAGTGAATTTAACCTTAGCAAAAGAATCATCGTGGTCACGTACCTCACGTCGTGGGGGATCTCGTCGCATACCTTGTCGATTTAAACGCAACTGTCGATGAGCTCGATCATTGTTGTGGTTACTCATGTCATTGGCCTCGGTATCGAGTCATATAGTCGATTCATCTTGTCCTCTACCACCGTGGTAGCAGGGGAACGAAGATTGGAAGCTGGGCAAGCTCGTCAAGGCGTGCCATAATACCTGCCAAAGAAGTGTTAGTGACGCCTTGCGCTCTCTCCATCGTGGCGAGCGTAGTGTTTGTTTCAATCTGGGCGCCCTCAAGTTGAGCAAGTCGCTCATTAGTGATCCTGACATCTTCCTCAAGACCCTCCGCACGAAGGTTCATGATGTGCTGGAAATGTTGTACGATTCCTAAACGAGGAGTATGAGATGTATCCTCATCTAGCTCTGTAGAACCTGCCATTGTTAGCAAATCACAAGAATATGTCCCTAACAGCTACTAGGATGTGGTGGTTCAACAGTCGCTCACACTCGAGCCTTTTATCAATTCTTACCAATTCTTACCAAGCAACAGGGTGATCGGAACCGGCGGTGTCAATGTATCTCAGAAGATTGGATAGAGCGATTGCGGTGAAGATCAGCACATGCGGTGTAGAAGAGGTGTAGTGGGAGGGCTCAAGTATGGTAGCAAAGGAAAAGCAATTGTTCAAATCGGTATGCAAAGTTGAAAAGTTCAAAGTACTAGTCACAAGTCTTGATCCTAGTCTAATCAAAGTTTAGCTAATCAAAGCCCCACTAAGAGATGTGTATGTACGCACACGCAAAGATAAATGTGACTTGATGTAAGCAATGGAAAACCTTACAACAAGTGCTAGGAGAGACGCTAACCAACTACTCAAACTTCTTTGTAGGGCACAAGATGGTTCACATGATGTAGAGCACAAAAACGGAATAACGTGTAGCGTAAACAGCCCTTTAGTTTAAGCAGAAAACAATAGTTAGTCTCAAGAGATAAAAAAGCAAAGTTTTATATGGCTTATATATACTCGTTTGAAAGGTTTCGATGAGATCTACAACTTTGCAGTTGAGACGAACCCCAAATTCTGAAGGAAAGACTGAAAGAAACGACAAAAACCGAAACCGAAAACTTGTGACGCGAATTCGGAGCCGAAAATGACCGATTTTGGGTTCCCAGGAGGGAGACTATTGCATTAAGTGGAAAGCATGCGCCTCGTTGTTAGCTTGCCAACAAGTCCAAGAACGTCCAAATCGGACACCATATGCAAAAGTTATGCCCGTTTTACTGAAGGTCTCTCTGAAACGGAATCTTACTCGGACTGGAAACCAACTCGGTTTCAAACTTTAAATTGTTATATCTTTTGATTCCGTGGGCTAATCTTGCTGAAATTTTTTGTACAAGTTTGTGGCTATATGTAGAAGGGCTCCACCAATTTGCACTGGTTTTGGTGTAAGATTGTTTTTTTTTCTACCACGGCTTTTGTTTTGTGTGGCGGCCTCTTTCTCTTTTTTTTCCTACCACGGCTTTTGCTTTGTGTGGCGGCCTCTTTCTCCGTCTATTTTTTTTTGCCGGCTCTAGGGTTTTCAACAAGTCACGAATACAGCAAAGTGTTCTCTCTCTCTTTTTTTTGGTGCAGATTAGAGGAGTTCTAACCCACGAATTTTCTTGTTTTAGATGCAAAAACTAAGAACCCTAAAAGAACGATTAAGCGACGCAAAGGAAAAACACGAGAAGCAATCTAGACAACGACCAACTAGACAATAACTAGAACTAAAGATCAGCAACTAGACACGACAATGTAACTAAATATTCAACAAGCAAACTGAAAAGAAAAAATTGCAAAGGCTCAAAGGGCTTGGTATGGATGATAGATGCGAATTTTTTTCTTTTGGCAATTTTTTGGACTCTAGGTATGAAAAACGAATCTACTACTAGAAAACAGGAAACTCTCACCGATTAACTGTAGCTCTGATACCACTTGATGAACCCTAAGGTTCTATTTGTTGTCCCGATCTTTCGATGAGAACGATAACTATCGATTTCGGTGGAGGTGACTCTCGCGATTCGACTACAACCGTCTGACGGCGCTTGCGCCTTAGCAATCGTTGAACCAACTCGAGGCGTTATTGACCTTCTTTGGAAGCACGATCAACGACCACGAAGGTCTATTCACGCATGCAATCGAAGAACACGCAAGAATAAGATAAAACGCAATCTGATGTATTGCAAATATTTATGAAGTATTGAAAGGTTGGGATTCCGAAAAGCTGTCTTGACAGATGGTCGTCTGACACAACTGAAGAACAGAAGTTTGCACAATGGCTAAAACTTAACTCAATAAAATCCAAGGAAAACTAAAGGGGTGCGGCCTCCTTAAATAGGGAACGAGGAGCCACAAAACTAACGAACTAGCGAGGTGGTACTAACGGTCGTGAGTATTGTTCACGTGAACAGTAACCACACCCCCGGGTGGGCCGCCGGCAGATGGGCCAAGTTCAGTATGATTACAAAGCCCAGTTTGGCCCAAACAAGTGATATGATGTCTTCTTTTGATGATTGCGATCAGTCCAGAAGGAGTTTGGAGGTGAGGCTAGATCTGTTGGAAAGAGGACAAAATTATCTTTCCATCAAGTACTTGTGGACCTCCAACGGACGTCGTATGTGAAAGTTATGGCCGTTTGAATTCAGTCTTTGTCGGTGATTCGGAGGCCGAATCGATTCCAAAACGGGTCCCGTTCGAACTCTTGCTTGTCTTGGACCAAAAAGTGACGTGGTGACCTCCCTTATGTCTTCCAAGCATGTCCATGACTCCACATGCCTCGCCTTCGTCCTTTCCCATGTTCCTAAGCACAATTAAATCACTTGCTTTAGGTAGCGGTCTATTCTCAGTAATATATAAACATAGGAATGAATTCACCTGGTAATTAAGTTGGCGAGTACGAGCTCGAGTAAGTGGTCCTTGTAACACTTGCTGTGGCTGAGTGTTGTGTGTAGGCGCGGTTGTATCCATAGAAGGGATGTCCTCATCACGGTCCTTACCCATCCCATAGTAGTACTTGAAGAGGTCTAAATCTGGTGTGATTCCTAGATAGGCCTCACACAAGTACACGAACACACTCAACATTGCGATGGGGTTGGGAAACAAGTTCACCAACTCCACCTCAAAGTGCTCGAGCACGATAGGTAGGAATGGATGGCAAGGCAGTTGAAAACCACATTTGTGGTACGGTTGGAAGACAGGAATACTTCCCTCCTCCGTTGATGGCCAATGCTGCACCTCAATGTTCGTCCATTCCACCTGGGCGCGTCTCGGAATCTTCTATGCGGCATCCAGAGTTGTCATCTTTGTGACATCCATCTCTGATTTATCCCACTTTGACACGACTCTGGCCATCTCTTCAGAAGTTTAAATCAGATTCAGAATATTTGTTGTGGATTTGGAAATTTGATGAGAAAATGCGAACTTGGTTAGCGGCGGAGAGAACAAGGGTTCAGAAATAGTTGAAACAAACCGGGAAAATAAAAACACTAAGTTACTCCTTGGTGAATACTTATAGCCGTAGGTCTGAGTAAAAGATCATGTGATACTAACAGTTGCAAATCCCTTCGGGAACCACTCCCAACAGACAGATTTTGCAAGAGACAGTTCGCATTCTTTTTCTCTCTACTCAGGAAAACGAATTTTTACAACTCAAGTAAAATTACCTATATGATCAAGTTAATTTCTGGTCAAACAAGATACCAGTCGAAAAGATATTGCTTTCAACCAGTATCCTACGACTTCTTTCCCAAGTAAGTTACTTTTACTTGAAGTTGGGGGACTACATGATGAGGATTAAATAATCCTCAATTAAATAAGTCAATTATCTATAACATTTATAGATAATAATGAAGTTTATATAACCTTCAAAGGTACCACCTCAATATTAACAATGAGGGAGATCATACACACCTAGTGGTCGTAAGCTATTTTACGACCACCCTATATGGTCATAAGTTCTTCTAGAATCACCTGTTGATTGTAAGTCTTACTACATTCACTATATATGGTCGTAAATTCTTCTACGATCACCTATTGATTATAAGTCCTACTACAATCACCCTATGTGATCGTAAGTTCTTCTACGACCACCTATTAATTATAAGTCCTACTACGATTACATCATGGTCGTAAGTCTTACTACGACTAGGTCATCCACGACCACCCTATTGTCGATAAAACCTAAAGACATGCGGGCCCAATCAACTAGGGACATTTGTTCATTGTGTTTAATACACAGAGTAGTTGATATGTGTCGTTATTCTTGAGATAACTACACGTATTAAACCTCTGTCTCCAATATAACTGCAAGGCAACGTGGGGGATGTGTCTCTCACAAAAACTACCATTAAACATGTGAATTGCATCAAACGACAAGGTGCCTTTTGACGTAGACAATTGACACCCCTTCATGTGCTATATAAGGAGTAAAGTCGGTGGGCAAAGGAGGGAGGGACAGAGAAGAAGCGAGAGACAAGAAGATTAAGTCCTAGCTTTAGTGACTCCTTATTGTAAACACAATCAATACAACAAACACAAGAGTAGAGTTATTATTCTCTTAGGAGAATGCCTGAACATGTATAAAATTCACATGACCTTTTATGTGTGGTTTTGCTCGAGGAGAGCCCCCAACATTCATTCATAAGATCGATAATAAACTATTGATGGCTATATTATCACATGCACCGTAAATTAGTTACGCGCTAAAATCAGGGTGCATGAAATCAAGTTGTATTATTAATTTAGTCATAATTAATTATTAATTTAGAATTAATAATTACAACTAATTTATTTGGACTAACTAACTACAATTAATTAATTACAAGTAAATTAATTACGACTGGATAATTCTAACTAAATTAATTTCACCTAATTAATTAAGAATAGTTAACTATGACTAATTAATTACAAAAATTATGACTACTTAATTATGAATAAATTAATTTTGACTAACTAATTATGAATAAATTAATTGCAATAGGGGTGTCCCGGCCATGGGTTACAACTAAATCGTGTGGACGATGGAAGTCCCCTCCCTTGGGGCACGGACTTGGCACATGTCGCCTGCCGGCGAGTCTGCAGTGTCATTTTTGGCTTTGATCTCCGAGGGGGCTATATTTGTTATTCTGCATGCAAACAGTACAATATTAGCCAAAAGCTCCTGTAGAGATCACCTATGTGAAGAGTGTCTTGTGAGGATGTTAACAGTGCTACACGGTGTAGTGTAAGAAAATATTGCAGCAACAACGAAATATGTACAACAGCTATTGTACAATACCAAAAACCATTGTGTAAAGACATTGTAGCGATAGATCTAGACCTTCAATTTTCAATCGGGCAATGGTGATCGCTCCTAATGCCATGCCACTGTAGATCCTCCGGCAGATCCCAATCCCTCGAGGGAACCAAAGTCGGTTTTTCTTTTGAAGGCGTGAAGAGATGTAGGTTTGGAAGGAAGGGACCAGCCGGCCTTTTCAAGATGCAGATGGAAGGAGGGGGCACGTACGTAGGACAGCTTGGCTGCCCTGGTTTTGTTTTATTTTTTGTGAGATAATTAATTGTAGGAACTTAGGATATTTTGTTGAACTGGTGCAAAATAAAGAACCCACCACTACCAGAAACTGTTAATTTCCCGAGTGCCCAAAACACTCGGAAAATAAAAAAACACTCGAGATACTAATCCCGAAGGTCGACCGTCGGGAAAAAACACTCGGGATCGTTTAGTCGGGTAAAAACTGGTTTCCCAAGAGTTACACTCGGGAGAAATAACTTTCTTGAGTATTCGGAGTTACACTCAGAAACATCCAACACTCGGGAGAATAGTTCGCACAACGAGTTCACCCACCGTAACGGAATACTTTTCCGAGTGTGTGTCGACCAAGGACACTCGGGAATAGTTGGTTGTTCCCGAGTGTATGTCAGCCAAGGACACTCGAAAAATTAACGGAATACTTTCACGAGTGTATGTCAACCAAGGACACTCGGGAATAGTATTAATTCAACAAACCTATAATGCATATCAATTCAACAAAAGAAAGCTCAATCCATTTAATTTTTTCATAAACTTCCAGACTCTAATTACACACATTTGTCATATGCTTCAAGCCACACATTTTAACCATGAATTTAGTGGAAAGACATAACATGAAAACTTTAGTCCAAATCTCATGTCCAAAGTCCATACTCCCACAGCATTGCCCCCCAAATTATAGTTTTATGCAACACAAGGCTCAAACATGAACAATTTTGTACATTTGTTGTGACAAATAATCCATGTGTTACAATTGCCACTACATTACACAACAACACCAACATGTAACCACCACAAAGACTGGCGATTTCTCTCTGTCCCCCAATCAACAAAATATGATATAAATAACAAAAGTTCATCACCGCGCCTTCTCAGATTCACATTTTGCCGGTGGTGAAACAAGCATCTGCCAAAGGTACCACCCGCTTGACATGTCCACCATTGTCCACAATCTTGTTTTCATAGCCGATCGAACCTACATTTGCATGCAAAATTCTTCGTCAGTCCAAAGACCAATTCTCATTAAAGAAACAATATGAAGTGGTTTTGTTGCAAATTTGTACGCAATGGAAAACCGTGATTTCATGGTTTAATCTTAAACTAGCTATTGACTGTGCACCATTACATGTAGCTAAATTAACTATTTTTAATCATGTATACTGCAGCTTTTTAAATACTTAGTCCATTACACTTTAAATCAGCTCATACTTGCATAACATTCTAGATAAGTATATGCAGTTAAACTTTGTATATAAATTCGGACAAGTACATCCATAGGATGTATTCATAGGCTATGGAATGTGTGAGAGAGTTGAGTATGGTGTGAGCGCTTGTGCAACCTTCATATACTAAAGTCTCTGATGAAAAAGCAATAATTGACTCATCCTTATCTTGTCCCAGTAAAGTAGATGAAGGATACATATTAGTACCCATTCCCAAGCGGCGTGTTGTTTCCTTTCCAATTGCCAGTTGATCACCCAAAAAACATTAGGAAGTTGCTAAGCTTATGTAACTATTAACACACACAAGCTTTCTGCATAGCATCTCCAGTTGAACGTAGGTAGCCACCAAATATATTACTTTTGACATTTCCTAAGCCGATCAAAACAACAAGAGACTACAAAATTGAATCAAACTTGTAATCGTAGTACTACCAACAAACTAGCAAGATATTGGAGACACCAGAACTCTATTTAGAGTAATCAACAGATAAAAGGTGGAGAGGAATAAATATTCCAAACCTGTAATCACAAATATCCAGAGTGTCAAGCTCTAGATATTGTAGGAGCAGAGCTTGGCCGGGGAGCAGAGCTAGTAGCAAACTAAATCATGCATGATGCATCCCAGCTCAAGTGTGCCAACAAGCACAAAACAATTACCATGAACAAGAGGCACACATGGGTGTCTACACTGATGCTACCAAATCAAATAGTTTTGACAGCTCCCATAAAAGACACACAAACAGCGTATGTGCACAGGAAACATCTTGTGCCATAAGCCCAAATATCAGCCTAATTGTTAGATAATAGGGACAAAAGGAGATACGAATTTTTAAGTGGAAAACCCTTGCGGGAAAAACCACGATTGCCAATCGGCGATGATCACTATATGAGGAGTGTTTATAAAACGCAGGAGAATTACAATAAGACGTCAACTCTCCCCGTGCGGCTATCAAGAGGTATATAAAGGGGTAAAAGGACTTGGAGTTCAAGTTTGAAAATTAAACCGCTAATATGGAGTTCAAGTTTGAAAATTAAACCGCTAATATGGAGTTCAAGTTTGAAAATTAATCCGCTAATATGGAAAGTTTGAATTCAACCACATTAGAAGTTCGGATCACATATCTCAACACTAATTATGGCAGTGTTTACTTCATTACCAGTATCTGATTGATTCGATAGAATGATCATATGCTAAACCATCTCTCTGAGAAAAACAAATGGAATAAGAAACAAACCTGCCATTTGGTTAGATGAATGATATCTAGTTTTCCTAAATTATACATTTCGTACTACAGTTAGTATTCAAACAATAACATGCCCTTAAATGTCAGAAGCATCCCAAAGATTGATATTTTGCTAGATAACATTGCACTTCTCTTGGACTACAATATCCAGAGCTTGGCATATTTGTGATTACACTATATCCTATATCCACAGCTAGATAACATTGCACTTCTCTTGGACTACAATATCCAGAGCTTGGCATATTTGTGATTACACTATATCCTATATCCACAAATATCCAGAGTGTCAACAGCTAAACCGATAGAACTACAAAAATTAACTCTCATCCATTGTATGTATGAAAAATAGATGACGACCTTCACAGAGTTGCCAAGGTAATCACAGAAAGCCATGAGGAGGGTCATCTGTCTAGCCAGCTTACAGTGTCCACTCTACAATATCCATGAACAATTTACAATTCACAATTAATCCCGCCTGGAATTAGAGGAACAGAATAAAACAAGGTGATCAATGTGCCATAAAACATACCCAGAAGAGGAGAGGGGGGAACCCTGTGTAGAAAGGGACAGAGACAACACATGACAGCACAGAGAAGAAATTGTCCAGCAAGTTGTCATGCAACCTCTGCAATAATTCAACAGCCCCAAAAAAATCAGGAACATACAAGGATGCACAACTTAGAAATCGAAGCCAAGTAAATCCATAAGACAAACATATTGGTGTTTTTATAAGACAATTTTTATCTTTTTGCCCCTATCCACTCCAGGTATTGCAAGTCAAATTCATCTCAAACTACTTGATCAAACCACCTTCCTCTCTCCCTCTCTCTCAGAATATAAACTTACTGATTCTTTCTACAAAATAACAAATCCTACAAACAACAATCCCAACAAAAGGAACATCAACTGCGCATTAGGAACTTAGGATGGGTAATAATTCCACCTTTTGTAACAAAAGAACCACAAATACAGTCAATTGCCTTCCTTCCTTTCTTTGAACCTTTTGTTTTCGTTGGTTGTTAAACAACCAGAAGGTGAGACGACACAAGAATGAACCTGGAATGTGAGGATGGATGGCGTCTCGGCGAGAACACGGTGGGTGACCCACAGCTGCGCCAGCACGCGCCCGCCGCGTGAGGTCGAAGAACGAGGCCGCACCTAAAGCCCCATGCCCAACCAAGCAAGCATTCGAGTCCAAGAACGCGTTTCGCGCGACCGCTTTGTTGAGATGTATATGGACAAGTAAGACGAAGAAGAATGCCGTGAGTAGAAAGAAAAGTACGAAAGCGTTGTTGTAATTCACGCCCATTATCACCGAAAGCATAAGATTGGCAAACTGGAATTGTGTAGCAACATAGGCATGAAAAGAAAGTAATGTAGGAAAAACGTCTGATTTATTTCGTAGAGGAAAGGTCCAGGTGAAATGGGTAAAATCATCTAAGATTACGAGATAAAACTTGAAACCAGAATTGCTAACAATGGGCGAAGTCCAGACGTCGCAATGTAAAAGATGAAAAGGGAGAATAGCAACATTATTTGATTGTGAGAAGGGAAGGCGAGTATGCTTGCCCAAACGACAAGCATGGCACGTGTGTTGATCCGTCGTAGAAGGTGAAGCCGGCGTCGCGAAGTACTCGTTGCATGGAAGAGCCGCCAGGATGGCCAAGCCGGGCATGCCAAAGCTCAAAAGAGTGATCGGCAAGAAAGGCATGGTGACCGATGGGAGTATGCAGCGGGTAGAGGTCGCCGGAGCTGTCACAGAGGAGAAGAACCGTCTGCGTGCATAGGTCCTTAATAGAGAAACCAAACGGGTCAAATTCAACCGAGACATGATTATCTTTAGTAAGCTGTCGAACGGAAATTAAATTTTTGACCAAAGCAGAGAAATGAGAATATTGTTTAGCAAGCACGACAAACATGGAGGCGAGGACGCCGATCGCGTGACTAAACTTGGAGTTTAGTCCGCGGAGCGCATTGATGACGAGCGCCGATCGGAGATCGGATGCCCGACGTCGAAGAGCGTGTCGGCGAGGGTCTTGAGACGAGTGAAGTAGGTGGTGATCGTCATGTCGCCTTGGTAGAGGCTGTGGAAGTCTTGAAGTGCGTAGACCGCCCGTTGCATGGAGTTGTCGCGGAAGAGACCGCGGATCGCGATCCAGAGGAGAAAGCCGCTTACCGAGAATGGACAATCGCATCCCACCACCGAAAGCTGAACCGAAACAGCAGCGAGCGGCGTGGGAGCAGGGACAACAAAGGGATTACTGAGGGAGGAGCCAGAAGCGCTCGTGGGGCTGGACTCCATGAGGAGATGAGGCAGCGGAAGTAGAAAAGAAAGGGGATCGAAGATAGGCTGATACCATGTAGAGAATGAATAGGCAATCAGTTGCCTCTCCAACTGAACGAGAGAATCGGTCATCCGTTCCAACAGCCGCACCTAAAGCCCCATGCCCAACCAAGCAAGCACCAAGCACGACAAACATCCACCACCGAAACTCTCCAAAAATCCCCCAGCATCCATCCACAATTTCACAAGAATCACAACTCAACATTGGGGATAAATCGGTATAACAGTAGCAATAGTAAGAGTAAAAAGGTAAAGGGGGAACAAAACCGTGAGAGTAGATGAGCCGGGAGAGAGCTGGGTGCGGGCGAGTGGGCCGAGCGAGGCGGCCGTAGGTGGGGCCGAGCCACGGCAGGGGCATGCGATGCAAGCCGCGGGAGAACCGGGGAGGCGCAAGCGTGGGCGCGCGCGAGGATGGAACCAGGGTGAGGCGGCGGCACAGGGGAGCTCGGATGGGCCATAGGCGCGCGGGAGAAGGAGCACGGTGGCGCTGGCAGCCGGGCGCAGCCCTGGCTGAGCCGGAGGCAACTCCATGGACCGACCGATCTGGGAGCAGGATTTGGGCGCAGGCCAAGGCGGCGCCAGGACACGGGCGAACCGGCGGTGGCAGGGCGTAGGCGATGCACCGGCAGTCGTGCTGGAGCCAAGCGGCGGAGGAGAGAGAGCCGGTCGGAGGTGGAGCCAAGAGAGTTTTGGCCGATTCACCAAGAAGAAGAAAGAAATGGAGAAGAAATGGGAGGCTACTGTGGAGGATTGGATCGATTAGGGTTAACACTTATAGCCAAAAAAAGGCGCAGTCGTGAAAAAATTAGCGCTCTCTCCCCCGACTCTCCCGAGTGTAAACAAAACTATTGCACTCGGGATTCTATTTCACTCCATTCAGACTAGTTGATATCATGTTTCTATGTGCATGACTGTTGGCTTTCGTTTGCCTTTATCGAGTGTAATATAAAAGATTCGGTAAAGTTATTTATCATGAGTGTTAAGTTTACATATCCTATGAAACACTCAGGAACTTTCAAACACTCGGAAAAAAAATAAACGCTGGGAAAATGTACATGTATTCTAGTGGTGCACACTGCTGCATTCCTTCCCTATTCTTCCGAAACCGACGTTGGTTGTTTGTCTTGATACGTACTCATGTAGTACAAGATGCTCACAATCATATACGGCAAGTTATATGTCAGCATGCCAACTGTTCTTTGTAATAAATTCAGATGATACGGAAATGTGGCATAGTTCCAAATTCCAACATCTCGGTCATCACTCATTACCCAAAGAAATCTAATGCAAGTATAAGCGAAATGCCATGGTCAAGGACCACGACATGTGGGGCTGGACTAGTGATAATCGCCGTGAAAGGACGGAGGCACTGTGCTGGCTAGAAAGGCGGGCGCTTTCTCTCTTTGGGCCTTTTCCGCTCTGGGGCTTAAGGAAAGGTAATCGCGGTTTGTGGGCACTAAACAACGTCAAAGGTTGGTAGCTAACATGCAGCGCCATGATCACGGCATGAAGCGACGAGCAGCAGGCCAATGATGCATGATTTTGTTCCATCCGGAAGCAAGAAACCCCGGCCAATTACTATGTTCTCGTAAGCCTTTTCCCCTTATTATCCAGACGATCAAGTACTAGCCCAATGACCTCAGGGCTGTTTGGTTCGGTACCTCAACTTGTCAAGCTAAATATTGGTAATGTCCAGAGATTTGTCTTCATTTGGTTGGTGGCCAAAATTTAGCATGTCCCATAGATTTGGTAATTTTTGTTAATATTTTCGAGGTAAAAGCAAAATTAGCAATCAAAATTTTGGTAACTTTCCTCAACTCTGCCATGCGGGCCAAGCATGGGCTAGCCAAATTTTGGTGTGTCCTAGTTTTAATCATTATTTGATTTGCTATAAAACATTTTGATCATACTAAAATTTAGTAAGGTTCATCGCAGTACAGAACAAAACAGACCCTAGGTCAATACGTTAACACGGGCAGGATGAGAAACGGTCAGGAGAGAGCTGGAACGCACCACCACCACTGTCCATGTCTATTCGCTCAGCGAAACGTGGTACGTCTTCTCAGAATACACACACACACACACACAAATTTTTAAAAAAACGGATTTGCTCTCTAGGTCAGCTGTCTGATTTAGTCGTACCAAACAACTTCCTCGCACTAAACAAACAGGGCAGGGAGGCGACCACGCGTAAACAAAAAAACCATTGCTTCGTGCCGTGGACTCGAGATAATAGAAAATACAACCGCAGCTCAGAAATATACCCAGCTACGGTGACACGTCAACACCTGACCTGTGCGAGCTTTGGTCTAAAATGAGACAGCTCGGCAGGTGGTCCAGGCGGGGGGGGGCGGGACCGAGTGCAGCTCTCGGCAAGCATCAACAGAAGACAGTGGAAGAAGCATAAAGTGACAATGCGACAAGCAGTATTGAAACTGGAGCCATCCAAGTATCCAACTTACCAGGCACAACCACCTGAAACTACTCAGACAACGCAAGGCAAACATTGCCATCTACTGTAACAACAAAATCAACTGATAGAACACACAGAGGAAACAAACAAGGGAAATATGAACACATGAAGGCATAATTTAGGAGAGCAAATATGACCTGAAGCTACTTTCCCACAGTATTCCACGTTATCGACCAACCATATGCAGTCATTGGAGTGACAAAATAACTCACAGATGGGGGGCGAATGTGACATAATAACAGGCTAAGTTAGTTCTATAATAACAAAATAACTCCCTGATATGTCCTTTCCTCGCATAACACTCCGAGCAAAATAGTTAGGAAGCTAAGCGTTTGCGCCTAGCTCAACCCTCCCAGGATGGCCTCCCTGTGAGCCTCCTCCGTTGTTGTTGTAGAAAGAATTGCCACCAGAGCGACCACCCCTGCCTCTATTGTTGTTGTAGTTCCTCTGCTGGTAGTATCCAGAATCATAGTAGTACCCGCCGCCACCACCACCCGGCCGTTCTGGTATCCACCACCACCTCCCTGGCCGTTCTGGTATCCACCACCGCCCATGCCTCGGCCTCCACGACCACGGCCATTAGAATAGCCCCTCCTGCCGCCACCACGGCCACCACCACGCTGGTGCTGGTAAGAAGATCGCCGAGGATGAACTGTTGATCTTTTGGCGGCTCAGCATTCCTCTGATCTTGTTCCTCCACATATTCTTCAAATTTCTCCTGCTCTGCTTCAGCTGGGAGGAGTTCTTCAGGAGGGATCACCAGGGCTTCGTCATCCTGAAATTATGAAGTTAATACAAGTCCGAAAAATCTTACATACAGAAAAATTCAGAAGGTCATTGGTAAGTACCACATTTTGAGCATCAACTACATTGGACTGATGATCAGTGTAGTTTTCTGTAGCCTGTGAATCTTCCTTCTCATCCTGTCAATGAATAAACAAATCAGCAAAAAAGATAACGATGCAAGGCAAAGAACTAATAAAACAAAATCATCTAATCACTTCTACACTGTGTGATGATACAGAAAAAACTAATCACATCATTTTGTTTACAGGTCAATTGCCTTTACCTTCCTGTTTCTAAAGCGAAGAGATAGAACTAAACAAATCAGCAAAAAAGATAACGATGCAAGGCAAAGAACTAATAAAACAAAACCATCTAATCACTTCTACACTGTGTGATGATACAGAAAAAACTAATCACATCATTTTGTTTACAGGTCAATTGCCTTTACCTTCCTGTTTCTAAAGCGAAGAGATAGAACTGTGTTAAGGAAACTAACCCATTAATCCTTTCATTCCTTTCTCCTCTCAGAGGGCAATAAAGACAAAATACTTATCACCCTTTCTATGCTGAAAACAGGACACCTCCATTGTACTATGGGAAATACCTCACACACTAACAATTGTGTACTAACTGAATACAAAAACTGATATCAGCCTTTGATAACTTCCAACACTTAATCCCACCCATGATGTATACCAACTATCGTTGATGTAGTTGTACACCACCCAACCTCTTCACTCTTCTAAATTCCTTAACTTTTTGCACACTTTATCCAAACAGAAACCAAAAGATTCCAAGTTTTACCATGCACTTCTAGATGTTACAAACATCACAAAAATGAATCAATATGCCGAAGAAATTGCTGAACAAACAACAAAAATATTTCTTTTAGCAAAGCATATAAATTCCATCTCAAAAGCAGAAACAAAAGAGCCTAACAGTTTCAATAGTTCATAGACTACACACAGCCAGCAAAAAAAATGCTCTCCTAATATGGCCAGTAACAAATAGTATTGGATTAAGTGCACAATTAAAGGTACCACTTCAGTCCTGTCAACAAAGATTCCATGAGCAAATACTCAAAATTTCTAATGTCAGCAATTACTATTTACTATCATCTACACAAGCTACAATACACCAATTCTTGCATTAAACAACTGACAACATTAACAACAACTGACAACATTAACTAAAAAAATAGCTATGATAACACCAACAGAAAAAATCCAAAACAACAATGTCCTTTAATTTGTTGCCTCAGATGAGCTATTATATAACTTAAAATTTTGCTAAGTTGCGTATCATAAATCTTTAGGAGACAGAATAATGTTAACCTTTACATATCCATTTGTTCTTGTTTTTCCTCATGTTTAAAGAACATTTCTTTATTCTAAAACACACAAAATTCACTAAGAATTCTCCCACTCCCATTACTTCACAGGAAAAAAAATTATGCACATACAAGATGGACAAAAATTGGTATTCGTAGTATAGTACAGACCAGAGGTCAAAAAACCGGCCGGTAACCGCTTACCGGCCGGTTACCGGTTTACCGGTCCCGAGCGGGATCGGAAAAACCGGCCGAAATTTTTTTTTTTTTGCTCCTTTGGATTCTCATGCTTTCTCCCATGTGGGCAGCAGCCCCCTCATCCCTTTTTGCTGCTGCATGTACCCCACCCACTACCAATTGTTTATTTGCTCACTTATTGCCTCCCTCTTGGCCTCTTCCTCCCTCTCATTCTCCATTTCAGTAGCTTCCATCCTCTCATTCTCCATTAGCTTAAGCAAGCACCAAGGCAGCACATCACAAGCAAGCACAAGCGCAAGCACAAGGAAGCGGAAAGGCGGCACAAGCACAAGCAAAGCGGTCCGAAAGTTTTTCTACTTGTGGAGTTTTGAGTTCATTGTTTGTAGGAGTAAGGACTAAGTAGAGATTGTAGTGTAGGAAACCATCTTGAATGCATTTGTGGAGGTTGCACATTTGGATTACTAGTGGTTAGCATTTGTGGAGGGTTGCACATTTGGATTACTAGTGGTCATGTGAAAGGCTATAGCATCTTTGTGTGTATCGGTGTATGCAAGACCACGAATGCTATCCTTGCATCTTTGTGTGAAATTGTGAATCAATGTGTAAGTCCATGCATGTTGTGTATCGGTGTATGCAAGACTACAGAATGCTATCCATTCACAAAACAACATATATGCCTTCAGTAACCTGCATAGCATATATCCATATACGGAAGGTGGAATCACTTGTCAATATGATCCATGACCTAGGATGCACGGACACGCGTGTCGGACACGACACGTATCGGACACGGGATTCGCCATTTTCTAAAAAATAGCGACACGGGGACACGGCTGTATATATATATTATTGAATGCACAGTATGCCAGTATGCACAAGCAGTCAAGCACTCACCGAAGCAAGTCCAAATCTGGCGACCAAGCGGCGGCAGCGGAAGGCGGCGTCGGCAACTTCAGCGTCGGGGAAGCGGCAGCGCGGAAGAGGAGGAAGCGGCGCGGCGTCGAGAGGAGAGAGCAGAGCAGCAGCGTCAACGCGAGACGAGTGGCGTCGGGCGAAGCGGTCGGTGTCAGCGTAGGACCGAGCGGCGTCGGCGTAGGAAGCGGCGGCCAGCGTCGGCAGGAGGAAGCAACAGCGTCAGCGCGAGAGAAGCGTGAGCGGCGTCAGCGCGCAGGAAGCAAAGACTGCGGCGAGCATCGGGGTCGTGGCGTCGCGGCCTTGGCGTCGTGGCGGCCCAGGGTGGCTGCGACTGCGGGAGACAGGGAGTGAGATGGGGATGGGGGCGGGGAGAGCTAGAGAGGAGAGGTAGGGTTAGGATGGGAGATAGACCGAATGAATGGGCGATGAATGGGCGAATGAATGGTCCAATACGTGTCCGTCTGGCGACCAAGCGTGTACGTCGTGTCAGGCATGCGACCAAGCGTGTCCGATCGTGTCGAATTTGTTTTATTTATTTTCACGGCGTAAATTTCCGACACGCTGGAATACGTGCCGGGCCGTGTCCGTGTCCGGCACGGTGTCGAAACCGGACACGGTGCCTTCCGAGCGTTTGGTGCTGCGATCCATGACTAACAATTTTCATCCTATACGGATTATTGTAGGTGATGACTTCTAAATCCATCAATGTTTGGGACCATGGAGAAAGACTAGGAGGTCTTTGGTTGGAAGTGCGAGATATTGCAATATAACAAAATCAAAGGAGGTGTCACCGCCTAAAATAACATCTTCTTTGGGAGACACGGAGATGTTGTTGCTTGCAATGGGCTTCGGAAGTCAGAAGGCTCATCTTGGCAAGTCTTGAAGAAGCGAAGGCAAGAAAGAAATCTCTTAAAGATGAGCATTGCGAATGGAGGAAGCGCAAGAGAGCACAGTAGCTCGTGGTCCATCATATGAAGATGCATTTGATGATAACGAGGAAATGCAAATAGAATGGGCTCGTCGGAGTCGGTGAGTTACATCGGATGCAACAAAGAGCTAGAGCCGAGGGTGCGACGTTTGAACATGGTGGTGGTAGTGGAAGTAGTGCGGGAAGTGGGAGTGGAAAGGGAAGTGGAAGTGGCGAGAGGTGATGCGAGAGAAGCAATGCTTTTTCAAGGATGTTTCGCGAGATCACGATCCATGAGAGTTGATCACGATATTTTTTGCGATCGGGCACCGTCAACCCGCATTGATACAACACTTGCGGAGAAGCAAAGTCAAAACTTGAAAAATTTGGTCAAAGTGGTTCCATAGTAATGACATTCTTTGGAGTTAAAGTGAGTGTCCTTATTTTCGTCCGCCATCAAAGAGACACAAGAACTTGGCCAAGGGGTTCCGTCACCAAGAGGGCATGAAATCGATGGGACATATCTTGATGCCAGCGAACAAGAGGTCAAGGAGTACGTATCACAGTTCAAAGAAGGCGGGATATATATGGAGTCTCTATTATGTGTGATTCTTGGTGGGCCTACACAAATGAGTATCATTAACTTCATGTTGTCTTTGCAATGGAAGAATGTTTTCCATAAGTCGGTGAATACTGCGGTGACATACAAAATCTTGACTTTTTGTATCGTGAGATTCGTAGAGTTGTGGAAGAAGTTGGAGTTAAACATGTCATGCAGATTGTAGTGACAATGGTGCGAACTATAAGAAAGCATGCCAAGCTGGTAATTGAAGAGTACCCAACTTTAGTCTGGCGACCATGTGCGGTAGCGCGCACCGTCAACCTCATGTTGAAGGATATTGGTCGATTCGAGGAGGTTGATGCGGTTGTCAAAGGCGGCTAAGAGGATTTGTCGGTTCCTATACAACCACGATCGCCTCCATAATGAAATCGCCAACAAATTGGAGGAGATAGTTCATCCAACGCCACAAGGTTTGGAACCACATTCATTTTCTTGAAAAGTTTTAGGGATAGAAAAGTAAAGTTCACGAAGTGGATGGTGTCAGATGTATGGGGCTCCAACCATTTGAGCACGACCGAGGAAGGAGAATACATGTATTCCTACTTCACAAGTAGACAATGGTGGTCGAGTATGGATTGGGTCATAAAATTGGTAGAAACAATTTCTGAGCTACTCGGATATGTCGACCAACGAAACCCATAGCGATGGCGGGAATGGTTGGAAAGGCGTCACGAACTCAATTTGAACTTCAAGGCGTCTTGAAAGAAGATGATGCCACTTATGGTCATGTCATAAAGATTGTTAATAGGAGAATTGCAATGATGAAGGACCGCACGTACATAGTTCCAGGCAAGTTCATAGTTTCCTAAATCCAAATAAATATCACATATTTGTTGTATTTTTTTTCTAACTTTCTAAGTGTGTTTGTTTGCACTGACATCGTTCTTTGAACCCGCATGAGCCGCTTCTATAATGTGGGGAAGAATCCACCCTCGTCGCTTCACGACAATGGCGATTCAAAGAATAGCCGATACACCCGAGCCTTGATCACGGACTCTAAGCGAGCTAGAACAATACCGTGTCGGCGAGGTTTATTTGCTTCCAATGAGGCTCGCATGAGTGCTAATCGTCATTCTGCAGTAGGTTGTTACGAACTTACATATACATGGATAGGTTGTTCTGAACTTACATATACATGGAAAATGACCCATCACTATTAGTTTAACACAAATTTTATGTTACTTGTAGCTACATAGTGGATGACGTTTGGAGCTTGGACACCGACATTAACAAAATATGCCTTGCGGATTGTCTGCAATGTGTTTCATCCAGTGGATGTGAGCGAAATTGGAGCACATTTGCATTGGTACATACACAATTGAGGAAGTCTTGGATACAGAAACTACATAAACTTCGTGTATGTCCACTACAATCTGAGGCTACGATTGCAAGAGCATGAGACTAGAAATGAAGATAGGGATGTAGATCCTTTTGGCGATCTAATCAATGCCACTCATGCGACGAGAGAACCCAATCCACGAGTGGCTTGATAGCTCCATGATACAATCAGAGCCCCTACTAGGCGAGGAAGGTGAGCCCCCATGCCATCTGATTGTAGTTGATGCTATCCTCAAAAGGAATTGAATAAAGCACTAGATGATGAACCATTGAAGCGGTGGACAAAGAAAAATATTGGCAAGAGTCATCTTGGGAAAAGGAAATATTGTAGCCAACCAAGCTGAAAAATTGGTGAAGACTTTGCCTCGCTTACACAAGCAGGGAAACAAGTGCACGACGGGAAGAAGAAAAAGCCATTGAGGAGGATATTGTGGCAGCGGCGAAGAAGCAGAAAGTCAGCCATCGATGAAGTCGATTACCAAGAGTGCAGTGATAGTAGCTCTCGTCGTCCGATGATGGTGCTTGATGGTGGGATTGCTCATGATGCGAGGCAAGACCGACCATTGGAATTCACATAAGCAAAACTTCACGCATGCTACTCGGGATGAAGACCATGGTTGTCATGCTTCAAAACAATTTCATAAGACCTACACGAGGGTAAGGGTCGCCAAAAGATCAATCTCGACCACATGACTCTTCTTCCTATGAATCGCATGCTAGCTCAAGATCCGCTCCGGACTTATGGACGTCGAGATGTCAATCTATTGCCTTACGGAGATGATTCTCATTTGTCGGACGTCTCTTGATCCTAGTTTCCATTACGGCCTTGTGTCCTTCAATACCAATGCGAAGCGTTTACGATGGGTCGAACCCACATATTACCAACAACTTTACAATCATTGGTTACAATATGCACAGAAACACACACTTGGGATCAATACAAGGCTCACACTAGCACAATTTGAAGGACTTATACTCTATGATAACAACGACTACATTGCACAACCTTCGCGTTTCGACAATGTATTGGTATGAATTACTTCTCATTATTGTTTTTGTATGCTAGTCAAGCTATCGTTCATTATCATTAACTTATATTTTTATTATGTTACATGCTTTAGAACACTTGGACGAGACGACTGCTCTGGAGAGTGAAGCAACCAAGGATGACTTTTTATGTACATCTTGAAACATTTTCTCATTAATATTTGCATTATTCCAAATTTAAATTTCATAATTACCATTTTCACCAATTTAGGTTTTAGGTTTTTCGATTCGATAGGTTCTGAAGCCGATATTAGGTCGATTCGTCGCCGGTAAAATTCAATTCAAAATTCAAAATTTGAATTCACCGGTTTTTTTTGAAATTTCGTGTAGTACGGTTCTGAATTCTACATCCCAGTAGGGTTTCATCCGATCTGAGATTTGATCCATAGTACAGACTATAAATAAATGCACTTATTGTAATATCTCATTTATTTAAAGAGAATATAAAGATATTGAGAGATTCCTTATTCGCCTCGGCCAAGAAACAGGACAGAATCGCAACGTGATTTTCGCGACTGGAACGGCTTCGAATGGAAAACCTCATAACTACAAAGTTGCAGACCTTTCCATGGTCCAATTTAGAGTCCTCATTGACCTAATTTGGAATTCCGACGTGTGAGATATGAGGCCCACAAGACAGGCTGCACAGAGAATCAGGGTCCGCAGCTGAGTCACCTTCCAAAGCAAATTTTGTAATGAATACGGCGTTTTCAGAAAAGCTCCACAAATAGAAAGTTGAAGTACTATAAGTTAGCTAAACGGGAAAAAAAGAATCACTTAATTCCAAGTTCGGGAGAGAAAGTTATGATATCCGAAAAGTTCACTGCACAGAAGGAAAGCGGAAAACCAACTCGAATTCAAAGTGTACTCCGAATCAAATTCAATGTCGGTTGTTTCCAACCCTACCACGTCCAAGCCAAGACCCTTCAGCCCCTTGACCTTTAAATAGGACCCCAAGGGCGCCCCCTGTGCTCCTCTTCCTCCAGCCGCCACCTCCTATCGTCACCCCCCCTGCTCCTCCCTATTGGCGCTGCCCCCTGCCCTTGCCGCGCCACCCTGCTGCCCTTCCTCCGGGCGTTGCCATCCCTCCCTTCTGCTGCTAGCCATAGGGGAGATCAAGGAGGATAGTAAGGGTTTGGCCAGCAAGAAGAGAAGGAAGAAAGAAGAGGAACAGAGGAAAATTGCGGGGTTTCTGTGATCCGTCGTGTTCGTCAAGGGTAAACTCTGTTAATCTCTAAGATTTACCATGGTTTAGTCGTTGTTAAGGTTGTAGATCGTTTTGCTTAAGGTAATATTGTTTTTCAGCATGCTCTAGTTTGTCGATGTTAGATGCAGAACCTTACAAAGGCAATTAGAGATATTTAGGCCCGTATTCAGATGTCAATCCAATTAGAGAAAAGTTAGATAATCCCGTTAGCTTTCTAAGAAGGTCTGGATCATTAGAATTGGAGTAGCGAGCGAAAAGTCACGACCTCAAGAAGGTCTGGATCATTAGAATTGGAGTAGCGAGCGAAAAGTCACGACCTCAGGAAGGTCGTTGTCCAGAATTTGGACATAGCTAGCAGATGTTGTGAAGATGGGTTAGTTTCATCTAGTAGACGACAAAATTAAAATGTGATGATAACTTGAATAAGTTGGGAAATTTTGTGTAGTTTCCAGAACTGGTACCGTTCATATATTTTCAAGTTTTATAATTAAATATATAAAATTATGAAGTGGACTGTGATGACAATTTCTGAGTTCTGAGACGATCTTCGGGGAAGAAAACGGGAAGAACGGTAAAATCAGAAGTTCATCACAACTAAGAAGTTGTAGGTTTTTTCATGAGGATTCTAGAATGTAGTGGATGTCGAGATTTGGAGTTCAGATGTATAAGTTAGAGCCGTTTTACTACTTGAACAGCGGGTGGTGCGTCTGGTAGTTTTAGGTTAATTGGGTCAGTTAAGTGTAATGTGTGAGTGCTGTGTGATGTGATTTTGAGATGTGTCTTGCAATGTTTGTCCAGGGAGTGTGGCCTCAAGTGCCTTGTCACCGCTTCGTTGTCCAGCTCCAAGGGGATAAAGAGGCAAATGCATGGTAGACAATGATCGATAGTGGATCGTTGTGTCCTTTATCACTCATTACCATTATATTTTTTTCCTTTCATCTTATTTAATTGCAAATAATGAGTGGTCATGATATTAATTGTATTGATGAATTCAAGAAGGTTGGATGACGGTATTATTGATGAACTTATGCTAAATTGAGCATTCATAAGCATCGTTTCATAACACTTTACCTTGTTGGTAGAGACTCTACAGGAGTGGAGGAGGTTTCCGATCCTTTCAGAGGACAGGCTTGAGTGTGACGCTATACCGATAGACGCGAAAATAGTTGCATGTGGACATACAATGTAGAGATACCTTGCATTTAATGAAAAGAGAATTTGATGATTGATTATGAGAATAAAGAAAACAAAAACGTTTGATGTTGATGATGGTATCGTTTACAGTTGATTAATCATTGTTCATTATTTAATATTGTGATTGCTGAGTCGTTGACTCACTCTTGCTCTATTGTTGCTTTTTGGTGACTGTTGATGACATTACACATGGGAAGGGCTAGTGCACTTGAAACCACGTCATACATTCAAATACTTGAAACATTGGCCATGAGACACTTTATTAGCATGATGATTTATAATTAGGACTTAATGTTATTACTTAGCCTTAGT
This sequence comes from Hsuehochloa calcarea, assembly GCA_036346395.1. Lineage (NCBI taxonomy): Eukaryota > Viridiplantae > Streptophyta > Magnoliopsida > Poales > Poaceae > Hsuehochloa > Hsuehochloa calcarea. Next base: position 15,550,858 of record CM070598.1, read on the forward strand.
TGATAGGTTGGAGTTGATTATTCCTTCAGTAAACTTGATTCGATTGGTTTTACTTTAATCTTGGTTTATTATCTTGTCATCCTTTCTAGGAATTAATCATCTATGATTGTCATATCGCTATGCTTGTGTTAGTGTGGACCCGTAGAGAGGTTTTATCATTGATATGCTTTGTTGTAATTTATTGTTAATTAATAGTTAGTGTAGTTTAGTGTAATTCCGGGCTCAGTGTTACAGTTATATCAACATTTTCCCATCGCAAGGTCCCCATTTGGACTAGCGGAGGCTCATCAATTAAGCCAGCTTATATGCATCTTCAGCTTATAATCCCAAAAGCCCTCTCCCAACCACCGTCAAACCTCATTACAGGTCTAGTGGAAGGACGGCATCCAGGCATCAACATACTGAATAAGCACAAGCTTAAACCACCAATTACTTCTAGTTTCAGCTTATAACTTATAAGCACCATAAGCTAAGATAAACCATGGTTATTAATACCCGGCCAAACTGCCAGTTCCATTGGATAAAACCAGAACTGAAGCATGATCTGGTCAAGTTTGAGGTAATGGGTTGGAAATGGTAAGGCAAAAAAGAAAAGATATGGATGTAGAGCACACGTATTGGAATCATGTTTGGCTGCCAACTAGAGCATTGTCGGCCGGTGCCTGCGCTGGCCGTTGGACCGGCATGACTGCTCGATGTATGGCCACGGGGTCACTATCCAACCTTGGCGAGCTGCACGCCATTAGCCTTGGGCCGTGCCAACAACCAAAGCAGCATGCTCGACACCCTCATCGGCATCCCCAACCTCACAAGTTACGACCTATCTATCCTCATCTAAGACACCATCGCAGGGCTCACTGAAAACATCCTTCACAGAATCATGGACTTCATCCTAGGCCCTAGCTATAGGCCATGGCTTGTTTCCTGAAGAAGGACATGACTTCTCCAAGGAAAGAGATCTGTGGATTAAGTAGCATGGTGTGGCATAATGCATACCATAGGAGATAAGGAACGGTTCAGACAGGGTTGTCACGGCGTCGACTAGGCGTCGGCCAGAGGGCGACGCCGAGGCCCGTCGTCCAGCGCAGGTCGAGTTGGGCGAGCGCCTGGAGAAATAGGTGACGCCACGTTCGCCTGGGTGTCGCCGAGTTCGCTCTGGCGAGCGCCTAGAGAAGCCCCAACCCTAGAAGTACTTGAGGACAGAGGGGAGAACGGATTGGGTCTTCTGTTGGAGAGGAAAACATACCTCCGCCGCCGCTGCCGCCCCTCTCGGTCGCGCTGCACTCTCCGCTGCCGCCCCTCTGGGTTGCCTTCCACTCTCCACCGTCGGCGTCGTCCCTCGGGTAAGCTCTGCTTTGCGTTGCTTCTTCTTCCTCTCCGCCACCGCCCCTCTCGGTCGCTTACCTTTTGCAGCTGCTTTGATCTCCCTTCGAGTCTCAGTCTCTGCCGCCCTCGGTCGCCCCCTCTGCCGCCTCTCCCTTCCACTCTCGGTCTCGCCGCCTCGCTTCGCCGCCTCTCCCTTCAGCTCTCGGTCTCAGCGTCGCCTTTGCCGCCGCCTCTCCTCCCCCTTCCACTCTCCAGTCTCCACCGCCGCCTCTGCTTTGCCGCCGCCTCTCCCCCTTTCACTCTCCGGTCTCCACCACCACCTCCTCTTTGCCGCTGCCTCTCCCCCTTCCACTTCTCTGCTTTGCCGCTCACTCTTGCTTCTTGCTACAATGCTGCCCGCCTGCCCCTTTTGCTGCTTTGCTTCTTGTCACTGTTAGTTGTCACTTTGTCACTTTGAGAAGTGAAAAGTGAAAACATTACTAACTTGCTATTATGGACCTTATTAATTATTATGGTAAATTGGTAATGTTAGTTAACTCAGTTGTTATTTGGAGAATTCCCTGTCATATGAGATATTATATGAGGTATATTTATTTAATTCCTTGTCATATAAGGTATATTTATTTAATTTTCAACCATATGAGGTATTATTTGTTATTTTTATTACCATCGTCTAACTCTCATCATGGCGGGCGCCTAGGCGTCCTGGCACTCCGGGCTCGCCGCGACTTGCCGGAGCGCCGTGACAACCTTGGGTTCAGATTTGTGCAAACTCACCCGCTGGAGTTAGTAACAACTCTAGGGGGTCTGCACCTGTACTCTCTATCAGTGAACTTTCTCCACTAAAGACTAAGCCAAATACTACTGCAGTATAAAAGTGGGAAGCTCTATTATATGCACCAGCCTTATAGTGCTATTACAAAAATAGCCAGAGGATAGGGAATGGTCTATTACAAAAATAGCCAGAGGATAGGGAATGGTTTAGTTACTAATAATTAATAATAAATAAGAAAATATAATCCTTCCAAAAGCATGGTACTTGAGCACACTAAAAAAATTGATATAATAGAAGTTTGTCACCAGCAAACTTTCGATTAGTTGCTACAATCGGCTTAATGTTAATCATCCTAACAAGAAGTGTGCATCATGCAAATAAATGCATAGAGGATAGAGCTGACATCACATTGTTCACAAAATGCAACTTAGAAGGTCGACCATTGTAAGAAGAGCAATGTACGGTCCTTTCCCTCAGTCTTGTAAATGTGTGTGTGTGTGTGCGCGCGCTTTTTCTCCCACCTCATTGGTTTACAATAAACATGGAGGTTCATGTCTGAAACTAGCTCTACAGTTAACAATGAAAGCTGAGAATGCAGAGGAACCAAGGCTTCTGTAACCTGGAACTACTACACCAACAAAACAGAGATAAACAGAGACCTTACCAAGAGTATTGTCTGACTTGTGTACTAATATTCCTAAAACAATAAAGGATTGGGGATGGCTACGGTACAAACAACTTTTAGCTACAAAAGGTTTCTCAATTTTTTACGCCCCTACATTTGTTTCCTACTTCCCTCACTCCTCACTTGTAGAATGAATAGTGGATGGTGGAAAAGTTAATAAAATAAATTACACTCAGCAACGGTAGAATGCAAAGTTAACAGAACACAAACCCATGTACCATAGTAACTCATCAAAGAAACTTATATCCTTATGTATGGCGACAGGCAACCAATGAGTTCTATAATGGTCAGGGTTGACTAATTTTCCCAACTGAAATATTAAGCTCAGCAATGGTAGTTGCTAGTTACTATGAAATAAAATTGAGAAAAACTAAAAACTTGTATAAAGCAAGATTCTTTGTCTACATTCAAGGTTGTTGCTAGTTGAAGGCAAAGACATTAAAGATTAGAGCACTCAAAAACATTTTTTTGTGGTGAGTGGTGGGCGTGTACCCAGGAGGAGGGTTAACATTGTTGGGACATGAGAATTACAGAAAACCAACATGCAGAATTGAGGATCAGGGACACCTAATTCTGAATAAATGAATATATAAAGAAAACATGGCAGATTTTATACTCCCTCCAGTTCACAAAAATAAGTCGTTTTGGAATGCGTGCAGTCAAACTTTGAAAACTTTGGCTATCATTATCTTTTTAAATATTTAGATTAGATAAATGAAAATCATATGTAGATTCATCTCGAAAAGTACTTTCTTTATATTATAATTTTATTGGGCTTTACAAACATATTACAATAGTAATTAGTGGTCAAAGTTGCATTTTGTGGACCGTGTCGATGCCGAAAACAACTTATTTTTGTGAACTGGAGGGAGCAGTAAAACTACAGAACTATCAACTTATGTTCAATTGTACGACACTTTTGTTATCTATGAAAAAATGTCATTCTAGTCTTCATTTACGAATGATAAACTTTACTCTGAAACAAGATATCTAGTCGCATGAAACATGGGAATGTAAGTTGATTTCTGAAGCAACATGCGGAGGTGATGCCAGCACCAACTAATACTGAAGTACTGAACACATCCTTATTTAGTTTGTTAAGCATGCAGAACTGTAGACATGCACATGCAGGTCAGCAATTCCCTTGTGCAATTTTGGGAAATTACATTGCCTCGAGGATGTTCCCACAATTCACATGGCATAGACGCACAATGTCTATTCACACACTAGGGGAGAACAATATGTTCATATATGTGTCAACTAGATTGGTAGGGCCGGAGAAAACACCTGTAACCTCAACTTGCACATATTTAAATTACAAAGATTGTTTTTTCTGATGTGACCTAGAGGCTAAAGCCTGCACATCTTGTATTTCTTTTACTTTGGCATTGTCAATACTGATCTTGTGTAGATTTTTGGAAGTATCAACAACAAGGTTCCAGAAATCGGCGCTAGGCACCGCCTAGGTGGTCAGCGATGCCCTGCCGCCGCGACTTGGGCGGCGCTCGGCGAGGCGGCATGAGGCAGGCACCAATGGGCTGGGAGGAGGCAGGGGAGAAGGTAGGCGGCAGTAGCTGAAGGGCGGAGGGGAGGCGGTAGCTGCGGGGAAGGGCTCGCTGGAGGTGAGTCGGCGAGGTGGAGGCAGCGGTGGGCGGTGCCGGCAGCTGCGGGGGAGGAGGTGGTGGGCGGTGGTAGCTGAAGGGGAGAAGGCGGGAGTGGCGGGGAAGGGCTTATTGGAGGGCGGCACCGGAATTGTAGGCGACACCGACGAGGAGGCGAGGTGGAGTGAGGCAGTGGCGCTCGGGGGGCTGGGAGGAGGCGATGGCTCTCAGGGGGCTGGGAGGAGGGGAGAAGAGAAGCGTGAGAACGAGAATCGTGAGGCAGCGGCAACAGGAAACCCTAGGGCAGCGGCAACGGCTTGGGCCTGATGGGTTGACTGGGCCAGGTAAGTTAAGTTTTACTCCTTTTCTTTTTCTTTTTCTTTTTCTTTTTTGGCTTTCTCTTCTCCTTTTTCTTTTGTTCTTCTTCCGAAGCTGCATTCCACACTGAACTCAAGTCGACCACTACTGAACTCAAGTCGACCGCCTAGGCGGCGCCTAGACTAGCTAGGCGCTAGGTGCGGTTTGCCGCCCGACTAGCGCCTAGCGCTTTCTTGAACCTTGCTCAACAATAACACAGATCAACATCTCAAAACAAGTTTGGATAACAAAATTCTCAAGACCCTAGAAGCTAGGTGTTTGCAGCAACAAATAATGAGGATCACATAATTGTTCCTTGCGAAAAACAACTCAAAAAACCCTTCTTTCCTGGGAGGCAAAATGGCATAAATAACACTCATTATGTTTACTATTTAAGGAGTTACAATTATATCATAGAGAATATCCACCTAAGAAAGGAAATCCCCTATACATTAGCACGACATCAAAGAATGTTACATTTCATTATTATATTATAAAATTAGTCTATATTTCTAACCATAATGTAGATTTGTCGGGATGTGAAATCAGACAGTATAGATCTTATTCCATAACTTAAAAGTTTATAGCATTGCCGACTTCTGAAATATCCATCCTATATTACAACAAATACTAAGAGCATATCAACCATAAGTAACACAAATTAGTAAAAAAAACAGAGTTTTTAATAGATAACATGCATCCATAATACTTACTGAGTTCAAAGAAACAAGAAAATGAACAAAAAATATAGTAAACCGTTTGAGGATCGTAACACACAATCATAAACATGCACAGGTTAGTGCACAACTATAATTATGAATTCCAACACATTCGGTGCCACCTCGGATACCACGATACTCCACAAATCTGTCGTTCCCATACACAATACGGCACCGATACGGCGATACGGTATCGCGGAGTATCGATGGAATTTAGGTTCGAAAAAAACTCCCGATACATTGCGGTACGTTTCCGATACAAGAAGCCCAACACCGTCCATTTGAAAGCCCAAGGAAAGCCCAGCCCAACATCAAACTCACAAGTCACAAACTCACAACTGAAGACTCACCCTAGGAGTCCTGGCCTCCTCCTCCATACGTGCGTGCAGGCGCCCCTCACCTCCAAGCCACCGCCGCCGCCGCCCTCCTCCTGCCGCCCATTGTTGTCAAGACGCCACCTCGTCGTCGCCTAATCTGCGATTAATCGTCCAGTCGGACAAGGGTCATGACTAGGGACCAACAACTCGGCTAGTTTATCTAGTCGCACAACTTGTCGACTAGACGTCGACTAGCAGGGCCGAGGCCCACTGTCAGGAGGGTATAGAGTATAGACTAGCAGTGCTGAGGCACGGGGCAACAGTCACTCGAGAAGAAACAGAGAGAGGTGGCGGAAGAACCCTAGCCAGCGCTAGCCCACGGATCCATGGCCACCACCTCCTGCTCTTCCGGTCGCCGCTCCTCCTCCGCCTCCCGACGCACTACCTCCTCCAATCCTCCTGCTCCGCTCCAAGCCTGCTCCTCCGAGTCCCCGCTACCTCCTCCTGGTAAGTAGCACTTCGGTCCTCATCCTCCCGCCTCCCACTACACCTCCTGGTAAGTAGCACTTCCCCCTCCCCTCCCCTCCCCTCCCCTCCCCTCATCGTCTCCTTTTGTAGATCTAGGCATCTAGCAAGTAGTATAGTAGTTGCTCACTTGCTCTGTTTCTTCACCTCCTCTGTTTGTGCTTTGTTTTAGTAGCAGCAGGCAGCAGCAAGTAGACTCAGCAGCAATATTTAATTTGTACACTCCACACTTCATCTAGTTCAGTTCTTTAAAGTCGATACACTTCATCTCTATGATGATGATGATGATGTCATATTTAATCCTTATGCTATGTATGTGTCCAATATAGTCTAGTTACTCTAGTACATTGAATGCCCAGTCCAGCCATGCCATATTGCCCTGTCTGTTGCCCGGCCACAGACTAGTCACGATCGACAAGTCGGTCCTAAGGCGACTTGACTCGACTTTACGACTTAATAACCATGCCGCCGCCCGACACCCGACACCGCCTTCACCGAGCATTGCTCCTCCGGTCTTCCTCTCGATCCAGGTATCATTTTCTGCAGTTGGTTCTTTAGAAGTAGTCACTGCGCACTAGTCGGTAGTCGGTACTCGGTAGAGAATGTGATTGGGTTATCATTTTACTTTAGGATGGCAAGTGGAAGCTCTCAAATTTGTGATGTGCCAGGAACTAGTAGTGTTGGTAGCAAGGATTCAAAAACCGGTCCCGGCTCAATTCCAGGCCGGCGGCCGGTTTTTCCCGATCGAATTTCGTTAAATTTTGCTTAAAAATCAATCGAAATTTGAAATTTGAATTTGCAAACTCCGGAAAAACCGGCAGGGATTTCAAATCCCGGCCCGCACCGGTAAGGCAGTTGCCACGGATTTCAAATCCCTACCATCGCAGTAAGGCTTGGTTCGGCAGATAACCGTGGGATTTCCATCCCTGGTTGGTAGTGTGAATTCCTCTGTAGTTGGTGGTAGTGTTGCAGAGCAAGATAATAATAGATTTAATGATTAGTAACAATATTGTCTACATGATTTATTTGCATGGACTGAGGAGGAATTGAGGAGCTCGAGAGGCCCAAAAAATGGTTGTTGGCAAGGAATACATTTTTTCATCAAGGTAATCCCATTGTCTCAATCTCTCGTAGCCTCTATACATTTTTCTAATTTTTAAATACATATATATTCGACGTATCAATGTATCCTTGTTTTTAGGAAATTTGTATCGTCGTACCAATATCGCGTATTGGGGCAACATAGGGTGTCATGCTGTTAAAATAATAGCAGCAGGCAAGATGGAACATATCATCATATTCATCTTTATTACTACGAACTACGAGGAATCAAATTACCTATTGTGAAGCCACATCCCAATAGCAGCAATACACGGGATTGAAAAACCTTTGGCACCAATATAGCCAAACTTGATATACTCTTGTCCTACTCTTAATAGGTGTGACACTATACCCACTTAACCAGAATGGTACAATGATCATAGTATAATACAAACAGATGATAATAAGTATTGTACTACCGCACATCAATCATCAATCCATGTCATGATAAAGTTAAACAGGACAACAATCATTTGTCCATGCCAAGCAAAAGTTAAATGACAACAAAAGAACAAAAATCATTTCACCTTACGTATTTCAGCAGCTAGGCTCTCCTCCACTGCTGCTGCCTCTGGCGACACAACCATGCTCTCCTGAGCCTGCACACCTCCAGCTCCATAGCTCCCCACAGCAGCTGCCACATCGACAGTCGCCCTCATCTCTGGCTGCGCTGTGTAGTAGTCCGACGCCATGATCCTGTCCAGCTTAGCCCTTACCCCAGCATCTACAGCCAAAAAGCCACACAGATAACACATGTCAATCACCTATCACCTTAAATCAGACCAGTGGACCACAGTAGAAACCCTATATGCATCCTCACATGTAATGCCAGAGTCAGGGTGGATGGGTTCATCTGCACGGCGGAGCCAAAGGCGGGCGTGGTGGGCACAGGCCTGGAGAGCGTCGCGGTGGGAGACACCCGCTGCAGCAGCAGGGCGCGCCGCGGCGAGGGACCCCAGAGCAGACACCGCGTCGAGGTCGGTCTCCACGAGCAGGTCCGCCGCGTCATCCGTAACGTAGTCGTAGGTGATGCAGCAGCTTCGCTCGTGCGTGCGCGCGACCATCGTGGCGACGAACTCTCTCTGCGGCTTTACATCGAAGAGGGAGCCGAAGTAGACGAGCGCGAGGAGGTCTTGGATGGAATCGGAGTCGGGGGAGGAGGCGGCGGCGGGGGACGGGGTGGCGGGGTGGGAGGAGAGCTCCTCGGCGAGGGCGGAGGAGAGAGGCGCGCGGAGGCGCTCGAGCTCGTCGATGAGCGCGGCGACGACGGGCTTGGAGCGGAGCACCTCCTCCTGCTCGCGGTGGAGCATCTTGCCGGCGGCGAGCGACTCCTCCGTCTGCAGGATGCGGTTGTACTTCTTCCGCAGCGAGCGGAGGCGCTTCGACACCACGCTGAGCACCGGCCCGTCGGTGGCCTCGGCCGCCGCCGCCGCCGCGGCAGCTGCGGAGGCGGAGGCGGAGGCGGTGGGGGAGGCGACCATGGCGGGTGGCTAGGGTTTTAGGGGCGAATTGGGGATGTTGGCTTCGGAGCGGCGAGGAATTGAGGGCGTGGGATAGTGGAATTTATGGCCCGGGGAGGGAGACGAGAGGATCGGATGATCGGGCGGGCAGGATGGCCCCGCCACGCATCCCAAAGCACTGGCCCTCTTTGCTGCCGCTGGTTACGGGGTTACCGCCTTGCTGGGCGCTGCTTGGACCTCCTGGACTCTCTTGTCTTTAACTGCAATGTTCTGGACTCTGGCTGTGGCTGGGCTTGTCAATTGTTCTAGGCTGAGTTGGGTATAAAATATATTTTTTCCCGACGAACAAGACAAACAAACGAGGTCCTACGTTTCAATGGAATCATCGACAATATACCTCTCGTCGTCATGATCATTGACAATCATAATGTTGTTACAAGATACGAATCTCCAGAATGATAGACAAGCTTAGCACATCAGCACATCAACTCAAGAACTTAAACTTGATGGTAATACGTTGTTCTTGTAGAATCTTTCTAAAAAATGTTTTAATTTTGGCAGCAGTCGTCACTTGTACTATTGTCTCTTCTCCTCTCGAATAATTATGTATAGATATTATATCTATCACAATTGTAAAATAAATACAATTATATTTTCAAAAGGCACTCTAGTTATATAACAAATACAATATGTTATAATATTTAGCCGTGTAATTGCTTTGAAAATTCCGCTAGTTGCCCACATACATGAGCTCTTTGACTGCTACTCAACATTCAACACTAGATACAAGAGAGATTTATATACTCCTGGTTTTGTGATAAATAGTTGTGTCGCTCTTTTTGTCTTTGTTCCTCACTCGCCATATAAAGGTTTTCTTTTTATTATTTTCAACTTACTAGGCAATGGTACTTTATCGTCGAAACACTTGCATGCAGTGATAGTCTAAAATTAGTCGTAGTATAGGCTCTTAGACGATCATTCTGAAAATCGATAATCCAGTACTTGTACTAGAGCCCGCAGAAGTTACCACGTTCTTTATGCCATACACAAATGTTCTTTGCTTAGAAGGTCTCGGAAATCTCACGGTAATCCTTAAATCAAAAAAAAATCTCTAATTAGTCGAGAGAAAAAAAAATCTACACCATTTATTTTGATAAGATCAGATTATAACGATGCAGATTAATCATGTACATCTATTATAATTCTATAACAACTACACCTATATTTTCTAAAGTCGTTGTAGTTATATAACAAATACAATATGTTGCGACATTTAGCCGTGTAATTACACGGGAATTTCCCCTGGTTATCCAAATACATGAGCTTTTTGACCTCTACTCAACATTCAACACAAGATACAAGAGAGATTTATATACTCCTGATTTTTGTGATAAAGTACTTGCATCGCTCTTTTTTGTCCATGGTCCTCGCTCGCGATAGAATTGTTCTCTTTTATTATTATTAATTTACTAGGCATTGGTACTTTATCGTTGAAATACCTGCATGTAGTGATAGTCTACAATTAGTTGTAGCATAGGCTCTTACACGATCATTCTGATAAATCGATAATCTAGTACCTGTATTACTGCAAGCATTAGAGCACACAAAAAAAAGTCACAATGTTCTTTTTGCCATACACAAACTAGCTTTAATTAGAGTATGTTAGCTTTCAGGTAAACAGTGTAATTCAGCCCTGGAACGGGCTTCTCAAGCTCTGTATTGGTGACACTTGTGCTGTAGCATGATGTGGCGTCTATCAAGTTTTATCTAATTTCCTGAATTTCGAACCATAATTAACCATTACTAAATATTCTTATAGCACGATTAGACATGATTCCAGCTATTAATAATTGACAATAAATAACAGAAAAAATACACCATCCATACCTCATGTTAGTTAATAAACAAGGGATCAAATCCCACCATATTAGTGGACGGGAGGTGTGTGTGTTGCTTTCATTGGAACTATGTGTGTCCGAATAACCAATTTGTTGGGATTTACCTGATAAAAAGGTAGGGGAGAATAAGCATATTAAACACTGTAAAATTTTGTAAGTTTCAAAAGAAAAACGAGGGAAATTTTAGAAGTTGATACTCCCTAGCTCCTATTTGTGCTACATGCTGTTTTATAAACATGAATTCATAATGTTGAGCTAATGGGTAATTAGAAGAAGGGGGTACACTGCGCTTACAAAAGGTAGCGATCATAAGTTCACAGCCACGGAATTTTCCATGGAGAACCATGGCACTAAGGCGAAAATGTTAAGGGAGTTTAGATGTCCTCCTTTTAATTTTCAATAACTTTTTAAAGTGTCTTGTGAGCATTCAACTTTGAGTTAAATTGTTCTGTTTTTTCATATGGTTCATGTCATGCTTTATTAAGACTAGTCGAGTGCCCTGTGTTGCAACGAATTTCAAATAAAATATAATATAATATATAAATTTAGAAAACTAATATACATAAGGTAATTATCCCTACAAATGAAAGTTTCATACATAAGTTGCATCAAATCAACAAGTCATATAGAATCTTATCACAAACCACAAACACAGATAATCTAATTAACCACAGAAGACCCTTCAAGTACTTTATGCATGTGTGTACATATTTATCAATAAAAGATCTCACCAACTCAAAAGAGGATAGATAGCAGACTCACCACCACTACTAAGTCCTTCTTTTATAATAGTAAAGATTACTACCATGTATTACTTATGTTCCTTTTGGTATACCGACGGAAATCAGATGTACGAGTTGTCGACGTCAGGGACTCTTGTAACAGAACGGACAAACAAGAATATAAAAGGGAAATGGAGATTACTATATGTTCGCCAAAGGACTCAAAATGGTGAATGTGTATTGCAAAAAGTATGCTCTGATTACAGTAAAATGGCTATGAATACACGTGGATTAGAGTTTGGATGTGAATCTATGTTACAAAGGCACATAGGCCGGACGGACTATTTATAGTTTTACAAACGTCAGCAGTTGGTTGCAGTGGTGCCTCTTTGCGCCAATGGTTGTGTCTCTTTAAGCCAACGGTCGCGTCTCTTCGTGATGACCGTTATCGCCGATATCTCCACGTGCAGCTGTTATTAACCACACATGGATAACTGCTTTCTAGGACCTCCTCTGCGGGGGAGAGGTCCTAAAGGATCCCATAGAGGATGTCCAACTGAGCCTCCAGAAGGGGTTTCAGGAACGGTCAAAGTAAAGACTTTTAGGCCAACCTTCTGATTGCTTAATTGATCTTGGGACCAGAAAACTAACTTAGGCTCAGTAAAATCCTGGGTTATCTATAAATAAGCAAATAAAGATATACCCGGATAATTGACTAGTCAACAATCCTCGCCAGGAAGCCCCTCAACTTCAAGTGAAAATAACTTACTTGAAGAGGTTTTTGACCAGAACTAGACTTGGTCAAGAAGATAGTTTTACTTGAGTTGTAAATAATTATTTCTCTTAAGAAGTAGGAGCGCTTGATCATATATATTTATGAAAGCAATTCAGAAGGACAAATATGTTTTAGTCTTCAATGATTTATTAGGAACAAACTCTAATAAAATCTCATCTGTTAAACTTAGTCTTGTTTATTTAATTCTCTTTGTAAGGTACTAGTCTTATAAATAACCACCAAAAGGGCAAGAAGAAGAAATATTCCTTTAGAGACTTTCATCAAATTTCTGTCCTCAAAGCTTCTCATGAGTAAAAACTCATATTGCTTTGGCATTTCTCTTCCTATGGTTGGAGCATACAATAGACAATCATCCACATACCAAATTGACTTTTCGACCACCTTTGTTTAAGGTGGTCAGACAGTCAGTTTGCTTTATAGATCAAAGTCTTTAAGGGGTTGATAGAAGGAAATCCCGATGATCAGGTGATCTTCTTTCGAGATGTATATTGAGGTAACTAGCCTTGTACCTTTCCACCCACGATGGATACAGGATGAAGATAACTTTGAGAAAAGAAAAAACTTTGCAACTACTTTTTCTTACACATCATTGACGCGCGAAACAACCTCCTTGACCGAACGTGAGTTGTCGTGTCACCACTAATTGAGGCACATTTGTTACATCCTTGAGGTAGTGGGTTTTAAATGCACCAAGGGTATATATATGGATCTTTTACCCCTCCTTAGGCATGTTTTTACCTCAGTTGTTTTCACTTTTCCCTTTTACTGAGTACCTTTTCGTCCTCCACGAACCTTCGATGAGAAGGATCCTTTAGTCCGCCATTGAACCGAAGCAATGGCGGGATGGAAACTGTCAATGCTAACCGTGGAGGAGCTCAAAGGATTGGAACAAGACGGGCATCTACCAGAGAAGGCTCTCATCGAATGGCGTGTACCGGGGAGGGGGATTGAACCAAACCCTCCGGCCGGTTTCACGGTACTTTTCGTGCCCTACCTCCGGGGAGACTTCCGCTTGCCTGAGAATAATTTCCTGATCGAAGTTCTTAATCATTATGGAATCAAGTTGGTTCATCTTGTACCGAATTCAGTTATGGTACTTAGCATTTTTGCTCACATGTTTGAGGTGTTTTTAGGGATAGCCCCTAGTCTGCGTTTGTTTAGGTTTTATTACCAAATCATCTACAACAAGAAAAGTGTTGGTGCTTTGGGCTCTTTTATTTCAAATTTCAAGATGCCCGCAAGAGGGTGTTTCCCTTCTTGGCTACCAAAGATGTTAGCCAGACATGGAGCAAGGAATGGTTTTATTTCGAAGTTCCAAAAGAGAGTAGAATCACTTACAATCGTAATGCTCCACTGGAGTGGTCCTCAAAAAGCCGAGCTGCTGACAAGGAGATCAAGCTCCCAGATGATGAAAAAAGAGTGGTCCTAATGATGAAAACTGGACGAAAGGTTGTCCATGACTTCCTTAAGAACATGATTTTCCCACTCCAGAAGAGGGAAATACTATCATGTAATCACGATGTCCCTGAAAATGGTAACATCTTACTCATCTTTTTACTCAAAATGAATTTTCATAGTTAGAGTAAAGTAATGTTTAATTATACTACAGCTCTCTCAAATGATGAGGTTCTAACTAGGACCTCAGTCCTGTTAAAAGATTAGGTTATAGAAAAGGAACCGATCGACATAGAGGCTCAGCCCCCAAGCTTGATTGGGGTGACTTTATCACTTAGGAAATATCACACAGTGATAAGTATTCATAGAAACTAATTAGTCATAAGAAGTAAATTTGCTTATGCTTAATTCATATGTTTCTGGATAGACGACATCAAAAAGCGTCCTATCTTATATGTCGGTCGAGCTTTTCTCCTTCTTTGGCAAAGAGTGCAAGGATTATTTCGGACCTCGTTGCGCCAAAGAAGATTAAACACACACCGGCTTTGGCCTTAATTTCTCCAAGACCTCTTGCTTCAATTCCAACTTCTTTGATACCCTCTACCCGCGAGGTATTGAAAACAAAAGTTAAGACTTCCATTCCCCGATATGTCTAACCCCCCGCCAATGTCTTCTATATCAACTTTCTTGGCTGGGGTGGTGCAGGGTGAAGGATCGTCAAAAGAGTCTGAAGAGGAGGTCCCTCTTCAGAGGGTTCCAAGGCCAAGGACCTCCCTGGCCTTGGTTCCCTCCTCATCAGAGCAAAGGAGAGAGCCTACTTTCACTATGAATGAAGACTTCATGTCACTTTTTAACAAAAGTAGCTTCGTAATCAAGTAAGTTCTTCGATTATAACTTTATAATTTTTAGCTTAAAATGACTAATCCTCTCTTTTCTCTTTAGCCTTTCTTTGTTGTTAGATCCGAAAAGGGGACAACTGACTGCTCAAGAACAATCCTCGTCACCAATTGTATTGGCAGCAGAAGAATCCCCGGTAAAAGAAATTCTGCCAATGGAAGGACCTCCAAGGACCACTAAGGAAGTGGTCCAAGACGTCCTGGCTACAGCTACTGGGATGTTTAAGGGGACACCACAGGACATGGAGGTCCAAATGGAAAGGACCTCCCAAGAGGATCAGACGGAAGAGGTGGTCCATGAGATCACCCGATCAGAAGAGGTGGCCCATGAAACCATTGAAACTCAAGATGAAGATGATCATACCTTGGTAAGATTTTTATCTTGGTAATTTTACTTTGAATTTACCAGTATAAATCTGACTCGTAGGATGTCTTAGGAGCCGCAAAATATTAGTACTGATCCAACCAGAGGAGTTTTTTTGTCTGGTCTAATTGGATCAGCCCGAAGATGATATTCCTCTGGGAAGTTCCCCTTCCAGAACTGAAAAGAAGGACCTCCAGGACCTCATGACATCTGTGAAAAGGTGCTGGAGAGTTAATATTGACATGGTAGAGGAGAAAGAGAAGTAAGTATAAGAAGTTATTATTTAATCGTAAGATTCTAACTAAATAATTAACTTATGCCTTTGTTTACTTCATAGGAAGTGCTTACTGCTGAAAGCCAGACAAGAAAGTGTTGAATCTGAACTTCATGCTCTTATATTGAAATTATCTCAGGCGGAGAAAAGATATGAGATGAGTGGGGTGGTCATGGCAAAGAAGACCAAAGATATCCGCCTCTTGACTCGGAAGAATGAAAAGTTACAAGAGATCCTGGGTAGACAATCTAAAAAAAGTCATGATCTCTTTGAACTCAACAAAATGCTCATTAAGGAGAAAGAAGGTAAAGAAAAGAAACTTTTCTTCATTTTACAAAGCATTTGATCTATTATTTGCAATGCATAAATTTTATTCTCTTTTTTCGTTACTTCTTAGAACTAGAAAAGGCAAAAGAGGATCTTCAGAAGACCTATTCTAACAAAGATCTTCAGATTCAAGACTTGAAGGAAGTGGAGAAAAGAAGTTGTACTGCTGTACAAGAACTTGAAAAGAAGGTAGATACCTTGATGAAGGCTGGCAAGGAAATTACTACGATTACGAGAAATAGTTTTTCTCGAATCTCGACTTCTCTACGAGAAATCGCAGAGCAACTAAAGGCTTTTGTAACTCCTCTCGCAACCAAGATGACCTTGGACGGCCTTAGGAATGACATTTATACTCAAATTATGTATATTCAAAAATGCATACCTCTTATGAAGACTACCATGTATCAATCTTTGACGAGAGCAATGAGTCAAGGTTTAACCGAGTCTTGTTGAAGATAGATCTCCTTTATGAGGATTCTGTTGATCTTCAGAAGCTTGTCTCTGCGTCCAAGTGCAAGACAAAAGAAGCAGGTATTGCAGCCCAAGCCAAGATCACACCAGTGGTGGCAGAGATCATCAGGAATATTGAAGCTAGTGCACTTGGCTCAAGTGTTCAAAAAATGATATTGTAATGATACATATGTTTTGTTTTAAATTATATGGGATAATGAAAAGATTTTGTGTATGATAATTATGACACAGACCTGGGCGGATTGATGTTGAGGTCATATGTGAACCTTTGATATCTCACTGCCTGTTTAAAAGCTCGAATCACAAAGTCATCAGAAATATTTGGGATAGTGTTACAGACTTCTACAAAATGTTTTACAAATTGACGTAAATTTTCCTCGGGGGTTTGGAGGAGTCGATGCAAATCATCCTCTTTCCCTGGCTTTTCATAACAACTTTTAAAGTTATTTTGAAATGCATTACAAAGCATCTCCCAGTTATATATGGATCCCTCAGGCTGGTTGAATAGCCAGGTCCTGGCGGAACCCTTTAAAACTGTAGGCATATAATTAGCCATTACCTTATCATCGTCTCCAGCGGCCTGAATGGCTGTAGTGCAGATTTGGAGAAATTTCGACGGATTTTGCGTTCCGTCAAAAGTCTCCATACTCCCTGGCTTGAACTTCTCCGGCCAGGTAACATTTCTTAGTCCGAGAGAAAAAGATTTGCAACTTGCGTAAGGTCCAACACATTTTCGTATATTACGACGATTATCATGACCAGTAGGAGATCTTGGATGTCTACTACGTCCCGAAAAATGGATGTCGTGCTCACCTCGGCCTTGAACGTGATGGCCAGGAGCACCATAATTTCGACTTTGCCTTCGGCGTCCAATTGAGGACCCTTCTAGGTGTGAGTCCGTTTGGGAAAGCACAGTAGGTGATCGGGTAGAAATGTTCTCCACCACATCCTGTAGCTCTTGTGCAATTGCACGTATTACTTACACTCCTTGCTCCATAGTTAATCCTTCCAAAGGACGTGCGATGGACCTTGCTAGGTAGCGGATGCGCTATGCAGGGGAATCCTCCTGCATGAGGGTTGGCAAGGTATTTGGATCTCTTACCATCGTTGCCCGCGGCAGTGATGTATGCATCACCGGTGGCGGCGCCCTCGTTGAGGATCCAAGGGCATCCCGGTAGTACTGGCCGCGAACCTGTGAGATGTGTGCTTGTGTGACGGTATGTATCTCGGCTTGTCGGGTCTCTTCCTCTCGTTGGAGGCGTTCGTTCTTCCTGCTCCTGGCGTTGCCCTGATGCTTCGGGATTATCGTTAGGATTGGGTTGATTATCACCGATGGCGGTGACCCGACGACCGCGCGAAACAAGTGGAAGGGGTGAACATGTCATCGTCCTCTGAGGAAGAGGACGGGTTGTATTGTAGGGTGAATAGAAGATTCTCCCCCAGATGTTCTCTCCAAGCCTTCAGTGTGGAGGCCGCTAGCGAGGTCATCATGGTTTGCTGGGCTCCAAGAACCTTCCGAATCTCCTGCTCCAAGGGAGACAAGCTCGCTACTACAAAATAGGTCATAGAAGATGCCTCATCACAGACGGTTTCAAACAACCGTCTGTGATAAAATAATCACAGACGGTTCCAAGGCGAACCGTCGTGATATGTCATTATCACGAGCGGTTCTAGAGAACCGCTGCGTGATATGTAGATATCACGAGCGGTTCGTGGTTAGAACCGTCGTGATAGAATCCTGAGCAGTTCTAATCACGAACCATGCGCGATATCGAGAATATCACTGAGCGGTTCTAACTACGAGCCGTGCGTATCTCATCAATGATGAGATTGATTTTAGGGTTTTACCATGGCTTGGATTTTTCCTTACTCTTGAATTTACCATGGCTTCGTGCGTGATGGTAAAACCTAAAACCATGGTAAAACCCTAAAATCACGCACGGTTTTATACACAAACCGCTCGTGATGAGTATCTCATCACGCAGGCGGTTCGTGGTTAGAACCGCTCTGATGATGAAGCTTATCACGCGAACGAACCGTCGTGATATGTCATCACTGAGCGATTTTTGTATAAAACCGTCGTGATACTTTTGTTTCGTTAGGCGGAAAACGAAAATTTGCACTTAATGGCGGGCTCAAAATCTCTCTATATTAATGAGTCATTCATCTCCCTTTGCCATCTCCATCTCCTCCTTTGCCATCTCCATCTCCTCCTCTGTCATTTCTCCTCCTTTGCCATTTCTCTTGGCCTCCCAGGCTCGCCGCGCGCGGCCTCCTCCACCTCGCCCCAGCCTCGTCGTCGCCGGCCTCCCACGACCTCGTCGTCCCCGGCCTCCTCTACTTCGTCGCCCCGTTCTCCCCTGAGTTCGTCACCTGCGGCCTCCTCCACCTTGCCCCAGCCTCGTCGTCGTCGGCCTCCCATAACCTCGTCACCCCAGCCTCCCACGACCTCACTCTCTCTACTCCCCCCTTTTACTCTGTGATGTGGATTAATACTGTGATGTGTTAGTGTTCTGTGAATGGATTGAGTTGATGCTACTGTGATGTGGGTGATGCATGCCGTGTTGTTTTTAGTGCTCTGTGAATGGATTGAGTTGATGCTACTATGATGCTATGGCTATTGTGGGAAAGCTAGCGAAATTCAAAAATCAATATCAGATTCATTCGCGAGGCTCGGGAGGTTCCAGACGAAGTGAAAATCCGTTTTCGTTTTTTTGCCATAGAAAAAACTATCATAGAGGGTTCTAAACAAGAACCGTCTGTGATAGTTACTATCACAGATGGTTCTAAACTATCACAGACGGTTCTTGTTTAGAACCGTCTGTGATAGTCTGTTTTCACAGACGGCTCTATTCACGAACCGTCTGTGATAGCCTTTTTCACAGACGGTTAAAAAACCTCGTGTCATCAAAGACACAAAAATTCAGACGGTTCAAAAACCGTCTGTGATGATGGTTTAGAACCATCTGTGATGAGCTTTTCTGTAGTAGTGGCTTGGGATAGTACTCATACACAGCGGTACTTACGGACGAGGGCACGACCTGCGTGGAGCCAGCGGATGCGGGCTCGGTGGCGACGGTGCCTTAGCAATGGCTCCAGAGGATCCATGGGTGTTGCCAGATATGGGGACAAAGTTTTCCTCCATGTCGCCATCGTAGTCGGAAATGTCGAGGATATTTTCTTCTCTCCAAGCAAGAAAATTGTGATTCATCAGAAAAACGTGGGACACATTACCAGAATTGAGTAGGCGAAGATGATGATAGCGATCCCCATGGACGGCGTCACTGTCGACATCTGGGACTCTCGTCACAGAACGAACAAACAAGAATATAAAAGGAAAATATATATTACTATCTGCTCGCCAAAGAACTCAAAATGGTGAATGTGTATTGCAAAGAGTATGCCCTGATTACAGGAAAAGTGGCTACGAATACACATGGATTGTAACTTGTATGTGAATCTATGTTACAAAGGCACATAAGACGGGCTATTTATAGTTTTACAAGTGTCGTCAGTTGGTTGCAGTGGTGCCTCTTCGCACTAATGGTTGTGTCTCTTCTAGCCAACAGTCGCGTCTCTTCGTAATGACGGTTGTCACCGATATTTCTACATGTTGCTGTTATTAACCACACCTGGGTAACCGCTTTCTAGGATCTCCTTTGCGGGGGAGAGGTCCTGGAGGAACCTATAGAGGAGGTCCAACTGGGCCTCCGGAAGGGGTTTCGTGAACGATCAAAGAAAATACTTTTTGGCCAACCTTCTGATTACTTAATTGATCTTGAGCCCAGAAAACTAACTTAGGCCCAGAAAAATCCTAGCTTATCTATAAATAAGCAAATAAAGATATACCCAGATAATTGACTAGTCAACAATCCTCGTCACAAGTGTAGGAGATTAAGCTAAAACTCATGTAATTCAAGAGAAAATAAGGTCGAATTAAAGGTTAGAATAAATGGCAAAGCTATGCTTGAAAAAATACAATCTGAGAGCACAAGCTACCTACTATCTGTTTCCTTTCCTTGCTTTTTTGGAAAAGTTCACAAGCTCTTTTCTTCTTGAAAGTGAACCACTCGCCCTAGTTATATGGGTGTGTACCCAACCCCGATTAGGACTTGTTTGAATATATTTGTGATCTGAATTAATCCTTTCGGATTGACTCGCAATTCAAACTAAAATCCCTTCCAAACTGAAGGGATTAGTTTTAATCCCTCCCTATCTAAATAAGCCCTTATGGATTTGGATCAACATAGGGGAAGCAAATTCGCTGGAGGGTCTCCCCACAGCCGTTGATCCTCTGCAATGCCTTGAATTTTTTCCCCGGCATGGGCACCTCCTATGCTGACACATCAGGTATTATTTAAGTTTGGATCCATCGTGGTCACTTATTTTGGCTATGGCTTGTATATGGGACTGTCTATGTGTAAGTTGCCTGAAAATTTGTTATTTTTAAGTCACTTGTTCCCTCCTTTAGATTTCCATCTAACGACATGAAAAAACATTACAAAAAATATAAAAATACAAAAATACAAAAAAAATTAAACTAGACAAAAATAAATATAGATGAACTCTACAAATACAAAACAAATAGGAAAAATATAAAAACAAATGGAACTAAAAGTTACAGTAGAGTTGTGCTAAAATTGCACATCATTAGTACTGCAATTTTAGATTTAGTACTGTGCAACTGTAAATGACTGATAGATAAGAAAATTTCAAGCAACTAAAAATTAACAAATATATTTTTTAAACATATATCACCCCGGAAGGAGAGAGAGACGAGGACCTTCCAAAACAGACGCTTACAGTGCAAGAAGTGTCCGATAAAGCCAATACCGACATAGAGTAGTGGAGAAAAGCCTTTCACGGGAACTGGGTTGCTAATCTCTGGCCCTATAATTTTCCCTTCCCCTTTAAGCCGAGTTGCTAAACTCCAACATGCAATCTCTCCTTTTGGGTCCCCTGCCGGCTGCCTGCTGCCTGCTGCCGGCGTTTAGACCTGACTTGTGTAGCTTATCAGAACTCTTAGACTTTTAATGCATCGGCATAGCTGGAATAAAATGAGACGGGGATGGTTTTACACGAGGCCCTACCCAATCTTCCGTTTATTCTGTTTGATGGAGAGGGAATCAACGGCTGATGATGAGATTCTCCTATAGTAAATTTCATTTCGGCATAGCTCTTGTCTTATCTTTTCAAATAATAATAATAATAATCATATACCTTCTCCACACGTATCCCTCTGTTTCACTTTGTCCCTTTTAATCTTTCGCCCTTCACCCCCAACCCGATCCCTCTCCTCGATCTCCGCGTGCTACCATTCCTGATGGCAAATGTATATGTTCTATGTATATGCCTACCCCACTAGATTTATAGAGCTCTCTTCATATAACAATTGCACCAAGATCCAATTGTGGCATGTCTTTGCCAACCCCTCTGGGGTATCCGCTCCCACCTTCAATAACTGTTATCTCTATCTACACATCCTCCTTCATTCCGCCATTTCTCTGTGTTTCCATGGAGGCACTAACATATCTTTATCTCAACCACCTCTTTTCTCTATGTTTCCACGAAGGCACTAACATATCTTTATCTCAACCACATCTCTTACTTCGTCAGCCTTGTGTTGCGTCGGTCGGCTGCCACCTATCTCCAAGCCACTAGGTTCATGTAAACACGAGATAATGAACACACAAAATTTTATACAAGTAGACGGTGAATAAAGACACATGAAACACAATCATCCAACAAGATTTTCTTCGAGTTCATATAATAGGCCTCCCTTTATCGTGTTTTCATTTGCTATAGCACGAGCATATTTATCTTATTCATCTATTCACTAGGCTAGTTTAGGGGTGTTTGGTTTGATACAATTTTGCCACACTATCAAGTATTGACAACAATTGACATCAAACTGAACAACCCCTAAACTAGCCAGGCTTGAGTCTAAAAAAACTAGCATGCCCCCAATCCAAATAGTCGTAGTCAGCAGGGCACTACAAGCCAAAACTGAACGGATTGACCATTGAGTGACGAACAACAATTTGGTCGTGTGCAGTGGTTGTATTAGTGATATATTGATACTTATGGCACCAGGCTTGATGGAAAGTAATTTCTCAAATTTTTCATATGTTTTTTCCATGTTGAACCATGAACATGGTGGCGCCATCCAGTGGGGTTTTTTAGCTATTTTGTAAATCATTCAATACAAGTGTTTTTTTTAATAAATTTAAAAAATAATGAAATTTTTATAAAAAATAATCTTATGTAACTAAATAATCATAATATATTTAACCCACAATGTTACGTTATGATCCTGACTACGGCTCTCTTCCCTTGGCTGAAACCAGCACACATGCGCTGCATGAAGTGAAGCCGTCGTTTTTCGAGGGAGAGAAAGTGAGGCATCGTTGAGTGGATCGGAATCGCTGTGCAGGTGCAGCCATAGCGACGTGCGGTCTTTCGGTCGCCTGGTCCGTTGCGGTATCAACGGCAGCTGATCGTGTCCCCCCCTCGCCCCCGCCGCGCGCTTTTCTCCGTTCACCACGCGACGGCCGGTTAAACCGAGAGCCAGCCACCCGACCCGGGTTCTCTTCAGTCGCACGGTCCAGCCTCCCCCAATCGCGAACGGGGGAAGAAAGCTACTACTCTTCGACTCTCGTCTCCTTCTTCGCCGCTGCATCCGCCGCCGCCATGTCGGAGCACCTCGCGCTCCCTTCCCACCAGCACCAGCACCAGCACCGCCACCTCCCGCGGCACCCGCGCCCGCACGGCAACCCCGACCCGCTCACCTCCGTCTGGATCCGCCGCCTCCACCTCACCCCCAACCCGCCGCCGCCTCCGCGGACCCCGCCCCCGCCGCTGCAGGACGCCGTCTCCACCGACGAGTCCCGCACGCAGCCCCCGCCCCGGCCGCGCAGCGGTGGGTTCGGACCCTTCCGCTGGAGCCCGCGCCCGCTGCGGGGCGCGCCGGTCGGCGCGTGGGACGCCGCCTCCGGCAGCGGCGGCGGCCCGCCGATGCTGTCGCCGTTCTTCCGCCTCCCGGCGCCGCCGCCGGTCGCGGATATCGGGGAGTTCGCGCCCTTCAGGCCTATGATCGGGCTCGGAAGCACCAGCGGCAGCGGCGGTTTCACTGGGCTATCGTCGCGGATGGTCGTCGGCGGCGACGCAAACGCCGCCTGGCTTGCGGCCAGAGCTGCAGGTATCGAATCGATTCGCGTTCTCCATGTGTGCACTTCTCTAGATTCGAGCTCATTAAGCCACTTCGCAACTTCTTCGTCTACAAAGCATTGCAGCCAGCAATGTAACCTTGAATTCACACTCACAAGCAACATAAAATTGGCCGAATATTATTTTAGCTTTGGGTGTAACTAGCGAGCAAGTAGAAACACCTATTGTACATATTTGTGCCATGAGCCTGTGGTGACTAAAATAATTTGACGAAGACTCTAGGAAGTATGGATTGGATACCTGTATGTGCTCTCATATGCCCCCATTGGGGAAATTAGGATTCGTGTACACCTTTTCTTAAGCAAAGTATGATTGGATACATGAATCTGCTCTCAATCGCCCCCACTGGGGAAATTAGGTTACGTGTAAAACTTCATTAGCAAAGTTTCATCCACCAGTTTAATTGATACACCTTCCCATTTTCCTTCACGCCACGCTCCCCAACTTCCTTATCCCCTCACAGCGTCAGAATTTTGTAATTTTTTTTTGGCATTACACGTACTGTATGCATTACATGTACTCATTTCTTTTGTCTTCTAGTCGTCCTTGGGATTTCTTGCACTTTGTCCCGTCCCAGTTCCCATTACATGCATCCATTACTGTTTCACCGTTGTCATCCATTTGGAGGCCACCATACAAATTGTTGGTTTCCCACTGGATCTTAATTACACCGTGATGATGAAATTTTCCTTTGTGTAGGTGCTGCTTATCCTAGCCATGCTGTGGACATGGTTCCCATAAGAACTCTTCATGTAAGATTTTTAGCTTCATTTCTCTCATTACCTGGTGACATGTATATATATGGGCAAGCAGGATTGGTTCTTCTGCAGGTTTTGAGAGGCATTATCATTGAAACTGAATTTACAGAATAAGATAGGAAATTAGTTTGACAAAAGTGGAATACTACCTTGGGGGAACATTTAAGTGAATCTTCAAAATCTCGTTGAATGTACCACACAATGAAAACAATCTATGGATAGATTATAGTTGCACATGTAATTGCAATTAGCAAGGCATCGAGAAGCATCATATTTGTATATATGCAGCTGGTGAAATTAGTAAGATGCACTTATCTTGATAATACTTGTTAAGACTTTTTATCAACATCAAGTCATCGTGTCGCTAACGGTGCACTCCACTTTTTGCCTGGGGGCATCTCAGATCTTATACCTTAGGAATAAAACATTCAGGATGAGCTCATATTGATCAAGCTAGTCATATGTTGATTGGTTATATTGCAGCGAGTATTGGTAGTTATTTGATAGACTTCAGCAGCATAAGACGCAGCAGCTGTCATTTCTGTTCATTTAAGTTTTAATAATCGAGCTTACATTTTGTTGAAATTATGAGTAATTTCTAGCAAAGCAAAGTTAGTAAAGCTGGAGTATTGCAGAACCTATATTACCTTAATTTCTTGAGTGCTTGTGAAGAGATGCAAGAGTCTCACATGATCTTGGATGAGTTACATCAAAGTAGAAATAAAAAGAAGCTACACAAGATCTAAATGTGATGATGTTCAGTGGTTCATGTGGTAGATGTAAATCTGAGTACATAGAATAAAAAAATGTTTACAGTTGCTGGCATGATACCAAAAGACAAATAATTTTGGTTTTTAACTTTCGTGATTCCAGCGAAAGGTAATTTTGCGCGCTTATTAGTCCTTGGCCCATCCCAACCACCTTAGTGCACAGATCATCTTGGATCTGTTAAAAGTGTTGTACATTCACTCTCTCTCTCTCTCTCTTGGTCTATGTAACCCAAGGATAAAAATCTAGATTCGGCGGCCAGTTCTGGGTGGTGGCGAATAACAGAATCCGTGGGACATCGGATTTACGGAAAAAACCGGATGAAATTCGTTTGAATTTGTTTAAAACCAGTCAAAATTTGAAAACTAGAATTTGAATTTGCTAAGCCGGAAAAACGGTCGGGTTTTAGATTCTGGGACCGACCGTAACTTGGGATTCTGCATGCGTGCACGTGGGATTTTGATCCATGATGTAGCCCATGTCACATGAGGCACATGTAATAATGTCTACATATACTCTCTCAATTAATGAATAAGACTTTGCCTGCACAATTGTGAATAACAAAAATCCTCCTTTTATCTTTTCTAACATTGTATCAGAGCTTCTTAACCCTAACCCTAACCCTAGTTTCCATTGCTGCTGCCGTCGTTGAGCTTCTCCAGCTGTGGGTCAGCAGGCCCTGAGCGGCGGATCTAGATGCGCCGCCGCTTCCTCTGCTCCATACTCGCTCACCTCCTCTGAGTGACGTTTCGCGACGCCCGAGCGCGATCTCGAGTCACCGCCGCACCAGCTGGAGTCACTGCCGGATCCTCTCGCTTCGAGCCTCGTCACGCCGGATCCTCTATTTCCGTGCCTCCGGTGGCGATAGATCCACGACGTAGCGTGGCGGGATCCTCGCGCCTAGATCCGATGCATCCTTTGCTTAGTAGGCGCAGCGTTGCGCCTCGAGCACCTCTCGCCATCGATCGCTCCGCGACGTCCTCATCAATTGTAGTGTTCTTGCCGTAGCACTGGAACACCTCGCCCGCCGACGACTCTGCTTGGCGTTGCCCCGGCACCTAGAGCACCCCTCTGCTCGGTAGCCGACCCTCCTCTGCTCCAGCAAGCGAATCCAAGGGTCCTCTGCTCCAGCACTCGACGCCTCTTACTGCTCGGCGACAACCTCCTCACCACCGCTTCTCGCCGATGCAGTGTTGTGCTCAGTACTTCTCTTTTGCTTCGATGTTTGCTCATATGGATTGCTCTACTGCTGTGTTGATTGTGGTGCTCAGTACTACCGTTGATTGCTTTACTACTGCTATTGTGTTGTTGCTGCTCAGTATTACTATTGATTGCTTTGCTACTGCTGTGTGGTTGTGGATGGCCAAGTCTGACTCGATGTTTGGGGGCAGTTCATCTCTCGTGATCACGGACATCAAGCTCGACAGGTTGAACTACCGAGCACAGGCTTTCTCAGTCAAGACTACTCTTAGGGGTTATGGTTTGGCCTCGCATTTAATTGACGACCCCCCTGATCCGAAGAAGGTTGATACTGAGATAGTAAAAGCTTGGCAGAAAGATGACGATTGTGTCATGACTGGCCTTGTCATGAGTGTTGATGTTTCTCTGAGGATGAGTCTTGAGTATCACACTTCAGCTAAACAGATGTGGACATACTTTGAGAAGAGATATGTTCAGTTCTGTGGTGCTCTTCGCTTCACATTGCTCAAGAACCTTCATAGTATTCAGCACCAGAGCGATCAATCAGTGGAGGAGTACTATAATGCTTTCACTCATATCACTAGCCCTCTAGAGTCTATGACATCGAAGGCAGCTACTGCTTGCCAGTCTTGTGTTGTCAAAGAGGAGTATGCTCAGCAGATGCTCATGTACCAGTTTGTGATGGGGCTTCAATCAGAATTTGAGCCTATTCGTACTTAGTTACTCAACTATCCTACTTCACCGACTTTGATTGAGGTGCTCTCTAGTTTGATTGCAGAGGAGACTCGTGTTCATTCGCTTATGCTTACCTCAGGATCATCACCACATGTTGTCTTGGGTCTCTCGAGGCGGTCTAGGTCCACTAGAACTACATCCACAGTCTTGCTGGTATGTTCTTATTGCAAGAGGACTTGTTATCTTGTTGATAAGTGTTTCAAGTTACATCCAAATAAGCTTGTTGATTATCGTGCTGGACATCTAGCTGATCGTCGTCGTGGAGCACCTATTGGGCCTCCAAGAGCACTTCATTGGGCGATCCATCGCCGCCACACCTCATGTGACTTACGGATCGATTGTCGCTATCGTCTCAGTTGCACTTTCTGCCTCTAGCTCTGCTCATTCTTGGGTTTTGGACTTGGGTGCTTCTTTTCATGTTACATCGGACAACTCTCAACTTGTTGCTCGTGGGCCGTGACTCATCGCATATGTTCACACTGCTGATGGTACACCTTGCTCTATTACCCATCGGGGCATTCTCTTTACATCTCGCTTTTATGTCCCTCACGTGTCTTTTGTTCCTCAGTTATCTATGAATCTTCCTTTTGTTGGTCAACTTACTAATATGAACAGTTTCATTGAATTTGATGATTCTTGTTTCATTCAGGATTGTCAGAGCAGAAGAGTGATTGGTTCTGGCCATCGCCGTAGAGGCTCTCCTGGTCTATGTCTTGGACACCTTACATCTTCCTTCCATCAATACGTCGAAGGCCTTAGTGTCTTCAGCTATGTCATCATTTCAGTCTCCTGTTCGTTCTTCCTTCAACAAGTGGCATCATTGACTTGATCATCTCTGTGGAGCTCGCCTCACCACTTTAGTTCACTAGGGTTTCTTAGGTCATATCACTGTTGAGTCTAGTTTTCATTGTACCGGTTGTAAGCTAGGTAAACAGCTACAACTTCCATATTCTAGTCTCATTCTTCCTGTCTTTTTGATTTGGTGCATTCAGATGTATGGGGTCCATCTCCTTTTGCTTCGAAGGGTGGTTATAGTTACTATGTCATATTTGTCGATGACCACTTTCGATATACTTGGATCTATTTTATGAAACATAGCTCTCAATTGATTTCCATTTATCAGTTTTTTGTTAAAATGGTTCATACACAGTTTTCTTCTTCCATTCGTGTTTTTCATTGACTCTGGGGGAGAGTATCTTTCATCAGCCTTTCGCCAGTTTCTTTCTTCTGAGGGTACTCTTCCTCAGCTCTCGTGCCTGGTGCTCATGCTTAGAATGATGTTGTTGAGTACAAGCATTGTCACATCATTGAGACTGCTTATATTCTTCTCATCTCCTCCTTTGTTCCTCTCACATGCAGGGGAAGCGGCCTTATGACAGTCTATTTCATCAACCGTCAGACTTCTTCCAAGCTTCAGGGCAAATGTCCTGGTGAGGTCATGTACAGAGCACCTGTTCGCTATGCTCATCTTCGTGTCTTTGGTTGTATGTGCTATGTCCTTCTAGCACCTCCTGAGCGTACAAAGCTGAGCACTCAGTTGGTTGAGTGTACCTTTCTGGGTTATAGTCCTGAGCATAAGGGTCATCGTTGCTACGATCCATCAACATGTCGTATTCGCATATCTCGTGATGTGACCTTTAATGAGGATCGACCCTTTCTTTTATCATCCTTCTACTTATACCATTCCTTCCACCACCTTCTTGTGTCTACCTCTTATTCCTTCACCAGACTTACCTTCTTCAGCTACACCTTCTTCACCAGTTTTTGTTTCATCTTCTAGTGTCTCCTCCATCAGCTCCACCAGTTTCTGACACTTCCACTTTCCCCTTTTACTATAGTCGCAGACAGAAAATTCCTTCTCATCCTCAGTCCTCTGCTCCTATAGATGGCGTACCACTGACAGATCTTTCCCGCTATCGTTAACTCGTTAGGAGCCTTATTTATCTCAGTGTCGCTAGGCCATACATTTATGATGTTGTTCATGTGCTCAGTCAGTTTGTCAGTGCTCTCACCTCAGTCCACTATGGTCATGTTCTTTGTGTCTTTGAGATACTTGAGGGGACCGTGTTTATCGTCTGTTCTATACCGATTCGAGTCAGCTCTAGCTCCACGCTTACTCTGACTCCACTTGGGTAAGTGATCCTGCTGATCACCAACTTATCACTGACCACTGTATCTCTCTTGGTACTTCGTTCATTGTCAACATGGTATCGATTTATCAAAACAAGAGCTGTGGGATTTCAATAATCACTAAATTGCACTGCTGAGAATGAGTAGCTGATAGAGCCCAATCCATGGCTGAATTCACCAACTGTTAACATGGTATCGATTCCGTTACAAAAAGTTATCCCTCCATTTTCTTGCAGGATCTCCATGATAGACAGCATAGCACGATTCCACAAAATTTTGCAAGGCGTGCTCCTAGTTCTAGCAGCCAACATGATGAACCTTTCTCATATTGGAACATGGGGAGGTTTCGGAGAAACACAACCACTTCATCGATCTCACCGGTTGCTGTTGCGCCTGGCAATTTTGGCAAGAAAAGGAATGCTGATTCGAACAGTTTCCTCCCTCTAAAGTTCGGGAAACTGAGTGGGGCTATTTGATAACTGGTTTAAAGCCATACCTCTGCGCGACTGTTTTTGGGAATGCATGAGCAGCAGCATAAGTATGCACCTGTCTGGAAGTGCTTGTAGTAGTGCTTCACCACGTAAAGAGCTTAAGAAGGCTGGAGATGGCAGCATTTGGTGGCAACCATGTAAATTGTAAATTTGCTCAGAAATGTTGCACGGTATCCTGTGAGACACTAATGCGTTTGGTGTGGGATCTCAGTGGTAGTTACCACTAACCTACGTGTTTGTAGAATTTGGCGCGATATATAAGGAGATGTTATGTGCCACATCTCTCTCGATGCCTGTATACCTCAACATAATGTTTTGCGTATATACAATAAAATTTTTCCATGAGAAGGCTTTATAGTTTTGTTTGCCCTCGTATTATAATGGAATTAACCTGCTTACGATTGTTTGCCCTAATGTTTGCTTATAAGCTATCCCCATGCTCGATCTTGATCACAGTCCAACAAATTCAGTTAAAATGAAGTTTGACAAGTGCGTAGCCTAATGGTCATATCATTCTCAGCAGCAATTGTTTTCATGAGAATGCATTACTTTTAGCCAACTTTCTGTTGTTCATTTCCTATCGTTTTTTTTTGTTTGGGTTTCCAAATTTGTTTGGATAGTGACTTGTAAATGGTAGCATGGTACATATTTCTTTCTTAGTGTGTTGATGAATATTGCCATGGAAACCAAAATTCGTGCTCTGACGAGAAGAAAGAATAACATTTTTGGTGTGGTTAAATGCTGCCATGGATATTGAAAAGAACTGCAATTACAGTTCAAATGACATCTTTACTGACAGAAATTCAGACATGTTGCATTTATCAGATTACGAGAATCATGGAGTTCATCGTTCTTTTTTCAATAGGAAAAAGATTAGGTTTAAAATAAAAAGGCACAACGGAATAGTGGAGAAGGCACTACAAATGTGCGAGGAAACTACAATAGGGAACATTGTAACTCGAATAAAGAACATGTAATAGAGTTACATACTACTAACAGGGGACTTCCTTTGTAGTCCCGTTTAACTCCAAGGTTCATCACGGAAGAATGCTGCTTTATCTTCCTATTGACTGATCTTGCATCCACGAACATATGAATGCTCATAATTGGTGTACTTTGTCCAGTAAGGTCGGCACTTTGTCATTGCAATCTCTAGCCATGGTTTCATGTTCCCGTTGTAGTGGATGACGACGGCGTTATCTATTTCTGGGCGCTCGATGGTTGGGTTGTACCCTAAGCCAAGCACATGCCATGATTTGTCCAGGGGGTGTGTCCGCTTGTAAAGAGTTAGAAGACCTGGTGGCAGTGTCCCCACTTTCCAGAGCAGCCTGTTTTCATTCTGAAAAAAAAAGAGAAAGGGAAAACGGTTAAGTACAGTAATGGGATTGGGTGAATATATTTATGCTTTGGTCTGTACATCTCAGAAGTACATTTACGCTTTGACTAGATTTCAGTGCAAATC
Organism: Hsuehochloa calcarea; assembly: GCA_036346395.1. Classification (NCBI taxonomy): domain Eukaryota; kingdom Viridiplantae; phylum Streptophyta; class Magnoliopsida; order Poales; family Poaceae; genus Hsuehochloa; species Hsuehochloa calcarea. The sequence continues at coordinate 15,581,638 of CM070598.1, forward strand.
CTACATCTGTTATTGAACTATTAAGAGATGCCTGCAGAAACTGGAAAATGGCACCTTATTGCCAAATAAATTTACCGATGAAGTTGTCCGCACACATCACAGTATTGATCATTGTAGGCTCAAATGCAATCATACATACAAATAAATATGTAATGTATTGCTTCATGTATACGATAGAATAAAGGCTATATGCAAATAAAAATCACTTGATGGAAATCTGAAAAATCTGAAACACCAGACACCATATGGGCAAACTGGTTCTGTAAGAACACAAGACGCAATATTCTAAGGAAAAGTGGAGACAGTAAAATGTAAGCCTTATTTCCAACTCACCATGTTCTGCCATTTGTGGTAAATCCCAGTAATGTCTTTCTTCTTCATTCTTCCAGATCAAACATATTCATCCCATAAGCCCAACCACACGCATTAGGATCAAAATTCTGAGCAATGTGCGGATTTGAAAAGTTGAGGTACTTGTCAAATTGGTGAAAACTCTCTCCGCATGTTTCCACAGCACCATTTACATTCCCATTTAAGATCAACCTCCCAGAGTCCAGTCAAATCCCTCTGGACAACTATGTCATCATCCAGGAAAAGGAATTTATTCAACTTAGGATAGACTTGTGGGAGGTAAAATCTTAGATGGTTGAGCATGGATAGATATTTCGGGTTTTGATACCTAAGATTAGAGGAACCAGCAGACAGAGTTTTTGGACGATCTGCCTTAAAATAGTACTCTTTCATGGCTGCAGACTCAAGCTCCTTCAGAACAGGGCAGTCGAAGAGTTTAACCATTTGAAGTCATCCACGTTTTCAACATGGATTGTTGCGTCCCCAGGTGGATTCAACAAAAACCACATGTTCGTTGCTCCGAAGTTCAGTTTGTCAGTAACAAGATGGGATACATGTTTTTCAGGCTCCTGCAGGTTTATAGCAAGAAAAATCAGGAGTTGCTACTGAATTGGATCATGCAATTATACATCATAACCAACAAACTGCACTTCCAAATTGAAGTTCAGATTGCACTAACCTTTGTGTTCATGATGGTTGAGTTGACCACAACTGATGCTGCCAAAACATTGTCCGAAAAACGAGCATAGTTATAAAGATTTGGATTTTCTAAGTTCTTGCTCTTTGGAAACTTTCTTTTCTCTGGAGAGAGAAGGTAATAGTCTATTGTTAAGCGCATGGGCAAGCAATGAATGCCATTTGGGATTGTCTTTGCCGCCAACTGGCTGAGGAAGGTGCTCTGCTTCTGTAAGCTCCGAACCTGCTCATCAGCTGACCGAAGCATTGCTCTTAAACGTGAACCTGCTCATCAGCTGACCGAAGCATTGCTCTTAAACGTTGGGTAATTGCCTTGCAATAGTACAATTGATCTCTTGCTTTTGATAAAACTTGACCCATTGCTTTGACTCTCTCAGAAGCACTTCAAATTAGAGAAGAGAGAAATCAATAGTGCAGAAAATTTTGGCCAAAAGAACAGTTCGAGTAGGCAATCACCTCTTAGGAAGTTCAGCATCAGAGCGCTGGCTTTCCTTGAGCCGGGCGAGTAGCTCCTGGTAAAGATCGAGTTTGTCCATGGATTTGGCAAGCACATAATATATTTTGGCCATGATCATTTGATCTTGTATCAGGTGAACCGTTGAATCTGCCTTCTCGTTTTCATTTTCTCATCTCCATATACTATATTTTCCCAGCACAGCAGGCGAAACAGCTTTTGAACGTTCAATACCTGCATTCTCAAGTTTAACTAAGGCTTCATCATCCTGCTGCACTAATTCCATTTTCTTCTTTACTCCAGTTCTCTCCCCCAATTTCTATAATAAGAAAATATCAAACACATGGTCAGAGGGCAACATGCCAACATAGATAAGACTCCACTTTTAAAAAAGCTGTAATGCATGAAATAAGTGACATAAAAAGGATGGTTAACTACTGCTGTAAATGATGGAATAAACGCAACTATGATCATCCCTACTTCAATTGCAAGGACTAAGTGATGAAGGAAAAAATGTTACCCTGCTAGTTACGTCTTCTGGCCTACCCAGGAGCTCAAGGCCATCTGCATTAAGAAATAAAGTCCCCCCTGTTAAATGAGTTGCTGTTACTAGGCGCACTCATATAGAACCAGCATTTGTTATTAATATTCACCTTCTTGACTCGAGGAGAAATTCTGCACTTTAAGGTTGGGTTCCCGACTCCATTCTGGTCCTAACATCACAGAAGTTTGCCATAGAAGAAGATATATTTCAATAACACCGAGAAAAAGTAACAGTGCAGGATAATATTCTACTAAACTGTTTGCCTGAATTCAGTGGGTCCACTCGAGCTGCAGAAAGCAGAAACACTTACATTAGAATAACTCAAGAAAAAAGGTTCTAAAGTTATTTTAAAAAAAGTCCAGAAGATATTTGGACAGTAGCTCTCATGGCTTCGGTATAAATATTTTCAATGAGAAATCATTTCATGTTATTTCTATTTAATTGTGTGAGAGAAAGATAGAATACCAATCAAATACTAAACATGCCTCCTCAAGCTAAAACGGGCAGTACCAAACTGTAAACGAAAGCGAACAGGATGACATTTGTGGATATCACGGGGATATGCTCCAGATCTTAGGATGATGTGACAATTGGCAATGGCATTTATGGTTTGTCGTTTCACAGGGTTTTCGACAAAGTTGGGCTTTACGGGCGAGGTGGTCCGACATGTGCGGATCGGACCGGTAGTGACTAAAATGGTCGAACAAAGTGGGCCAAAAATAGAGGATGTAGGCAAGTGAGGATCCCAATGCACTTGGTCTCATAATTTTGGAGCCTCAAGCAAAAGTTCTATTCGTTTTAAATTTCCGAAGGTTTGAATTTGTGGCTTGAAATTGGCTAAGTCCTGTGGCGGTCCGACCGGCTCACAGGAGCGGTCCGAACGTTGAGGCGTCCGGCCGGCTCACGGAGCGGTCGGACCGTTTCCACTATGAACGTCGACCAACCGTGGTGATGTTGTTTTGTTAGGTCAAGCTCATTAGTTTCATGGCATATGTATTGCATGATGCATGTTTTGACTAACATGGGTCAAGTTGTGAAGAACTTGTTCCCGAAATTCGTGTTTGCTTGTCTATGGTTGTGCAGGTTGCTTGGTGATCAACGACGGTCAACGGCGAGGAAGATCGGGACTAGGCTTGGAGAAGTGAGGTCCGAACGATCGGCGATCTTTGGGTGAGGTCAATGACTCAAGCGTGACGCAAGATGGACAAGGGTGACCTATTAGCAAATCTAAGGCGCAAGATGGCGCTAGGTGAAGCTGTTTAGGTCAAAAGGTTAAAGACGACGCTTTGCGAAGCGTGCGTGTGTAACCCGTTTGTTAGTGGGCCTTAACGGGAGCCCAATAGAGTCAAACCCTAGAAGTTCTAGGCCTCCACTATAAATAGGTGGGGGTGGTGGCTGCACCACGTCTCTCTCACCTCTTTGATGTTTCAAAACCCTAATTGTCTTAGGGGGAGTTGAGGTGGAGGCTAGTGCTCTTGATGGTTTGAGGTGATTTTCGTGATCTTGGATTGACCACTGATCCATGATGGTGTGGGTGTAATCCAACAACAATCACATTCTTAATCTACGCAAGGTTTGCTTGAGATAAGTCTTTTTTGTTCTTGCTTTCATTATCGTGATTTTAGGGCTTTCTTTGATCCACGAGTTTTTGATTGATTCTTTCACGTGAATTAGCTTGCTGTGATATGTGTGAACCTATCTAGGATCATCTTGATCATCAATCACTCACGAACAAGCATTAGGATCAAGTTTTCGTTCTTACCCGGTTTTAGACCTTCTCTTACTCAATTGACAACTGTTCAGGATCTAGCCAAGAATTATCATAATATTCGATTGGAATAGGTTCTCAATAGCATAGAGAAGGTGTGGGCAAAGTTTCGTGAAGTTTGGAGTTGAGAATCAAAAGTTAGACCTAATTGCAACTTCGTCATCGGGTTGTTTTTACTGTTTCAGATCTGTTTGAGTCTCACGGTCGATCGCCTCACCACCGGTCCGATCGATTTGGCGGTCCGATCACGCAGATAACAACGGTCCGACCGCCAGGAAATCGGTCCGACCGGTCAAGTCCAGAGGTCAGACCGCCAGTGCACTGTGTTGCTTTAATCTTTGATGATTTTGTCATATTGCTTAGGGGATTAATTTGAATTCAATACTAGTCTTCCGCTGTACTGGTATATTGATCTTCATAGCTTCTTAATAGCTATTGGAGTGAAATTGTGTTGAATTCATAATTTGTGAAAAAGTGAGCGTGCTTCTATTCAACCCCCTCTAGTCGCCTTTTCGGTCCAACAACATTGTTTGTAAATGCTGTAAGCTGTTTATCTGTCACCACCAATTCCAAAGTGGCCCAAACTTTAGACGGTGAATTGAAGAGGTTAGTGAAGGACGCTATCTTCTTAAGAGGTTAGTGTGGCACTATTCTAAAATCTAAATACAGGTCTATTAGGTTACATACTAGATAGATCGTATACAAGGATCATGTAAGTGTAAGCATCCCCTCTCGGCCTTTTAAGTTCTCACTACTAGGAGGGGTGACCAACCGAATACTGGTTACCATTTCTTTTTAAGAACAACGCCAGGTCACTAGCTGGCTAGAACGCCATGTCTAACAGTGTAAGCACCATTTGGATAATCAATGTAGTAAAAGGTTTTGCTTGCGATGCAGTCATGTATATGGCCACACGGGCCTCTTCCCAGTGACAGCAAAAATTTCATCATTTATAGTCTACAGAGCTCCTGAAACTAGCAATGCATATCAAGTACGTACCATACCTAGCTCAATCCATACCGTTTGCACCAGATTTCATAATATATTAGATAACAATATAAAGACAACAGCAAGTGTTTTCCTCTGTGTGTGGTAATCCCCATTTTGACGTCGGGAAATAATCGGCGCCGATGGTTCCAACTCCCCACTTAAATTCCAATATACTCTCAATCTACATATCGATCGTATTCTTCGAGAAGAAAATGTAGAGCATCTGAATTGTGAACAGATCAACACAGGCGCATCACACCATTCCTACGGTTGTAACCCAATTACCCTAGACACCGGATTCGCTATAGAACCTACAAACCGTGAACTGGATTCGTCGAACTCAAACTGGGTTTAGGGTACAGTTCGTATTTGCACCGGAAATTAGAAGAAAAAAATGACGAAGTATGACCCTGAATCCCGTACCGCGAACTGCGTTTCTGGTAACTATACCCTCCACTAACACAGTTCATAAGCAAAGATTGCCGCATTCCATAAGGAAACAAGGTAAACTAAATGCAATTGAGATAACTGGTACTACTTAAAGCAACAACGCTCCATACACCGCACCCGTAGATCGTATAATCTGATCTATAAAAACGACGCAAGAAGATAAGAGCTCCTCACCTCCGGCGGCGGAGGCGGCGAGGACACAGAGTGCCACCAGAGAGACCATCCCGCGGGCCCCCGCCATCCCCCAGCCCGATCCGAGTCGATACGCAAGAGCAGCCAGGGGCACTGGCCTCCCCAAAATCACGATAAACACATGGATAAAATCCAAAACAAAAACACAGAAATTACAAGGGGTAAACGAGGGGTCTGTGGACGGAGGCGGCGGTTAATCCCGCGAGAAAAAACCGCACCGTTTCCTCTCGGCTTCTAACGCCGGCGAAGCATCCCCCTCTCCTCCGCTGGAGAGTCGGTTCGTGCGACTGCGAGGGCGAGGAGGCGAAAGGGTGTGCGCGCGGGCCCAAGTGAAAACAAAGCGGCGGGCCCGTAGCAAGTGAGCCGGGCCGACGCGCCGGCCCAAAGCTGGGTAGACTGGGCCGTCATCTAGAGAGGTGGGTCAGACAGCAAGGCTAGGACGAGATACAATAGATCAAACTTCAAAGAAGGCCATCCAATGTTTGTGTTGGTCGGAGATTGCGTTTGTGCCACTGAAAATATTTTCTTTAAAAGAATCCAATAAATTGAGGCTCGGCCCAACCTGATCCTGGCATTAGGTCCGATACATACCAATGCTGGCATGCGCCTCACTTGTATTCCTCCTCCTCAACCGACACCACCGATAAAATGCATATATTGAAAGGTTATATAAATTTATGAAAGTCACAGGTAACCAATTAGCAGATAGAAAAAAGGTTGCATTAGGTGGTGTGCTAATTAGAAAGTATGATTGTATGAATCATATGGTACAATTACGAAAATATGACAAATGCATCATCACATTTACCGGTGGTGGCAATCACACAGGCAGAGTATTCATTTTTATATCACTGAATAAATTCAATTGTTGAAGGTCTTGTTGGCAAGCGCTGATATTTGAGCTATGGACATCATTTTCTTCCACTAGCTTGTATTCAAGGCCTTTTAATTTTTTGTGCAGTTCTCTGCAGCTGCAAGCGTCCTTCGAACCGCTCGCACACACATCCCAATAAAATATTTCATCAAACACTTTCAATATTAAGTCATGTTAGCTTGCTGGGATCAAACTCATGAGTTAATGAATTAATACCATGTTAGTTTTTGTATCGTTTCAATCCAAATTGGAAGCAAATGCACAATCATTGTAGGAGCTAGTGAAATTAACAATTCATAAATTTTCACAACAAGTTTATTGAGAGTTAACCCGACTGAATACGAGCATATGACATGGCCACACGGAGAGGTAAAGATAGGGAGAGGGGGTTGTATCTCATTATAAGCCTTCCAGTTGTGCCTGCCTTTGTCCTGCTGCGCCTGCTCTGCATGCACCCTCGACCTGCTGTGCTTGCGTCGCGTGTGGCCTTCGCCTTCGGCTAGCCGCGCTTGCGCCGTATATCCCTCGTCCTCGGCCTGCCTGCTGCTAACGCCATGCAGCCCGTGCTGCTCCTGCCTGACCACCACATGCTTTCTGCCATTGAGAGAAAGGAGAGCGGAGTGAGATTAGATGTCGAGGAAAGGTAAGAGCGATCAGGTAAGAAAATAATAAGTAAGATATTTTATCGAGCGACTGATGGGCAGTGAAACAGCGAGTTGTCGGGCTGATTTGGGGTCGTAAGCCTAGAGCTTCACAGAGCCCGCCAACTTCATGACATCAAGGATGGAGGAGCTCGAGCTCGCCTGTGGAGTACAGGAAGCAACTGCAACGGTGTAGGTCTAGGAACAGCGTGAGGGTGGCAAGCACTGCGTCGTGATGCTTTGACGACGATGGCAAACACGACATTGATGGTAGAGGGCGTACGCGAGGGCGGTGTTGGGGGCGGGGTGGTAGGCAAACGAATCGCGTTGGGAGGGCCTGTCACGCATGGAAATAATCATAGGAGAGAGGATAGAGAAAACGTGAGGGCGCGCGAGATGAGGGCCCAGCAGTCGGCGGAAGGGGTGAGAAGAGATAGAGCCGCGCAGGGATAGAGAGGGCGGGCGTGCACTTGTGAGAAGGGAGAGGGGAAGAAGAACGTATCACTCACCACTACTAAAATCTTTTTAAGTAGTAAATATATTTTTACTTTGGACCATGTAATTTTACCATAATTTTACTTTGAACCACACTTCACAAATCTTTTCACTTTGCACTACCTTTTCTTACCATGTGTTGCACTTTACACCTGGGTAAGTATTTGACCGCCTTCTTCGGTGCTCACTGACGTTGAACGTCGACGTGGGAGGTGTCGGCGAGGCACGAGATGAAAAGATGGGAGGTAGATGGAGCTACGAAATTGGTTGAAAGCGGAGAAGAATAGGCAGAGCATCGCCAGCGGAGGCCATTGCAACGGCGGCGATAACAAAACGGCTATCTTTCTCTATTTTTCGGGTTATTACCACCTCGTTGGCCGTGCCTCACTGTCGGGAAGCTCCCTGCACGTCTTTCATGTTTCCCTCTCGCTGACAGGATATTTCTCTGGTGCAAAGTAAAATAAAAAGCAAGATGATGTAGTGCAAAATAAAAATATTTACTAAGAATGGTACGCGGTGAAACCATGCTAATACTGTCCATCTTCATTTGATAGAAAAAAACACACACTAACACAATATTTTACAGACGCGTCGACCGTCGGCCAAACGCACTTGCCCTACAAAGTTAAACTACTCTATTGCAGAATTTAGACGACCGGCAACCCAACGACAGGAACTCTGCTTATCCTCTGCGGGAACACCACATGAGTTTAAAGAAAAAGCTAGAAAGGACAAGTTGTATAAAGGCCACGGATTAGACGTCTGTTGTGGGAGTTTACAATAGAAAAACTAGTACTAAGACATGGCAAGAAGTATATATAACACAATGCTCCGATTGAATTTATTGCAATCAGCATCGAATGTTTAAAGGGGGTTGGACGATTAATAAATGTAGATTAGACTGGGCAGCCTATCGAACTGTGGTTTCAATAGAATGGTTTGGTGTTCTCAAAGGCCTTGTACAATCATTACCCTAACTGTGCATAAATATTAATGATTTCCCGTCACACTAATATAGATATATTTCATACATTTATTTTCTATTTAGCCTCGGATGTCTTCTCTACATGTGTTTAGTATTGTCTATATAGTTGAAAATCAAGCAAAAGACAATATTTTTCCATACAAATTCTTTTCTTCTTGACAATTGAGCAATAACTTAGTGCTGGAGACATGGGAACACCTAGCCTTTTGGGTTTGATCCCTGGATCGATCCAGTGTGTCTCGCCTAATTAATTTGGGTACATACGTGTGCAAGACCCATCTTTTAGTGACGCCTTAAGACTTCCAAATTTCCTTACGTGTGCAAGGGATACATGTGTATGTGTGTTCGTGCGTGTAGTGCGTGGTAGGTATGAGTGTGGTGTGCGTTCACCTTGTATCCTCTTAAAACATGCTTTCCCTTGTTTCTATTTTTGTTTTCGTTACAAAAAAAACTCTTCTCTATTTGGGCTCGGAAAGACGCCCAAGTGAGACGTATATGGGTCGGGGTTTTTTTTCACATGTGGACTATTTAGGCTAAATTATTATTTTTACTTTAATTTCCTTCTTATCTTTTAATCTTAAAACACATCCATTATCTCTTATCTTTTGAGTTTAAATAGGTTGCCTAATAACATCTAATAGTTGTGATTTTTAATCATAAGTTGGGTCCACCAAATTAATATCCAGATTTCTTTTTTGAGAATTTCCGGCATGTGTTTATTTTTCTTGTAGCATCCAGTGGTCGTGATCTATCAATCATAATTAGGATTTTTTTTTGTGAGCATTTCTAGGCTATTTATATTTTTTTTCTTAGTAGTTGTAAACCAACTGTCATCGACTTTTAGTATATAATAAATCTGAGTCGTTATAACTTGGGTCCATGAGATAGATGGCTAGATCTATCTGGTTAACACGACAGCTTCCTCGTAGTGCCTAATTAGTATAGGTTTAATTTTTAAAATATTTTTGGAATTTAGGTTTCAAATTCATTTACAAATCAAATCTGTAATCATCCTTTAAATTTTATTATGAATTTGCATGTTTTTGGACAATACTTGCAATGGATTTCATTTTGGTTTTAAGTTGGAATTCGTGTAAAAACCCTATTTCTATTTTGTTTTTAATTATTATTATAAAATTTAGTTTTATAGAGATTTACTTTGGAATTTGTATGTAAATCAAATTTCTATTTTTTTTTCCTTCCGAATGTTAGTTCATTTGGATTGTAGTTGACATGATTTTTTTTAGTTTGCTGATTTTTATTTAATTATTATTCCCAATTTTCCCAATTTTAGTTATTTATGGATGTTAGTTTGGAAGTGGTATGGAAATCAATTTGCTAATTTTTATTTATTTATTATTTCAAATTTGTCTTAGTTTGGATTGTTCTTGACATGGACTCTTTCTTTTAATCTGAACCGTTATAACTCGGGTCCGCCAGATAAATGGCTATATCTTTTCTCTAAGTGTATAATGAGTACAAATATAGATAAATTCTTATATCTCTAAGTTAACTATCAAATCCAAGTCTTTAAAATTAGGACAACCAAATTAAAGGTCAGATGTTTTGCTTTTTTATAAGATTTTTTTTAGCATATTTCTCTTTTTTTCTTAGCAACTCTAAAAAAACTGCCATAGACTTTTAGTGGATAATAGATTGTAACTCTCGATTGGACTTTAATATGGTCAACATACAGCAATACATAGGAATCCAAGTGGGCAATGCACGCAAGCTGCAGGTGCAGGAGGGACCCCAACTGATTGATCGATCCAAAGGCAATTTAGTTGCTGGGAAAACGAGATGCCACCGAAAGTGGTTAGACGAGGGAGGGAGGTCACCCTCTGCGATTCATGGGAGCTTTAGGTTGTTGCAGTGAGCATGTCCTTGTCTAGCCTTTACCTCGGAACAACTTCATTTGTGCCCTCTGCGATCTGCATGCCTGTGCTTACGCTTATGCTCACCTGAAGCGTTTGGTGGGTTAAGTGGAGCTGCTGTCCAGTGCTGTGCTGCTAACCGTGCACTGGAACGAGCAACAAGGACGACCATCCGACATTCTATATATCTATATATCTATCTGTTATTTTATTATTAAAGTAGAGTTTAGAAAATCATCATGTTCACTCATGAGAGTTAGAAATTCAAAATGAGGAAAATAAACACTGTTGATCGTGGTGAGTACAAATTATAACAGTCTATATTATAAGAAATAGTCCATGTCAAGTACAATCAAATTGAAATTCAGAATAAAAATAAAATAAAATTAGTAATTTGATTTCGAAACGAATTCGGAAATAAAATTCCAAAATAACTATAATTCAGAATAAAAAACAATAAAGTAGCAACTTGATTTCGATATGAATCTATCTATCTCAAAAGAAGCCTATGCGTTCACTCTTAAGGGCTAGAAATCCCCATATTAATCGGAGAAAAAAAAGATAAAGATCAACACTATTTATCGTGGTGAGTCTAGATTATAAGAAAGAGTCCATGTCAAGTATAATAAAACTAAAATTCAGAATAAAATAAAATAAAATTAGCAATTTGATTTCGTTATGAATTAAAAAAAATCCCTAAATAACTATAATTTGGAATAAAAAAAATAAAAAAAGGCAATTAGATCTGTATATGAAATCCAACAAAAACATTATAAATTTTTTGGAGTAAACAATACCTAAAAATTCGGAATAGAAATACAATAAATTAGCAATTTGATTCCAACACAAATTCGATAATAAAATTCCTAATATAATCATAATTTCAAATAGAAATTAAATAAAAATAGTAATTGGATTTGTATACGAATTCAAAAGAAAATAAATGAAATTTGGAACATTTTTTTTACAATTTAATTTTCATACAAATTCCAAAGTAAAATCCCCAAATAACTAAAATTGAGAACAAATTAAATAAAAATAGCAATTTGATTTGTATATGTACTCCATTAAAAACAACTAAAATTTTGAATAAAAATAAATGTTATAACGAGGATAATACGAATTGTGTCGGAGGAAATGCAAAAGAAGACACCACGTTTGTTCTCAAGAGCTAGAAATTCTCACGTTGATAGGAGAGAAAAATAGAAACATCTACACCGTTGATCGAGATGGGTTAAGATTATAATGATCTAGATTAAAACAAATAGTACATATCAAGTATATAAAACTGAAATTCGAAAGAAAAAATATAATAAAATTACCAAATTGGTTTCCATGTGAATTCCTAAGTGAAATCCCTAAATAATTAGAATTTGGAATAAAATTAAACAAAAAATCACAATTAGATTTGTATATGAAATCCAACCAAAAAATAACTGAAATTCGAAATAAAAATACAATAAAACTAGCAATATGATTTCGATACAAATTCCAAAGTAAAATACGAAAATACTATAATTCGAAATAAAAATTAAATAAAAATTAGCAATAGGATTTGTATGTGAATTCCAAGAAAAATTAACTGAACTTCATAATAGAAAAAATAAAAGAAAATTTGCAAATTGATTTCCATACAAATTCAAAAGTAAAATCCCTACAAAGATAAAATTTGGAATACATTAAATAAAATTAGCAATTTGATTTGTGTACAAACTCCAATAAAAAATAATTGAAATTTCAAATAAAAATTATAACGAGGGTAGTACGGATGGTATCGAGGAGAACACAAAAGTGTGCAATGGCCCCGATCATCCCGAAGAAGACATTGACCCACGGAAAGTGTAGAGTCGAGGCGTAGCAGCAGAGATGAGGAGAATATCGTGCTGCTCAACTTAGCCATTCGACAAGGACAATGTCGTGCTACTCGCTGGAGCTGTCCAGGAGAAAGTCTAGAGTAGAAGCAGCTTAGGGTCCCGATAACAAGTGGTGCGTGTCGGCGTGGTGAGAGAAGTTGGTGGCCAAAGAAACTCGATGATGATGAAGCCTTAGAGAGAGGAGATGAAGTTTTGCATTGAAGACGAGCTATGTGGCCTTTGTGTAGCTACGAGCGTGCGACCACTTGTGAGAGGCACGACGTCACAAGCGATGGTGAAAGGATTCTCTGTATCAGTGGCGGACCCAAGATTAAAATTTAGATGGGATAAGCTAATATGAGACAAGTCCGCAAAAAAAAAATCGAACCATCTTTTGCAACCAAAAATCATACATAAATAGAAGTAGAACATGGTGAAAACGTGAAATGCAATGGAAGAACCTTGGTGAAAAATGTTCATTTCTCCATTTCTTGCAAATCTACTGATCGACAAATGACAATTGATAAATCTAAATTTCACAACTCAAAATTGCATTTATTTTTCTTTTTACATAACTCGGTGACCAAGAGTTCCTTCAACTTCCAAGCCAATTTCTGAACTTTAAAAATGAATACGGACCGCCTCGAATACCACGACATTTAATGAGGGGTCTGCCCGATACGATTGCATCGGGAGTAAGCGTCTATACGACCAATTCATTTAAAAAGTTCGGGGGCTAACTTACGAGAATTAAAACCTCTATTTATTATTTAGTATATAGAGACCATACATCTTCATGGTCATAAACCCTAAAACTAACGACCTCACTGGTCGTAAGAATTCCAGAGGTTACATAGTACCCAATCTGGTCGGACATGGTTCCAAACTAAGTCTCCGACCAGTCAAATGCTCATAAGGCTTTGAACCGATGTCTGGATCTACGACCAGACATATGATTTACCGTGTGACGAATGGAACATGTGATATATATTCCATACAACGCGACATTACGATACTAAAGTACGGTTATATGACTCATGGACATATAACCGCACGACAGTTGATACATTATCAACAGACATCTCTCTCCGACCAGACGCGTTGCTTCCCGAACAGCCGTCTCCTCCAGAGATAATTGCCAACCCTTCATCAACTATGTAAGGAGGAATGCGGACTGAAGATGGAGAGGCCGGAATAGTGAAGATCATTTGGGAGACACCCTCAAGAGCCTTGTACTCCCGAATTAGTCTTTAGTATAAATTCTATACACCCTTTGTAATAGCCAGTTCAAAGAAATAAAGAGCAGTCTCACTACTTTCTAGAAGATATGCACCATTTTCCTCTTTTCATTTATATATTCATAAGATCGGCGATTTGATCGTCGACACTAGGGTTACCCCTCCCAGCCATCGCTGCTCTCGCCCCAGTGCCACCCCACTTGCTCGCCCGGCCCCATCTCCTTCCACACCATCCACGCTTCTGCTGCTCACTCCTCTTGCCTCGCCATGCCGCCTCGCCGTCTTATCCCACGTCGTCTGCTACGAAGGCACGACGATGAACGCGAAAGACTGAACCCTTCAACTCATCAGCGTAGATGTTGCACACTCGTAGGATGGCAAGACACGGAGACTCCTGGATCCCTTCATCGAAGATGATCCTACGAACGGTGTTGTTCATGGGACGACTAACCTTGGTATCCTCTCGAACATAGATCATCAGTCGACATAGCACACCACGACTCTGGCCATTTACCATCCAGTTGGCGCCTCAATAGAGTGGCCTCTCGAATCTTACAAGTGCTTGTAGAGTCTTCCACAACTCAGTAGTGAAAGCTCCGGTACACTCTCCATAGGTGTGAAATCATGCCAGCTAACAAAGACATGCAAAAGGTAAGAACCCAGCGGAGAGAATACTTTCAGCAATAGACGAGTCAAGAGAGACAAGAGGAGTCAAGCAATACATTGATCTTGCCAGTTAAATTTTTTGCTTTAGAAAATAGTTTTGAATTCTTAAGGATGACCGATCTAACTAAGGTCAAGACCTAAAGTCCATATGGTTCTTATACCACCTCTATCGGGACCCAAATATGCAAATCTGGACCCTCTGTGTATAATGCACTAGTTTAGGATCACACTAGAGCACACAATGTCAACATAGATGAATATCATTCCACACAAGATGAATATAAGAATAAACGACTAATTTAATTTATAAATAATGATTGTGACCTTATGGTCGAGTTTACACCTATTAAGCCACGCAGGGCTGACACTAATTAAAGAGACGGCAGCGGAACAAAAACAACTCTAGTGGAAACCCAACGACTTGCTACAAGCAACCGACTGTGATCAAGACTTAGCGATCATCCTCCTCGCAAAACTCCTCGAAAGCAGGTGAAGACTCATCCACTTTAGCTGAATGATTGCAGCAAGAATAAGTACCCTGAGTACTCAACAAGTTATACCATAGAATACAATTATAGATGATGGTTTATTCCAAAGGAAATGACTTCTTTGGTTATTTTGCAAAAAAACAACATTTGTAATTGAATACAAATAATAGATTAAAAGTGTAATTTAAATGAATAAACAAAAATAGTTTAACAAAAAATTTCACAAAGGACACGAAGCCTAATCAATATCTTTCACACAGTCATATGAGTTTAACCACACAACTATCCCTTCCCAAGTGTTTTTAATAAAAATCTACCCCTCGTGTGTCCGTGACCGCCGACGCGGCTATTCGAATAGATTGATTAACACTTTGTAGAGGTTTGTACACTTTACCCACAAGATATAACATGTGTAGCTAGCACCAATCATAACAAAACCTTTTCGAAACTTTATTTAACAATTGACCCTCCAGTTGTGCAATACTAACGGACCAAACCCCCACACAGATTTGTGGTCTATCACACATCGTTGGAACTGGCTACGGCAAACCGCTCATAAATTTTAATCGTAACCCGGACATAATCACACCTCCACCCTATCACACAGCTTAGCCTATCTGCCTGAATAATCAATGTCAAGGCTCCGTAGGTTACTAAGTTAGGCATATCCCATACCAAGCATGTGATCGTACAGTTATGGCTCAATTCAATGACACACAAAGTTAAGTCCTTAATTGACCAAGGCGGGACTGTCAATTACTACTAACTATCACATTCATATTTCTCCAAGCGCACATAGCTCCACCATATCACAATTCCATCCACTTACCTCGGTCTAAATCTTTTTTCCACCCTGTTGGTTAAGTGCAATACACGTCATCAACGAGTAACAACATACTGCATACAAATTTCTATAAATTATTCCATATTCACTTAGTCAAGTTTAGTTTTGCAACGCAAGATGATGTCAATAACCGGTCGCATGACTAAGCAGACTATTTGTATCTAACAAACCCACGTTGGTGCTATAATGATACCAACTAATAATCAACCAAACTAGGGTGATAAAATATCAAGGTAATACAATGAGCAAGGTGGATATATACAAATAGGTGTATAGCTAATTCCAAAGTATTTAAAGAATTAAATACTTAAAATAACATGCAATAGTTCGAATCAAAGTAATTTTTGAAAAAACTGGGTTCAATATGGTCAAAAGTACAACTTTCCTTGAAATAAGTCTTGGTACTGGTCTTGAGCTTGATCAACTCCTCCTTCCTCGAAAGCACCCGAAGTATCAATGTGTAATCGTAAACGAAAGCGAAAACTTGAATAAATACAAAACAGAGCAACAAATAAACTCCAAAAATTAAATAAAAAACTCAGGATGGTAGATCTTGAATTTAAATGAATTTAAAAACTTAGATGAATTCAATTAAAATTCGTACTAGAAAGAACAGATTATCAGAAGATTTAACCTTGGATTGATCGGTGGATCACCAATCTGTTACTGCCTGGTTTACCTTACGTAGCAAAAGGAAAAAGGTATGCATTGATCCTTTTATAGGGGGCGATCCTAGATAAGCAGGAATGGATGCTTCCATCCATAATGCTGGTCATATTGTGCGGGCCCAGACTATGGCCTGGAGAGAGAGAGGGGGGTAGAGGAATGGCATCACTTTGCGTGTATCCGTGTGTGTGTGTGTGTGTGAGTGAGAGAGAGAGAGAGAGAGAGAGAGAGAGAGAGAGAGAGAGAGATTTGCGTGTATCCATGTGCTAAGGAGCCTCAATAATGAGCTCGCACTCGGTCACTAGCCCACCAGACGCTGCCCATGCTAACAACTCTCGCGCCACCGTCTAAAAACATTCGCCGACAATCCCCGATACCACGGTCACGGCACCTAACCCGTCCTTTGTACTGGTACTACAATCCCCCCTTCACCGGGTGGAAACGTCAAAGCCCCCTCGCTCTCTCTCTCTCTCTTGTCGTTCCTCCTAACGTCTCACCAGCAGGTAGCAGCAGAGTAGTACAGCCACTACGCCCGGGGACGGAGACAACCGCTCGTGCTCCATGCAACCCCTTTCACACGAGTATGAATATGCTAGATAAAAATAGCAACAAAATTTTATTTAGTCCCCTTGGATTTTTTAAAAAAATGTTAGTAATTAGCCGTCCCGATGTATTTTCCTGCTCCCTCGCTGACTATGCCCGACCCGCTAGATCGCTTTCGAAAATAGGATATAATTGTAGCAGGAGCTAGATATGCACCAGCAGGCAGCCAGGGACGTGCATTTAATAAAATATAGATTTGGGAATTGGAGGGCAAAAGGACCTGGCCCCGTGACGACTACTACTGCTCTCTCTGTCTCATCGCTGCCACCAGAAAGAAACCCAACCACAAACCCGGGAAAAAAGAGAACAGCAGCAGCGGCAGAGGAGCAGAGAGAGAGAGAGAGAGAGAGAGAGGAGGACGAAGAGGCCGGGCAGAAGCTGAAGAGCATGGAGGTCGACAAGCTGGAGAACGGCGGCGCCGGCGCTGGCGGCGACAGTCCGCACCCGCCGCGGCCCGCCGTCAAGTACCACGGCTGGAAGGCCATGCCCTTCATCATAGGTAACGTACGCTCGTTTCGTTGCCGGTGCGATTTGATCGCATATTCGCATGCGACTGCGAGAGAAGACGAAGTGATTGATCGATTTGTTGTGGGTGCGCGCGCGCGTGATTGTGGCAGGGAACGAGACGTTCGAGAAGCTGGGGACGCTGGGCACGTCGGCGAACCTGCTGGTGTACCTGACGCAGGTGTTCCACATGGGGAGCGTGGACGCGGCGACGCTGCTCAACGGGCTCAACGGCACCACCAGCCTCGCCCCCATCATCGGCGCCTTCCTCTCCGACGCCTACCTCGGCCGCTACCTGGCGCTCGCCATCGCCTCCGTCGCCTCCCTCATCGTGAGTGCTCCAGTATTCACTACCTCCTGTAGCACCTTGTGATGATTGTCGGTTTCTTGCTTCTTGCCGCGACGAGAAATTACCATGCGCGCATTGATTCGCCTCCAAGTTTGGAAGCTGCTTGAGGCGGATGTTGGGTGCTAGCTTGATTTTCGGGGCGGGAATTCGGGATAGTAATTTCCTTTCTCGGATTCAGATTCAGTTTTCTTGGGACTGTATTTGGAGACGGGGTTGGACTGCGCCTCAACTCTCTCTCTCTCTCTCTCTCTCTCTCTCTTTTGCGTCGGAGATGATGGGCGGCACATGGGGCGAGGAACCACGTGCTCTCAATTTTTGTTTCTTTTTATCGCAAATGTGGATTAGTAGATGCAAATCTGCAGTTTGAACGGTGACACAGTGATGTTAGGAGCTTGGCTGAAGTTTCAGGCCATTTATTAGTTGGCTGGGTGGTCCAGACCCGCACATCGATCGAGCTCGTACCAAGATCAGACGGCTCGCAATTTAAGAGTTGTTTTTCAGGATTACATTATGTTAAGAGGTGTAACGTCAAATGTCTGTAAGTCTTAACACGTAGAACACTGAGATGATACAAAGGAGAGAGAGTGCATAGAGAATTATGTCGTCTCTCATGCAGTAGTAGTCGACTGTAACACGATAAATAAAATATATTATACATGAACGAGTTATCTACAGAGACATGTAAAAAGACAATCTATTCTAGGAACTATCTTTAGTTGGAGGAATATTATAGACAATAGTTGTCTATACTATTATAAATACCCTTATTCTCCAGAGTAGATCACCTACCAATCTTAAATTGTCAGCAGCAAAAAAAATTCTACAAAGAAAAAGACCTTGTATGTTGTAGGCAACAACCAACAACTGACCATCTTAAGAAGACGCTCTGTTCTCTTTCTTCGTTATTGACGAATTCAACTTACGGCTTCCACAATTTTGTTTAAAAAAGCATAAATAAGTAAATAAAAGCTACAAAAGAGTAGATCCCATATCATAATGCATCTTTGCTGAATTGGACGGAGCTAAGATATCGTGGTGTCAATTGTCTGTAAGTTTTCTCACGTAGGATACAAGATGGTGTGGATGAGAGAGTGCGAACATAGAGAATTGGATCGTTTCTTGTATAGTAGTCGACTGTAATACGAGAAACAAGATACATTGTACATGGAGAAACCGTCTATAGATACCTGTAAGAAAACAACATATTATAGGAGCTGTCTTTAGCGCTGTTGTAGATAACGTGGATATGTACTATATACAACAGTTGTCTATAAGAATTGTACATTCCCTAATGCATAAATCAGCAAGATAAGTAAGGTTTATTAACCTGCCAGCCAGCCAGCCAGCCAACCAACACGCGTTGATAGGCCTGATCTATCTGTACACTAATCCACTTGCGTAATGACGCTTTCCTAAAGAGGCGCCTGGTGTCCTGCCTCGCCATGTCTCCTTTCTACAAAGCGCACTTTATAGCTAGCAGAGCGGCGTTGTAGCTCATGATTAGCGCTCCACTAACCCGTGCTGTAATGCCCTAATCGCCTTCTACGTACATGGCCTGACTAATTGGGGACTGATGATTGTTTCTTCATGTGCAGTCATGCACACACTACTACAGAACAGACCTTTGGTCCCGGGCCTAAAGGGCCTCTAGTCCCGGGTATAGAGCCGGGACTAGAAAATCGGGACTAAATGTCTCACATTTAGTCCCGGGTCCCAGGCCCGGGACTAAAGGCCGACCTACCGGGACTAAAAGGTCCACTGGTCGTACATGCGAGGATGGCCTTTAATCCGGTTGGTATTACCAACGGGACTAAAGGTTTTTTTTCTTTTTGTTTCCATTTCAATTCATTATTGATTTTGGTTTTAAAATTACATTAGGTTTTCCAATGCGTATTCTTCATTGCTAATATATGTATACGCCACATATAATTTAGTTTGGAATATTATTACACACAAATAAAGTATGAAACTATATATATTATGGAGCTATATATATATATATATATATATATATATATATATATATATATATATATGCACATAAAATTTACAACATTATTCATGCATTCTTAGTATTTACAACACAAATGTTGTTCTCCACTTAAATATCATACAAATGTTAGTCTGGTTTGGCTTCAATTGTTCATCAGGTTAAAGTAGAACTCGGTCTAGGGCTTGAGGACATGCTCATTAAGAAATCTCGCGATTGTCTCTTGAATTCCTTTGAGGCGGTCCATATCCAACACCTGTTCCTTCAACCATATCTCCTTCAATTTGCATTAAACGAAATAAGTATTAATATACATAAGATTTATTTAATAGCAACAAATAAATAAAATAGATTTATTATATATACTTGTTACGTACTTTCTGCATCTGTAGATGGGTTCTTTTTGCATACACCATGAGGAACTCGCAAACGTAGTATCCACACAAATTGTTGCCTGGTGGCTGCCGTAGAACCCACTGTACGATATAAAAAGATAACTCTCGTCATCCCGCGCGTAGCTGAAGCATGATAAGGCAAAGATGCGGGAGCTAGTACAACTTACATCCGATCGGTGTGGATCAGGAAGTGGCGCTTTCAGATCCGGACGGTGTAGTTGAACGAACCAAGCCCAAACCCTGCCCAATAATTGGATCGTTAATTAACTATTGCAAAGTTAAAGAGCAGGAATAAATATTTAAAGATCGAAGTTACCCCTGGATAATGTCTATCATATCTTGGTAATCTTCCTGCGGTTTTCTCAACGAGTCATAGATTAGCAAATGACCGTCGGAGAGATCGAGGACAATCAGTATCCAGTGAAAGCTGCATTTGTTTATAGAGTCAACATATATATCTTTATGTTGGATTGAGTAAGTAAAGTAAAATGTGCACACGATAACAACACTCACCCAAAGTTGTAGGGAAGAGTATAAATCTTTTGTTCTTTTGGTTGATCAAGAACCTCGGAAATTCCTCTCCGTTTGAGGTCTCCATTGATCGTAGGAGTGTTTGGGTCCTTGAATACGATATATGGATCAACGAAACCAATGTTCTTGTCGTTTCTACGTGTGAGGTCTCTCATCATGTCTCTGCATATGTATAGACATGCTAGCTAGTGTGAGGATAATTACTTATACATATACATATGCTAGAGTGAGATTATTAAAAGAAAGAATCACGTCTGATGCACAAAAGCGGTGATGAGAGATTTGTCTAGAGCGTTCATGTGGCATAGTTGGTGTAACTCATTAAATCGAACCATTATAATGTCATCGCCACTAAGTAATGATGGTTTCTAATTTTGACGCAAATATAGTCATCCGCTTTTCTGCGACACGCGCCATGTACCACTTGTTTAACAAGTACATTTGTGTACGGTTCGATGAGCTTCTCGTGGTTGTATAGACTCTTGCCATATACATATTCCTTCTTCCAATAATCAACTTCCGAGCACTTTTGATGTGTGCTCACGAGCATTGGGAAATGCTTAGACCATTTCATGAAAAATTCATCAAGTTGATCCAAATGCACATTTCAGTATATCTGTTCTAGCACGCTCGTGTTTGAACCATATTCATTCCCAATAACTAGCGGGGGCATCGATTGTTGTGATTGTTCCCCGAGCCGCAACACCCTTCCGTGCTATCTTCTCTTTCTTCTTCGCCTCCTCAATTGACTTGGTGAGAGTGCGGTCATAGTCCGATAGTGGCGAATCCTTACGAGCATGACGTAACTTTTTCTCGTGGCGCCCACCTTTGCCTTAGAACTTCGACGCACGAAGAAGTACGGCTTCGTGGTTTCGTTCGCTTCACTTTTAGCCTTGACTTTCGCAAGAAACCGCCCATCATCTTTTATCAAGCATCTATTTCTCGGCGATCTTCTCATAGGAAAGTTTCGTCGTCTTAGAAATAGTGGTGTTCTCCCCGAGGCTTTCTTCTTCGCGGCGGTGGGGCCAACGCTTCGTTTGTGTGTGCGCATCTTCTTTGGCAGAGGGTCACGGTGTCGGCGTTGGAGCCCGTGGAGGCGATGGGGCGATGGCGGCGTTGGAGCCCGCCGTGGAGGCGATGGGCGGCCGTGTCGGCGTTGGAGCCCGCCGTGGAGGCGATGGAGCGGCCGGTGGCGTTGGAGCCCGCCGTGGAGGAGATGGGGCGATGGCGGCGTTGGAGCCCGCCGTGGAGGCGATGGGCGGCCGGTGTCGGCGTTGGAGCCCGTCGTGCAGGCGATGGGGCCGGTGGGGATGCAGCCGTGTCTTCCACTTCATTGTCATCGCCCGCAACACTGTGACCAGGTGGTGAATGTATAATTGGACTTAGGTTGGGGGAGGTTCTGTTTGTGAAAACAACGTGGTATGAGTAAACCGTTATTTAAGCCAATACATAATT
This sequence comes from Hsuehochloa calcarea, assembly GCA_036346395.1. NCBI lineage: Eukaryota > Viridiplantae > Streptophyta > Magnoliopsida > Poales > Poaceae > Hsuehochloa > Hsuehochloa calcarea. The sequence continues at coordinate 15,603,534 of CM070598.1, forward strand.
AGTGAAAAAATGGTTCGTTCACTTTCATCCGCACTAGGGTTAAGTTGTTGAGGAGGAGGAGGTGACGCCTAGGAATAATGATATAGCGCTTGCGCCAACATATGAATGTCTTCTCCGCTTCTCCTAAAGTCTTCTCCCCATCACCTCCTTCAATGTCAAGAGGCACATTGCTTTTACCTTTCACAACTCTATCCACCGAGACGCTAGCATATCCAGGAGGTATTAATGCCCCATGGCATCTTGGTGTCTTCGTAGGGTCGTCGAGATACAACACCGATAGCCACCATGTGTGGCATTCCTCTCGAATGTGCACTCACATGTCGTGAGAGGATCGGTGATGTCATCCACGGGAAGCGCACCCTCGTCATCTTGAATCTTGGCACCTCCGTGGAAGCGCAATCTTTTCAAGCGATTAGGGGTGATGTTGACTCCGGCTCGATGCGCTTTGCCTTTGGATGGAACTTATCGCTATCTGCACTTGCCTTTTGATTTCGCATTCATTTTGGCTTCAAGTGTTTTTCTCGCTCTCTCGCTTCACGAGCCACTTCCCGTGACTCATGAACCATTTCTCCATCCTGCGCATCCGCTCGCCTCCTCGTACTTCTTTCTCTCGCGGCTTCTATAGGTGGCTTTGTCTTTAGGGAAAGCATGCTCCCACGACACCTCCCATAGCCTCTTGTTCGCCCACCGTGTTCGGTACTCTCCAGGCATATGTCACTCATCCTTATCTCTATTCGTTGCCACACTGCCACTCTCACCAAGCCTCGAGCATAAGCAAATCTTTCACGCTCTTTGGAGTTTTGCGCCATACACTATCTTTAGGTCTCTAGGTCCGAGCTTCCCATGACCAGAAAAACCAATACTTGCACGCTTCGGGCCAGTTGATTGATTCTCGTTCGATCCCTTGGCAAGAATCTCCGCTCCATTCTTTCCCACTTAGGAATGGCACTCCTGTAGCCACCGATCCCAAGTGATGGTGGTATTGCTTTGTTGGGCATTCTGCTGGTTCCTTCTCACCCGTGCCTCACCCTCTTCCGATGTCTTGAACTGCATAAACTCATCCCAAAACGGCCTCAACTTGACGTAGGCCTTAGTGTTGAAATCGCGCCGAGTTCTTCCCGATAAATGTGTTGTACAATTTCTTCTTCCAACACCGGAATTGTGTGGCCATCTTCTTCATAGCCCGTTCCTAACTCTCTCCTTCAAAGCTTCATCTTCTGTATCGAGCGCGAAATGTTGAAGGACATCTTGCCAAACTAGTGCCTTGTCACGATCAGAGACAAAACTAATATGAGAAGCAACTTTCTTTTGCTTCCATTCACGAGCATTAATCGGGATCCTGTCCCTTACAAGGTACCCACAGTGGCTGACAAATTTCTGTGCATGTGGTCCAAGTACTTTGCCTGTATCCTCCTCGAATTCCGAGAGAATGAACCGACCCTCCAACGGCTTCTTCGGGCCTCGTACATTTCTACTCTTCCCCGTTGTTGTCGTCGATCCAGAGGGCTACGAATGTAGAAACACAAAGATTTAAATAAATATATTTACACGACAAATGAAATTATTCTGAATTTCATGTATACATAAGAGATTGTAGATAGACCTCGCCAGCATTGTCTTGCTCATCTTCATAATCGGCAAAGTACTGACTCCCGTCATCTGCTTCTTGATTGTTGTCATCACCTTCGAATTGGGCACCTTGTAAGGCGTCATTGTTGATAATTTCCATCATGGCATCGTCCATGTTGTCATTCGGGTCGGCCATTTCTGCAAATATATGTGTAGGACGTTAGAACGGTTCGTGATCGGGTTATGATTTCGCATCAAGTGGCGTGCGGTTCGTGACATGCATCGACAAAAGAAAAACAAAAAGAGGGCTCGCCGCCGGGGGTTAGTGCTATAAAATTGAGTAAATAACCCCTTGTACTTACAATATCGGATCAAATCAAGTATAAATCTAAACGAGGTGGTTTATTTGTTGAGTTGTCTTCCTAGGTGGCAAGTGCGCTGATGTGGCAAGCAACAACACAGGTACATGCACAAGTCAGCGACAGAAGATCCAACCAACATAACCCAAAAACTCCCCCCCCCCTTCTCCCTTCTTCACAGTGGAGGGACCAAATATGTTTTTTTGTCCTTTAAAAATGTGGGCTTATTTGCTAGTATGTAAGTAATTATACAAAGCTAGTATATTTGGATCATTAAAGCTTGATTGAGTTTTAAAACATATCAAACACTGTTTTCAAGTACTTCTTTTGCGTTTTCAATGATGTTTTGTAGAACTTTGTATTGTTAACATGCAAACTTCACGCGACATACCTCCCTACACAATCTTGCCTAACAAAAGATTGTTGGAATATGTTACCATAGAGTCTACCGTGGCCTGCTTAGCCAAACTTTAACTTATTGGGTTATTATAGGTTGAAGCGGGTGCAAATGGATGGTTTCTTTTCTAGACGTTGGAAAACCGCATTCGTCAAATATAAGTCTGCGAATATAAGTTGGAACTGATATCGTCCAGCTTTACATCTTATAAACCGGAGCTATATACACAAACTAATGCACAAATCTACCGAGATGTACTACCAATTGTTGGGCTTAAATCAGAATATCTGTTAAATTACCAAGTACGTACTAACAGCATGCACATATGTTACTTCCACAAACACAAGAGCACTCAACTTAATTTATACAATAATATCCAGAATAGTGCATACAAGATCTATTACATTGCAAGAACATAAAACTACATTCAAGAACAGAATTGATCAATACATCCAGAATGTATAATGTAGCTAGACAAAACGATAGATTGCTCAATCATGAATTCAACAGAAAGATCCATACATCCATTTCTGAACTACTACATTTCTGAATCAATAATCCAGAATCCAGACATTTATGAATCCATGTACCTACACAAAATCATGCATTCTCAATCACAAAATTCATACAACACTAAACCGATCCACACGGGCATCAGGGGAGGGAGGCTCGGTGCACGGGCGGTTGGGCGCGGGCGTGAGGAAAAGAGAGGGAGAAAGCTAGGCACGGGAGAAGCGGAGGCTCACCGAGCGGTGGAGGGGTGCCGAGGAGGCGGCGATGGAGCCACGAGCGCGCGGGAGGAGCTTGGCGGCGCGACTGAGCGAGGAGGCGGCGCGAGGAGACGGCGAGGAAGACGGGGGCTCGGGTGCACGGGGTTGCTTGAGACGGCGAGGAAGGCGGGGTCGGGTGCACGGGGTTGCTTGAGACGGCGAGGAAGACGGGGCTCGGGTGCACGGGGTTGCTTGGCATCGAGGGTCCTTTAGTCCCAAAGCGGTATTAACCGGGACTAAAGACCTTTAGTCCGGTCAGAAACCACCGGGACTAAAGGTCGATCTTTAGTCCCGGCGGTATGACTAATCAGGACTAAAGGTCTTTAGTCCCGTTGTTATTACGGACCAGGACTAAAGATCGACCTTTAGTCCCAGTGGTTTTACTGCCCGAGTAAAGGTCTTTGAGGATATATTTTCCATACAGTTTTCACCTTTAGTCCCAAGCAGATTACTGGACCGACTAAAGGTCCCCACTATTCGATTCCGCCGATTTTCACAGTTTGGGTTTTGTATTAAGTTTATTTGTATAAATATGCTAATTCTTGTTAAATGCATAGTAAATTAAATACTAGGCATAAATTTTTAAAAATAATAGTTGCATTTCTTTTATCTTATTGACATTTCAAACGACTTTTATAGTGACCACAAGTGGGAAGTGAAGAGCCAACTATAAACAAAATGAAGGGCTCAAACCACAAGTCGGGAATTTCATTTGAAACGATAAAAACAAGAAAAATATGATAGAAACATCCGAAGTTACAATTATTACATAAAATCTCTAATACACACTATTTATTAAACATCACTATATATCAAGCGGGCACGATGGTGAACTTCTTCTTGACGTATGACCCTTGGTTATGATCATGCAGTAACCATGGAGTATCCTCGGCATTTAGCGGGATGCTTGGGTCTTTGGTCACCTGAAGGGCGGGATTCGGTCATCCCTTTCATAATCTTCCGACTTGTCCGACTTGTCCTCAATTCCCACGATGTTTCTTTTCCCGAAAGAACTATGTGGCGTTTTGGCTCATTGGTTGATTTGTCGTAGTTTTCCCTCTCTTGGGTTTTGTAGACATGTCTTTCACATAGAACACCGATTCACATCGTGAGAAGGACGAATGGTTCGTCTTTGTACCCAATATTGTTGAGGTCCTTTGTTGTCATTCCATACTCCTTGTCGATTGTTACCCCGCCTCGGTCATCTTCACCCATTCGCTTTGGAACAAAGGGACTTTAAAATTAGGTGCGTAGTCTAGTTCCCAAATCTCCTCTATGCGCCATAATATGTTTGCCTCTTTCCATTTGAGTGCATGGCATCTATGCGGACACCACTTGTTTTGGTTCGTGCTCCTTTTATCTTGGGCTACGGTGTAAAATGTATTTCCATTTATCTCGTACACTTTGTACGTGAGGATGTGCCACGATGGTTGCCTAGCCAACAAATACAGATTGCTCATCAATATTGTCATCACCACGACATTCTTTTCGCAACCAACCGTGAAAGTTTCCATGTGATGACGCCTAATCCAAGCTTCATTCTTCCCTCGGCGGGATCGAGGAACTCCTTGTGTACCTCGACATACGGCTCCACCACGGAGGAGTTTTGAAGAAGCTGTAGTGCGCTTTATTGAAATAATCGTCCCCGCATCGATATATGTTTTCTTCCCTAGTGTTCCCTTTCCACTAAGTCTCCCTCGTGTCGCGATTCGGGAACACCAATCGGGTCAAGGTCTGGAATGAAGTCAACAGAACTCAATGACCTCCTCGTCCCGTAGCCCTTGGCAATGCTTCCTTCCGGCCGAGCACGTTGGTGAACATATTTCTTGAGACTCCATGAACCTCTCAAAGGGAACATGTTGTGTAGGAACACAGACCGAGAATATTAATCTCCTTGACCGGGTGAACTAGGAGGTGTGTCATGATATTAAAGAAGGATGGAGGGAACACCAACTCAAAGTGACAAGACATTGAACCACATCATTCTCAGAGTAGCTAGTTCCATTGGATTGATTGCCTTCGAGAAATTGCATTGAGGAATGCACATAGCTTCACGGTGGCTGACGTACATGTGGAGGTAGAATTCCTCTTAAAGCAACCTAAGCAATTGCGTCATAAGCACGTGGCGCTCATGGGACTTTAAGTGTAGGAATTTCTTCTCCGCACATTTATTATACGCTTTATATTGGAGGAGAATCGGATGGGACCTTGATCTTTGTTTAGGCATTCAAACATGCTTTCCTTCTCTTCTTTGCTAAGAGTGAAGCTAGCGTGTCTTAAGTAATGGCGCCCATCGTCTGTCTTCTCTGGATGCAAAGTTGTCTCGTTCTTTCATCTACTGCAAGTCCTGCCGTGCTTCGAGTGAATCCTTAGACTTTCCATACACATCCATGAATCCTAGCGAGTTCACACAAAGATTCTTTGTCGGTGCATCACGTCGATCGCGTTGCGGACCTCTAGGACTTGCCAATAGGGTAGCTCCCAAAATATGGACTTCTTCTTCCACATGGGTGCGTGTCCTTAGCATCTTCGAACAGTTATTGCCTTGTCCCTTTCCAAAGACTACTTGCACATCCTTGACCATATCAAGTACATCCTCCCGATTCGGTTGCGAGGCTTTGTTCGTGTTTACGCCTTACCGTTAAAATGCTTGCCTTTCTTTCTTAGTTGGTGATTCATAGGAAGAAAACGACGATGGCCAAGGTACACGACCTTTCGACATTTTTTCAAATATATACTGTCAATGTCATCAAAACATTGTGTGCATGCATTGTATCCCTTGTTTGTCTGTCCTGAAAGATTACTTAGCGCAGGCCAATCATTGATTGTTACGAACAACAATGCTCGCAGGTCGAAGTGTTCCTGTTTGTACTCATCCCACACACGTACACCTGGTTTGCTCCATAAAAGAAGGAGTTCCTCAACTAATGGCCTCAGGTAGACATCGATGTCGTTGCCAGGTTGCCTCGGGCCTTGGATGAGCACCGGCATCATAATGAACTTCTGCTTCATGCATAACCATGGAGGAAGGTTGTAGATACATAGAGTAACATGCCAAGTGCTATGACTAGTGCTCTGGTCCCCAAAAGGATTCATACCATCCGTACTTAAAGCGAACCTTAGGTTTCTTGCGTCATCTGCAAACTCCGGGAATTCTCTGTCTATTGCTCTCCACTGGGACCCATCAGCAGGGTGTCTCAACATGTTGTCTACCTTACGGTCTTCTTTGTGCCATCGCGACAACTTTGCATGGTCCTTGTTTATGAACAGACGTTTCAGGCGTGGTATTATAGGAGCATACCACATAACCTTGGCAGGGATTTTCTTCCTGGGACGTTCTTCGCCCTCAACATCGCCAGGGTCATCTCGCCTGATCTTATACCGCGACGCTTTGCATACGGGGCATTCATCCAAATTCTCGTAGTCCTTGCCACGATACAGGATGCAGTCATTAGGACATGCATGTATCTTCTGGATTTCTAATCCCAAAGGCGACGACTGCTTTGCTTCAGACGTAGTGGCGTGCAATTCGTTAGGCGGAAGCATCTTTTTGGATCTTGAGAATTGCCCAAATGCCTTGTCGGATACACCATTACATGCCTTCCATTGTAGCAACTCGATGTTGTACCCAACTTTTTGCCCATCTTGGCGGGACGGTATAGTAATTTCTTGTGATCCTCTAGCATGCGGTCAAACTTAGCCTTCTCCTTTTCACTTTCGCAATCTCTTTGTGCATCACGAATGACATCACCAAGAGCATCATCTTCAATGAGTGTGTCTTACGCTTTGCCTCTTCTTGACTTCGCCCATTGCAAGATCATCGAAGTCACCGTATTGAGCAATAATGTCGTTAGGGTCCAATTGTTCTTCTTCACCTTCTTCCATTATAACCCTGGTTTCTCCGTGCTTGGTCCAACAAATATAGTTTGGCATGAAACCCGACTTCAACAAGTGTGAGTGAAGACTCCTTGAGCTAGAATATTCCTTCAAATTCTTACACAGGGCACATGGACAGCACATGAAACCATCCCGCTTGTTTGCCTCGGCCACTCTTAAGAAATAATGCACGCCATCAATGAACTCTTTGGAGCGGCGATCGGCATTGTACATCCAATGGCGTATCATCGTCTGCATTATATGACATATCACATAATTAAATTTTAAGTTTCAAATTTTTCCCAGATATTACACATGATAGAGAGGCTACCCAAAAAATTACTTAATAATTAAATATTAAACTTATTTATTAAAACAAAATTAATATTTATTATTTTTACCCAAGAGGTTGGATCTGATAAGATAAGACTTATCTCATCAAACACCTCTCAAAGCTTAACCTAACTAACACATGTAAAAGTCATTTTTCATTTATTTAAATAATTATTAAATAAGGTGAAAAATAAAAGTCTTCAGATTGATCCCAACATTTTTGTACAGATAGTTCATAGCCTAATTAGATGGCAAAACAATTTTCAGAATTTTTGGATCATTAATTTAGCCTACAAAATTCATGGAATAATAATTAAATAAATAAGCATAAAATAGGTATAAATTCAACTTTGTCCAAATAATCTTAAAATTTTTATATGGACTGTTCACAGTGTAACTTAGTGGAATAACAAATTTCATGACTTTTAAAAATTTATTGTGGCCTACAAAAATCATGAAAGTTCCATTTATGAATTAATTGGCAATTTTATAACATATAAAAATTATTCAAATTTTACATTTCATATTTTTCATAATGGACGGCAGGTTAGCATCGAGCTTACCGCGAACACGCCGGTGAATACGGTTGAGTGAATGAACGGCTCGGCGGTGGTGGCAATGGCGGCGGCGTGTCGGCGGCGACGCGGCGTTCCGGCTCGTGATTTAACGCCAAACAGGGTTTAAATAGAAGAGACATTTAGTCGGTTGGTGTTACCAGCGGGACTAAATCTCAACCTTTAGTCCGGTTGGTACTACAATCGGGACTAAATCTTTAGTCCGGATTGTAGTACCAACCGACTAAAGGTTAGATTTAGTCGGTTGGTACTACAATCGGGACTAAATTTAGTCCGGATTGTAGTACCAACGGGACTAAAGGTTGGGACACCAACCAGGACTAAACGTCCTCTGCAAAAGCACGCCACGGCCGCAGGCGGGGACTTTTAGTCCGGTTGGTCACCAACCGACTAAAGATCTTTTTTGTCTCGGACGCAATTTTCTCCGAGACTATTGCCCATTTGGCAGTTCGACCAAAGGTCTGTTCTGTAGTAGTGACAGCACATCTGGTTGAGCTAGCAAGTAGAGGAGTAGTAGTTGCCCGCCACCGCGTATTTATTTAAAAAAGAAGAGCCATCCCTGTCACGGTACACTGGTCTAAAACGAGCACACCGTCGCGTCCGCGGCCGCGGCTGCGGCCTCCCTTGCCGCGTCCACGAGCGTTGTTGTGGATGTTTGGCGTGCGGCTACCACCATTCTGGTTGCCACTGCCGTTGTAACCGCTCGGAGTGCGATCACCGTGATCTCCGTGGTTGGTGCCAGCGGAGGAGGATCCGTTGCTGCCATTGATGACAAGTGCAGACGAGGATTCAGCGCGATCCTTGTTGTTGAGACCGGTCTCCTCCAGATCGGCGAACGTGCTTGCACAAAGGTGGGAAAGGGACTTGCATAGGAGCACCAGCGCCATGACTGGAATCGCCACGAGGCCGCGGATCATCTGGAGGGTGAGAGTTTCGTCGGTGACGGGCTGGTCCACATCGCTCAGGGCGTCGGAGAGAGCTTTGAGCTTGCGGCAGTATTGGGCGATGGTGAGGTCGCCCTGCATGGTGGCGCGGAACTCGGAGTCGAGGTGGATAGCTCGAGCTCTTTTGTTGTCGGTGAAGAACTGAGCCAGTGCCGTCCAGGCGCCGTAGGCCGTGTGGCTCGGGAGCATGATGATGTCAAGAAGTTCATCACTAATGGTGGCATAAATCCACATGGTGATGGTGACGTCGATGCAGCGCCACTCCTCGTCGTTGTGGTCTGGCTCATCGTCTTCATCAACGTGGTGGCACACCTCGAAGCGCCCGAGAACCATGTACAGGAAGTGCCGCCACTTCCGGTAGTTGTTCTCAGCTACATCAAGAGTGAAGGAGATCAGACTCTTGATATTGACCATATTCATGGCCGCAGACTTGGTGTAGGAGCGGACGGCGCTACTGATAGCAGGTATGGTGCTATTCTGGGCTGCCGTGGAGGTGCCATTGTTGGCGGCGGAGGAAGTGTCGCTCATAGCGTCAGTGGGAACTGGGAGCAGAGAGTGGGAGATGGGGGGAAAAAAAAACTGCTCTGATACCAAGATAGTTTATGTAAACTCAGCACACCTCTTCCATTGTTCAGTATAGTATTTATACAGAATACATGAGAGAGGGAGAGAGAGAGAGATAGAGATTACAATGTAGCACAGGCGCTAGAATAGGTCACGGAGGTTACAGCAAGGAGCGATCCAAAGGACTCGGTCCAGGTTGTTGAGATGCATGCCAACGTGAGATCCCAACGGTGTCATTTGTCTAACAAAAACGAGCATCGGAGTTTTTTTTTCAAAATTTGGGTCAGTGGATCGCCTCACCGTTCGCTGAAGCCGAAGTAGGAGGCTTCTCCCATGTGCAGCATCACCTCGTGAAAAATGGGACCGAGCACTCAAATCACCGGACAGACACGCACGGCGACACGGACATTCAAACACGATCGTATTGTATCCACGCACACACCGATAAAGCGGCCCGGATCCACCTCCCTAACCACCACGGAACCCCCCCCCGGCCTAGTCAATAGCTGCACCATCAACTCACGCGTCGGTCTAGCTGCTCCGCACGGGATTCTGATCGTGTTTTTTTGGCTAGATCGTTAGCCTGGTCGACAACGAAAACCACTTTGGTTAGCGTGCGCGTGGGATCAGAAGGCATAGCAGTGTCCTGGGTTGGGATTGTGCTGTTTGGTTGCCGACTATAATAGCCGGACGATCCACGACGTTGGTGCGCATGGGTTGTCGGGAACGGAACGGAGAATTTGCTGGCCGCGGCCGACGGTTTCGTTCGTTTGTGATGCGCTTGTCGAACCTCGCGCCCAACAGTGGGCGGCGGTGGGATTTGGATTATCTGCTCTACTATAGAGAATTATCTCTACTACAGAGAATTGTTTGAACGATGATTTAGTCTGTTTGAGCGGTGCTCGGCAGTAGTACTGTTGTAAATACTGTAAAAACAGTGAAATATATACAAGTAGCGGTGCAAGTTCGATCCGATGGTTGAAGAGATTTAAAGCAGAGGGCGCTGTTACTACACAACGGCCGTGGTGGGTGGTGGGGTGGGAAAGGAAGCGTGAGCGGCAGGGAGAGGGAGGTCTTGTGTTGGTTTGTACTTTGTAGGGCGGGGGCTAAGTGCAGTGGGAAATGTGATGCTCTGACCCTGACTGTGCCCGTGCAATGCGTTTCCTCGTTGCGATGATAGTGTGATGTCGTCGTCGCACGGGTGTCACGTGGTGGGCTCTAACCCAAGCAATTCTGTTTGGCCCAATGGTTAATGGAAGTTGGGCCCAGTTGCTGGCCTGGGACCCAAACAAGCCTATTCATTGTGCATCTCATTCACCTTGTATTTTGCATGTTAATATGGCACCAAAAAAAAATCACTTCATTGAATCAGCATCCATTTGGCTCGGAAAATTATTGTTTGCATTGTGATTATTGAGCTGCTTCAACTCTTCACTTGACATGGACTGCAATCTTGTTTCAGAAACACCATGGATTACACACAATCTTAGCACTGTCAAATTAGTAGCTACTATACGCTATCATCAAAATTCAAAGCTCGTGCTGATTTCCCTCCAACAACGCTTGCTTAATTAATCACTCCAATCCAGGGCATGTTCTTCCTGACGCTGACGGCCGGCGCGAACAGCCTGCACCCGCCGGAGTGCAGCGTGGGCGAGGCCTGCGAGAAGGCGACCCCCTCCCAGTTCGCCGTGCTCTTCATCTCCTTCGCCTTCCTGGTGATCGGCTCGGCGGGGATCCGCCCCTGCAGCATGCCGTTCGGCGCGGATCAGTTCGACCCGCACACGGAGTCCGGCAAGCGCGGCATCAACAGCTTCTTCAACTGGTACTACTTCACCTTCACCTCCGCCATGCTCGTCTCCGCCACCGTCATCATCTACGTGCAGAGCAACGTCAGCTGGTCCATCGGCCTCGGCATCCCGACGGCGCTCATGTTCCTCGCCTGCGTGCTCTTCTTCATGGGCACCAGGCTCTATGTCAGGGTCACCCCCGAGGGGAGCCCCTTCACCAGCATCGTGCAGGTTTTCGCGGCGGCGGCGAGGAAGCGGGCGCTGAAGCAGCTCAGGGACCCCAAGCAGGACCTCTTCGACCCGCCGCACACCAGCGCCGTCGTCTCCAAGCTGGCGCACACGGACCAGTTCCGGTGCCTGGACAAGGCGGCCATCGTGGCGTCGCCGGAGGAGGTGCAGCCAGGAGGCGCGGCCCCGGCGAACCCGTGGAGGCTGTGCAGCGTGCAGCAGGTAGAGGAGGTGAAGTGCCTCATCCGCATCGTGCCCGTCTGGTCGACGGGGATCATATACTACGTCGCCGTGGTGCAGCAGTCCACCTACGTGGTGTTCTCCGCGCTGCAGTCCGACCGCCACCTCGGCCGCAGCTTCCAGATCCCGGCGGCGTCGTTCACCGTCTTCGCCATGCTCGCGCAGACCATCTGGATCCCCATCTACGACCGCCTCCTCGTGCCACGCCTCCGGAGGTTCACCGGCAAAGACGAGGGCTCACCTTGCTCCAGCGCCAGGGCATCGGCATCGCGCTCTCCACGGTCGCCATGGTCATCTCGGCCTTCATCGAGGACCGGCGCCGCGGCATCGCGCTGACCCAACCGACGATCGGCACGACCATCACCGGCGGCGGCATCTCCGCCATGTCGAGCATGTGGATGGTGCCGCAGCTCATGATCCTGGGCCTCTCCGAGGCGTTCAACCTCATCAGCCAGATCGAGTTCTACTACAAGGAGATCCCGGAGCACATGAGGAGCGTCGCCGGCGCGCTCGCCTTCTGCAACCTCGCTCTCGGCAACTACCTCAGCGGGTTCTTGGTCACCATCGTGCACCGGACCACCAGCGGCAGGCAGAACTGGCTGGCGCAGGACCTCAACAAGGGAAGGCTGGACCTCTTCTACTGGATGATCGCCGGCATCGGCGTCTTCAACCTCATCTACTTCGTCATCTGCGCCAGGTGGTACAGGTTCAAGGGGGCCAGCAACTGAGGAGATGCATGGATGCATTCGATGAGCTTTGTGAGGAACTGATGATGATGGAATTTGGATTTGGTTGGTTAATTATGTTGTGGGAAAGAGAAGGGAAGGAGGGTAGAATAAGGTCAGATAATTAAGGATTAAGTAGATGTTACGTCCATCAACTATGCACGTAATTTAATGTTCGTCCTTGAACCAAAATACCATATGAAATGCATCTTCAAAGTGTCAATACCGGGCAAAATCAAACCTTCCGTGCGTTCAAGTGTTGTTTCGTCCCACGTGGCGTCCACGTGGGCCACTAAGCACAGACTATGTTCCAAAGTCCTTGGGCCGACAAGAAATTTCCCAACTCTCTCTCTCTCTCTCCCGCCTCACTCTCCCTCCATCTGTCTGCGCCTCCGCGCCGATAAGAAATCCCCAATCCCGAGCTCCCTGCCTCTAGATTCCCCCTCACTGCCTGACTCTCACTCCCTCTGTTCGCACAGACGAGAAATCCCAAAAGTCCCCTTCTGAGCTCCACGTGCCTAGATTCCCCCTCGCTGCCTCACTCTCACTCCCTCTATCCGCACTAATGAGAAATCCCCAAAGTCCCCTCTCGAGCTCCCTACGCCTAGATTCCTCCCTCGCCGAAGAGGATAGACGCCGGGGCCAGCGGTCAGACTGTGCCAACTCCCCTCGCAATGAACAAGAATATGGTTAAAGGTGAGTTCTTCTATATTAGATCTGGCATGATTTTGGTTTGTCTTTCGCGATTACTTTGGTTGCTTTGAGGATCTAGTTCATTTAGTGTTGCGGATAGGGTTGTGTAGTAATGCTTAGTGTTAATTTGCATGTAGTTATATTACAGTGGTGATTTCTTGCGATTACTCTGATTTAGCAATGGATAATTTGGATAAGCTAGTGGTTAGGTTCCATTATAGTGGTGATTTCTTTGATGATGGGAAGAGATTGCATTATTGCGGAGGAAGAGAGGGTATGTCTTACATAGATCGAGATAAGTTGTCACTGCCCGAGGTCAAAGGACATTTGAAGGACCATTGTGAGGGTGTTGAATTGGTACCCATGCACTAGTTGTTTCATGGGAAAGTTTTGAAGAATGGATTGAGAGTGCTAACAGATGACAAGGATTGCTAGACCATAGCTGACTGTATCACTTATGGGGGTATTGTGGATATCTTTGTTGAGGCAGTGCGAGTTGATGTTGCCTCAGATGGTGTGGGTGACAAAGAAGATGAATACAGTGATTGGGAAGACGAGGTTGAAGCTTGGCTGTAGACAGATGATGATGAGGATGTGTTAGATAATGCTAGCAAAGAGGTGGAGGTGATACCAATGTCACCAGCTGAGACAGAAAAAGATATTGCCTGCAAACAAAAGTTCTACAATACATTGCCTGATAGGAAGGGGAAGGGAAAGGTTGGCACATTTCAGGCAGCACCTAAACATGGTGGAATTGAGGTTGACTCCAATATTGGCAGTGACTTTCTCCTTGGAGATGCTAAGGCCTCAGATGATGATGAGGAAGTTGCTGAGAACAAAAGGAGATACAAAAAATTCAACAAAAAGTTGAAGTCAGAAGACTTTTTTGTCTAGGCTAGGCAATTGGTGGCCATTGATGAGTCAAGGGGAAAAGGACAAGAGGACAGTGATACTTCTTACTTTTCTGAGAGTGAGGAAGAGGACAACAATGAGGAAGGAGACAGTGATGGTGAGCTCCTGAGGAAGAAACCCAAGTACCCTAGGTATAACCAGAAAGCAAGTATCCCTACATTTAGCTTGGTCATGACCTTTAGCTGCAAGGACCGTTTCATTCAAGCTGTTAGACAGTATGGACTAGATAGTAAGCATGTCATTAAATTTTCCAAGAATGACAACAAGAGGGTTAGGGCTAAATGTGAGTGGACCAAGTGTTCTTGGTTTATCATGTTGTCAAATAATAGCAGGATAGACGGATGGCAAGTCAGTAGTTTCAAGGATGAGCACACATGCCCCCCAAGAAGGGACAACAAACTTATCACTTTCAGGAGAATATCTGAAAAGTTTGAGAGTACCATCATGGCAAACCAACTTTGGAAGCTTGAGCACATGAAGCAAACAGTACAGGAACAAATGCATGCTGATGTGAGCATAGCTAAGGAAACTAATGAATCATGGGACTAGTTATGTGGGATTTTCTTCAAAGATATAGAAATTGGAGATGGTAAAGGATGGGTTATCATCTCAGATCAACAGAAAGTAAGTGACATTAGTGTGCTAAACATTTGTTTATTCATCCAATTTGTCGCATGAGTAGTACATACCATTTGTTTGTCTATTTATTTGTTGCAGGGTCTACTAAATATTGTCCAGTATTGGGTTCCCAAGGTTGAGCATAGGATGTGTGCAAGACACATCTATGCCAACTTCAGGAAGAGTTACAAGAACAAAGATTGGTAAAAGAAATTCTTGTCGTGTGCCAAAGCTCCATGTGTCAATGCAATCATGAGGACATATCCACAACATTGGAGCAGGGCATGTGTAAGATCAAGGAGGTCGACTAGAGGGGGGTGAATGGGCAATTTAAAAAATCTTTTGGCTAAAACCGAATTCTAATGCGGAAGAGTAAGTCAATTCGGTTTTGCACAATTAAGGTATAAAACAACTAGTCTCACTAAGTGCACCAATAATATAAGACTATACCAATGGTAGCAAATATAAAAAATATGTAAGCAATTTAATTCTAGGAATGTAAACTGCATAAAGAAAATCACTAGAAAACAATCCACAATGACACAATGACTTTTTACCGCGGTGTTCGGAGACTTGCCGGTCTCCCCTAATCCACGTTGAGGTAAGCCCAAACTAATTGGACCGGCTCCACGAATTAAGCCAAACACCTCGATCCACTCGGGGTTGCTCTTCCTCCACTCCGGAAATGGCGAGCACCAAACCACTCACAACAACCCGGGTCTTCTCACAACCTTCTTTGAGAAGCTCACTGGTGCAACACCTCCAAACCGTCTAGGTGTTGGCAAACATCAAGAGTAATAAGTCGAAGACTCTCACTCGAATGAATCAAGTGTCTAAGCTCAAGTGGATATACAATCTACTACCTAATGCAACACATGCACTTAGGGATTACTCTCTAAGCTCACTAAGTGCAACACAGGCACAAAAGAGTGTAGATGACTTGCTCTTTGCTCAAAAGAATGAATATGGCACCAGCAGCTAATTTTCACAACTGGACACAAGGGGTATTTAAACCCACCCAAAGAAAACTAGCCGTTGGAAGAGAATCTTCAAACAACCAGAGAAAATCGGTCAGACCGCCAACCAATGGCCGAACAGTCCGCCCTAGCTCCAATGGCTATAAAACTAGCCATTGGACATACTGTCGGATCGACCACCCTCACAAGGGCGGTCGTACCGGACCCAGCCGATCAGACCGCCAGAGGGGAGGTCAGACCGCTAAACATAAAATGGTCCAACATAAAAAAAAACACATTTTCTGGAAAAGTCATACCGCCAACTAAGAATCTGTACTACCGTCTTGCGGTAATACCGCTGAACAAATGCGGTTATACCATTTTTGGAATTAAGAGAAACTCCAAAAAAAAACCTTCTCTGGAAAAAAAACAAACCTCACAAAACAAGCGGTCTTACCGCGGACCGACCGGTCCGACCGGCCAACACGTGGCTGTCATACCGATACCCCTCCGGTCAGACCGACGGACATGGGCGGTCAGACCGCCCACTGTCCACAAGGCTGAAAACAGATTGCACACATTGTTTTAACTCAATTTGAAAAACATATTTGCTAATTGACGCAAGATGCACACAAAGGATGAAGGTAATATTCTCAAAAAGATGCACAACACATTTGCCAACTTTTAGAATCAACGCTACAAGGAATAAGGTACATGGACTTAAACCTTTTGCAAAACACATCGCAAACTAAAATCACTTGCTACAAGGATTATGCATGAGCCTCAACTATTTGCAAAACATATTCGCAAATATTGGCAACAAGCTAACGAAAGCTAGAGCAAGCACAACGAGCTATCAACACATGATAAACTCAAGTTACTAGTCAAGACCCATCTTAATAGTACGACAACGTATACTAGCAATTCGGACTCCCAACCAAATACCGAGACTGATAAAAGACTAGGAACACATCCTTAGCCCTAGTTAGTCATACATTTGCCTTTTACATTCTTTTGAAACTTGATGACGCACATCTTCACTTCAAGTTCAATCTATATTTTGAATCCGAGGAATGCAACAAAGTATATGAATGTGATATCGAATGCATACCTCTTTGATTTTCACTTTTTCATCCAAATAAGACTACATGATAGGTATATCAATAGAAGTGTTAGTCTCACAAAATGATTTATCATTAATCACTAAAATACTCTATTAACTCATAATGCACAAAAGATGGCCGGAGAAGGAGATCCGGGCCTGAGAGGGTGAAGGCGGCCGGAGTGGGAGAGAGACGAGGTCTCGTTGAAGAAAACCAAATGGAGAAGATAACTGTTCAGGTGGAAGTATAAAGGACTTCACGCAAAATCGGTCTGACCGCTAGGCAATGGCGGTCGGACCGGTGGCCCATTGGTCTTCAACCACATATTCGACCACGACGTTTTCGACCATGTTTTTTTTACCACGATGGTATTGACCATGTTTTCGACCACGTTGGTTTCGACCACATTTTCGAGAACATTTTCGAGTATGTTTTCGACCATATTTTCAAGTATGTTTTCAAACACGTTTTTGAGTACATTTTCAACCACGTTTTCATGTACATTTTCCACCACATTTTCGAGTATGTTTTTTACCATGTTTTCGACCACGTTTTTAGTACGTTTTCGACCACGTTTTCGAGTATGTTTTCGATCACGCTTTCGACCAAAATTGGGCCATCCACTGTTGCTGACAACAACCACTAGTCAGACCAGCGTTCAAGGGCCGGTTAGACCGAAAGGCTACCGTCAGACCGTTTGGAGGTAGCCGGTCAGACCGGCTGAGACTGAAACTGTCGGCAGGTTCAGTTCTGGATTTAGGAGAAAATAGGGAAATATTGTATTTTGCTCCAAACTTTCACACAATCAATCAAATAAACATATTTGGAGCATTTCCAACTTATATAGCCCTTGAAAAACCAACTCTTAAATAGTTTTTATGAATTAAGTTTTTGTTTTCGCAAATGAAACATCATTTTTCATGAAACTTCAAATGAGCAAAACTGAGCACATGATGAAATTTAAAGCATCCAATTTCTTGTATGAGTCATGAATACAATTATGGACCTATTCATGTGAATAAATTTGGATCAAAAGTCAAAACTCACTTAAGTGCCAGAGAGTGGCCACTTAGGTCAAGATAGTATTTTGGATGAATTTTATAAATAAATAATTTTTTAGTAGGCGGGCCTTTTGGAAATATTTTTAATACCAAAAAGGTTTAGATCAGCCAACTCTAGGATATTCCTTTTAGGGTGGTTTCCAAGTTCCTTTTGAAATAGATTTTACACAAAAGTCTAGTTTAAGTAAAAAAATAAGATACTATAATTTTGGATTTTGGTTAGAAACTTATTTTCACTTAAAATAAGTTTTTCATTAATCAAAACCTTTGAAAAACATTTGTATACATTTTACAACTAGTTTTTCACAAGATTACTGGTATATATGAAAATTTTGACTTTTGACTAAAAGGCTCAATTTTGATAAATAATACTAGCACGTAATTCATTTGGGCACACTTAGGGATGTGATATACATGTATATGACTTAGCACTCCCCCTTAATGTGCCACTACCATCTTGCTCAAGATTGTACTAAAGAATATTATGAACAAGAGTAAGAACACTCTTTGAAAAGATTTCCATAGAATGCAACCTACACAAGATAAAAGGGCTAGATACTTCAATGTAAATACTTGTTACCGAGATGTCATTAGTTCTTGATATGAAGTGATCATCCTCAAGCTTGGCTTCAATTTTGCACATGGTGGAATCCACCTCTTCATGTGAGCCAAACCTCTAATGCCTCTCCAAGTACCTATTAATCATTTAAGAGCTTTTTGGTACCCAAACTCGGTTGGATCCTTGAATGTTAGTCACAAGGGA
This sequence comes from Hsuehochloa calcarea, assembly GCA_036346395.1. NCBI lineage: Eukaryota > Viridiplantae > Streptophyta > Magnoliopsida > Poales > Poaceae > Hsuehochloa > Hsuehochloa calcarea. The sequence continues at coordinate 15,622,010 of CM070598.1, forward strand.
TTTGGACACCCAAATGGCCCTAGCTATAAGTTTGGTGAACTAATAATTTTAGCAAACACATTGTCATATTTCTCCTTCCTAAGAAAATAATGATCATTATAGATAATAGGATTAGGAGAGATACCTTTGGGACAATCCTTACTAAAATATCCTTTTTCTCGGCAATTGTAGCAAGTTAGGCTTTTGCTTCCCCTTCTTGACTTTTTATCTTGCTCATTTCCGGTTTGTCTCATTTTTGAATGTCTTGACTTGACATCCATTTAATTAGGGCACACCGAGGCATTGTGACCCTTCCCATTGCATCCAATGCATTTGACATATTTCTTCGTGTATCTTGCATTGTGTCCAATCTTGCTATTCTTATTCTTCTTTGGAGTGAATTCAATTTCACTCTTATCTTCCAAGCATCTTTGCTTGCTTAATATCTCATCGTGAGTAGCCTTCCCCTTGTAGTTTCTTTTCAAGTAATTCTCCAATTTTGTGACTTGGGCCTTGAGCTCCTTGTTTTCCTCTATAAGGTTAGTATCACAAGACATAGAGGAAATATAAGCGTATATTTTTGAGCTACAAGGGATATCGAACAAATCATCACAAGATGTTGATATGCTAACCTTAGATGAAATGCAAGAGTTGGGAGCTACACATGGCATATTATCTAATAAATTACATGTAATGCCTATATCCACCTTGGAATTATATATCTCATTTTGCAGGAGAGTTTCATATTCTTCTTTTAGAACATCATAATTATTTTGAAGTGAAACATATCTTTTCTTCAAAACTTTGAATTTTGATTTCTCCTTTCCTAAATACTCATTAAGTTCCTCAAACATATCCATCAACTCATCATATGAAAACTCATCATCATTATTTACCTTCTTATTACCTTTGGCCATAAAGCAATGAGGTGACGTGCATGGGGTTGTGGACTCATCATTGTCGGAGCAGAAGTTGAGCATTCTTCTCCCGATGTCCATTCTTCTATGCAATCATCATTGATTGAGGTGGACCTTTCATAATTGTCTTGAATCTAGGTCCACATTTCATAAGCGTTTTTTAGATTGCATACTTCAATAAACACCTCTACACTCAAAGCACTAAATAAAGCGTTAATTGTCTGAGCGTCGAGATGTAAGCATTTTTTCCTCACTTGTTGGAGCAAGAGGATCATTTGGAGGAGAAAAGCTTGCATCTATAATCCGTCATATTTTAGGGACCATGGCCTTAATATAACAAGACATTCGGATTTTTCAAATATCATAATTTGTGCTATCAAATAGAGGTGCTTCACCTAGGTACACTATATCACTAGTGGTCATCCTTTACTCTCTAGATGGTTAAGTCTAATAAAATAAGAGACAAAGCTCTAATACGACTTGTAAGATCGAGGAGGCCAACTAGAGGGGGGTGAATAGGCGGTTTTAAAAATCTTTTGGCTAAAACCGATTTTTAATACAGAAGAGTAAGTCAAATCGGTTTTACACAATTTTATGCCTAAAAAAACTAGTCTCACTAAGTGCACCAACAATATAAGACTATATCAATGATAACAAATATACAAAGAAATTTAAGCAATTTAATTCTAGAAATATAAATTGCACAAAATAAATCACTGGAGAACAATCCACAATGACACAATGACTTTTTGTCGTGGTGTTCGGAGATTTGCTGATTTCCCCTAATCCACGTTGAGGTAAGACCAAACTAATTTGACCAGCTCCAAGAATTAAACAAAACACCTCAATCCACTCGGGGTTGCTCATCCTCCACCCCGGAGATGGCGAGCACCAAACCACTCATAACTGCCCAGATCTTCTCACAACCTTCTTTGAGAAGTACACCGGCGCAACACCTCCAAGCCGTCTAGGTGTCGGCAAACACCAAGAGTAATAAGCCGAAGACTCTTACTTGAACGAATCAAGTATCTAAGCTCAAGTGGGTATACAATCCACTATCTAATGCAACACATGCACTTAGAGTTTGCTCTCTAAGCTCACTAAGTGCAACACATGCACAAAAGAGTGCAGAGGACTTGCTCTTTGCTCAAAGGAATGAATATGGCACAGCAGCTAATTTTCACAACTGGCCAAAAGGGGGTATTTATACCCACATAAAGAAAACTAGCCGTTGGAAGAGAATCTTCGGACAACCAGGAAAAAATGGTCAAACCGCCAACCAATGGCCGGTCAGACCGCCCTAGCTCCAACATCTATAAAACTAACAGTTGGACACACTGCCGGATCGACCACCCACAAGGACCGGTCATACCGGACCCAACCGGTCAGACCGCCAGAGGGGAGGTCAGACCACTAAACAGAAAACGGTCCAACATCAGAAAAACACCTTCTCTGGAAAAGTTGTACCGCCAACTAAAAATCGGCACTACCGCCTTGCGGTAATACCGCTGAACAAATGTGGTCATACCATTTTTTGGATCAAGAGAAACTACTGAAAACACCTTCCCTAGAAAAAAAAAACATACCGCACGAAACAAGCGGTCTTACCGCGGTCCGATCGGCCAACACATGGCGGTCAGACTGATACCCCTCCGATCAGACCGACTGACATGGGCGGTCAAACCGCCCACTATCCACAAGGCTGAAAACATATTGCACACCTTGTTTCAACTCAATTTGCAAAACACATTTGCTAATTAACGCAAGATACACACAAAGAATGAAGGCAAGATTCTCAACAAGTTGCAAAACACGTTTGCCAACTTTTAGAATCAACACCACAAGGAATAAGGTACATGGACTTAAACCTTTTGTAAAACACATTCACAAACTAAAGCCACATACTACAAGGACTATGCATGAGCCTCAACTATTTACAAAACGCATTCGCAAATATTGGCAACATGGTAACAAGAGCTAAAGCAAGCACAACGAGCTATCAACACATGACAAACTCAAGTTACTAGTCAAGATCCTTCTTAATAGTATGGCAACCTATACTAGCAATCCGGTCTACCAACCAAACACATCTAGCTAGTCATACCATTGCTTTGCATATTCTCTTGAAGCTTGATGACACACATCTTCACTTCAAGTCCGGATTCTTGACTTGAATATCATCAACACATCACTTCTTCACTTCGGGATCTTGTCTTGATGCTCACTAACACATGATGACATCATTCACTTGACTCCCATCAACACATGATGGATCTTCTCTTGATTTGATTATCAACTCATGATCATCTTCTCTACGGGATCTTGATGTGCATCAACACATGATGCATCCTCTTTTTAAACCTTGGCTCGATGATAACCAACTCATAATGTCATCACAGGTCATCATCATCATGGAACTCAACCTATTTCACCAACTCATGAAAAATATTAGTCTCATAACATGATTGTCATTAATTATCGCAACATACCATTAATTCACAGTGGTGGGTCAAGATACTCTAATCTTTCCCTCTTTGGTAATTGATGACAACCATCACAATTACAAATAATTGAATATCAATACATATGAGTATATGTGAACTACACAAGTTTTCTATACTCATTTAATATGTTTCAAAGAGAAATCCTCAATATAAGTGGATAAAGGAATATTGATTAATACTAATGAAACCACAAAATATAGAGTGAACTCCCCATAAATGTGTGCATACACAAATATGTAATAAAAATATATGCACATATTTAAGTTACACTTTTAGTGGAGTTCAACATATATTTTGAATCCGATGAATACAACAAAGTATAGGAATGTGATATCGATGCATACCTATTTGATTTTCACATTTTCATCCAAATAAGTATACACGATATGTATATCAATAGAAGTGTTAGTCTCACAAATAGATTTATCATTAATCATCAAAATACTCCATTAAATCATAATGGTAGGTCTAGATTCTTCAATCTCCCGCTTTTTGGTGATTGATGACAAATCTTTTATCAATAGCAATATTTTGATATAAACATAAGATAAGAATTTCTATATTCATGCATGTCATTAACCAATTTAAGACTTATGCATATAATGTATTCTTAGGCATATGAATAAGACATGCATGAAAAGGTGAAATCACAAGAGAGAATATTTTACTCATCCAAATTGATTTATTGATCATATAAAAATTCTCCACCTTTTGGCATAAATCATCAAAAATCCAATCTAAATCTAAACCAATATAGAGTTTTAGCAAAACAATGAGCTTGGTAAGTGAACTCATTTTATTTTGATATGGTCACAAAGAGTATGAAATAGATACATATGACCAATATGGGAGTTTGACCTCAAGAAATTTGAAGGAAACCTTAATAAGACACAAACTTCCCCTTTATGGCCGAAATGAGTAAAACAACTTGAAATAAGGTCATATTTAGAGTTAACCAAATAAGAGGAAATGATATTTGAATTGATTGCATAGCAAGAATCATATAGACAAAACTCCCCCTTAATATATGCATATAGATATTCGAATCGAAGTCCATGCACATATGAAAGTTTTAAGAGATTTTGTGAGTTTCCTCTGTATGTTGGATTCAAGGAAGCATGACACGAGAAAGATAATCAAGAATTAAATAAGCATGCAACATAAAAAAAGGATTTAATCATAAACATATCTTGGACAAGGATATATAGAATATGACATAAATCATTCAAGTTTCCAAAACATATTTAAACACATTCAAGGTTTAATAAGCTTACACAAGATATTCCAAGAGAGAAAATGAGCTTATCCTTACAAAGCAAGGTCTATAGACCTAAATATGAAAGATACTATAACTAGGAAGGAGGAGCCTCTGACGAGGATGGATGATCCCCACACTAGGTGAAGGAGGGAGGACGACGACCACGCCCAAACCTCTGATACACAAGACACACACCATCTTTGGAACTCTGTGAATCTCTCATCCAAGTGTGTGAACCAACAAAAGCAAGGTAGAGAAGTGGACAGGTGTAATATGCCCCAATATTCTCAAGAAACTGAAGGACTGCATCAATGAGCTAGTTTTTTGTCACGCTGTGTACAATGGCCAAGATGGTTTTGAGGTCACACATAGAGATCATAGGTTCTCAATCAACTTGGATAGCAGAACTTGTTCATGCAGATATTGAAAATTGTCTGGTTTGCCGTGCCCAAATGCTATTTCTTGCATGTATTGGAGGAGCAGTACCCTTGGTGATTACATAGCACCATGTAGTTACTCCATTGCAAAGTACAACAGGACTTATGAGCACTGCTTGCAACCTTTTAGGGGCATGACTTGTTGGCCCACATATGAGAGACCAAGACCAAGACCACCAAAGTATGATAAAATGCTTGGCGGACCAAAGAAAGATAGGAAGAGAGAGAAAAATAAGAAGCCTAAAGGAACTAGAATGTCCAAGGTTGGCACGATCATTAGGTGCAGACTTTGCAAGGGGATTGGGCATAACAGGTCTAGCTGTGAGAGGAGAAATGGCCAAGCACAACAAACATCAGTGCCCAGCCAGGATCAACAAGGTCATTCTGCAAGTGTTGGCAACTTTGCACCAGCTGGCCCTGTTTCCCTGGTAATAAATTCATTTCATGTATTTCCTAAGCTAGTACAAAATTACATAGTTTATGTACATCTAACATTGCAGGTTGTGATTACTGGTTCACAACAATTTGTATAAATATGACCAAGAGAAGGGCGAGTCAAATTCTACGAACCCACCACCTTGATCCAAAAAGAGTTGCACTGGGGTAGGAATCTTGTACTCAGACATGACAGGCACAACTATTCAAATGTGGGTGTATTCGAAAATTCCATATCTTGATTTATATTTACTTGCACTTGCAAACTACTAACCTCTAACTAAAATCATCTGTACGTACAGCCTGGCATGTCAAATCAGAGGATCATCAAAACCTCTGCTACTGCCAAAGTCACTACACAACATGGTGGTTCTGCTACTATGAACTTGGAGGCAACTATGGCATCTACGAGGGCAAAGTCCAGTGTGAACATCCAAGTGACCTCTAGTTCTTCTTCTGGTCAAGCTGAAGCCCAAGCACCTGCCTTCCAAAAAAAGAAACTAATCCAAGCAAGAAGAAGCAAAGTTGTAGTTCAAAGCTTGCAGAGCTTTTGGGTATGCCAACTAACCAGTGATGTTGTAATGGATTTTCCAGACTTGTGGCTTGTAAGGTGTTCTGTAATTCCAAAAGTTGTGCTTTCGATGATTTGGCGTCATGAAGGGAGGTCTGTCAGTATGGTGTTATATAATTCCAAAACTTGTAGCTTGTAGGGTGTTATGTAATTTCAACCTTCTAATGTTCAAGTTTTTTTTAATCAATATGTTGTTTAATTCTGAGGTCTAGCAGTATGTTGTTTAAGTTTGTTGTTCAACTTTGTTGTTTTCTGAGAACATATGTTCTTTTGGCCATGCAGCTCTAGCTCATGCCATTTTTGCTTGGTTGCCTTCTTATCTTTCGTGTCGGGTAATGATTGGTCTCATGTTCTGGATTCTGGTTTTGAAATGTAGTTTCTTTACCATATTGCCAAATTCTAGCTCGTCCCATATACTGTACTTGTCAAATTCTGATTTTTGGCTAATGTAGTTTCATGTCGATAACAGTTATATAGTTTGTAGTTGTGATGTTCTCATTTTGAAATGTCATTTTTTAACCATATTGGCAAATTGTGTTATTCTCGGTTTGTAGTTCCAAGTCTCTGTGCTAGTGATGAAAATGAAAACAAGGAAAAAAAATAGATATTGTCAAACTTGTGCCATTCACATACCACAAAATGAAAAATAGTGAAAAAAATCAGGTATTGCCGACAAGAGCAACAATAGAATTGCCCATATTCATAACCAACATTCATTAATTATGCAGCAGATTACATGATAAGTTCAACATACAACACAAGAGAACAGCTGCAAGACTTGGCAAGTTCAGTTTTATTCCCAACGCGTAATACTAACTAGCGTCAATACAAAACCAGCAAGCATGAAAAATAACATTCTCCTCTCTTTGTCCAGTTGTGCTACGGAAGAATCTAGACCCGACATTATGAGTTAATAAAGTATTTTGGTGATTAATGATAAATCTATATGTGGGACTAATATTTTTATTGATATACCTATTGTGTAGTCTTATTTGTATAAAAAGGTAAAAATCATAGAGGTATGCACTTGACATCATATTCTTATATCTTGTTGTGTTCCTCAGATCCAAAATATAGGTTGAACTCCACTAAAAGTCTAACTTGAGTATGTGCATATGTTTTTATTACACATTCGTGTATGCACACATTTAGGGAGAGTTCACTCTATGTTTTGCGGTTTCATTAGTATTGATCCATATTTCTTTATCCACATATATTGGAGATCCTTACTTTGAAACATATCTTTTGAGTATATAAAACTTGTGTAGTTCATATATACTCATATCACTTTATATTCAATTATTTGTAATTGTGTTTATGGGACTAGTGTGTGTGCCAAGTTGTTTTAAAGGCTTAGTCCCGGATTATAGAAGACAACATAGAAATAGCAATGCAAAGACAATAGAAGGATCATGGCTAGTAGCTTGATAGCATGTTCTTGTGTAATTTGGATCAATCTAGGATCATGCATGCATTTAGAGTTTATTTTTGAAAGCCAACTGTGTTTTTCTCAGAAAAATCGGTAGTACCGATGTTTTGTTGGTGGTACTACCGCACTGCAGTATGACAGGGATAGTGGTGCGGTACTACCACAACCCGGTCGTACCTAAATCTTATTGGCGGTACATTTTTTCAGAACGACGCCTTTTTATCTCGATTGCTCACCGGGTGAACGATAGTTCCGAAGTTTTCTTGGCGGAACTACCGCATCGCGGTATAACCGCATCTTGAGCGGAACTACCGCAGCCCGGATATTCTGAAATATAGACAGTGGTATATTTTTTCCAGAAAGGATTCTTTTGGACCGCAAAGTGAAGCGGTAGTACCGCCCTTGTGTTCGGTATGACCGAAGAGTGGAACTACCGCATGATCAATGGTGGCAGTACCACACATTTCTGTAATAGCTTGTTTAAAAGCATTTAATGCAGATATATCTTGGTAATTAATGTTAATTCTTATGGGACTAACATTTTACATGGGTTGGATGAATTGGTTATGTTCCAGGGTGATGAAGACTTTGGATTGCATCATGAGTTGATCGTCATCAAGTCAAGGTTCAAGAAGAGGATGCATTATGTGTTGATACATATCAAGATCTTGAAGAGGAGATGATCATGAGTTGATCATCAAGTCAAGAGAAGACCCATCATGTGTTGATGGAGGTCAAGTAAAGGATGCATCATGAGTTGATGCATATCAAGACAATGACCTAGACTTAAAGTGAAGATATGTGTCATCAAGCTTCAATAAGATGCTCAAGGCAAAGGTATGACTAGCTAGGGTTAAGGATGTGTTCCTAGTCTTTTACCGATCTTGGTGTTTGGTTGGAAGACTAGATTGCTAGTATAAGATTATCGTACTATTAAGAGGGGTCTTGTCTAGTAGCTTGAGTCTCATCATGTGTTGATAGCTCAATCTTGCTTACTCTAGCTCTCCGTCGCATGACGCTATTGGTTGCGAATGTGTTTTGCAAATAGCCGAGGCTCATGCATCTAATCCTTGTAGCATGTGACTATACTTTGCAAATGTGTATTGCAAATGGTTGAAGTCCATGTACCTAGTCCTTTATCATGATCTAAGTTTGCAAATTGTTGGGGTTAATGCATTTTCCCTTGGCATGGTCTAAGATTGTTTGTTGCTATATCTTTAGACTTAGACCATGGTAGTGGATCTTTGGAGTTGTGATTTTGATTTGATTAAATGTGTTTGAGATCAATCAAATAGGTGGGCTGTGTAGTCCCCTGAATAAGCTTTCTATAGAGTCTAAGGCCACTCAATTCCGACATCAGAGTCAAAAGTTATGACCTTTTTACTAAGTATCGTCTGTACTGAAATTAGACTGCGGTAGTACCGCCCGAGAAGAGAGGTATTACCGCAGAACGGAAGTACCGCCCATTGTACTACGGTACTACCACACAAAAAACTTTAACGGCTAGTTTTTGAGCTGTTAATACACCCGTGCGACCGATGAACAGTGGAAAATGGTAGTACCGGAGCTTGTACGATGATACTACCGTAAATCCTGATTTTTAGGGATTTCTGCTCCCAACGGCTAGTTTTTATGTGTGGGTTATAAATACCCACCTTAGCCGGTTGAGAGATAATCTTTGGCATCTCATTTCACTCACTTGAGCTAGTGTGAGTTTCTCCTCTCAATTGTGCGTATGTTGCACCTTGTGAGCAAGAAGAGAGGTCTCTAGTTGCATGTGTTGCATCTAGAGGTGGATTTCGTATCTACTTGAGCTCGTGTATTCGTTGCACGTGGTAAGAGTCAAACAAGGGGCTTGGCTTTACTCTTGGTGTTTGCCGACAAGACGGTGTGGAGGCGTCGTGGACCGGTGATCTCGAGAAGCCTGTCAAAAGGCCCGGCGTGTTGTGAAGGTTGGAGCTCACCTACTCGGAGCGCGAAAGAGCTACCACTAGTAGAATTGAGGTGTTTTGCTTTATTTGTGGAGCTGGTCCAATTAGTTTGGTCTTACCTCAACGTGGATTGGGGGAGATCGGTAAGTCTCTGAACACCATGGTAAAACGTTATTGTGTTCATTGTGTTTTATTTCTCTTGTGTTTTAGTTTGTGCAATTTATGTTCCTAGAATTAAATTGCTTATAGTCTTTGTATATTTGCTATCATTATCAATAGACTTATATTGCTGGTGCACTTAGTCAAGACTAGTTGATTTAGGTTTTAATTGATCAAAACCGAGTTGATTTACAATTCCGCATAAAACTCGATTTTTGCCAAAAGATTTTTAAAACCGCCTATTCACTCACCTCTAGTCGGCCTTCTCAATCTTGAAGCTACACTACCAGCGAGTCCAACAAGTGAATCTTCATTTTCCCTCAAATTGGCGGTCAGTGCTACAACATGTTCTCCATGCCTTGACTCAACCACACTTAACTCTTGTCTGGCATCGGCAATGCCTCCACTGAGCTTATTGTTCTCCTTCCTCGACGCCCTAACAACATCACGCAAATCCAGTGCTACCTGCCTCAAGAACGAGGTTTGTTCATCATCACACCATGCCCAAAACTTGCAGCCTCCAGCCTTCAATTACCAATTACAAATAAGTACAGCCTCCACAAACAAACAAAAATGCATGCATGTCATGTACCTCCATGTCGGGTTAGAGTCGCTCCACGATATCCACCGACCAACCTTCTCCCTGCAGTGGCAATGGACCATTGGAGCGTACTCCAGTGGTTGTTCTCTATACGGGATCGGCAATGTGCAAGCACCATGAACTGCACTGACGGAGGGTAGAGTTGATGTTGCCGACCTCGTGCTTCCTCTAGTCGCCGCTGACCTCGAGCTCCCAGAGCTGGCCATTGCACCGCTTCCATTCGCCGTGCACCAATATCCAAACCCTAATCCCCTTCAGTCGACACCAAGAGACAGAGCAACAGATAGAGAGAGAGAGAGTGGTGGTGTATGTTGCGACCTAGTCCGAGTTCATAAGTTGTGAACAGGTTGATAAGTTGCGACTAGGTCCCAGTCAACGGCCAGTGTGGACACCACGTGGAACGAAACAACCCTCGAAAGCACAGAAGGTTCGATTTTGCCCAGTATTGACACTTTGAGGATGTGTTTCATCTGGTATTTCGATTCAGGGATGAACATTAAACTACGTGCATAGATGAGGGTAGGGATGGCAATAGGGAGCGGGCACAGGTAGTGCTCGCCTATACCCATGCACGTGACCCTGATTTCCTCCCACGTGCATGTCCGCAAAGGACGACTGGCGAAGAACCTCGCCCATGACCGTCTCCTGCGGGTACCCATCACCGACGGGCATGCTCGTGTACCCGCCACATGGTTTGTGATTGTGAGACTGTGACATGCAAGTTCAACAACTAATCAAGTTCATCAATCATCACACGTCAAGTTCATCAACTAATCAATTTCATCAGACATCAAGTTCGACAAATAAAATAAAAATACAAACTAAAATAGAAATATGAGAGTAGAACACAAATCAAAAGTAACAAGAGGATGGGGATGAGGTGGGCCGACCGAGGGCTTGAGGAGGCTGGGTGTGCGGCGACCGGGCTTTGAGGAGGGGGCGGCGGCTGGACGTGAGGAGGTCGGACGTTGAGGAGGGAGCGGTGGTCAGGTGGGAGGAGGTCGGGTGTTGAGGAGGCCAAGCGTGAGAAGGCCGGGTATACGGCGGTTGGGCGTTGAGGAGGGGGGCGTTCGGGCATTGAGGAGGGGGCGGCGGCCTAGCGGGAGCAGGCCGAGTGTTGAGGAGGGGGCGGTGCGGCCGAGCGTGAGGAGGGGGCGGTACTGCCTGGCGGGAGGACGGGACCAGCGGCCGGTCGAGAGGACAGGGTCGGTGACCGGGCAGTACAGCGGGAGAACCAAAGTAACCGAGTGAGGATTAGATCTAGATCTGTCCATGAGGAGAGGAGCGTGAGGAGGGAGCTGCGGCCGGGCGTGAGGAGGGAGATCCAGCGGCGGCAACTAGGCGTGAAGAAGGGGTGGCCGGGCATGAGGAAGGCGGCAGTAGGCATGACCGCGTGAGGGCAGTGGCCGAGCTTACGGGAAGGGGATTTGGATTGGATTCTGGAGGATTGGAGGATGGGATTGGGGAGTTATAGGATTGGAGAGGGGGCGAATGGTGCGTGACACGTGGAGTAACTTGAGGCCCACCTGTCAGTACATTCTCACGGGTAATCGGGCGGACGGGCACGGGTGGGCGTTACCCATGCCCATGCCCATTTACCCACAGACAGAGATTTGTGCCTACGAATGTACCCGTGGGTAGAAAAATAGAAACATATCCACCTCCATTAGGATTTTTACCCACGGGTAATCAGGTAAGTAGGCGAAACTGTCATCCCTAGTTGAGGAACGTAACATGTACTTAATCCGATAATTTAATTGGCGTATCTTGGATATCATAACAGCTATTTTCTTTTTCTACTTGTTTTTTTTTTTTTTGTCTATGGTGTTTTGAATTGAATCTATAGGATTAAGCGGAAGAGAAAAAGAAAGCAACAAAAGGTTTGGTTTCTTGTAAGCGGTTAAATTGAAAGATAAATGGATGTTCAAGCTTAGTTCTCTGTACTTAAGGTTTCAAGCATAAACTATGCTGCCATGGCTCTTGAGTGAGTAATGGACAGTGCCTTCAAATTTCCATTGTGTTTTGCGTTCATGCGATCCACTCGATCGGAATTCAGCTAGCAATGGAACTGGATCTGTACAGAAGGAAGCCTGATTCCTACAGATTTTCGCATTGCATGGTTGTAGGGATGTAAACAGAGCGGATAATTCCCGACCAACCGATCCAAGGCATATGAAGCGAATATGTAACGGAAAAATGGGTATTTAACATTATTCGTGTCCGACTCTGAGGAAATAAAATACAGAAGATGAGCCATATTCGTCCGTATGTCAAGCGGTACGAGGAAAGTCTGCTGTGATTTCACTTAGGAACAAGATAACAGATAAACAAGTTATTGTATCTAATTAGGTAAGAGATACTGAGTGTTTTTTCTTCGACAACTCAGTGATTAGTCTCTTTATGTTTGCTCTAATTGCACTCTAATGTCCAATGTCCTGTGTAGAGATGCAAAAAAGCAAATAATTTTCATCCGGACAACCGAAGACTCGCGAAGCGAATACGAGACAATAAAATAGGCATATGACACTATCTGTATCCAACTCTAACTCTAAGAAAAAAAAAATAATATAATACAAAATGAACAATATCTGTCCATATCCGCTCCAACTGCACCTTTGCATATTGTGCCAAAGCAAAGCAATGCGCAGCACATCATTCAGCACAACAACGTCAAACTCTGTTTGGGCCGGCCAGGATTTCAAGGAATTATATATGCGTACTTACAAGTCACCGCCTTAACCAATATAACTTACTACAAGCTTACCGTGACAACTTTGCCACCACGGGATATGTACATTGTTACACACAATGAAGATGAACTGCCACTTGGACATTTCATTACTTTTCGAGTACACAGCTATGCTTCTCCAAGGAGAAAGAAGATGGGGAAGAAAAAGAATACAAAACTATACTATTCTCCTATCTGAACGGGGTGAAGCATTTCGACAACACCCAACACTGCTTAAGTTGTACACGGCTATCTAAAAAAATTAAGAAATAACTGAGGGCAAAGCTGATTAGTTACAAGGAGGAACCGATCTAATCAGTTGGCATCAATCAAGTTGACGACAATCTAGGCAATAATCTACAAAAATGCTTCCAGGATGCAGCTTCAAGTCAAGTGACAATCAGAAGGTTGTTTTCATGCCCGTGGTTGGTCAGAGTGGGGCGCAGCGGATCATTCCTCCAAACACCATCGACAATAAATTTTATCTGAAGCACAGACGGAAACTATGATCAGATTATGTAAAAGTAGTGATGAATGGAAGCTGGATGGCAGACCATTACCTCATATCTACCAGGATACAACCTCAGGTTTAAGGAAAAGATGCCTCTTTCTGATCTTTCCATCCTTCTCTGCAACAAGCCCAGCAATGTTTATAATTAGATTAGTCTAAGAAATAAGATGGTAGTGATGAAAATGTATAGATGACAATCATCTTCCAATCTAAAGACGTAATAAGCACGACAAAGAGCAGGATGTGATTAAGCATGCAAGCAAAGAGCTATATATAATGACAAGTATACTTCCGTCAGTAACATTATATAAAATGGAAGTCCTATGTTGTGTCAATTGAACTTAATATAGATCCAAAATCAGAACCAGTCAGGTCTGGTGCAGTTATGCCTTTTGGATCCAAATCTACCATGGACCAACCAAGAACAGGACAATCTGGATTGTGAACCCCACTTCGCATTGAACTCATCAAAATTAGACCACATCAAGCAATCATTCATGGAATGGCTAAAATCAAGCATGTCCATATATATAAGATCTCCATTCCTACAGATCCTACAGACTACAGAATAGCATGTATGCACACAAGCCAATCCATCAATTACTTAATAGTAAATACCAGAAATTCTTATTCATTTCTAAAATGTGGTGCACCTCACCAATTTGCAACCAATTCTACGAAATGACAGACGCTAGCAAGGCAGATGCACACACATTGCAGAGTGATGGACATGCACACACACCTAAAAAAGCTGTACATACACACACACAAAAAGCTGTACATATACAACACAAAGTAGACTTCCAATTATGTACATAATTAAAAATTAAGTAGTTTGAAAACTATATTGAAGGGACACTAGGCTACACCAGTAGTAACTTAGTTTCATAACTGGTGTTTATCATATCTATTATGTACCCATTCTTTCTTTTTTTGTGTGTATCCAAAGGGAGCATGAAGAAATGTGAAAGGACATTCAGCCAGTCTGGTATAATTAGTGACACAGCTAGTAAAGACTGATGATTAGTTGAAGCCAGTTATGTTTGAAATGCATCAGCACACCAGCTCGGTAATTTCCAGGATGCAGGTTTCCATGTTACAGTCTTTTACTGCATCTAATCTTATCTGATACTTGTTTTGCAATATATCAGCGATGAATTAATTGCATACAATGATAAGGTGTTAGCAGTAAATTACATTTGCAAACCTAGAAAAAGAAGCAATATAGTTAGCTTTCATCTCTTTAATAATCGTCAACTTAATACAGAAAATTCAATAGAACTCAATGGACAACTAACAGAAAAGAGTGACAAAAATTGGAACCTTGAACTGCCACCCATCTTGTAGTTACTTAGCAAAGTTCAAAATTTTAAGAAAAATAATTGAGAATTGGAACAGGTACTGACTTGACTTGTCCAGCCGTCAAAAGACCCAGTCAATAGAACTTCTGAAGCAGGATTAGGCCACACAATATAAACAGTGCGGAGCTCACTCAAGGCCTTCTCGACTTCATCAAGCCTCCTCTGTTTCTCTTCAATTATTTTGTTCCTTTCACTAAAGTCATGATATATAATTACTAAAAGGGAATGAAATGAAATATGAAGCATAGATGATCAATAGTGAGGAGGGCCTACATTATTTCAAGTGCCATCTTGCCTTCTAATACTGCTATTTTGGCACGGATTGACCGCAGTTCTTTCTGAGCTTGCATTACCTTCGTCTCTTCAAATTCCCAACCATCAGAGAGCCCATTCAACACATCTGCTCCGTCACCATTTGACTGGAAACGCAAACAACAAAGCTGGATGCTTAGAACGACAAGTATAATGCCCCTACAAAGATCTGTTAAGAGTCTTGTAGCCCATAAGGCACATATAACCCTATGTCTATATATACCTTCTCAATAATAAATAAGATGCACAGTTGTGAATAGCAAAATCATCCTCTCATACTTCTCAGATGGTATCAGAATCTCTCCAACCCTAACCCTATTTCCAAAAACCACCGTCGTTGTCCCTGAGATCTTTCCCGGCCTGAGCTACCTCACGCTGCCGCCTCCCTCTGCTCTCCACCTCGCGCTGTCGCCTCCCCTGCTCTCCACCTCGCGCCGCGCTCACCCGAGCTTGTCGTGCCAGATCCACACACCCCCGAGCCAACTGACGCCAGATCCACTCTCCGCCGACAGGGAGCACGGTGGATCTGCGACGGATCCGGCACCTGGAGCTCATCCTTATCGACGCCTGCTTCGTCCTCATCCTCTCGTTGACGCCAACAACCCGAGCTTCTCTTCCCGGTGTGGTGGGTCTACGATAGATCCGGCACCTGGAGCTCATCCTCGTCGATGCCTGCTACGTCCTCGCCCTCTCGTTGACGCCGACGACCAGAGCTCCTCCCGTGCGGTGCTCCGGCGACCTCTTCGGCCGACCTCAACGCCGCACAACACCACCACCGACACGCCGGCCTCCTCGAAGCCACGCGACACCACCACTAGCACGCCAGCCTCCTCAACGCCGGTGCTCAGTACTCCTAATGCTCTGTTGATCGCCGTGTACTACTTGCTGTGATTATGCTGTTGTGTTAGCTTGTGTTGTGGATCGTGATCCCCTGCTATTGCCTGTGGTGTTGGTACTACTGAGATTGTTGCTTGGTACTAGTATACCTGATCCTATCATGGCTCTTGATGGCATTCGTGGCCTTGAACCTATTCGAGATGATGTTGTTATTGCTTCTTCTATCCCTGCTACTGCTGTGGAGTCTTGTGCAACTCAGTTTAGTTAGATTCAGGCTCAGTTGTGTCAACTGCAGGCATCTTCCGATGGATCCACCGGTTTTACTACACTATCATGTCTTGTGTTGGATGCTTCACCCCCGTGGCTATTGGATTCAGGGGCTTCTTTCCATGTGACATCTAATGTATCTCAGCTCACATCATGTAGTCCTATTGCACAAGGTATCAAACTTCAGACAACTGATGGAACACCATGCACATTCACTCATCAGAGCAATCTTGCCACCTCTCACTTCGCAGTTTCAGATGTCTCACTTGTTCCCACTCTCTCCATGAATCTCATATCAGCCAGGCGCACTCGCGAGATATGAAATGTTTTGTTGAGTTCGATGATAGTTCCTTCTTTGTGCAAGATCATCGAACAAGGGTTGTCATCGGTACAGGTCATCGTCAGAGAGGTTCTGCAGGGCTCCATGTTCTTGATTGTCGAGTCTCCCTTTATCCTCCATTTCTGGTACTGCTCCTGCTCCTATTCCTTTACCCTCTGTTGTTGGTCCATCTACTCCTTGTCCTTCTGCATCTACTTCTGTTTGCAAGTATTTTCCTCAATGACATCATTGCTTACGGCACTTGTGTGGCTCACACCTCTCTATCTTGATTCATCAAGATGTTCTTGGCATTGTTTGATTGACACAAAATTTCGGTGCAATGGTTGCAGACTTGACAAGCAAGTAAAACTATCATATCCTTCCAACTTTTCTCGATCTGATTGTCTCTTTGATTTAGTACATTCGGATGTTTGGGGGTCATTTTGCTTCGAAGGGTGGTCACAATTACTATGTCATCTTCATTGATGATCATACTCGGTACACTTGGATTTACTTCATGAAACATCATTCGCAATTGATTTCTATCTATCACTCTTTTGCTCAGATGGTTTATACTTAGTATCTTTCATTAGCATTTCGTCGGTTCCTTTCTTCTGATGGTACTCTTCCTCAGCTCTCGTGCCCGGGTGCTCATGCTGAGCGCAAGCACCGTCAAATCATTGAGACTGCTCGTACTCTTCTAATTTCCTCCTTTATTCCCTTACTTCTGGAGGGAAGCAGTCTCTACGGCAGTCTATCTCATCAACCGTCAGTCCTCTTCCAAACTTTAAGGTAAGTGTCATGGTGAGGTCCTGTACATAACACTTGCTCGCTATGCTCATCTTTGTGTCTTTGGTTGTATCTGTTATATCCTTCTACCACCTCGTGAGCGCACAAAGCTAGACCCTCAATCGGTTGAGTGTGTCTTCCTGGGGTTATAGTCCCGAGCATAAGGGCTGTCATTGCTATGATCCCTCGGAACGTTGCATTCGCATATCTCTTGATGTGACCTTTGATGAGGGTCGACCCTTCTTTTATCATCCTTCTACACATCCCACCCCTTCAACAGATTCCACCTTCTCTTTGTGTCTACCTCCCATTCCTTCACTAGACTAGCCTTCTCCAGATACACTTTCTCCACCAGTTTCACCTTCTAGTGTGTCTCCTCCACCACTCCACGATTTCTAACACTTCTATTTTCCCTTTCACTATAGTCGCGACATAGATTTCCTTCTGACCCTTAGACTTCTATTCCTCTTTAACCTTCTGACCCTTAGACTTCCATTTCTCTTGAACCTTTTGATCCTCACTCCTCCCCTCCCCTTGACCCTCCAGTCAATACCACAGACTCTGACAATCATGCTACTACATCACGGTATGCCTTACGTGATTGTTCCTCTATTCAGGCACCAGAGAGATGGGGATTTTCACGTGCATGTGCGATGTCTGGCCGAGTACCTATCATGAGGCAACAAGTATACTTGAGTGGCAATTGGCTATGGTGAGGAGCTTACAACGTTAGAGTGTCTGAGCACTTAGGATCTTGTTCGCTACCATCTAGAGCCAAACCTATAACTTGCAAGTGGGTGTACAAAGTAAAGAACGAGTCAGATAGTTCAGTGGAGCGATACAAAGCTCGTCTCATTGCAAAAGGTTTTCAACAGGCTTATGGTCGAGATTATGATGAGACTTTTGATTCAATTGCTCATATGACTACAATCCAAACTCCCATTGTTGTTGCAGCAGTACGCTCATGGACTATATCTAAGATGGATGTTAAAAATACTTTTCTTCGTAGTGATCTATCCACATAAGGTCTATATGCAGCCACCCCTAGGTGTTGAGACTCCTACAGGCCATGTTTGTCGTCTTAGACGTGCTCTATGCGGTCTCAAGCAAGCTCCTCGTGCTTGGTTCGAGCGTTTCAGTTCTATGATTCGAGCTGCCGGTTTCACTCCAAGCGAGCATGACCCTGCCTTGTTTATTCACAATTCTCAACGGGGGTCGTACTTTGCTTCTACTATATGTAGATGATATGCTAATCACAGGAGATGACATTGGTTATGTGGATTTTGTGACAACACAAGTGTCATTCAGATTGCTAGTGATCCAATCAAGCATGAGTTGACAAAGTACATTGGTGTTGATGCATCCTTCACACGGTCTCATTGTCAATAGTGGACCAACGACCTCCAGTATGTACCCTCAGAGCTTCAAGTTGCAGATTTCTTCACTAAAACTCATACTCGAAAACAACATCAGCTTCATCTACTTAAACTCAGTGCATCATATCCTCCTCATCCACCTTGAGTTTGAAGGGGGGTGTTAAGAGTCTTGTATACTCTCTCTCTCTCTCTCGTGTGCGCGGCCCATATGGCTCGTGTAATCCTATATCTATATATACCCTCAATAATGAATAAGATGTATAGTTGTGAATAGCAAAACCATCCTCTCATCTTTCTCACAAGATCAAGCTAAGAGACATCATATAGCACAAGATCTTGCACTACTGTTCCTTTAATTCATACCAAGGTCTGCTGCTTTCAAATGGATGCGACTAGTGTGCGATCAGTGCGAGCGCAACCAGGGCCCTTTCCTTTTCTGGTTCATGCTGAAAATCTTACCATGCCAATTACTAATAATAAGATGTTTCAGAAAACCTCAGAAGGTACAATAATTGAATAATAATTCAACTAATTGCAACTACCTCCTCACAGAAGTGACCAACACAAATACATCCAACACTGAAAGGAGCATCCTCAACTATAATTATTTGTATGCACTGTGAAACAATAACATTGCAAGCAAAAAGAGGTGCTAGATGAAAATGATGCTAAAAATGTACTGTAATTGTGAAAAGTTACAGATATAATATTATGATTTATGAAAGTACTGCTGATGGCAAATCAACTTATACCATTTTTGTGTTGCCAATCTACATATTAACAAGGATATTGCTAGTCAAATTTAAAATATTTGGCTGCACGCTTCCCACGATGGTACTTTTTTGTGATTGGAGAGTATGATGCAGGCAGGGTGTTGGGTGTGTCAAAGGAAAACTAAAGCAATGGAACCATGTCTTCTTCCGTGTTTTTTTTAAGGAACAGCAGAACCATGTCTATTGCAAAATGCAAACAACTTTACAAATGCAGAACAAGTGAAGAAAACTGAATGCAAAACAACACTTAAAGATCAAATTTCACAGCCCTACTAGCAAGTCACAACAAAAGAAAAGCAAAGAAGATAGTGTGAAGTGACAGATACACACCATATCTGATAAAACTCTGTCAAATCTTGATCTTAATGTCTTAAGAGCAGCAGTAAGATCCAATTCCAAATTTTGAAGACGTGAATGTATCTCATCTCTTTCAGAGCCTGCACCATCACTAGGATGATCATTTACAGCCACACCATTAGATGGTCTGTGAGCTACATCTTGCACCAACGCAATGTCATCATGTTCGAATAATTTGCTTCTATCAGAAGGATGGACCTCAGCGGCTGCAAGTATACTAAACATGTCAACAAGTAATTATCTAACAAATATGATGCACTACAGAACAACGTTAAGTTGTCACATAACCTTGAAAATCAGAAAATCCACCCTTGTCAAGGGACCATGTTCGCCATGCATCATTGGTCGAACTCCTTAAGGCCCCACCAGTCGCAGTGTGACTAGGAGCTCCACTATGGCTCATTAAGGCTGCACATATGCAACAGAGAAGTAGGATGATTCCAGTTATATATACAAAAGAAGAACTAGAAAGGGAAGTAGATGGTACATCCAAAATGAACATTCACAGACATGATTATGCACAAGTTGTCCATTTAAAACTTTGCAATGCATGCCATAATTGCTGATACTAATAGTGCACTGAGATTATCATACTTGTACACTAAATCAGTAACATGCCTTAAACATGGTCAATCTTGAAGCGATCACTGACCCACTAATTAGAATTTAGAAATATTTTTTGCAAATTGCAGAGTATACTAAATTTCAATTATACATCATACATGAATATCTTGGATGGAGTATGGCCTCTTGAATTCCTTTAGTGTTAGGGCACCATAATGTAAAACAAAAGGCCATAACTGGAGTGGATATGGTACAGTAGAAAATTTTACTATCCATGTATTCTAATAGATTCAATCCAAAGGAGAATTAGCTGCAAAGCCCCAATGCTGCAACGACCAAATATGAAGACAGTAGCAGATGGGAAGAGTAATAACCAAGTTAAATCAGCTGTATGCCACTTCAAAGCAAATTGAAATAAATTACTCCGATGATTAAAAAAGGTAGAAACGAAATATCTCAGTGGTGTTTCGCTATTACTCAAAATTGCAACCTTGTCATAGTGCGAACACTGAACGCTAACACAGACACAAAAACTAGATGAGACAAAATGATAATTTTGTCCCATGTGCAACACTTAAATGGACGACTGGTAAACTACTGCACTTCTAGTTACATATGAAAAGAGTGGTAACTATTCATTTAGAAAACTTCCTACGGAAGGGAGGTTAGAAAGGTCCTGGGTAGAACTGTTCGATCTGCGAAAACAGATGGCTTGGATGAACCCTTCCCAGCGCACCCTCTTGAAATCCCAGTGTCTTCCTTCCCACCCCCGGTATGAACTTAGTATTGAATTTTTATCCAGCAAGGAGCGGCACTAATTAGAAGCCAATCACAGCTTGTAACCAAACCACTAAACACTACGGGACAATTAGCTCTTTGATATACAAAGCTTCAACGGTTGCAACAACGAATCCCATACATAGATTAACGTCTCCCCATCCATATATAACCATTGCCAAAGAAAATACTTAGCACTGCACAATTGAAAACAACTTATGTTCCTGTAGAATGCCGAGAATTAAAACCCCACATATCACCATTGTCACCTTGCCCTCCCGCTTGGTTGCTGCTGCGCGGCGGCCGCGCCCGCTCCCTCTCCCTCTGCAGCCTGGTGAGCATCCCCTCCAAGCCTGTCCTAAACCCCGCCTCCCTGCAATCAATCACCGTGCAACACATAAAAAACCATCAGGGACCTAAAGGAAACACCCCAGAGAACAAATAAAGCAACGAGATTCAGCAGACACCCACGCCGTCTCCTCCGTCTCCGGCTGCCTGCCAGACGGCGAAGCTTCCGCCTCCCTGCAACGCGCCGAATTCAGCAAGACGTTTGACGGAAAGGGCGCAACAGGGCAATCAATAAACGAACGCGGCACGGAGCAACACAGTTACCCACCTCCCGGAAGCCCCCGCGGCCGGTGCTAGGTCAGAGGCGCCCGCCTCGGGCGGGTAGTCCGGGTGCACGTCGCCGCCCGACGAGGCCGGCTCGGGCGGGTAGTCGGGGTGCACGCCGCCGCCCGATGAAGCCGGTGCCGTCACGGCCGCCCCCGCGTCGGAGCCGGAGGACCAGCCGAGGAGATCCACCTCCGCTGGACTCCACGGCAGCGGCGAGGTCGGCGCGGCCCGCGGCGAGGAGCTCGGCGCGGGTGGGGAACGCCCCGGGCTTGTCGGAGCGGCGCATGAAGTCGTAGATCGCCGCCTCGAGCTCATCCTCGCTGCGTGCCCGGAACCAGGCCCGCGGGGCAGCATTCCGGGGTCGCGGCGGCGGTTCCGGGGCCGTGGCCGGGCGGCGTCGGTAGGGCCGGCGCGGCGTGGGCTTGGAGGCGGCGGCGAGCGGGGCGGCGTGGCGCCGAGCGGCGCGGGGAGGGGGAGGAGGAAGCGGGGCTGGGGCTGGGGCTGGGAGGACGGAGAGGGGGGGGAAGGGGGGCATCGCGATCGCATTTCCCTGCTGCTCCGCGAGGGTGGGAGGGAGAAACAAGAGGGGACGCTGCTGCTCCGCGAGGGTGGGAGGGAGAAACAAGAGAACGCGAGAGCAAAATCGGCAAGGAAAGATCAGGGGAGACGAGACCACGACCACCAGTAGCAAATCTGCCGCTGTGGGCTCACACTAGTTTATATGCTCTCGGACTAGACTTGTGAGTTCAGGTGTGGTGTGCATGCACAAGCTGTCGTTTGACACGGGGTTATTTTAGATATTTTTAATTTAAATATTTTTTTCATCTATTGAAAACTAAATAGTTAAATATTAAGTCACTTTAGCTCACCTGTTCAGTCCTTCGCTGGAGCTGCTTTTTTTAAATAAATAAAAAACTACTCATATCAAACAAACCCTCACTCATGTCGTGAAGGCCAGGCCAATCGATTGGCCTCGTGCGCATTCCAACAACGCCAACGCCGCAGCCTTCCTACAAGAAATCAATGCTCGAAATGTAAAATATGAAGGATACGATGGAGAAATTTGCGATGGTCTCAGCGAGATTTGGATTTGGATTTGGATTTCAACTGTACGAAAGATTAGGGAATAAAAACCTTATGCCGTGGGAGGTCAGCAGGATTGCTGGTGAAATGTTGGGGAGATACGTTGGTGGCCATATGCATCCCTCCCAGTTCTCAAGTTTTAGCAAGTAATTTCACCTTTTTCTGTCCTTTTCTCCTCACGTGGCCCGCGACAGCCCTTCCTGCGTGGGGGCAATTTTATTATTTTAACCTATTTTTTAATTTATTTTTATTACTATTCTTTTATTAATTTTATTTTCAATTCTGACTTTTTTAGTTAGCTATACATATATTAACGTCTCTCTGTCTATTTAACTGACCAAAAGAATCAGATTTGGAAATAAAAGTTTGTGAGAGGTTAGTAATAAAAATAAATTAAAACAGATTAAATAACAAAAAATGTTCTCCTACGTGAGGCCTAGAGTTCTTCTCTAAAGTCTAAACTGATTGTGAGCTGGAGGCTCACATGCATACAAACATCAAACCTTTTTTCCGTTGAGTCATGCTATTAACACGACAATAAAATCGTCGCACGCGCTACGCCGCATGTGGCAGCCAGGCGGGGCCGGTGGGAGTCGGCTGGCGCTCGGAGGAGGCGTGGGAGGAGGGGGCGGTTGACACAGGAGGAGGAGGTGAGGTGGAGAAGGAGGTGGTGCGTCGGCACCAGGCGGAGGAGGAGGGTGCAAGCGGGCACACGGTCGGGTTGTCGTAACGCTCGTCTGACGAATAACGTTGTATGCTAAGCATTTTCGTTTTCTTCCAGCACTAGATGAAAACACACTTATATTGTGAGATGGCATGACAAGTTCACAGTTGTGGTCCAATATTTACCATAATCAGATTCTCTTTCTCATCATGCATGCCCCCCCCCCCTCCATTTTTGCTACTTTTCGTGATGGAATTTCACCCATTTTTTTTATTAGCTGGACCTAGGGTTCAGAAAAATGGAATCGGTCCAAAAATTGGACCACAGTTGGTTCCGATTTCACCCTAAATCGCTCGATATCTTGACAAAAAAATATCTCGCTTTTACTTGCAATTTTCTATCTTTTTTAGATTTTAAATCTTGATATTTAGAATCCAAGTAACCACTAATACATAAATTTTGCATGAAATAGGGATAAGGGGTAGTTTAAGCCCTAAATCACCACAATTTTTAAAAGGTTATTTATATTCATGTCACTGCAAAACTCCCACTTTTTAAATATGTCACTTAAAAATTTTCTTTGAAATATGTCATTATGAACAATTTAAGACCAAAATACCCATAACTTCTTTCTCCTTTCTCATTGCTTCATTTGCACCCATAGCTGTGGGCCCATATTCCCCATCATCTCCGCCGCCTCCCATGGCCAGTTCTTCCTTCTTCTTCCTTTCTCCTTTTTTTTATATTAAAGGGTGCTTATTTCCCTCAATTTCAACTACGACAACCGGAAGTGGGCCGTCAAGCATATATGGCCGAAGACGCCATCGATGTCCTTTGCCCTCAGCCGCCTCTTCTTCCACGGATCCATTCTCGACCTCCCATTCGCGGTCGGGGGCACGGAGAGAGAGGCGTGAGAGATGAGGAGTGAGGGAAAAGTGCCGCCATGGGAGGGGCAAATGAGGTGTAGATAGGAGGGAGGGTGGAGGAAGAAGATAAGGGCATTGTTGTCCATATTTCTCCATAACTACACATTTCAAATAAGTGGCACTTAGGAGTGACGTATTTCGAAGAAAAAAAAAATTTGTAGTGTTATATTTTAAAAGTGGAAACTTTATAGTGACATGTATCTAAATAACTTTTTTTAAGGACTCAACTGGTTCCAGGTCAGTACCAACTGGTTCACAACGTTTTTTCTACAGAATTCACGGTGTTTTTATGAACTGGCTACAACTCTAGCGTAATTATTTGCTTATTTTTTCCATTGACTGCTACGTCTAAACCTCTTTTTTTTTTGTTTCAAACAAAATGACTCCTCCAAAATTCTCGTGGAATCTGTCGTGTACTTGTCAAAAGAGGGGCGTCATGTCGGACGGCTCGAGCTGCTCGACGAAGACGGAGTGGTCAGTTTTGGCGGATCCGTCGCGGTGTGCATCACGGTGATGGCGAAGGCGAGACCTTTGCTGTTGACACCTGAGAGGATCTCGTGATGCTCTTGATTTCTTCTTGTCTCCTAGGGTCGATTTGAGAGATGGCTACTCTTGTCAAGTCAAGAAGCCGTTGGGATCAAGGGCGACTCCGATCCTAAACATTTTCCATAATGATTGCATGGTTAATTCGTGTCAAGGTCGAGTGCGACACTCTTGACATTTTGTGTATGATGCTTGCATGCTTTGAGTCGAGATCTTCTTGCCCAGGAATTTAATACACCGTGGCGTACTCTTACCCTTTTTTTCAGAGAGAGAGAGAGAGAGAGAGAGATGCGTGATGTTGTTAGTAAATGTAAAAATAGGAGATACACCATGTACCACAAACAGCATTATACTGGACTGCTCAAGAATGAGAGCAACTACTGATGAGCTTTGTACATACGTAGTAGATACCGGATGGACGGCCTAGGACTAGTGAGAGCGACCAGTGTACCTTTGTACATACATAGCACCCAACGGAGGATTTGAATCTTTTGCATTGAAGCTATCAATACAGAAGATCAACAATTAATGGTATTAGATAGCCATCGCTATCGTTCGATAAAAAATCGAAGGTCGAGATTAGTAATTGTAAGGTTTTTGCTACAACAATAGCTACTGTGCATATTTTATTGTTTCTACATTACTTGCTACAGTACCACTGCTACAGTAATACAGAGGATCTGGATTCCCCAATGGATGGCCTAAGACTAGTGAAAGTGAAGCGCTTCAACCCCGGCAAAACGAGGTGCCGCTAGAGATGGAGTAGACGCTACTGTATTTCAACTGAAAAACTCAAGCTGTGCTTCTTCTTTATGCTTATAGGGCTCATAGGCAAACTCAAGCTAAAGGGACACTTGTTGTGTAGTAAAACTGGTGAGAGCGACACTGATACACAGCTTTGGCCAGCATGCCCATAACCTCCGTTGTGGTGTGAGACGCTGGTAACCGACGGGTGCCTGATATTAAAAAAAGTGGCAAACCAAGCTGAAACTGCCGAGCAACTTTAGACCCCAGAGGAACCTGGACCACCACATCTGACAAAGCCATGGTCTCAAGGCTGGCTAAATCATGGACCTCCAGCAAGATAACCTGAGAATTCAAGCCGGTTTGTCGTCGGAAGGGTTTTCAAATTAGCAAAAGGCAAATGTGTCCACAGTGAGATTATTAAAACTTCTCGTGATACAAGACAGCAAGTCAAGAACAGAAATACAGAGCAACTTCTCGTATCTTGCCAAACTGAAAGTTTTTTGAACTAACCATTCGGCAAATGGACCAAGTAGGGTAGTTCAGGGATATAAAAGTACTGAAACAGAAGAGAGAATGGAATCGCAGTCATTTTGAGGGAAATGAGCTCCTTATTTCTACCCAAGAAGACACGATGTGACCGCACTTCCTCACAACGGATTTCTGCAGGGCAACAGACAGAGATCATCAAACCATCTGAAGCCTCAAGGAAAAGAAACTTGAAGAACACAAGTGCACAACAGGTTCTTTAAGCAACAACATATGGCTGGCGTGCTGACTTGCAAACCAGTATAAATTTATAAGCAGTATCCTATTCGTCAGGCAGCATAACCAGAGATACTGAACACCAGAGCAGGACCTTCCACAATAGTAAACACAACAATTAAATAGCTGAGTTGATGGTATAGTTTCATGAGCAGAGTACTTGCATGGTTGCATCTATGAGGCTATTGTCATGTTCGTCAGAATGAGTTAGATCGAGAAGGAAACGAACATACAAAAAAGGGACAGACAATCTTCCAATATTTATTTGGAAATGTGTAAAGTTAGAATCTTGTTAGTTCTTTTGCAAGGGTGCAACCTTATGTGCTTGATCATATAGCAACCGTACTTGAGCTAAGGGCACTGAGAAAACAACCCATGTTGTGCTCTACTTTCCCGTACAACATTAACATGGATTTACAATCTACTTATGATTTACAATCTACTTATATCCTAGTCCATTATTTCATAATAGAGGAAAAGAACAATGTACCTAACCTACTTCCCCATCCAACATGATTATGGATACAATCTGCTTATATCCTAATGCAGTATTTCATATTAGAGGAAAAACACGATGGACAAGAGAGAGGCACGTATTTAGTTGACAATGACTCCTATATGTTAGTGCACTTCAGTGCCCTTACAATTTTTTTTTCGCACCATGGGACCATCCATACCCCAGACAACCTATTATCATGCCAACTTCTAATGGTTATCAGATACACAATGCCAACTTCAGTACAACTGAGCCATGGCTATCACTAATCAGGTACTCTTCCATGGATTAATCTCTGCAATGAACTAAAGAGAGGCATTCAGGAATCAAGAGAACATAATTTGATCACACAAATCCCAACAGACTTTCTCCTAATCAATGAAATTACTTTTTCTTTGTCCACTTGATTGTATAAATAGAGGACAAATACGTGTCTACAAGTTAAATGCACCAAACTAACTAATTATTCAAAATATAAGCACATATATGTGCCTGTGAAATGGACCGTTGTCGAGTGGAGGGCCGCTTCACTCACCCTCTACATTATAAAGGCTTGATGGTCGTCTGGTTAGGGTGGAGTGCTTCTCGTGGTTCTTCAGCCACGGCAGAGCTTTGGTTCTCTGAGCATTTGCTTATACTCTTCTCTCTCAAGCACTATACGATGGTTAACCTCTGCATCTTTAACTTGTCTACCAAAAGCTTCAGCGTGTCTAGATGGTGAGGGAGTCGTCCTTTTCCTTTGGTTGCGGTGTCTGACTTGGGTGCGTAAGAGTCGATTGGTGTCCGCTGTGGCTAGGTGGTGTTGCCCTAGCCTGTGTATTAGGTTGCTTCGCTAGGTGTTCAGAGGTGTCCCTTCGTCGTCTATGGTGTTTACCCCGACGGGGTAGTGGTTGTATCTTTTTTCTCTCTGTTTTCTCCTACTTTATTAATATAATGGGTAGCTCTCTTGCCTATTCGTTTAAAAAAACATCGCAAGAACTAATATCAATAACAGTGAAGTGTGAGTTGCTTATGTAAAGTATCAGTTGCTTATCAACAACTTTAGAATCCAGGAGCAACCTGATGGTAAGTCAGTAAATAATACCTAGTTGTAGTGTATGTAACAATTGGTCATGACTCGTGAGTATATGGTTTCAGTTTTTTTTAGACATCAGAACTGATAATGGCTCAATCTTGACATTTTGAACAGTCTTAAGTGTGTTGAGTAGGTTATTTATGTAACACCCCGACCCATCATCTGGGCCCAGAATTCTACCATTACATCATCATCATCACAAACTCTGTGTAATTAATTTAATAACTACGCATATTACAACAAAAATGGTTTTCTAGGGAAATCGATTTGCGATGAATGACAAGATGTGACGTAGATGTGCTATTCCCCCTTCCTGATGAATACCATCATAGTCGTTCACCTAAACACCAATATAACAAGAGTGAGTCCGAAGACTCAGCAAACACATAATAGAAACGATAAACATTGCCATACAAACATAACCACATCATTATTTCCATCATTATCTCCCCATTAATGCAATGCAACAATAATCTACATGCTCATTTGTTCATGCATCTCATCAGCTAATACCGGTATCGAAGAGTATTCATCCGTCGATGTCACACTCTTCCCCATCTTCGTTATGATAGGGTCCTTATATTATAGGACTATATCTAATCCCTACAAATGTAAGACTTTTCTCTAGAGCACTCTGGATTAGTCATATACCTTTCTCACTGACTTCACCAGAATAGTTACATAACTTTTCCATCGACCTGGCTTGTGCATTCTTGCCATGATGCAAATGCATATGTCCATTGTCATCATTAACAGGGTAGCTTCATTGCTCACCCTGTCCCATCATCATTGACATTACCATAAACATCATCATATAAGCATCATCATATCATGAAAATATCGCATATTTCATACCATTTGCATGATACCGCTCTACCATGCACTTGCCTGTTAACCAAACAGAGCGGAGTAATGTGCATATGGCGCCATTCAAGAACCTCCACCTGTACAGGCAGTCAACCAGACTCAATACATAACAGCATTACATGCACCCATACGGATGGCATGGATCCTACACGCAATACGACACAAACGAACCACACTCAGCGATGACTGTCCTGCTGACCCAGTACCCAAAATAATAATAATAAATGGGCTAGGGATCGCGTCGTGTAAACTTGCGAATAAAATTCTTCCCCTTTTTTCTTTTCTCTTTTTTTCCTTTCTTTTCTTTTCTTTATTTCTTTTCCTGACCGAAGCCACCCTTGCGCCCGACCTTATCTCTTCATCTCCCCCCGTCCTAACACCCACTCTCTTGCTATTTTGTTCCCATCGCCTCATCCCTCTGGCTCCTCTGCCCCCCCCCCTCCGGTCGAGCGGCTTCGGTCCCTCCCGCCGGCCACGCCCAGCACGTCACGCCTACCGGTGCCGCTCCCACGCCGCCTCGCCGCCGCGCCCGTCGCCTCCCGGTGGTGCCTCCTCCCTCTGGTTCCACTGCCTCCCCCTCTGGCCAAGCCGCCTCCCGCCAGCAGAGCCTGGCGCAGCCCCAAGTTCCCCATGCGCCCAGCGCCACCGCCTCCTATGCGTGCGTGGAAGCGCGCTTGGCGCCGCCGTGCTCCCTACGGCTCACCTGCGCCCGGCTCGGCCTCCAACCGTCGTGCGCCTCCCTTGCGCGTCGTCGCCTCCTACGAGCTCCACCCCGGGACGATATTCTCTACTCCCCCTCCCCTTTACCTTACGCATGAAAGTATTTGTGCCATGCTTGCTCGACTGTGATGGATGGGGTGTATGAGGTGGGTTACCTCGGATGCTGGTTTGGCGTGGTTCCTGGTGGTGGCTGTCGACGCTATTATCGTCCACGCTCCGTCGGTCCTCCCCAAATCCTTTGCTCTTCTTCACTTCCCCTCCGTGGTTGCCATGGCTCAGCAGCCCTCTTGACTTTGCCTTTTGCCTTGGCTGTGGGTGCCTTCGGTTGGCTTGTTGCTGGCTCTGTGGTGGCTTCTATGGTGGTGTTTTGTGAAGCTTAGTTGTGAAGTGGGTTTTTATATGGGGAAAAGCTTCGGCTGAGCTAAGGGTTAGTCTTATCCCTTCTCTATGGCTCCTGTTGGCTTCGTGAAAAATAAGGTTTTATATTATAGCCAAAAACTCATGGGTAAAAAATGGCATTTCTACCGTGGAAGGTAAGATGGTAAAAATCATGGGTGGTTGATTTTATTGTCGAATGATGATGCCCACATACGTGAGAGGCGTCAACCGGCCATGAACATTTTGGAAACCTCAGTGAGCGATAAATTATTGGGCATTTCTAAATCCTAAGGGTTCTGACGGCAAAACCCCTTTTTATCCCCTATTATTCTCCCTTGGATTGTTCTACATTTTCGCTTTCCTTTCTACTGGCATTACAATTTATGTAGTTCGACGTTAGAACAACATTGAAGTGTCGGCCTCGCCGCTCAGCACTTGCATTGTCAACGCTAACAAAGTCTCATGTATCACGTATGAACTAGAGGATTGCCAACAAGTTGCCAAATGCAAATGCACCAATATGATCTTATTGCTACACCAAAAGAAACACTTGACATACTTATTTGTCGCCCAATTTCATGTTTGAAAGAAAACCTAAAGTTGTGCCATGAATCTGTGATCTCTGGAGCACAGACTCTTCAGTTTATTGCAGTATCCGTGTCGAACACTGTGTTTGATACGGATACGACATGGACACACGGTGGACACGTGTTGGCAGTGTGTCGGTCCATTAAGCAACAAATTTTAATTTTTAAAATATTTGACACGTGTCGAATACGGCTTGGACATGTATCCAACACGGCCCAGTCGGCCCACCCTCAGCGCATAACCCTAGCTCCCTCTTGATCCCACCCGACCCTGTCCTCTATTCCCCACACGCCGCCTCAACCTCCCTCACGCGCCTCTCGCCCTCGTCGCGCTGCCGGCTCACCGCGTCTCCTCCTTCTCTGGCGACCAGCAGGCAGCACTGCGCCACCTCTCGCTAGTTCGCCGCTCAAGCGTTTCATCTCACTCTTCCCACACCCCTCCCTCGTCTCCCTTGTCACGTGCCCTGTCTCCCTCGTTGCAGACCAGTGGCAGCCGACATGACCGGCGACCGAAGAGGCGGAGACCAGCTATTGCTCGCGTGCCCTCCTGGTGGTTGTTGCTTGTCTCCCTCGTCGCAACGTCTTCCCGTCCGGCAGGCGCTCCTCCCTCACGCGTCCTCCTGGTGACGGGCACTTGTCTCCCTCGTTGCAACACCCTCGCGTCCGGCAGTAAGCTTGCAATCGTGATTGCTTGTTCTTCATCATTCTAGAAAAATGAAAATTGGTAATTTAAGTGCTAGAGAGAAACAAAACACCAACGATAGGTTCAAGCCTCCACTGTGGAATCATGTTGACGTTCTAGACAAGGATGGTCAAGGGGGATGTGAAATGGAGATGCAAGTATTGCAAATATGTTGACACTAGTAGCTACTCTAGAGTCAAAGCGCACTTGCTGAAAATAATGCATATGTGTGTATTATTGTTATTGTTATTATTATTAGTAGTAGCAAGAGTATATATATATATATATATATATATATATATATATAGCATTTTTCCTACTCCCAGGAGTAGTTACTCCTTATTCAGTATCTTGCGCAATCGAGAGTATATATGTGTAGTATATGAGTGTATAAGACTACCTAGGTGGTATTTACACCGTTTCAGGGGTGGTATGTATATTTTTTTATATACATACTCCTTTTTATGTGCGAATATGAAGGTATTTACAAAATATGCTAAAAACAAAAGACTCTCTTACAAATTTTTCGTGTGGTTCGTATTGTAGTATCTTATAATTAGTATATAAGTATACTCAAAGTGATAAATGAGTATGTTAAGTTCTTTTAGGTGGTATATCAAAGGTGAAAGTAACTACACCTGGGAATAGAAAGTATTAATCCTATATATGTGTGTGTGTATGACGTTGTTTCGGCATTTTTAGGAAAATAGTGAATCTCCGTGTCAATGTTGTGTCATGCTATGTCGATGTATTCATATCCGTGCATCATAGTCTGTGATATATGAACCAAGTGCCCATTTGATAGGATATCAATTGAACCTACAAGTTTGAAGCAAGCATTATTTCTATGTCCTCGAGTCTTCAGAACAACGTCAGTAACATTTCCAGAGTCCAGTCGCATGATTAGTCAAGCGTGTCCTAGTGCAATCAGATTGTAATTCAGTTCCCTAATAGCACCTAAATTTGAGCAACGCACAAGTGTCAGACCCGGATTTTCTAATCCCGGATCCTCTGTGAACAATACTGTGCTACTCCCTGGATCAGTAGGTAGCACTCACAGACTCATTGCTGAATCATATCATACAAGGCGCAAATTTAAGATATTTAATTAAACAAACATCAGAGTGACATAGACCACGTCGGGTCAAGTTTTACATGGCCACCAGGCCAAATGGATTACAATACTCAAAAGCAGCGGAAACAAAAGGGAGGATGGGACTCATCTCTCCACGAGCAAGCGCCCAGGGTGGCCGACGTCTGACCGATATTATCCAAAGCATGGGTAATATGGGTTGTATGCAAGTACCAAAGAGTCCACGAGACTAGGCGAGACCTACACTACAGAATCTCGCTACTCTTGAGGTTCCGTGGCCATCGTCCTCGGGCTCCTCGTAGTGCGCGTAGTCTCCTTGCTCGCATCATCCGGAGGGTTTGGGGAGGAGCGAGTGAGCACAACTACCGTGCTCGCGAGCCAACACACAGGATGCAATATTATACATGCAAGGCTTAACAAGGATGGCTCGGAGTTCTTTTATTTGCTAAAGCAACATTTCAAATTACCATAATTACAAAGTCCTATGACTTAGCATTTTAAGCAGTTGCATTTTCATTTAAAGAGATAAGTGCAATATTAAATAACAATAAGGTTACCTCCACCTTATGCTTAATTTTGATAATTGATTCGTCCACCGATTATCAACCTTTGGATAAGGCTACCGGAAAAATTCAAAACAAGGGCTAGATGAACCCAACACATTTCCATTCCACCCACAAAGATTTTTGAAATAGAACTAACTCGAGTTAAGTTCCCATATGCGCCTTTGCCAGGAAAGCGCATTTACATTTAAATGATTCGGACTCTGCAGAGGTTGTACCTTTGGACCCACAAGAGATAATCATACTCGTTTCTCCACATGATTCCTTAGTCATGTAGTTGAGCGATCGTCGCGAACGTTTGAACTATCTTGCCCCTTCCAGTCATCTCACCTATATGGGGTTACGCCCATCGTTGTGCGGGATGTTCACCTCAGCGACTGGGGTGGTTGAATGGAGAGTCAACCTACCCCTCAGCGACTGGCAAACTTCACCGTGTTCGGTGTCCCATTCAAGTCAGCATACGTCCTGCCGCTTGCACATTCCCTCTTTCCCACCATGCGAGACGACATTCAAGGTTTGAAAGTTTTACTAAGCCAAGTTGCAATTTGCGGACTTGCGGTTGTCTTAGTTTTACGAGGAGGTCATGACAAGATTAAGTCCTTAATTCATCTGGACGGTTCATACCACATACCAACCATTCTCGTGCTACGTCCGCACCCACCATTCTTTCCATCCGTCCAGATGGGGTACTAGCAAGTTGTTTAGGGTTTTGGGAAGGAAAACCAATTAACGCAACACATCAGTCATCTACCTCCAATGACTGCCCAAAACTATTTTTCATGTTTAAAGGATGATGATCGGGACAATTATTGTCCGGACTTAACAAGACTAGCATGTCGCTTAAGTACAACCTATACTAGTATTACCATATAATTACTAGGGTGACAAGGAATCTTTGGATTCAATTATCAAAGGATGGCTTAATAAGTAATTAATCAACAAATGGGTATTTAACTACCTTAAGCTTTAACATATCATTGTTTACAAAATTAAAGCATGCAACTTTGCTATTTTAAATAAACATAGTTTGCATAAAATGTAGGTTCGGAATGATCAAAGCATTGACTCGCCTTGGTTCAAGGCAGAGGGGTCCTGGAGATCTTGAGCTTGGTCGAAGGGGAGGTCATTTGGCGTCGTCGAATCCTAATCGGTCGAAATCTAGGAAAAGACACAACGGCAAAGAGAGCAAATAAATACCAACTCAATAAATAATGAACTCCAAAAATGAACAAGACCAGTACCAATAGAAAGATCTCGATTTTAGAAAATTTTAGAAATTGGTTTCACAATTTTTGGAGTTATACAGAAAAAGATATGAATTTTGGAAGTTTTAAGCGATTTTCCAATTAAAAGAAAATCGAAAATCCGGAAAAACCGGAGGCGACACGTGTCGGCTGTGCTCGATCCACAGACGCGTGCTCGTGGACCGAGTCCACGGCATCGTGCTCGTGGGATCGAGTCCACGCCAAGACGCCTGCAGTCCTGATGGCGAGCACGCCCGCCTGCCGTCGGCAGACAGACGACGCCCCGGGCCCTGTCTGGGCCAGCGCAGCGCGAGGCCAGGCCCACGTCGGCGCCGCATGTGGCGAACGCACTGTGCGTCGCGGAGCGCGACTGACTGGCGTTCTCCGCCCATGAGAATGAGAGAGGAGGAGGCGAGGCGGGCGGCGGCGGCGGCGGAGGCGGAGGCGGTGGCGGGCGCCAGGGTGAGGTCGAGCCGGAGGAGACGGAGCGGCGGGGACTGGCGAGCGGCGAGGTGAGCGAAGAAGGAGCGGCGGGCGGGTCGAAGACGAAGACGGCGGCAATGGCTCGGCAACGACGGCAAGCGGAGGTGGAGGAGGAAAAGTGATGGAGGCGGGGATGCGGCTTAAATAGCCGAGGCGGAGCGGGGTGAAGAAGAAAAGCGGGCGCGTGAGGCGGGCGGAGGAAGAAAAGCGCGCGGGCGTGAGGAGGAGAAGGGGTCCGGAAGCGCGCGCGGACGGACGGGGGGGACAGGAGGCCGAGGCAGCCAAGCGAGTCGGCGCTGGCGGGCGCGGGCGGCGATCGAGGCGGGCGCATGAGGCGGCCGAGACCGGCGCATGAGGCGCCGGAGGAACCGGGCCGGCCGGGCCCGCGAGGTAAGGGGGGGGGGGAAATTATTAGGGTTAGGGTTTGGGGATTTTGAAATCCGATTTTGATTTTTGAAATTTGGTTTTCAAATTTTGATTCTCGAATCCTTAATCAAAACAGGATGTTACAACAAGCAAGGTAGAACTGATCCATCAGATCAGGTAGCCAACCGAGTTCCTAGCAAAAATTAAGCCTAATGAATCCAACAAACTAGGACACTAATGAAAAATACAAACTATCAAAAGACAATGCACTGTAATGTTCACCAAGAAGGCTAAACAATGCACATGGTATGTAGCAAATCATAACTTCATTTTGTTACTGACGAAAAGCACAGTTGAGAGCAGAGCGACCTCCTCACCACATATCAAAGACAGGAGCCGAGGGTGTGGGCCGGGCAGCCCATCCGATGATGTCGACTCGAATGTTGGGGTATTATTATTATTATTATCCAAAACAAAACACGAATATTCAGTTAGTATTTAGATTATTCCTAATTTTGCCATGAAGAATTAGTTCTATCATCTTTATTGAGTAACCGTCGCTGGCGAGTCTAGTCCGAGCGATTACCTCGTAAACAATACACAGAATCGTAAGAATCAAAGCAAGAACACAAAGCACAATAATAGATTGAACACAGAGATACGAGAGGACTTCAAGCTTCGCTTTATTACTCTTTAATAAAATTGTATACGATGGTAGAGGGTCCCCTGTATATAACCTCTAGACCCTGCTAGAGTTTATGGTAGAGTGCTCATACATAAACCGGTTTATACCAAAGTTTATTAACAGTATATGCCGGCCCGGAGTTTCTTAACAATCTGCAAATATCCAGCTCTTATAAACTCCCAACTATTATAGAAGCATCCTACAAGTATGCATTGCTTCATTCTTCACAGAGCGTAAGTAGTAGACTTCTCGCTTAATATTTTGCAGTATATTAGTCTTATCACTCTTTATTTGCCGCAGAGACCGTAAGGAATCTACCGTGCACCTTGACGGATGCCGCGAGGAGTGTAGGACTAGTTTGGTTTATGACTCCAGATAGTCATATTAAAATTTTGTCAATGCCAGAATCTAGTAAAAAAAATAATATTTTGATAGTAGTTATACCAATTCATAAATAATATCAAAATTAGGGTACAAATTGATATGTTTTAATTGTAACTATGCCAAAATTTGTAAAAATTATGAGTATAACATGTGGGCCCCACATGGTATATTTTTTCACCAAAATTTTGGCAATGCCAAAATCTAAGCAAATATTTTTGGATCTTAGCCATACCAATTCACGGGCAATACCAAAATTGGGGTACAAATTGATGTGTTTGGATTACAACCACACCAAAGCTTACCAAAATTGAGAGTATGGCATGTGAACCCCACATGACATCTATTTTCACTAAAATATGCCAACACGAGTCTTATTTTGTTGATTAAATTACAAGAAATACAACGGTTTAAACAAATCACAAATTAGATACACGGTTTTAGAAGCTGTAGTCATTTGAAGCTTGCTAATCAAGAAGTGGCCAACTTTTGTACTATTGCTGTCAAATTTTTCAAGGCGTGTTAAGGTGTGATCAACATTTTGGCTCGGCTAATTGGGGATATAAACCAAACAGGCTCTTAATGCAGCTAACGGGCTGCTGCCACCTCAGTAAAGGAATGGGCAGTGGCCGGGTCAAAATTCGGACGAGCGTTTTGCTCGCGTAGGATTCGCCGACGCCAATGCATTGTGAACCATTGGCGTTGTCAAATTTTCTAGTGCACGCCAAAACTTTGGTATCAAACCAAACGCATACGCTAGCAAAATCATCGAGGTATTACCAAAATCTGGTTTCCAAACAACCCCTATAGAGCGCACCTCGACGGACGCCCTCAGGAATCTACAGCGCCGACACCGACGGACGCCCTCAGGAATGTAGTTGTGCACTTCAGCCCAAAAAAAAACATGTCCTTTTGGTCTCGCTTACTAGATGGAGTAAAACGCTATCACATTTCTCCAGAAAAGTTAAAGCTACTTCTCTTCAATACCTTCGAAAGAGGCACTTGCCGTTCTGGTGAAACATGGACCTGCAGGCTTATAGAGCCCATAGGGCAAACCATTAACCTTCGATTAACTTTCCAACAAAAGTACATAAGAACTCTCAAGCTTGTTATCATCGGAAGGGTTCTCAAATTAGCAAAAGGCAAAAGTGTGCTAAGTGAATTATTAAAAAACCTTTCATAATACAGGACACCAAATCAAGAACAGATACATAATAACTTCTGCCATCTTTGCTAAACTCAAAAGACTCTTGACCCAGCCATTCACCAGATTAACCAAGTAGGTAGTTCAAAGATAAGGCTTCCGAAACAGAAGGCAACACAACCACAGTCATTTTGAGGGGGAACAGTTTCTTATTGCTACCCAAGTCGATACGATACGACCACACTTCCTCGTTAAGCATATCTGCAGGGGAAACAAATTAAGAAATCATCAAACCAACTAAAGGTTCAAGAAATATAAACTTGAAGAACACAAGTGGACACCATTTTCTTTGAGTAACAAGATATGGTCAGCATGCTAAACTGCAAACCAATTCAATATGGATTTATAAGCAGTATCTTGTTTGTTGTGCAGCATAAAATGAGCAACGGAACATGACATTTCTTAAATAGAAAAGATAACAATTCAATGACCAAGTTGCTGACATACTTTCGTGAGCAGAGCACTTTCTTCATCAAAACAATGTTACCTCGAGCCGGAAATGAACCTCCAAAGGAGGGACTGACAATCTTCCTACATTGGAAATGTATGAAAGTAAAGAAAGCATCTTGTTGGTTATTTTGCAAGGGTGCAACCTTGTGTACTTGATCATATTTGAACTAAGAGTACAGGGAAAACAACCAATATTATGCTCTACCTTCCCATCTAAAATGCATATGGATTTACAATCAACTTTAGATATTAACCCATTCATATGAGAGGAAAAGAACAATGCATGGCATATAGCAAATAGTTAAATTAGTTGACAAGGACTCCTATACGTTGGATCCCTGGTTAGATAGAACTTATATCATGCCAACTTCAGTCCAAGTGAATTGTGCTTATCATATACAGGATGCCACCTTCAGTCCAACTCAGCTATGTATATCATTATCAGGTCTTCCTCCCATCGATTAACCTCTCCAACTACTGAAGAAGGGCATTCAGGAATCAAGAGTACAAAATTCAATCACATGTCATCCCAATATAGACATTCTTCTAATAACTGAATTACTTTTTCTTGGTCCACCTAATTGTATAAATCAAGGACAAACATAAAGTCTAAAATTAAAAGCACCAAACAAACTAATTGTCAAAAACTAGGCATATTGTCCAACTACAAGCAAGGATTCAAAAACCGGTCCCGGCTTAATTCCCGGCGGCGGCGGTACGTAACCGCGGTTACAGTTTTCGGTCGAATTTCGTTAAATTTTGCTTAAAAATCAATCAAAATTCGAAATTCGAAATTTGAATTTGCAAACTCCGGAAAAACCGGCCGGGATTTCAAATCCCGGCCCCCACCGGTAAGGCCGGTTACCGCCGGTAACCGGCCGGGATTTCCATCCCTGACTACAAGCATATGTCTGCACTTGTGAGAAGAACATCGCAGGAATTAATATCAATAACAGTAAAGTGGCAGTTGCTTATCAGCAACTCTGGAAACCAGTAGCAACCTGTCAGTAAGTCGGAAAATACAATCTTTTAAGTTGTCGAGCATGTAACAGTTGGTAATGAGTATATGGTTCCAGTATTTGTTTTCTTGGAGAAGTCAAAACTGACAACATAATAGCTACTAGAGGATAAATCTTGAAATTTCAAACAGTTTTAAGCGTGTTGAGTAGGTTATACGCAGTTGGAACAACAATGAAGTCTCGGCCTCTCCACTCAGAACTTAAAATGCCAACTTCAACAAAGCCTCATGGATCATGTGTGAACTAGAAGATTGCCAACAAGTTGCTAAATACAAATGCACCAATATGATTTCTTAATCCTACACCAAAAGAAACCACATAACATACTTATTTGTCACCCAATTTAATGTTTAAACCTAACGTTGTGCCATGAATCTGTGATATATGAACAAAATGCCCATTTCACAGGATTTCAATAGAACCTACAAGTTTGAAGCAAGCATTATTCATGTGTCTTTGACTCTTCAGAAGAATGTCAACAACATTTCTGGAGGCTACACACATGATTAGTCAATCGTGTCCAAGTGCAATCAGATTGGAGTTCTGTTTGCTAAGAGCATCTCAATTTGAGCAACTCACAAGTGAGGTAGAAATGCTCCATTGGATCAGTCAGGCAACTGAGTTCACAACAAAAAATAAGGTTAATGAATTCAACAAACTAAGATAGCCTAATGAAAAACGCGAACTATCAGAAGGCAACACACTTTGAATGTTCAACAAGAAAGATAAACAATGTACATGGCATGCAGCAAAATATAACTCACATCGTAACTACTGAAATCCCAAATTACATCACAAGTTCACAACACCCTTCTCACCACTCGAAAGACATGAAAAAGGTTCGTGGTACCAGACAGCAACCCAAAAACCCCATCTTAACAAGATGCCAATGGCTGGGGAAACAGAAAGCCTAACGCACCGGATCTTTACACTAAAATCCACTAAAAGCTACCGACCAGCGGATCGAAATATCTACTATTATCTCGGCCCAAAGAGCATGATAGTAGAACGCAAGGAAGCCAATAATTCACTACAATCTCACAAATTAACTAAATGGTAAGCCATAATGATGTGGTATGGATTGTGGAAGATAAAATTCGAAGGAAAAGGTAGATGGCGAAGGCGAGGATCGCCCTTGGTCGGCTGGACTGTTCCTGCCGAGCCAAGGCTCCGATCTTGCCGTGGAATTTGGTGAGGCAAAGCTTCTTTATTTCTTAGTTGCCTTCTCTTTTACATCTGTTCTTATATAGACTAAGCAAACATAAATTTTCGGAAACAAACTGAATTAGAAACGGAAACTAACTTGGTATCTAAGACGTCTTCTTAAGGAGAACCAAATTGTCGCCTAATCTCTTAAGGAGGCTATCCTATCGTTCTTCCTCTCCTGCCGCGAGCAATCTCCTCTGTTCTTGCCGCAAGCAGTACTGTTGTTCGCTAATCAGGCATTGCCGTATTGGCAACAGTAGCCGAACCTAAGTCAGCTTCGATACCAGAATCCAAAACGGATTATGGTCGCCTGGCTGCAGGCGATGTCGTCGTATGGCGTCATCTTCGCTGATAAGTCTTCCCCACAAAAGCATCCACAACATTACCTCCGTCTCCACGAAACAACTCGTCCTCGAGCTGGAACAAAGGATAACATTGTTGAAAGTCACCCAAACACTCCCATGTCGCATCAGCAGTAGAACAACCCAACCATTGAACGAGTAGTTCCCAAGTACCACGGTTCAGACGAGCCCAGACAATCGATAATGGCATAGGAACCACACGACCATGCACAATTTCAGGTAACGGCCAGGAACTGGAGGAATTTGCCTTCTGTCACCTTGACATGAAAAACATCGTGTATACGTGCCTTGGAAGGAAGCCGAAGACGATAAGCAACGGAGCCAATTCGTTCTGCAACCAAAAAAGACCGTAAAAACGAGGAGCCAATTTAGAACGCTATTGGGTGGTGATGGAAACAGCTGTACGGTGATGAAGGCGAAGCCAAACCCATTCACTGACCTCAAAGTGAATCTCATGGTGCAATTTATCATACTGGTTCTTCACATAATCCTGAGCTTGAAGGAGACGTTCACGAATTTTAGTGAGAAATGCATGACGGTCATGCCACTACCGATTGACAGCCGTCATTCATGCTGCACCTGGCTGATAAGTCAACAAAGTAGGAAGATCACGCCCATAAACTACCCGAACGGGCGTGGTACGTAAGGCTGAATGATATGAAGTATTGTAACAAAATTCTGCCTAAGGAAGCTATTGAAGCCACTGTTTAGGACGATCACTAGACAAACACCGCAAGTACATAGCGATCGTACGGTTGACGACTTCAGACTGACCATTGGATTGTGGGTGAAAAGCCGAGCTAAGGTGAAGCTTAACTCCCACAAGACAAAAGAGTTCAGTCCAAAAATTACTGGTGAAGATAGGATCACGATCACTCACAATGGAACAAGGAATACCATGGAGACGAACAATATCATCAAAGAAGGCCCGAGCTACGGAATTCGCCGTGTACGAATGACCGAGCGGTATGAAATGATTGTACTTTGAAAAATGGTCAACAACTGTCAAAATAACTGTTTTGCCTCCCACTTTGGGAAATCCTTCAATGAAGTCCATGGATATATCCTCCCATACGGTCGAAGGTACACGCAACCAGGGATGAAAAAACCGAAACCGGTTGAAATCCGCTCGTGAAGATGCAGATTCGGAAATCCCTTCGATGGCGGTACGATTCATCGAAATCCGGAAAAAACCGGACAATTTCAAAACTAAAATTTGAATTGCCGATTTTGAAAACCGTTCTGGAAAAACCACGAATTTTGAATTAGAAAGTGTGTTTAATGAAGTGCATATTTAGCTCATACAATACGTAATCTAGCATATTTAGCTCATACAATACGTAATATAGCTCATATGAAGTGTAAACTGACTAAAAACAATAATTCAAGCATATTTAGCTCATACAATACGTAATCTAGTATAAAATATGCCTAAACTAACCTAAGAAGCAATGAGAGAAGTTAAAAATTCAAATTTGAAATTGAAATTTTCCGGCTGGTTACTGTTCACCCAGCCGGCATCGGGAAATCCGGTTAACCGGTCAGGATTTTTTTTCCCTGCACGCAACGGTTGGAGAAGACCCCCTGGATGCAAATGGAGAAGACCCCCTGGATGCAAATGTTCTGTTTTATTTTGCTGGCAGACTATTCGCGAACCTTATTATTATCACCTGAATTGAAGAAGATCACACAAAAGCGATGTAAGGTCGGCTTCGATACCAGAACCCAAAACGGATTCTGTTCGCCCAGCTGCAGGCGCTGTCGCCCGTATGGCGTCGTCTTCGCTGATAAGTCTTCCCCATAAACTGCTCGTCCTTCACCGCAGATGCAACGCCAAAATCAAGCAAACTAACTTAAACCGTCAGTTAAACCAAAGTTGCTCCGTCCCTCTTGCGTCAAACGAACTCCGGAAAGCTTACAGCGCAAACTAAGAAATCCTAGCTGGAGCAACCGCAACAGCCACGAACTCCCAACAACGGGATGAAGCATTAACTAGGCACTCCAGCCTACGGTCGCAAAGCTCGTCAATCCAACCAGTAATCCGCAGCAGAATCTCCCAACCCTACTTACCTGTTCGACCAAATTAAATTCCTAAAACGGTAATAGCATGAACAAGAAGCAAAGATCTGGCAGAGGCCGGCACGTCACGTACCGGATTGGGTTCAGGATGAGGAAGAGGGCGCCGGCGGCGCGGCTGGGTTCTCGTGGCGGTGGAGGAGGTCGTCGTAGGGGTCGCGGCGGCCGGGGGCCTGGCTGATCTGGGGGTCCCAGGAGAGCTGGGAGTTGAAGCGGTCGAAGGTCCAGAAGCCATAGGGGCGCAGCGGGAGGCTCCACGCCGCCTTGGTGCGCTCGCACCGCTCCTTCATCCGGTACACGTGCTCCCGCTGCGCCCGGTCCCGTTTCTCCGAGTCCTCCATCAGCCGGAGGATCAGATTCTCCGCGAACTCCATGATGAATCCCATCGCCGCCGAGCCTGCTCCTCCTCCCTCGCTTCTCCTCTCCTCTCTCGATCTGTGTAGGGGAATGGGGATCTCTTCTTCCTCGGCCGCGGTCGGGGTCCCGTGGTTGTGCTGGCCGCTGGGTGCGTGACGGCTGCCCGCGGCAATCGCAACCTGGGTGGGGGACGTGGGCCGTTGGAGCCGATGCCTGCTAGGCCCGGCCCAACACTGATAAAGTTTCACGACCTAATTATGGGCCGGGCTCTGTACATCGGGATGGTCCTTCTGGTTTTTTTTTTTCTCTCTCTGTTCTCTTTTTTTCCTCTCTCTGTTCTCTTCTTTTTGGTGGTAACGACTAATGACAATGGAAGA
The DNA here is from genome assembly GCA_036346395.1 of Hsuehochloa calcarea. Taxonomy (NCBI): domain Eukaryota; kingdom Viridiplantae; phylum Streptophyta; class Magnoliopsida; order Poales; family Poaceae; genus Hsuehochloa; species Hsuehochloa calcarea. Next base: position 15,665,213 of record CM070598.1, read on the forward strand.
ATTGCAACAAAGACAATACTGAAATATGTTGATGGTTTTAGGATGCAACTGAAGAAGAAGAACAAAAGTGAAGAAAAAACAAGTTCTTGATGTGAACCTCTCCACACTTCTCTACTCTTCTTCTTGGTATAATACCTCACACACCAGGTTAGACACATAAGACCTATACTCCCTATCACTTTTGAGTATTTGTTACATATTTGCAACGATTGTACATCTACATCATATTCTCAGCAGGGCGGCAAAAAGGAGGCATCGATGCAATCATTGTGCCGTCGTTTCCGCTGCCACCGTCCTGAGGATTTTCCATCGCCCTGGATGAGCTGCTGCGGGTGAGTTGGGAAGCTGCAATGGTGTTCTTCTGGGCCTCACTGGTAATCTGCGAGGTGCTAGCGCCACCCGCTTCTTGGTGAGCAGGAGCGCTGGCCACTGCTGGGGCCGAAGGGTTTGCTTCATGAGCTTCACTGGACTCGATGTGGGCGCTCTTTTCTTCTTTAGAGCCAACTGTGAACATCAAACAACAACTATCAAGGTAAAGAGCAAGGGAGATCGCTATGGTTAAGCATGGCCGGATGCCGGGAGTTGTGTGGAAAACCTTGAGAAGAAACAGTAACAGCAATCTCCATGTTATCTTGGGATGTTTGCCTGATCGGGATGTTTTTAATTCTGTTAAGTGTCTCAAACCAATTCATGTCTAGTCCTTTGAATTGAGTAGGCCCGTCAGGGAATGAGATGAGGCGCTCATCAGGTTGCGAATCAACATAAAGTATAAGGCCGTTGGATAATGGAGCGGGCTGATCAGTTGTGCCCATGGATTCAGGCAGTGGAGTGATTGAGGCCAGTTTGATGAGTATACACCGGCACCATGCCAGAGAGAATTTTGAACTGTTTTGGTCGTATGCTGTATGAAAATTCTCATTCTAACCTCCTTAGCTGCAAAATTTCTATTCGCCCTCCGTACACATCTGCTGCCGTCCCGCACGGCAGCAGGCGACCTGCTGCCGTCGGGGACGGCAGTAGGTGGCACCACCCGCCACCTGTCGCTTTTTTTTAAAAAAAAATCTAATTAATAATATTTATTCGAGAAATTTTTAAATATATTAAATGAGCTCAAAAAATTATAAAATTTTTTATGAAGACTCCTGGCATAGTGTGCTTAGTTGTGTAATTTTTTTGAATTTTTATTTTCTCTACATAATTCTTTGAATTTAAATATTTGTAGGAATTTTCTAATATAGAAACTGAGTCCGAACATTATGAAAATTTTTTGTCAGACTCCCTACACAGAGGACTTGATTGTGTAAATTTTACGTAATTTTATATACTCCGAAATTATCTCGACAAATTCAGGGTCTAGGTCTGGAAATTAGGACGAGACGTTTCGGAAATTAGGGTTTCATGATTTCATGTGACTCGAAATGTGTGAAGTTTAGTACCACCTGAGTACTCTTAGTCGCTATGGTTCTTGATCATATTTTCAAAGATGCTGAGAACTTAACTAAAGGGGCTGAGAACGTTGTGATTACGAAGATACCCTAAAACATAGAAGAATCAATGTCGATGTGAATGATTATTTTTGGAATTCCAGCAGAAGAGGCATACTTGCAATATAGTATTGTTTTCATGGCTCAGCGGAGGCACAAAATCAGAACTATATTGCACTCCGCGGACAGAAGCACGTTACATGTAGTCACATGGCATGTTGGTTCGGCTAATTGGTTTAGTTACACACGCTACTTCTACGTTACATTGTGACACAAGCCTACGGGCCATGTAATTACGCGTGCCTTTAGGAGATAGTAAAAAATATGGCTAGTAGGAGGGGGACTACTACAGAATGGCCCGACCTACTGTGTGGGCCGGGGCCATTTGCCCTTCCTCCCGAGCCCGGCGTTATACTCCTCGCCGGCCGCCCTGGTCTCGGCCGCCATTTCCCACTTTTTTTCGCGCTCCCTCTCGCGTGCCTCGCGCTCCCTGCGCTTACAGGCCTCGAGATGGGCCTGCGTCTCCCGGCGGATACGCTCGTTGTGCTCTTCAGTCCGACGATCCTCCTCCCAGATCTCGCGTCCCCTTTCGGCATTCCACTCATCGAAGTCGAGCCGCCACTGGTCGTGTGGGTGGATCTCTAGGTCGATCCACTTGCAGAAGTCACACAGAGGCTCCGGGGACTACGGGTAGACAGGAGAGATTGTAAGTGCGTATTATGAAAAGAGAGTTGGTACGGGAACTTACTATAAGTACTCCTTACCGGCTGCCGATAGGTTCTCGTATCCCAACGACGGTCGGGATAGTCAGAGGAGTAGTTGGGACAACCCTAGTAACGCATGCCGAGGCTGAGTCGGTTCTTGGATTTGAAGAACTTGCATGTGTCCCTGCACCAACAGAGGGGCGGCGTCTCCCCCTCTGGCGGGTGTTGCGGCGAATGCTCGGTTGAGACGTTCTAGCAGGGGTTGCTGCTACGGGGGGCTTCATTGCGGAGAGCTTCCATCCTGGTACGCTGCTCTTGCCGGTCCCAAACAGCAGCATCCCTAGCTTGTTCAGCCTGTGCCGTAGAAGCCCGAGCTAACTCGCGGATCTTGTCCCATTGCTTCTGCCTCTTGTCCATCCCGGCGTGGCGAAGCAAGCTCTGGTGTAGCGTTGGGTTTGGTTGTGTAGTAAATGTCTTCCAACTCCTTTTATAGGCCACATGGTTGGCTTGGTGTGGTTAAATTGACGTGAGTAGCCGGCGAGGCAGAGTGTTGTCACGTCCTACTTTGCAGAGTGCGGTCATTTCGGTCTGAAAAACTGGCGAGACAGAGTGTTGTCACATCCTACTTTGCAGAATGCGGTCATTTCGGTCTGAAAAACTGGCGAGGCAGAGTGTTGTCACATCCTACTTTGCAGAATGCGGTCATTTCGGTCTGAAAAACTGGCGAGGCAGAGTGTTATCACGTCCTACTTTGCGAGTCTTTGTCATTTGATCGAAAAGTCGGGCGAGGCGGCGTGTTGTCATGTCCTACTTTGCGAGTCTTGTCATTTGGTGCGAAAAAGTGGCGAGGCGAGTGTTGTCACGTCCTACTTTGCAGTCGCGGTCATTTTGGTCTTAAAAGTGGCGAGGCGAGTGTTATCACGTCCTACTTTGCGAGTCTTTGTCATTTGGTTTGAAAAGTCAGCGTCGTGGGTGTAAGTATTATGAAATTGTCTGCAACCGGACAGATTTAGGTCTCCAAAATTTGGAATGTAGTATTTTGAAATTAGGGTTTGATTAATTCGCACACAAAGTATTCATACCGGAATTAGACAGATGCATATGTTTTTCTCGTGGCGTTTGCATACGTTGAAAGCGAGAAAACCGACAGTTGATTGTGGTTTCTGAGGAACACTCAGCTACAGCAAGGAGAGCATGAGCCATTTCCATGGGTGATGCATGGGGCATATGGGTGCAAACTTTTATAAGCAGTTTCACAACAAGAACTTTGATGAAGTTTTTCAAGCAGCTGTGTAACCAGAACTAGTAGAGGAAGTTCGATGCACTCTAAAAAACTCTGGATGAGCGGACAAGGACGTACAGAAGGGAGGTAGCGAAGAAACCTGCTATAAGCGCAAAAAATCTCCCCGAGTCGTTGTCCCGGTTACCTACATATGGTTTGGTCCCAGTTTGACGAGGAAGACCGGAAGACAGGTGAAATACTTCTCGGACTTGATCGAGCACGAGCCTAAGATGAAGTGGTCATTCCTATACGACAAGGATGATGCTTGGTATGGTATCATGACAGTGAATCTAGTTGGGGTGTACAATTGGGTATGTGCGGCACGAGATGCCTCCCTTTGGTTCGTATTGTGACTGCGGTTCTCTGTGGTACCATAAATTACTTTGTTGACCAATGCAATATCGCGTCGCTCTCTATGGCACGCCATGATCACTAAGTACACAGAGGAGAAAAGCAAGAAGGTGGGATGCACAGGGTATTTAAGATGGGTACACGAGAGCTTTGTTTCGAGGTACTTTATAGAGAGAAAGGATGCCACAGAATGAACAGTGGGATGATCATCCACGAGTGTACGCTTGGCCGTGTTCGTTGCACTTGCACTAGCAGCAAGTCACTTTTTCTGCATAGGCCACGCTCACATGTGATAGCTGCATGTTCAATATTGGCGTAGCATCCTGGCCAATACCTTCTGAATATTTCCCCAGGGAAGAGATGATGCTAACCTGGAGTGTAGAGCTGTATGGTTATGGTGTGGTTGACTATTTCACTAGCCATCCTACCTGGGAGCAGCAAATATGGGTCGTCGATATTGATAGGTTGAAGGGGCAGAGCCGGCGTATCAGGAACGACATGAACAAATCAGAAGTCGAACATTGTACGAAGAAATGCTCTATTTGCAGGGAGTTCAAGCGTACCTTCAAGTATTGATATTCGAGAAATGAACATGAAATGAGAGGTTGGCAGCCACTCGAGGTGGGCATCGTGGTGGCGACCATAGAGATGGTTTATCTTATTGAAATATGTTGTGATAAGTGTTTTACTTACTATCATTTTAATTTATCGAACAACTATGTGATGATGTATGTTCTATTTAGTTGTGATGTTTGATGTACTATTGTTAAGTCGTATGTCGAATAATTTTGTGCAACCTATGTACTGCCGCTAATATTGTTTCTTTTTCCCTTCTTCTTATGGACAATGTACACACTTAATTTTATGTTTATGTTTAACCTTAATTTATTTTTTGTGAATTTCTTTTTCTTCTGTCACCATTCCAAATGGCTACAGAGATATTTTATACTGTTTGGATGGCGACAGAGTTACTATCGCCAATCCAAATGGCGACAGAGCTATTTTGCTGTTTGAAATGGCGATAAAATCTCATTTTTTGTAATTTCATTAAACATATATTTATTTACGTAATTCTATTAAAAATGTATTATTTTAAAAAAGATTTTTTAAGATTGTGGTATGGTCTATTACCCTGGGAGTAGGTACATTCTATCCTTATGTGGGAACTACCTTCATGGCACTGTGGATCTTTGAATGTTGAAATTAAACCCATATGTTGGAACTGAATTTGAATGTAGTTCGAATTGCATTATGAGTTAAAATCTATAATTGTTTGCCTGCTTCGATGTTTCTGCTTTGGTATTGTTCATACGTGATGTGCTGTAAGCTTTGCTAGTAGGTGATCGGAGTTGTTGGACAAAAGTGGGAGGGCTGCCGGTCCAGTATATAAAAGATTTGGAACGGCTGTATTTTTCGTGGAATTACGATCTAAGTTAGGGCAAATTCTACCGTCCGTGCGTGCGTCCGAAATTCACAACCTTCCACTTCAATTTCTCGAGTCCACCATCCACTGCTCTTCACGTCTTCCTCTTCCCCTGTTCTATCCACTGCATCTCCTCATCATCTGCTCTCTCCCAACCCATTTCCCCAATCCAGTGACGAGACGTCTACTCCACCTCGTGGCCTTCCTCCTCGCCGTAGCCACGTTGCAGTAGCACGCGGTTAGCCCGGCCGCCCCCGCTGACTTCGGGTGCCGCTCCCACCGCTCCACGCGCTACCGGTGGTGCGTCTGCAAGCGGAGTTTCATGTCGCAGGCCCCTTATCGTCGGCTGCAGCCCCCGCCGCCTCGCGCAGGCCGCCCTCACCGTCAACGTCAATTGAGGGCGGATGACCCGGATCGGCCGCGCTGCCAGTCCCCACTTTGCCTGGCGTCTCAGCAACGCTCAGACCTAGGCTGGCAATCGGAAGGGCACCCCGGGCTGGACTTTGCCAGATCTGTCCGCCCCTGGTAAGCTTTTGTTGCCAACATTTTCTTGAATGGTTACGCAGTTGTTTGTATATTGTTTGTTGTACGAAACGGTTGCACTTTGTTGCAATACGGTTTCTCAAATGTTGTCGTAAGATGTATTTGTTGCAATTGCGTTGTTGATTTGTTATGTAAGAGTAATTTTTTATCGCAATGTCTCTTCGCAAATATTGCGCAAGAGGTATTTGTTGTAATGTTGTTTATAATTTATTGCACAAGAGTGAACTTTTATTATGGTAGAGATGTCTATTTGTTGCACCAAGGAATCCGTATTTATTGCATCGGGTTAAGAATTTGTTGTATGTTTATTTAATAACTGTTGCGTTCGATGAACATTTGAAGTATGTGCACGATGAGAAAGCTTAAGTTCGGACTCTAGTTGCTCCTCGATCGAAACTACATGGTCGCAGATGTTAGCATTCAAACTTGTGGGTAGAAATTGCCCCCAAACACTAATCTGACGGACTTTCCTACGGTAGTCTAAGCTACGTTTGTTCCAGCAAGGAGAATTAAGATCGTTCTGGTCGTAGGTGACAGGTCAGGCTGTTATGTTAGCATTCAGTTCCTTCCAGCACGGAAAAATAATCTAAATGAGATGGAGACACGCATTGGCGGTGGTTGCTGGAAAAATAATCTAAATGAGCACGCATTGGCGCCGGCGGGGGTGCCTCGGCGTTTGCGCTGGGAGGCAGGAAGCCGCCGAGAAGAATGAGGGGTTGGGAGGAAGACGAACAGAGGAGCGAACAATGAGCCGGCTACGGACACGTGAGCTCGACTTACTGGGCAAGCTAGAAAAACACTTAACACGGCTACACGGAGATAGCGAGGCCAGCCGGCATGCAGGTTTGCCTCAAATCCCAGCAGAAAATAGCACTGTCAAGTTGCCATTTGTCCATACGAAGAGGAACGGAATGAAATCATTCTACCTCTTGGAACCCTAGTCAATTTCGATATTGACTTTTTAGGAGCTTGTTTTCGACGATTGATTAGTTACGGTGAATGTTGAGTCGCGTCGCCCTGCCTCTGTCGCTAGACACGCCAAGGACTAGGGGTGCAATCAGAGCAGATACAGACGGGTATCGTTCATCTTATATCTTATTCTATTTTTTTTCTTCCTCAAAGCCGGAGTCAGACACGGATAATACCGGATACCTATTTTTTCTATTCTGTATTTGCTCCGAAAACCTTCGATCGGTCGGACAGGCATAAATTATCTGCTCCGTTTACACTTCTACCAAGGACATCCTGTGGGAATCAGGTGAGAAAAGAATAGCTGAGAACCGTGAATGGTTCGAGCCTTCGAGGTATAGTAGGGATATATATATAGTAAAGGGCCACGGTAATGGTATCAAACAATCTGACTTAACAGCTGCTGGCTGCTCCAGACGGAAACCCATCACACATTAATTCACCCTCTTGAGCACTCCCATTTGAAGTTCTTAGGGATCAGACATGCTGCGGTGCTGATCCAACATCACAATAAAAAAGGAAAGCAAAAACTTTCAAAGCATCGAGCATGCATGTATATATGCAGATTTAACCGAGTACAAATTAAGGACACATAATTGCAATGTCACTAGACCAAAGAACTCGTACCATCGGTTTTCCAAATCAGACAACTTCCAGGACCTTCCTACCACGGGGGTGAAGCAGCGTGAAAGGCACCATTCAGTTTGTATCACCGTGCGGTCCATAGATAGCCGACATGGCTGCATCTGCACGTAGCCCTCGGACTAGACGCTAAAAAGAAGGCGACATTGCGCACCAACGACTCGAGATCGCGTATACGTGGCTGGGAGCGAGCTAGATAAAGGGGATCGATCGATCGATCTGTCCCATCTCCATGGGGACGACGAAGCAGTAGGACCACATGGACATGCTCGCTCGCGTGGATTCCGTAGGCCAGACTTCCATTTCCGGTCGGTTGAGACGTCTTGTTCTGGGGCGGATTTGTCATCATGGCAACCTCTGGTATCCGCAAGGGCTTCCTCCGGTTAGAGAAAACCCCTATCCCAGTCTTGTCTCGCTCCTAGCACCGGGCGTCGGAGAAGAAATAGACTAGAGCATCCGTTCGGCAAAGGGCAAAGGCAATGGCAGTAGAAACGTTGATGGGCTGGTCACGAGATTACCACTAGACGTGTCGACTCGTAGCGGAAGTAGAGTTGATGTAGCGAATTGATGCGGTCGTAGTCGTACTCGCCGCGTGTCTTCTCCTCCGAATAGTCGTACTCGCCGCACGTCTCCTCCTCCGACTCCTGTGATTGTCACGAGTTGCAGATCGTCCTAGTGCTGATGTTTCGCAACAACGTCTCCCAGGTATCCACACGTATGGAGCAGGAGCACCACGCGCTAGAGTACTAACACCAACAACTAGTTGTTGAGACCCATTACGAACTCGAGGTCTACAAGAATTCAAATCACCATCCAAATCAAATCACAACACTTTAAGTGTGCGACCCTATAGGTTTATATGCAATCGGTTGTGACTCGAAAACTCTTTTCCGACCACTAGTCGTCAGCGGTACCTAGCAGCACATAACGATTCCCAAACACACATTCTATATCGGACGGACCTTAATATAATATGATCTACGACCAGGTCCATATCACTAACGACCAGCTCGTATATCTATACGACTAGTTCATATACGGTCTCGACCAATTCGTAACTCTTTACGACCAGATTTCGGTCACTTAGTGACCATGTTCGACCAGCCTACGACCAACTCGTATCTCCATACGACTAGTCCGTATATGAACGAACTGAAAGACCTTATGGTGTATTCTCCCTTTGCCTCACGATGTCTGGTTGAACTCCAGGTGAGAGGTTGTATCATCCATGGACTGTTCAATACTTTCTCGATCAAGTGTCGAATAACTTCATGTGCCCGACACATGGACCACTAGTGACATGGTCATGCACTTTCTTTATCCGACCACAACGAGGGGCTCAGAGACATCTCTCTTATTATGTTAGGAGGGGCAAATCCCATATCTAACCAGTCACATCCCTCCGTATATTTCATAGCATACCAAAAAACTACCTTTATAACTACCCAGTTACGAGTAACGTTTGGCAACCCCTAAGAGTGCTACTACATATCTAGGAAACCATGTTGATCTCAGGTCTAAGGATTATACATCATCATTGCTTGAGACCAACTAATGATACATAGAATCATAACACTCTCAATAGTGTCTCAAGGTGAGTCTTTTCCAACACCATGTTCTCTAATATGTGTCTATATTATTTGTTTGATATCTCTATATTCATGACTATGTGAAACATAGTCATCAACCAATACATATGCTAGTCTATTCATATGTGTTCTCGTATGTTTCCGACCAGAGAACGTTTAAGAATAATCATCACAGAAATATAAAGTTTCACAATCAAGTCACATACTTGATAATAAATATTATTAATATTATTCCACAAATAAAATAACATATTATCTAATGTTATAAACATAGTAAAATATAATCATCTCTATGATTGCCTCTAGGGCATATTTCCAACACGTAGACGGGGCGAGGCGGCGAGCGCAGGCATAGGCGGGGCGAGGCAACGAGCGAGGGCGTAGGCGCGGGCAAGCCGACGAAGCGCGGGCTGGGCGAGTGGGTGGCAGCGTGGGCGTCGGGCGAGGCGAGACATCGAGCAACGGAGCGTCGAGGTACTGCCTCCTGCGGTCCTGCTCCTGCCTGCTCCCTAGCGCTAGCACGGCGGGTTGGACTCTGCTCCAAGGCAGCTGGCCACCTGGGCCGGCGCGGTGCCCGTCCCGGTCTGACGGTAGCCTTAGCAATGTCAAAATTTAACAGCAAGTGGTTGTGAATGCATGCTAAAATGGTATGAATTAGATGATATGAATAATGAATTAGTTGTTAAAACTGAATCGGGCAGAAAGATGTTGAAGAGATATCAATATTGAACTGTACTGCAGTACTGCTTGTTCATCTCACCAACCTCTTCAACGAGACAACAACTTCATGCACGCACGGCTCACTAGCTCAGGTTGGTGTGTGTCTCACCGCACTGTTGGGAGCTTTGGTACAGGCTGTTGGTCTTGAAATACGATGAATGCGAGTGTTTGGTGCAGGGAGCAGCGAAAAATTCAACAGGAAGCTTGTTATTTGCGGGATTGAGAGATACTTGGAAGCGTTCGATTCGATTCAGGTAATTGATGGATCGATTCCCCCATTGTGCTGAGTTTTCATCCTGAAAACACCAGATACCAGATGCTACATCTCGATGACGAAAGAATGGTTTGTTTGCAGCGAAAAGCCAGAGCATGAACATGGAGAGGAAACGAGGATTGGTAAACAACCCAATTTATTTCTTATTAGTGCTTCGAATAAATTGTTTCTGTACAATAACTCTGAAGCAGAAAATAAGGATTAATCTAGGCTCCCCAATTCTCCTCTCAATGTCCTCCTTTAATTTGCTCCTCCCTCAACTGCTGTATCCTATAGCACCAGCTGCTGCTCTTGTTGCTTCTGCTGCTGCTGCACCTGAAGCCTCCCCTTAAGAAAACCCCTGCACACCTTCTTCCACAGATCCTTGTCCGGCTGACGCACGTCGAAGCTTGCCTTCGCCACGTCCACCTGGCAGTCCTGGCAACAGAAAGCCTCGATCTTTCAGATCACCTACAGTAAATACCACACGCTGCAAATTGCATTTGCAACTGAAGTCTGAACAAATCCAACATTGGCTACTACAATGAGAGTTTGAGTGAACCATTGAGTTTTACCGGGATCAAATTGTGCTGGAGAAGGCGGTCGGCGATGCTCATGAGGATGTCCTTGCTGTACTCCGGGTGGCCCTGGACGCCCATGGCACGATCCCCGACCCTGAACATCTCGACGCCGGTCTTGTCAGACCGGGCGAGCACCTCGGCGTGAGGAGGCAGCTCCCACACCTGCGTTGTCAGTTCAGCTTAATGTTAAGAGATCCAGAAACTTGAGCAATGACGCATGCACTACTACTAGTAATCAAGACAGTAACACCATAGCTGAGCTAGGCTGTGAATTTGTACCTCGTCTTGGTGGAACTCAATGATGGGCATGTGAACGGGCAGCTTGAGGGGTGCGAAAAGCCTCGCCGCCGCCGCGGTGGGGTGGATGCAGCTGGCGCCAATGTCCCAGCCCTTGCTCGACCGCCCGGTCTTGCCGCCCAACGCCCGGCACAGGATCTGCAGTAAGTAACAACGTTTTATACCTCTTGTTAGCCACCGGCAATGCCAATAGTCATGTGCAAGAACCAAAGATTTCATGACACATACTGGTAAAAATCCCTTTGCATTGTTCAGATTGTGTTCCCACTCATGCAATTTCTCAAAATTTGGCAGGCAAAAAACATTGAAACAGCCATTCAAAAACTCAATTCAACAACTAACTCTGTTTCGAATGGGAATAATTAAGGCATAAGAGGGGCATATTTAAGCTCTAAGCGCGTTTCGACAAGCGATCGATTTCTCGCCGTTGGGGTCGTTATCAATGCCGGGACCGGCGACACATCACATCCAGCTCGTTCCCTCCTCATCCGATTCCAACTGGAAGAAATCGGCACAGCCATGTGGGGAAGGAAGTACACAGGCAACACCCTGGCATGATGTGAAACACTGACGCCATTTTCAGACAGAACCGCAAGATCTAACCCACTACCCAGTGCCGCCGTTGTTTTCTTCAGACAAAAGCTTTCAGTAACAAACATGAATCATGGGGGTATCCTACGTATGTACAGTTCTTCAGAACAAAGTCTCCCCTGGACTAGCTGTTCCCGTCACGAACATGCTCACCTCTACGGTTTTTGTTAGGCTTGTACGGCTACAGGGAAGCTCTGACTTGCATGGCATGCTTGCATCTGAAATTCTATCATAAGTTCAGGACTCATCCTAGGATTATACTAATGATTAAACAATTGGGATCCAAGTTGGAGTTGAGTATTACGATCTCCAAAGAACGAGAACCCAAGTTGAGCTTTTCTACTGCAAAAACAACTCTTCAAGTGAGGGGCAACCATATATAACCACAGATGGGATCAGGTCATCTCCCTTTCCACCTGTGTTCATAGCAGACCCCGCACGAAGTCACAAATTTGGCCTTTTTACCATCATCTAAGTAAAAAACGTAATACTATAGCCGAGAGAACCGCGCGCTTTTCAAACTTGCTAACCCACCTAAGACACGCACACACACCCTTTGGGCGCCTGATACGGTAGCACCATTTCAAAAAGCGATGATTCAGTTAGATGCATCACGCCATGTGCGCCCTCTCAAGAACATTCAAAGCAAGCAACCTCGCGGAGCTTGGCGCCTGGGGGAAGGCGGAAGGCTAGCTATGGCCACAGGTGGGGCCACAGCGGCAGCAGCCGTACGCAGATCTTGAGAGAGAGAGAGAGAGAAACGTCCACAACTGATCCAGTGCAGCCACGTCAGCTCACGTGAATATGCGCGGCATGCGGCGCCAGGTTGTCGCCTTAGATTAGATTAGATTAGATTAATTTTAAGGAGCCACGTAATGAGGTGTAATGCGTTTGCTTACACTTTTTACCAAGCAGGAGTGTCTGTTGGAAGCGCAGGTGGGCCCCGCGCGTACAAGCGCAGGTGGGAGGGCTCGTCGGAGGAGCGCGCTCCCGGGAATTTTCCGGCCACAACGGCGGGTCAGAGTGGAGCCCACGGACCCAAGTTCAAAAAATATTGATTTAGGATTTTTAAAAACTAGATTTTTATCATTTTTTGTTAGTACAAAATAAACATAGATCTACGTGCACATAAATTTTCTAACACACTATTTTTCGTATTTAAAAACATTCTTTTTATTTTTTTTTAAAAAAAATGGCTGCTGTACTATGTCCACAGAAAATTTATCACTACCGCAACGAGGGCTGTCGCCCGATGCTGCTTTACGTACCCACATTTTCCACGTAGCTCCGCGGGCATATATTTTCTTTCAGTTTTAGTATATAACAAAATGCAGCTCGTGTCTTATTCGAAATTACTTATCAGTAACGCTTCAGACCGTTCGCCGTTACTTATTAATTACCCATCGTTAAAAAATTGGGGATATAGTTTTTACCGAGCAAGAAGCATGCATGGAAAGGAGGAATCAGGAATGTATGGAGGAAGAAGACGCCTGTCCCTTTGCGAGGCGCCAACATCGGAATCCACCAACGCAAACTCACACACGGGAAGAACAAGAGCAGCTCGGGCATTTTTACCATTCTATCCCCGGAGAAGCCAAAGCGTGGGAAAAAGAAACCCAACCAGAACCGAAAGGACGGCCAGGAGGAAGAAGGCGGACAGGAATCGATCGATCGGTCAGTCAGTCGGACGCACCTGGTGGCCGAAGCAGACGCCGAGGATGCCCTTGCCGGCGGCGTGCTGGCGGCGGATGAGGTCCACGAGCGCGAGGATCCAGGGCTCGTCGCCGTGGGCGTCGCTGCAGCTCCCGGAGATGACGAACCCGTCGAACCCGGCCGCGTCGGCCTCGGACGGGAGCTCCCCGCGGACGGCGCGGTACACCCGCCACCGCTCGCCGTCCTCCGCCAGCAGCGCGCGGAACACCTCGAAGTAGCCCCCGTACGCCTTGCGCACGTACTCCGAGTCCTCCCCGCACTGCAGCACCGCGTACGAGCCCTTGGCCGCGGCGGCCACGGCCGAGATGACGGCGCCCTCGACCGCCGCCGCGGACTCCACGGCGGACGCGGCGTTCTCCAGGTGCCCCATTCCCATGGCGGCGGCGGCGCTCACTTGACTAAAGGAAGCGGAGGCAGAGCAGGGGAGGTGGGATCTAATGGTTTCTTGGCTAGTTCGTATAGTGTGAGGAGAGGAGGGCAGAGAGGGGAGGGGTATTTAAAGGTGAAAATTAGCTGATTTTCTTTTCGAAATTAAATCTTAATTTGATTTCTTGCCTTTTCTGGTTTTATTAGGGGACGGCCAGTCTTCAAAAAAAAAAAGGTGTTGGTATGGGCTGGCAGCTCAGCTTGGTTTGGACTCTGGTTTTTTCTTCCCGGGTCTCCCTCCTTTCCCTCAGACCGGTAAATATGTAGCACTAGTACTCGGATTAGGTTAACCACATTGCTATTTTTTTTAAAAAATAAATAAATAGAGTGAAAGAATTAGTACAAGGCCAACGAGGCCCTGAAAGCTGCCAACCCTAAATCCTAAATCACATTGAGATTTTTCGTGGATACGACGAAGAAGGCAAGGAGTTTTTAGCCTATTTGGCACTATTACACATGTTTTTAGCGAAAATAGCATCATTCATGGCGTATTACCAAATTTGACATAACAGACACGTCGATGGTGAGCGTGTGTCCAAGTCCGTACCCTTGTAGCTCGGAGGCAATCTCCAATGTGCATCCCTGGCCCAGACTTTGAACTGTGCGCCACGTCGCCCTGTACGTCCGGGCGAGGGAGCAACGACAGAGGCGGACATGGGGCCACGCGGCGCGTCCGGGCGAAGGACCAACAGACAAGGCGCCACGCCACGCTAGCGTGGACAAGGCGCCAAGCCAGCACGTCCGGGCGAGGGAGCAACTACAGAGACAGGGCCACACGACGCGTGCAGGCGTGGGAGGGCCGGCAGAGGCATGTTCGGGTTAGGGATCCATGAACACCTCTTGTTCAGGCCACGGTGCTATGGGGCGATGTGGCGCACAGACCGAAGTCCGGGCCAGGGATGCCACGATGGAGATTTCCTCTGCGCCACAGGGGCACGCACTTGGACACAGGTCCACCACTGACGTGTCCATTGTGCTAAATTTGATAATAGGTCACAAACAATGCTATTTTCGCTAAAAATAAGCGTAAGTGCCAAATAGGCTAAAATGGGCATGCATGCAAGTTGTTCCTCCGAGGCATTTCAACTTGTCTGTCACGAAACGGATTACTTTACTCCTGTGCTGTGGCGAGACTTAAGACATTGCTGAAACACTTGCGTGCTTTACGCCAATGAAAACAACGCCCTATGCACGCTCTCCGAGGTGCCCAAAACGGCCAACTGCTATCACAAAGCTCGCTTTCTTCTCATCTTGGTCTTGGCCGGAAAAACCTCACACCGTGTCGAAGGAAAAGGTTGAAGTAACCGGTCCTTGGTTTCGGCCGGTCTTGAATGGACCTAGACATGGTTTGAATACGCTGTAAAGATCGTCCAGATTCAATGAACCTCGGTGCTGAAATTTTTGACAGCACGTCGCTTAATGTGAGGCAAGAAATAATTCCATGATAACAGTGCGGTATACTGCTTTCACTCTCAGGTCTCACGAAAAATTGGCACCAACAGGATCGAGTGGATTCGTCCCAGTCGTCGTGAAAATGTCAGTTTTTTTGACAAAATTGCAGGGGAAGAGAGTGAGAGAGAGCGAGAGTGTGAGCGCGCGATTTTCCCCTCTTGTGGTAAAAAAGCAACGGAAGATTTGTTGGTTTCCTCGATTCCTCTCTCTTTCCATGAATGTCCTTTTCTTTGTTACTCTGACGTATTATTGGGATTCAAAAATACAATTACGAACTTTTTGTGTATTATATATTAGTCCAGAATCACATTAGCGCACAAAGTATCAACATAAATGAATATCGATCCACATAAAATAAATAGTAGTGTAAACGATTAATTTGAATAACAAATAAGAGTTTTAACTTTATAGTCGAGTTTACATTTATTAAACCTCGCAGGGCTAGCAATAATTAAATATGCAGCGGAACAAAATAAGCTCCAGCGGAAACCCATCGATTCACCATAGGCAACCGACTAAGATCAAAACCTAACGATATCACCCTCGTAGAACTCTTCCTCGAAGGCAGGCAAAGACTCCTCCACTTCTGTTGATTGATTATAGCAAGCATGAGTATACAACCGTACTCGTAAGTCATACCACAGAATGCAATTTTTAGATGATAGCCTATTCCAAAGGAATGACTTCTGTGGTTATTTTTGCATAAAGCAATATTTGCAATTGAATACAAATAATAGATTAAAAACATATTTAAAACAAATAAATAATAATAATTTAATAGTTATTTTCACAAAGAACACAAAGTCTGATCAAATTATTTCACATAGCCATATGACTTAGATCACACAGCTATCACATCACAAGCATATTCATGACCATGAACGCGACTATTCGAATAGATTGTTTAACACTCTGCAGAGGTTGTACACTTTATCCATACGATATAACTAGTGTTGCAAGCACTAATCATAACAAAACCTTTCAGAAACTCCATCTCAAGTATTGACACTCCCGATGTGTTTTACTGACAGTACTAATGCCCACTAAGGAAATTAACCCGTCGCACACCGTTGGACAGGGAAGGGGTGAGCCGTCCCGCGATGTGAGTCACCACTGAGACTGAAACACACCTCCACCCTAGCACTGAGCCTAACCTACTGCCTGAGTAGTCAATGTCATGACTCTATAACTTATTAAGTTAGGCCCGTCCCATCAGACATGTGGTTGTACGAAAGACCATGTTCAATGACGCACAAAGTTAAGTCCTTAATTGACCAAGGCAAGACTTCTAATTTCTAATTAAATAATCATTCTTTTAAATTTCCACGCACTGAGCTCCACCATATCACAGAGTTTCCACCACTTACCTTAGTCTAAATCTTTTCCCACCCTGTTAGTTAAGTGCAACACATACCATCAACGAGTAATAGCACATGGCGCACATAATTTTATCACAAAGTTTCATAATCACTTAGTCAGATTCTTATTTGCAACTCACATGAAATGATGACTCATTGCATGACAAAGCAAGCTACCCGTATCTAACCTACCCACGTTGGTGCTATAATAATACTAACTAATAATGATCCAATCTAGGGTAAAAAAAAAGATCATGGCATTACAAAAAGCAAGGTGGATATAAACTATTAGGATTAATAACTACACCCAAAAGTATTTAAATAAATATTTAAAACAGAATGCAGCACTTTGAATCAAAGTAGTTTTGAAAACTGGGTTCAACATAAACAAAAGTATAAATTACCTTAGAACAAGTCCTAGTACTGGTATTGGTCTTGGTGAGCTCCTTCTTCCTCGAAATTCTCCGAAGAATAGACGTCTACTCGCAAACGAATAAAATAAATAAAAACAGAGAGAAAAAACTCCAAAATTAAATTAAAATATCAAAAAATAGAGCTCGAATTTAGATGGAATTAGAAATTTGAATGGGCTCAATCGGAGTTAGGATAAAGAAGATATGGCTTCTAAAAGTTATAAATCTGAAGAAATACCTAAATTGTAATTTTTAGAATTATCTGAATTATTTTTCTACTAAAAAAAATCGGATTATGACACCAGTTGACGTCAGCACTGGAATTTCGAAATTAAAACAATTCCAGGAAAAAGGCTACAGAGAATGACATGTGGGACCCATAGTATATAGACCGAGTCCACGCAAGGGCTTACTGGTCTACAGGTTCATGGGTTCATGGAATAGTTATCTGACTAGTGGACCCCACATAGCAGAGACACGCTCACAATGAACTTGGTTTACACCAGACCAGATCTGGAATAGGGCTGCGAGGTGGCACGTGTGTGCTGATCAGCCGTGAATGGGGCGACACGTAGGTGCAAGTGACGACATGTCCACCGACGTGGCGTGCCACGATGGCTCAACGACGGCAAGGTTCGGGTACCGATGGCATCCGGTGAACGGCGGCGCTTCGTCGGCGGTGAATGGCACCGACGCGAAGAGGATGCTATTGCAAACTCATTGAGGTGCTCACGAGTGGACGAGGACAATGGTGGCGGCCAGCGGCGAGGTTTGAGTGGAGAAGACGCTTGGGTATTGTCGGACTTGAGCTCCGGCGACGTACTGGTAACGGGAAAGGGTGATGGAGGGAGCTTTGGTGACGGCGGACCCAGCGGTGCAGTCGACATCGACGAGGTAGCGACGACGCAATTTGAAAAATGAAAAGCTTGGGCTGAAAACCCTAAAGCTCCGATTGCGACGATGCTAGGTTCTAGAGGGATGGAGACTTGGGGGCTCTGAACGAGGGCGCAAGGGTGATTCCAGGGGTCCTATTTATAGGAGTCGGGCGAGGCTAAGATGACGGATTGGCGGCAGAGTTCATCTCGGACTCGAGACGAGATAAGGAGATTCAAAGGAATTTGGAAGGAGATAAAGGAGTAGAATCGGTTCCAGAGATTACAACGGATTCGTAAATTTTATCGCCGAAGGATTTTTCGGTTGTATACGCTGTTGTCAGACGGAGCTTCTAGAAGGCATCAATGGCGATCAAAGGTGACTCGAACAGGGCGAAGACGATGCGAGGAGGACGAAGGTGGTGGGACTCACAGGCAAAGGACCGCAGCGGGCGCGCGGGGCGGCGTGGAGAGAAAGGCTGAGCATCTGGGCCGAATAGTACTGGGCCAAGGGAGAATAGGTATGGGTTTCGACCCGATACTGTTCCTGAGATTTAAATAGATTTTTCTTTTTAGAAGATATAGAAAATACAAATGAACTCGAAAAAATTCTAGAAAACTTTTAAAAAATATATCCAAGCCAATAGAACCCAAATAAAATAGTTTTGATAATTGTTGATATTGACATTAATCATATTAAATTATTTTGATACTGAAATTCCATACTAAGCTTTATTAAAATTCAAATAAAATCTCAAGGGTGAATTTTTCAACTACTAACTATTCAAAAGTTTTCTTAAACTCAAAAAATTAGGATATTACACGCATGATCGTTGAAGTGCTTGCATATCTAGCTGCAAGTTTTTTCTGTATATCTTGAGGCTCATCGTGATTATGTAAATAACAGTAAACTCACAGGTATATATGTGAAATACAAAGTGGATTTCATATACTTTGAAGAGAAAATTCATAATATACCACTGAATAACTACATGATTAACAATATATCATTCATTGTAAGCCTGACATGTAGATCTAGCACTCATATACCAGTGAGACACCAGTACCATCAAATACCATACCAAAATTTTAATTCGTATGGCGTTGTATACGCCGCGACTACAATATCCACAACGGTACGTACCTAGATTTGGGATAAGACCCAAATTAACATCAGAAGATCGGCCTGTCCCCTTGTCATCTGCCACTAGTGTCGAGTGAGCACTACTAGCCAGCAAACAATGGATGATAATGTGGTCCGTGTCGTATTAGCCGAGCCAATATCGGGTACTCCCATGGATAAGTGACAGCGAGTTGCATAACCAAAATATACGAGAGGTTTTGTTTTCGCGAGCAAATACACGAGGGGATTCGTATCCCATTGGATGCGTTTGGTTGGTTCAACAGAGTTGAATACGATGAGATGGTTTTATACTATATGATTTTTTTTTGAACCAACTCTCTCTCTCTCACACACACGTATATATATACCATAAAAGAAAAACTAATCAACTATCGAACACAAGCCATTGTGTCATTTAAAAAGCATAGTTTTCGGGCGTTGAAACTATTATATGCATACGGTAGATATGCTGTACATATAAGTAATGAAGTATGTGCTAGTACTGCTAGCACTAATCCATTTGCAAAGAATATTGGTTTTGCGAAGGCATAGTATGTGGGTTTTTTTTTGTTGTTGAGAAAATTCATAACATGCCACTGAATACATGATTAATAATATGTTACTTATTGTGAGGTTAATATATAGATTCAAGAGTTATATATTAGTGAGACATCAATGATGTATATTAAAGATCCAAAATTATTCGGTGAAATACGGCGAATTGTCCCTAATTAAAAAACAGGTTATCTAGAGATGAGACTGTTTTGATCGAGAATACATGGCGCGCGAGAATACCGAGACGAGGAGCATCACATATCGCGGCATGTGACACCATCGATTCGGATCCTGTTTATCATTCCCGGCTTGATTTCCTTTTTATTATTTTTTTAGGACCCTTGTTTATAGAAAATTACATATTAAACTCACTATTAACCAAAACACGTTGTTGCCTGCAATCGCTCGGATTGGACTCGTCAGCGACAGTTTCTCAACTGTCCCATCCTATATAAGGAAAATGGTAGGACATGAGTATATTGTAAAAAAAAATCTGAGGGATTCGAGGTTCAATTTTTTTGAGAGATCCTAAGCAAGTTCAAGATAGTTAGGCCATGCATCAAACTAATTCTTAGTAGAATTTGACCGAAAATTCGAGTCTCCATCGAATTAACAGCACAAGAAGATCTCTTCTTTTTTTTTTTGGCATTTTTTCCCTCTCCTTTTTCTGTTACATGTGTGTTTTTTATAGGGCGATGGATAATTTGCTAGTGTAATCATCCTAAGCCTCACAAGTTATAGGTTCAAATTCCAGATTTTTAAAGAGGAAAATTCATACTAATAACCCAATCAACCCGAGATTTAGTAGGAGCCGAATTATGGTAATTAACCAGAGAGACAAGATGACACCCCGCTAGGTCATGCAACCATTGGCTTTTCTGTCACATGTGTGTTTGTGACTTCGAAACTGATATAGTTGCACTTACGTAGTTACATGCGTGCACTTGTGGCGTGTCGTGTCCAGTCTTCTCCTTGCTCTCTCTCTCTCTCTAAAAAAATAATACGTAAATAATCCAGTAAATTTGTTGAAAAAATCTATAAAACTACAGCTTTGCAACTGATTTTCTAAATTTGCAGCATCTTAATTAGTTCGGCAATGTACACCAATGGCAACCTTAATTTGTTTGATTAAATTAGGCTCAAGTTTCACAGGATACGCTAATGCTACTCTTATCTCAGTTTTACCTCTTGCCTAAACAACCAGCGAATAAAAATTAGCACATACCATTTCTATGCGTCCATGAATACAAATTAATTAATTTGATGTGATTGAAACCTAATGTGTGGCTATATATATCGGCTAGCTATAAAAGGTACGCAAATTTTGGGATAGAGCATATGCATTGCTTTCCAAACAATTACGCTATCAAATTGATTAGAATCGATCAATGTACGTACCCAAAATTTGTACCCCACTTGTTTATCTCATTAGCTAGGTGTGTTCTACGCTAACGCTGCTACCTGCTTAATGTACTGGTGCTAGATCGAATACGTATGGTTCCTGTTACAAAGCCAGTAGTCTTCTCAGAGGATTTGTTGGAACCGACGGCGACCCTAGCACGAAGAACACGATCACATAAAGCACAGGCACGCCAGAAACGTGGTCCGGCAAAGACCATGTCCCTGGGATCCGAATCACGACGGCTTTATCCGTATGATAATTTTCTTTTTCACAATTACAATTACAAAAGATCAGTGGTATATATTTATACCTCGTTACATATTCGACCCGAACATAACTTTTCCTTTGGCCATATACGAGTCATTCACAACATATTCGTATCCTCCACTAATCTGCATGCAGTGATGGCACGGTGCTAGTACACCGTAAGCAGGAAGAGGATCTGCATCCTTGAAGTACTACTATAAACTGGAGGTACATGGAGCTAGCATTTGACCAGCCATTATACATTGAAATCTACACGAGCGAGCGTCTTAAAACGAATTTTTTTTCACTGATTACTAATACCACTGAATTGGGGCTGCTTCCCCTGTTATACGTACTAGTTCAATACCTGTGCTTTGTTACGGATAATTTTTTTTTTATAGTTCTAACATGTCGGATCGTCAACTGTTATCGTGCTCAGTGAGACGATCTCAACTGATGATACCCCGCTCGCCGATCCAACGGACGCCAAAAAAAGAAGAGGATACACAACTACTAACTTCAATTTTTAAGTAGCAGACGTACTAGCAGTCCAGATCGTTGGCCTATTTAGCTTAGCCAAAAACTAGACGGTTAAGAAAGAACCCGAGACACGCTTGAGACGGTGAGACGGCTACTCATCCCATCCGCAACGCCGGAAACGCGCGCGCCTGTCTGGCTGATTAAGCTAATTAGCCGTTTCGCATCGATGCATGGGTTCCAGCTAAGTAAGCACTTGGTAAACAACTATAAGTTGCTGCCTAATCTGCGGTTCGAAACGGCCGATCAATTCATCGATCCTCCGAATCTGGATGAGCATCAGTGAGGGGGTAAAAAGCAGGATAAGACGGTGCAGCTTCGGTCGGTCGATCGATCGAACGGGTTGCTTGCCGGTTCATTGAATCTGGCTGTAATATATATATTAAAAAAAAACCCCGCTGGTACGGAAAGTTCAGATCTATTCGTTCCACGTAACATATTAAAAAAAAAACAGATTTAAACCCGGATTAACTAGCTCATCACCTGTGCTGCTAACTAGCTGATACCAGAAGATAGACACGTTTACCTGGCCGTAATTTTGGAAAGGGCGGCGTGAAACGGCGGCGCACTCACCACGTAAGTGACGGCGAAAGCGCGAAAACTTTTTAGGATCTAAGGCCCGAAGAAACCTCCACTTTTCATAGAAGAAATCGGCGAGCCATGCCGTTGGTGATGCTTAGAGTTTGTTGATTCTGTTGAGGAACGCGTGGATTCTGTTGATGCCAAGCAGGAATTCAGGATACGCAATGCATGTGTATTCGACATGATTTATACATATATATATATAACCCGTATTATTCTAGCTAGTTGGAGCCGAATTAGATCGGTTTGCTTACCCCGTTTTCCTGCAAAAGGGTCGGAAGCATTTTCAGAAAGAAAAAATAAATATGATGGGATGCTAATTAATTTTTTTTCTCGAAGAATGATGCTAATTGCAGTAATACATTTTGGGCTCTACTCCTATTTGGGTTTTCATTCGTGGTTTTTTTGCATGGCGAGCACAAAAATTAGAGACACCTTTTCAAATTCGCATGCGTTGCACTCCAAATAATGCGATGCAAGTGGTTGCATACAAGGAAAACATATAAGGCGTGCTGTATGTATACTAGTTACGTTAGTTAACCTTGTCATGTATTCGAGGCCGTGCTCAATTTGGTAAATCCCACGGCCCTTCAAGAGCTCGTGTAGTCGTGTATCTGCTGGCTTTTGGAATTTCGAGCGCGTTTCAGATTCTACTCCAAAGTCTCCGATCGAGACCAAGACCATGGAATAGCTTAGTCCAATTGTTGTAAGATTAATTTAATCTTTTATGGTCTGTGTAATTTTGTTAGACTGTTTCTAGTATTAAAAGTTCTAGTACGATGGATACTAAAGTTAAGGATTAAAATTAAGGGTTTTAATCCCTCTTCTCTCCCTTTGCTAATAAAATGTTAAATGTGTATGAGTGTGTTAATTGTATAGAGCATGTATACGTGAAATAGCTAGATACACTATAAATAGAAGTGATTATGTTGCATCAATATTCAAAAGAAGTGTAATCCTATAGAAGCATGATACACACACATACGTAAAAATACACATTCTTATTCTCTGTCCATCAAGAGAATTTTAAAGTAACAGATATAGAGAAAAAGAAAGATATCATGCAGATTTCGAATACCGAGAAAGGTTTATTTGTTGAAACATATAAGTGCTGCAAAGTTTCGCAAAATGAAAGTTGAATTCTTACAATTGTAACCATAGTTTGAGTAATAAAGCACGGCGTTTAGCTCCCTTTTATTTGGTTGAACTGAACAACGCTGGTGCCCTCCAAGCATAGAAAAAAACGATTAACTCTGAAGATTATTCGTGATAGATGTGCAATGCAAATGGAACGACTAATTCTGTACAACTGAAACCGATATCTATACGTAGCATGGTCCAACGTAATTCACCACAAATATACCAGTGTGGTAACGTACATTCCGTCTGATAAAAAAATCAATGCTCTATACGAAGCTTTAACCGGATCCCTTAATCTAGAGCTCTTTTACACTACACTCAATGTAACATAGACTGTCCATTCTATTTAATCCAATGATTCAGATTTGTTAGGATTTAGTGATACTACACTTGATACTATAAGTACTACGAGAGTAATATTTTCAACTCTAGATGGAAGTCTATAATACTCTCGTAAAAAAAAAGTACAAAGAAAAGTCTATTATACCCCTAACAAATCAATGGTCAAATTTAATTTGGTTTGTACTACCAGATTTAGGCTGCATTCGTTGATTTTACTCGGATTTTTAGAGATATAACCAAGAGGTTGTATCGGACAATTTAGATATCCAACGTTTGGATTCTGAGAGCATCTATAATAGTTTGTTTCTTAGCTTGTTATTAAGAGGAGAAAGAGTACTCAATCTAACAAAAAGAAATAAATTTTCCAATAAATTATTTCTTAAACTTGTATCTAAGATTTTAATCCATACTTTAATTGTTATACACTATCGAAATTCTTGCCCGACACTGCCTCACGTGCCTCATCGTGAATTAATTAGTTATAGGCTGCCCAATGAATGACGTGGTAGGGAGGGACATCAGCCCACACAAATAGTAACAAGCTCCAATACATTATGTTACATGGGTATCAAGCATCTTCTCTCTCTGCCCATCTCTCTTCTCTTCTACGTATAAAGATGGGCATGGAATAGACTAAGCATCAAGCAAATTATAATGGTTAGGAGTGCCAGAAGAACGTTTCAAAATCGATGGATCCTCTGAGTTAGAAGTTCGAACCGCCCAAACCTTTTTACCTCGGAGGTCAGGTCACATGTTACGTAAACCTAACTATTGGTTGAGACTGGTAAGTAACGTGGTCGTTGTAGAGAGATAATCAATCCGATCACCAATGACAGACAATAAACAGAGAGACAACATATGTAAATACAATACGGCTCTACTACAGAAAATAACATCACAAACGGTTCAAAATCGTCATCACAGACGGTTTTATGAACCGTCGACTTTATGTGTGAGGTAATCACAGGCGATTTTTAAACCGTCTGTGAAAAAGACTATCACAGACGGTTCGTGAATAGAACCGTATGTGATAGTCTATTTTTACAGACGGCTCTCAGAACTGTCTGTGATAGTTATTATCACAGACAGTTCTTGTTTAAAACCGTCTGGGATAGCCTTTTCTATTGCAAAAAAAAAAAGATTTTCACTTCGTCTGGAGCCTCCCGAGTCTCGCAAATAAATCTAATATGGATTTTCGAATTGAACTTTTCGTTAGCTTTCCCACAATAGCCACAGTATTACAGTAGCATCAACTCAATCCATTCACAGAGCACTAAAAATAACACAGCATCACCTACATCACAATAGCATCAACTCAATCCATTCACAGAGCACTAACACATCACAGTAGTAATCCACGTCACAGAGCAAAAGGGGGGGTAGAGAGAGTGAGGTCGTGGGAGGCCGGCGACGACGAGGCCGGGGCGAGGTGGAGGAGACCGCGGGCGACGAGCTCAGGGGAGGACGGGGCGACAAAGTAGAGGAGGTCGTGGGGGGCCGGCGACGACGAGGCTGGGGCGAGGTGGAGGAGACCGCGGGCGACGAGCTCAGGGGAGGCCGGAGCGCAAGGTCAGGGCGAGACGGAGATGACATAGGAGAAATGGCAGAAGATGAGATGGAGATGGCAAAGGAGGAGATGGAGGACTCTGTTAATATAAAGAGATTTTCGGCAGCCCGCCCATTAAGTACAAAATTTTATTTTTTCACCCAACAAAACAGAAGTATCATAGACGGTTTTAACCGTCTGTGATGACATATCACAGACGATTCGTATCATGAACCGTCTGTGATAAGCATCGTTTGACTTCACAGACGGATTGTAACAAGAACCGTCTGTGATAATTAGATTATCACAGAAGGTTCTTCTCCAGAACTATCTGTAATACTTCACAGACGGTTCTAGTCTGTGATAAGACGTCTTCTATAACCTGTTTTGTAGTAGTGCGAAAAAACCACTTTATTCATTGATCAATTTCTTTCTGAGTACAATTTTTTTTATATTTATAGACTAAAACACATCGAAATAGTTTCGTTATTATATCTATCAACTCCTGAACCAGAGTTTCTTAACAGAGACCACGTCCAAATGCTTTGAGAGTCTTGACCATCCATTTGGGTCAAGTGGCCGTCTAGCCCGCGCCGTCAGGTAGAAGAGAGGGAGAGAGAGTGTAAGGCTGGACCGATCCTACGTGGCGTGCGCCAGTCGATGTGATTAATCAACTCGATGATGCCACGTGTTCTATGAAACCTAGGTAATTACTAAAATGCCTCTAGAAGGGTCTATAATTATGACCCTGCATGTATTGAAAGAGTTTGACGGTGGCAATAATAAAGAGTTCTATCCCTTAATTCTCTCGTATATATCTTGTGTTCATGTACGTGTTCTTTTTCTCGTGTGATTCATCTACGCCGATCGACATATGACTACCGAATTTCAACAGCGTGCACATGCGTCACAACTAATTGACGATTCTTAAGTGCACTTCACCCGACAAAAGCGTGAGCTGCTTTTTTTCTTCTCTCTCTCTCTCTCTCTCTCTCCCCAAGTCCGGCCGGTTCCGTTTCTGCTCCCTTCTCTTGTCAAAAGAAGGTGCAAATCATGATCGCTTATTGCATGTGGAACTTCAGACTTCTTCGAGGAATATTTCCAACTTCTGAAGTCTCCCGTCAAAATGGAATTTGTATGGAACAAACACGTCGATTCAGCTCAAATTCACCCCAATGGTTTGATGTACTAAAGCTTCTTCCGGATTCTCTTATATGACCACATGCTCATTATCTATATAAAAAAATATGACCACATGCTATGAATTTT
The DNA here is from genome assembly GCA_036346395.1 of Hsuehochloa calcarea. NCBI lineage: Eukaryota > Viridiplantae > Streptophyta > Magnoliopsida > Poales > Poaceae > Hsuehochloa > Hsuehochloa calcarea. The sequence continues at coordinate 15,691,618 of CM070598.1, forward strand.
CTCGCGAAGCAAGCTCAAATTCACTCATAGATTCATGCACGCGCATAGATGTTGTGTATATCAAGCATGCATGCATGCACGGATAAGCATGTCAATTTTTTTTAGATAATGGAAGAGAAAAATCTGTCCTGACTTCTGCATCAAGGATGCACACAACCTGTTTTATTAAGAATATATGTACCACAATAACCAAAGATAGTTAAAAAGTGACAGCAAGCTTTACAACCAAAAGATGATTGGAAATGAAACGTAATCATTACAAATCATGTGACTAAACCGCCACCCATAAAGGTTTAAGATTAAGCATGTCAATTTATACTAGCAGGTTATTTGGCTAAATTGCTTTACAAACATGAACACATATCGGAAAAATTAATTTCAAATGGGTTAAGACTTAAAAAGCCTTAACAAAATGTGCACACATTCCAACCTCATATGACATATACTCAGTGGCGGATCCAAGATTAAAATGAAGGAAGTGCTCACATGACCCTAGTCTTCTTATACCTCTAGGCCGCACTCTCTCCCTAATGATCAATGAATGCTGGTGCTATAGAGGGTACCTAGGGTCTGACCGACGGTAGGGAGTGCTCCCGCCCTGGTTGCCCCTGTTAAGTCCACCACTGCGGGTACTAGTTCATAGCACGACACCGGTTAGGATGCCTAACTTCTTTCGATTCCGTGTTCATGTGTGGAAATTAATCCTTCTCAAAGATATTCCAGAGTTTTTGGTGCATTTGGCTTTATTGATGTGTGATTAGCAAATGTAGCCTCCTCTCCACGCTAATTGCAAAAATGGTACCGCGAAGCCGCGCGGACGCGACACGTAAGCTTGTTCGCGCCCCAGGGGGCTGGACATGCCTCCACTGTGCACCTAGGGTCTGGACATGCCATGTCTGTGCCCATGGGGGTCGTACCTCATTTGGTCCGTGCATCAAGGGCACAGACAGGGCTAGTCTGGCCCCTAAGGGCACGGACGCCCCACAACCGTAATTTTATGTGATTTTTTGATGTTTCGAATGAAAATATGTGATTTTAGACATGCCCTGGATTCTCGTTGACCCCTGCAAGCGCGAAAAACCTGGCGCACTGCCTGTGGACCCATCACTTCACAGTCGGCCTTTGTGCGACTATGAAACCCGGTGATGCGCTCTCGTTCCTCCACACCAAAAGCATTCCGCTCTGCGTAGAGAGACAGGGGTAGCACGATCCGCCAAAATTAGTTTCGATTTCACTGCTGATTTGAGAGTGTTTGGAGTAGTGTTTAGCAGTCGTTTTAGTAGAATTAGTTCGATAGTAAGTGAAGATATTCCAGAGGAGGCAATTTTCTCATATGCGTTATATTTATTAATTGTGTAATTAGTGTTAAATTATTTAGTCGTAATTAAAATAGTTGTAATTAATTAGTCATAATTAATTAATCCAAATTAGTTCATTGTAATTAACTTAGGCATAATTAATTAGTCGTAGTTACTTAGTCGTAATTATTTAGTCGCCATTAAAATAGTCATAATTAATTAGTACAAATTAGTTAGTTGTAATTCATTTAGTCGTAGTTAGTTAGTCGTAATTATTTAGTCATTATTAAAATAGTCGTAAGTAATTAGACATAAGTACGACATTGAATTAATTATTATTAACTAATTACTCACAGTTAGTCTATTGTAATTAAAATAGTCCTGATTAATTAACCATAATTTATTAGTTGTAATTAATTAGTGTTAATTAATTAGTCGTAATTAGTTTAGTTATAATTAATTTAGTCGTAATTAATTAGGGTTAATTAATTTGTCGTAATTAATTAGTTCTAATTATTTAGTGGTAACTAATTAGTTGTAATTAACTCTATAGTTTATTTTACTGTGCACTTAATACCCCAAAGTCGTTATTTTTGTTAGGTTGGGTAGTGTGGTTATTTTCATGGGGTAGGAAAATGTAGACTACGTAGTGCAGCCTATTTATTAGATTGTGTATATTAAATTGGGTTGTTGTGGTTTTAGATAATGTCGAACATACAAGACTTGATTGTCTTTTATGACGACAGTCTCGTATGGGGTGGACCCGATTAGTTGGACCTATCGAGATGCCAGTACAAGGTGGTCCAGGCGGAGGGGTTGGATGTGATGAATATTCACGAGCTGAGTAGCTGCATCTGGAGGGGGCTCCACACAGAGGCAGCGACAAAGAAACTTGTTATCGAGGGGACCACCTACACGAATAGGGGAGGCAGGGCGTGTGGGAGCTACTCAAGGTGGCTGGTAGTGTTACATGGGGCCAATACATGCAGATTGCTGCCAAGCCCGAGGCGGTGATATACGAGAAGAGGTACTGACGGATAAGCGGAAGGCTCCTGCTAGTGATACCGAGAGCTGTCCTAGCGCTCCCCGTCGCTCTGACACAGTTCGGATCGAAGAGCTAAGTTATGTTCAATTTGCATCCTGATTATTGATTTCGCTCTACATTTTGATAATATCATTCAATCTTCCAGCCCGTCTAGTAGAACAAGGCTGCTTTCGAGACTGTCTGCAGCCATGGGCAGTCATGAGACAAGGGGAAAGGACCGATGGGCCGCAAAGACTAATTAACTTTGTTCCAATCCACCCTAATTTTGATTCCAAAAAGGTGCACAAGTATCCTATATGATTTTCAGTTTGTTGATTCGTGTATGCTGTCGTTTCTAATGCACCTAATCAAACCCCGCGCGACATGTAATTCACAAGGACATTATGAAGTCTCTCAATTTTTTCCCCCAAATTTCATACTCTTTTTCCCAATCGATTCTCCAAAATAATACAATCGTGACAGTAACGCGTGTGCTAACCCTAAACCAAAATATTATTATCACATGAAATAATTCAAACAGTTTTCATTCGAAAAAATATTTCACATGAAAAAAACAACGTAGGAGGGTTGTTTGTACCCTAGACGCACGGACGAGAGGAGGTACGGTCTTTAGGGTTACGGTGGAGGCATGTCCGCCCCCCGGAACACGAACAAACTTACATATCACGTCAGCGCGGCTCAGCACTGTTACTTTTACACTTAATATGAAAAAGATGTTACATTTACTGATTCGCACGTTAAGAATGCCAAATACGTCGAAAGCTTGATATTCCAAGCCATTCGATCGCAAGCAATACATAGATACTAAAGTTCAGATCAATCAAACCTACTCGTAAAATACTTTCTTGTTCAACCTTGTCGATTCGGTTATGCCTTCTAAATAGTAAAAAAAAAGGGGTGGGGGTGTGGGGGTCCACCGCAGTGTGATGTGGACTAGAGATAAGAGGGCCCTACATCCACATGAGTACTCCAAACGAATGGATGCCTTTTGGCCTTGGTGACCTGTGGGTAGGATTGTATTGTACAAGAAGGATTTTCGGCATTGGCCCCTTTGGTTCCCCTGTCACGTCACATCAGGGGTCTTCCATATGCCTAGGTGTCTTTGTCCGTCTTAACTGTCGCATTCATATGTTGGACTCACTCTTGTGCATTTACGGGTGATTTTGCATTTGCATTCGTTTGGCTCATTTATGAAATTATGGTCCCTTATGCGTGTAAAGCCATCATTAGTACAAGGCAGTCAACAGGTTACTCTTGACGAAATCTATCATTACTAGTTACAAGCTTAAGGTTCGGCGTACTACAAAATAACACAATTTCAAGCTCCAACCCACTGTAGTAAGCAGTGCCGGTTTGATACAGCACAAAACGTACATAAAATAGCGAAACGAGTGGTAGTACATATACGTTATCTAGAAATCTTATTGTCGTCATGTACAGGTACTCTCTACGGCAACAGTTTGGAGATAGCCGCTCTCCCTCCTCATCGGTGCACGCCGAAAAGAAAGGCCGATGAGGTTCGGCCGCTCAACACTCAACACAATCCTACCATATGAAGAAGACGATGCAGAGAGAAATGAAGGAATTCAGTGTGTTATGAACCTGGACATCTCCAGATCTTTTTAGGATGCACGACAATTACTCTCCAGTAACGGTCGTAACAGTCATCATTAACACGAATTAAACCGAATTAATCCAAGCAAAACTAAAAGTCAAAGGAAGGAGAAGGGTAAGAGTAAAGACACACGTGTATTCTATCTATGCAATAAGGAACGTCATATGATAAAGGACTGTCTAAGTTTAAAGCAAATGAGGGTAGCATACTCAGTGGTGGTAGCTAAAGATGATTCAGACGTACTAATCGTCAGCCAATTATGTATTTCTCATGGATGGATATTAGATTCAGGTTGTTGCTTCCATATATGTTCGACGAGGGGGATGTTCGACGAAGTATCTGTACGCTCGACATATGGATTTGTTCACTTAGCGGATTGTAAGGAGTATGCAAATACTAAGGTGGGAACAATTACATTGGAGATGTATAATGAAGCACATCGCATATTGACAGGAGTTCAGTATGTTCCCGACTTAAAGATGAATATAATATATGTGAGGTCGCTTGAACTCGAATGTTGTGAGGTATCACTTCGAGGTGGAGTCATACGAGTTACTTGCAAATGACAAATAATCATGAAAAGTATCTGGAGCAATGGATGATACAAATTGATGGGTAATTATTAGGGAAGAGCAACCAACGGGAGGTCTGATAAAAATCCTAATCAGGAGAATAAAATTATGTTGACAACGGTAGGTACTCAGATCTCATTTGCAGTTTATGTGCGAAACTGCAAAGACGGTTGTAAAATCTAGCAGCTACGAAGACGAAAATGCGAGCTGTTTGAAGAGGGAAGACGTGGTGGGACCAGCCATAGGGTACCGACTAGCACGTGGAACTCGGAGGCGGTACAAACCTAACTAAATATTTATAACCGTGAATGATGGTCATGTAGAATACAAGCCGCAAATCAACTCATCCAAAGTAAGATGTGCACTAGAGGATTATAGGTTAGGTTATTTTTTAGCACTAGATTCTTGTATAGGGTAAGGATTCGATGATCCTAAAATGTGCGAGAGGGTTGTGAGACTGACGATCACGTGCACTATTTTGATGTTGTGCTTAAGGAATATGCGGTCGGCTTCGCTAAATATTTCTCTCGTCGTGATTATTTTGTTATCGTTATTTAGATCTTTACGAGATTCATCTATTTTATTTTTGATACCGTACGTGTTCGTGCTATTTCTCATAATACAATCTAAGTGCTGTTGGGTACAAGAAGGGTGTCAGAGTATAACTAGTTTTATTTTCCTTAGTTGCTTTCTCCAACATCTTAATGTTCCAGTGTGCCAGACAGCGCATCGGTGAATGAACTTGATCTTTTATTTCCAATAGTTTGTCTCTTTCAGGGATCAGCACGGTACCATACCATTAGGTTCTATCTTAAACGTGTCATCGGCCACTAGTACTTTGGCGACAAAAAGTCATGGCAGATGCACTATTGTACTTGTTTCCAGTTGCAGTGGACATAAAAAGCAATCCGCTAACGGGTTTGCTTGAGTGCATGGGTTCAGCAGCAAATTTCATTCACTGAGCAGTCAGCGGTTTATACTCCACAGAGAGCACCGCCTTGCAGCACAAATAAACTATGTGCCCATGAAGTCCTCTATGAAGTGGTAAAACAAGATCATTGGAACAAAAATGGTGGTGTTTTGTCCAGGAACACATGAATGGAAACGAGCACTTCCATTTCAGTAAACAACAGACATGGTTACGCCCATTGACCGGGCAACAACGGTGAAAATACGCCGTAATGATTTTACTATAGCAAAAACACTATATCAATTACTCTCGACTTTCACTTTTTGACCGTGCGGTGGGTGGGGAACGCTACTTATACCGTACTATAAGTCCCTCTCCCTGCCAAATAAACTCCATAACGTGTCTTACTTTGAGGACAACACCATGTCAGGTCAGCAATGGTCGATCACATGTAAAAGATCTCATAATAAACCTTGAAAAGATGCTTTGCTGATCTCATTTGTCGCTAGTAAGATTCCATGACCAGTATTCCATACTAGCAAGCAGCAAACCCAAAAGCTACCGACCAACCCAACAAAGAACATAAAGATGTTTCCCCTCCACTGCTTGGCAAGAGAAGGAGGGGTTAAATAGAGGCATGGTGGGAATGGTGGGCCTGTCTTAAACGGGGGCTAGAGGATTATTCTACAGTATTATTTAGTTATACATATTTTTGCTGCTCTAGAAACGCTATATTTTTCGAGGGGCACAATCCGCACTCGACGTACGATGGGAAGACGCTTTGACCTAATATTTTTTCAACGTGTGTAACAATTTTTTTCAACGCTCGTAACACAAAAAATTATTCGTCGAAGAAGAGGTGATGGGAGAGGATACCACGTGTCAAAGAAACCAAATGCAACATTTTAAAGAAACATCTCAAAAAGATCTCAGATGCAGTGGATTTTTTTTTCAACGTTGCAACATCAGTAAAACAATTCACCAGTTTGTAACAGACGATCGGGTGCTGCAACATTTGAGCTTAACTTATGAAACATTCTGATTTTACATGTGCAACAATGAACAACACCAGATACAACATTGAGAAATTCTTTTGAAAAAATAGCAGAGTTTATGCAACATTAAAAAACTGTAGCCCCAGTATCTCAAATCACCTCTTACAATAAAAAGAATATATGACTGCAACAAATACCCAACTCACCAAGCGCGGAGGAGCCCCGCCGACACGCCGCGTACATCTAGGTGGTACACTCTGCCGTTGTCCCACAGTCTCACCACCGCACTTGACGCCGGCGGCGACGCCAGGAAGTGCTCGCCCCGTGCCACTTGTACCCCTCGTTAGCTACAACGAGGAATGTGTCGAGGGAGAGCGGGTTGTTGAGGACGACGTCGATGTCGGCGGGGAAGAACTCGACATGAGCGAACCGGCGGCGGTACAGCTGCTCGGCTCGCGGGCGACAAGGCGGAAGACTGCGGCATGGCGTGGCGCCCAGATGCGGTGCGCGTGCATGAGATGCACGATGAGCTTCAAGGAGAGCTTGTAGGGCCGCAGGTCCAGCATCCCTGCCGTCAGCGACAGCTCTGTCATGGCTCGCCTCGCTTGGTCTCCTTGTGCTAGAGAGAGAGAGAGAGAGAGAGATAGAGAGAGAGAGAGAGAGATAGATTTGAATTGGAGTAGGTTATGGGCTGAATGTTTCAATGCCAAATATGAGTAGAATGGGGGATAAGTTCACAAGAAGCTAGAAACAAAAGACTAGGGGAGTTGAAAAACTAGGATATAGGATGTGTCACATACGAGGAGCGACTTGTGCCTCCAAAGATTATCCCTTTTTTTTTTCCAGCATTCATGTTTCATGAAGCACAAAGCTTTTCTAGTATATATTTTTATATAAAAAAACCTCACAGGCCCTTAGCCACCACTGCTATCATACGGACGATTATGAGAGGCAATAAGCAAGTAATCAAGCATCCACAGATCGACCACAGTTCCAAACAATAGCAAGGACAGAAGAGAGACGAGTGAGTCTGCATTTTATTGTTTCAAACAGTAGCAAGGAGAACCTACTCTTCTTAACACAAAGGAGAACAATGCATTGTAACTAAGAAGAATTAATTAGGTCGACCGGGGATAGATACAGCAGTGCACTGCATGCATTTAGCCACACAACATGACAACAATTAACGCAGATAATCATCTAATCTATCAGACTCGCTCAACTAGCTAGTCAGAAACGACGCAGAACCAGGGATTTTTTTTATGGGCCGATTATCGGTAATTTCGGTTCTGCCGGCCCCGGTCGAAATTCAAATCGATTTCGAAATTTGAGATTTGAATAAATTTTGTTAAAAAAAAATTAAATTTGCTTGAATTTTGTTTAGTTGATGAATGTGTGAAGTAATACAAGCCCATCCTAATCTTGCTACCATATGCTAACTAACCCAGTTGATAATCTTGCTACCATGCTAACTAGCCCAGTTGATAATCTTGCGCAGAACCCGACCGACTGATCGAAGTAGCAGCAGCCGCCATGCGTCTTCACAACTCATCCTCACCGCATCCTCCGGACGGCTGGCACCAATACTGTCCGTACTTCCTCTCTTCCTCGGCGTCGTAACGGCCGTCGTCCCACCGGCCGGTCTTCTTCAACCTCGTAATGAGATACGACATCCGGCCGTAATACGCACGCACTTGATGTCGTCCGTGGTCGTAGGTCTCACGCCCCGGCTCGCCGACCAAGGCCTTGCGGATCGCCGTGAGGCGCGCCGCCTAAGTGACCATCACCATGAACTTGGCGAGCGCCATCGTGGCCTCCTCGTCGCCGGGGCGATGGAGGAGGAAGGGTCGTGTCGCGAGCGCCTGCATGGCGCCACGCCACGCCCTCCCAGGGCACCGCGCGCAGTTCGCGAGGCCGCCGATGAGGTCGCTGTACTTCCCTCCGAACGGGAGGCGGGCGGTGGCACCGCCGCCATAGCGTCGGGCAGCGAGGTTGCCCTGAACGCACAGAGGCGAACTAGAACGAAAATAATCGGGGTTCACTATGTCACTATACATATAACAACATATATAATTTTCAAGCAACAATGTACTAAATAGTAATTTATGTGGTAAATATTGGCAAAATGCATCATCCAGTCAGAGGTTAGGCTGAACCGGGGTACACAATTTTTTAACTAGATGGTGCACGCGTAGTATATATAGACTAATCTCTGCTAAATTTTTATTTTGACCCGGTGTCCTATGACACCGGGTCCTTCTATTTAGTTCCGCCCATGCGAAACGTGTGGCAGTCCAGCCCCCGCGCATTGTCGGCGATGGCGGAGTGGAGGGACTGGAAGAGGTCGTCGTACGGCTGCGCCGAAAGGTTGGAAGTGAGCTCCACTAGTTTGGGCTGGCCATGGGAGATCATTTTGATGATCAAATCCGCGGCAAGAGAGATGGTTGTTGGTGCAATTACTGCTGCTGCCGCTAGTAAAAGGATCAGCTGGGTGATCTTGACGGCCGTGGTAGGTGAAGCTAGCTAGGGAGGAGTCTTTTTTAGTCTTTAGGTGTTGAACAAGTTTCGATCGATCGATCGATTGGTCCGGGATATGTACACACACAGGACACAGGAGGGGTTAGGCCATCAATGCAAAACAGTTACTATGGACGCCTGAAGCATTTCGCTCGTACTAGTGTTCCACTATGGATACATGCATGCATGCAATTCCCGGCCGTGGGTGCATGTCGTATCGGTCCATGGACTTATAGCCACCGACCGAGACACGAGCATACCGTGATATCTCGAACACAGTTAGCCTGACTAGCTAGGGTTGACCCGTTTAGTCTATCAATTTTTTTAAAAAAAGTATAAAAAATTCAGAAAAATGTATAGAATTAAAAGCAGTAATGAGCTTTATTAATGTTTAGATGGCTGTGACGTTAAAAACTTTGCAAGTAAAAACTCAACACGAGAATCTTGGCAAAGAAAAAAGTACAGCCTACAGTTCTGCATACATCTATGTTCTAAGTATCGTTATATAGGTAAAGATTATCTAACATGTCCGCCAACTCAGGATTATCCACAGAGTGAGTTTTTTTTTTCCAATCCTTCGTAGTTAGAAATATCTCTACCGTCTCACTAATGAGATTTATTCTTCTCTCCTCTAATATTCTTCTGGGAAGATTGAAAGCAGACCCGGAAGAAACTATCGAGATAGGAACAGTTAATACATCTTGTGTTAATATGGATAGCACTGTATATGTTACCTTCTGATCATGTCACCATTGCAAAATTTCGAAGTGCTCTTCCTGCTAATCCACAGTATCACTGTCCAGATAAGTTGATACTTTTGCTATGGTGTTTGTTGTGCCTTGCTTTAGAATTTGACGTTGTAGAACCTTATTTTCTGGAGGAAGAATCCACACCCCCATATTTTGCCATACACAGTTGTCTTCTTACCCTAGTGAGTTACTGGAGCTCGTTGCAAGCGAACTCTATAAAACTTTAGTTTATACTTTTGATGAGTATTAGAAAATTTAGTACGAATATCTGAAAAATTGTTATAATAATCTATACATGTAGCACCACCCATAAATTGAAGAACATTATCGAATCATCGAAGTTTATCCCTAGGATCTAAAATAAATGAAGTCGTCAGTAATGCAAGCAAATTCTATCATCAGCGATTCAACATGACTGTTGGCAAAGCAAAACAACGAAGAAGTAGCGGTCAAAGTTCTAGTTGGCCAAAACTTTCTGCACTATTCAGTCTTGTGAGAAAAAGACCACGGATAACTGAGCTGAAACTTGATCAGTTGCATGTGACAGACTACATGGCACCAAGTCCCACAGCCTTTCAACAGTGTGTCAGGACAGAGCACAATGGGCGTGAAGGGCAGGTGTAGCTGGAATACATGCTGCTGCTATCATCGCGGATCCACGTGGAGCTGCAGGCGTGTACGAGATACCGAGTCCGAAATCGTTTTGCCTTATCAAAACTCATGCATATAGGTGTGTAATCTGCAAGGTAAGCCTAATGACTCAGCACACATGTGATACTATGTACAGTGATCCCCTGTTGATTTTGTTCTAGATCCACCACTAGCCGCTATTCTACTGAACTCCGAAGAATATTATTCATATTCTTTCCAAGATGGCTCTAAATTTGGGTCGAGGTGCAGAGCAACAGCTTCAGAGCTTAATGTAGGGGTAGCATCTGAAATTCTGAATAGCAACTAGTTTTGGCTGTTTCCATTTTTTGCTGTTGTAGCAAGCTCTGTGTTTTGTCATCTAAATACACCGTCATGGTGACTCCGAACTTCCACGAATACATATTACAAGAATCGCACATAATTATGTTCAGGGTATCTATCTGCAAATAGAAGGGAGATGGTTTGAACCATTCCAGCACTCTTGGGGTTTTATATGGCCTCACAACCTGCTTCATTCACTCAAGGAGCAGTGAAACCAGAGAAATGCCATCATAGTAGAAAGCTCCATGAGCTATAGCTTGACAGCCGTCAAATTTTGGGCAGGATATGTTTCTCATTCCTTGAAAAGTATATCAGATTGAACAAGCTGTTCCAGAATAATATTGTTATTAGCTCATTACATTTTCTTTAGTTTGTAACCTAACAATGATGTCAGAAACAAACACCCACGGGAATGCATAAAATCGGACAACCACAATAGAAATATATAAATACAAAGATAACTTAAGGAGTTGAAGTCCTTAACATAAATAAAAAGATACCACCTGCAACTGAAACATTCAGAGATTCAAAAATACCTTCAATAGGAATGTTTACAAGCTCACAAGCTTGGACGGTCTCTGCAGAGAGGCCATTGCCTTCACTTCCTAACACTAGGCACAAAGACTTACCTATCAGTGAATCCGCTAGTTCTTTGGAGTCGAAGTTGATCGTCCAGCGTAGGGAAGGAACACCGTGTGCCGGTGTGCTAGTACCCACTCGCACGGTAGGGCTCTCAGGAAGGTGGTGAGTAGTGACTAGGGTTTCAGTAGAGCAACTCACGTCACGCCTATCTCTTGTCACTTTTCAACAGCCTCATGCATCTCATTATATAAAGCTTATGACGGATCCTATCCGAACATGTTTATTTCAACCCGTTAAGTGTGTGACCTGTTAGGTTTATGTGTAGTCGGTTGTGACTCGGAAACCTTTTCCGATCACGAGTCATTGGCGGTTCTTAACAGGACATAACGATTTCTGAATACACACAAAAAATATCGGATGGACCTTAATTCAATATGATCTACGACCAGACTCCTGTCACTAATGACCAGCTCGTATCTCTATACGACCAGATCATATTTAGTCTAGACCGGTTCTAACTCCTTACGACCAGGTATCGACCACTTAATGTGTAACATTCCGTTTTTTGGGTTGTGAATAGTATTTACTTTTGTCAGTTGGTTTCAAAAATTTATTTCAACTTAAGTTGTAGTTTTCAAAATCTCGAGTTTCCACCTCTTTTGAAAACCTCCATCTCTTCGGGCCCAACCCATTTTCCTCCCCTTTGGGCCGGCCGTTCTTCCTCCTGGTCGTAGACCATCTTCTCTTTCTCCTCCCCCGGCCTAGTTTCTCTTTCCCTCCAGCCCTGCTGGCCCAGCTCCTTTTCCCCCTAGCCGATCTTCTCCACCAGTCAGTGCCTCTCCCCAGGTCTTCCGCTGCCCTATCCCATCGACAAGTTCCATCGAACAGTCCCATCGCCATTCCCGCTGCCGCGTCGACGCCACGACCACACACCTGCACCATCGGGCCCTCTGCCACCACTGCCCCCTCCGCTTGCCATTGACTCCGGTGCCTCCGTCGCCCCTTCTCCTCGCCAGTGACTACGCATGTCGGCCTCTACACCTGCGTCACCCGCCCAAGTCACCGCTCCCATCGCTTCCCCGCTACACACGCCTGCCCCGTCCTCTCTCTAACCAAGGCGCGCATGCCATGACCACCTGGGAACCCACGCACCTCCGAGTCTCTGACGACTCTGCCTTCTCTCCCCTTCGGCTATAAGAAGCCCCGAGCCCCTCTTGTTCCCCCCTCATCCCCCTTTCGCTTTTGGTAAGTGCTCCGGTGAAGAGCTCGAGCAGTCCTCTGTTTTCTCTTAGCTCCCCAACTCCCGCTCGTGCTGCAGTGGTTGCCCGAAGCCTGAGCCCTGAGTTCGAGCAGCCACCGCGCTTCCTTCTAGTTCTCACCGCATCAGTGCAACCCGCTTCTACCCGCGTCGTTTCGTGCCCAGAGATTCTTGGAGTGATCCCCTCACTCGGTTTCAGTTTTGTGGTATATGAACCACCGCCTCTCCACTTATCCTTCAGTTCCGGCCGACCACTTCACTGCTGTCTCCTTCGTCGTCGACTACAATCTCCCCCATCGTCGTTCGACCTCCTTCGACCACTCTATCGGTCTTGGTAAGATTCCTTTCTCCATGCCCGGTTATCTCTCTTGTCTTTCAGAGCTCGCCGAGCAGTCAAAACTCCTTTTCGACCATGTCTATGACTACATCTATGACCATGTCTCCGACTACGGCTATGACCACGACCAGGTAGTCACGTTATCGAACCTCCTTCGGACCACACTGCGTTGTTGAACTCCCTCCAACCATGCCGCGTTGTTGAATCTCCTTCAGACCACACTGCGTTGTCGAACTCCCTCCGACCATGCCGCGTTGTCGAAGCTCCTTCAGACCACACTGTGTAGTCGATATCCTTTACGACCACGTGTAGTCTCTACCCTTTACAACCACATATAGTCGATACCCTTTTATGACCACATGTAGTCGATAGTCGATACTCTTTTTGACCACATGTAGTCGAAACTCCTTTCGACTACGTCCTGTAATCGATTCCCTTCCGACTATATCGTTAGTCGAAGCTCCTCCCAACTACGTCCTATAGTCGAACCTCTTTCCAACTGCGTCAGTACTCGAAGCCAACAGTACTCGACACGAACAGTACCCGAAGCCAGCGGGACTCGAAATGATCAGTACTCGAAACAAACAGTTCTCGAAGCCAATAGTACTCGAAATGAACAGTACTCAGAACCGACAGTACTCAATGCCAGAACTTCAGAAGCTCTGTTCTCCTCTGTTATAACTCCGATTCTAGTATTTTTTGTTTCTAAATTTGTCTAAATTCAAGATCTTGCCGAGGGCACTGGTCTTATTTAATTGGGAGTTCTTATATTTTTGTGTATTTATTTGTTGTCTTTTCTTGTTTATTCTTTTCTGGTGCGTTCGTTCGAATAGAGTTCGAAGACGTGGGAGATCTCCAGCTTGATCAAGCGCAGGACTTTCAAGTCTCTCTCACCTTCACTCTAGGCGAGTCAATACTTTGATCATTTTGAGACTACATTTTATACAAATTATATTCATTTAAATTATCAAAATTGCATGCTTTATTTTTTTTTTGAAGAAAATGTACGTTAAAGCTTAAGGTAGTTAAATACCCATATGATGATTAATTAACTATTATACCATCTTTTGGCAATTGAATCTATTATTCCATATCACCCTAGTAATTATGTGGTAATTACTAGCTATAGGTTGTACTTAAGCGACATGCTAGTCTTGCTTAAGTACCGGGGCATTAAATACCCCAATCATCATCTTTTAATCATGAAAGTGGTTTTGGGCAGTCATTGTGGGTAAATGGCTGGAATGTTGTGTAATATATTTTTGTTCCCCAAAAACCCTATTAAATTGTTGTTATCTCATCTGGGCGGATGGTATGGTGGTGGGTGCCGTCGGAGCACGAGAATGGTTGGTTTGTGGTATGAACCGCCCGGATGGATTAAGGACGTAATCCTGTGATGACCTCTCAATGTAAAATAGTACAACCACAAGTTTATAATGGTATCGACCTAGCTAAATAATTTGTATCCGTCAGTACGAGTTGCACCAGGTAGATGGCCCGCTCATGGCTCTCGATGAAAGTCGTTAAATTAGGCGCAAGAGGGGGTCTGGATAAGGGTTGACGCAAGTGTGGGAGCGTAACCCTTCTCCGGTGAAACCTTAGCGAGTGTAACAAATACTGAGGGAGGCATCACCTTAGCGGGTGTAACAAATACTGAGGGAGGCATTGTAAAGGTCTTGTGGTAATCCCCCTTGATTCACATGTTTACAGAAATGTGTGTACATATCAAGACGATTATCTCTTGTGGGTAAAGATGTACAAACTCTGCAGAGTAATAAACTGTTCGAACAGCCGTGCCCATAGTCATGGGCAGACATGGGAACTTACAAGAGTTAGTTCTATTTCTAAAACTTTGTGAGTGGGATGAATAATGTGTTGGGCTCACCTAGCCCATAGTTTGGATTTTTCCTGGGTTGTCGTACCCAGTGATGTTAATAGGTGGAGGTAACCACAACCAAAATAAGCATAAGGTGGAGGTAACCTCTGCTGTTATAAATATTGCACAACCATATCTTTTAAAAATGAGATGTGGTCAAACTGCTAAGTTATAAGAATTTCTAAATACTGTAGTTGAAAATATTGCTTTGAGAAAATAAAAGAACCCGAGCCATCCTTGTTAAGCCTTGCATGTATTATTACTGCATCTTGTGTGTTGGCTCACGAGCATATAAGTTGTGCTTATCGTCGCTCTTTCCCCCAAACCCTCAGAAGTAGGAAATCATGGTGACTATGCATATTACGAGGATCCCGAAGTTGGATGCCCTAGAAGATGATGAAGAGTAGTGTAGTTCTTTTAGACTATGTCTCGCCTCAGTCTAGCTGACTCCGTTGGTGCTTGCGTGCATCCAATATTATCCAAATATTTATTTAATATCGGACGCACACGGGTTTCCCGAGTCGCTTGCCTGTGGAGAGATGTGCTCTACCCTCTCTTTGCTTCCGCTGCCGCTTCCGCTTTTATGTAATGTAATCATTTAGCATGTTCGGCCCTTACTGTAAAACTCGACCCGATGCGGTCTATGTTACTCCGATGTCTGTAATATAATGTTTGGTTCAGTTTACATCGTGTATGAAATGATTCAGTGACGTATCTGTGAGTGCTATCTACCGATCCGGGGAATAGCATAATATTTTCACAGAGGATTTGAATTTGTGAAATCCAGGTCCGACAAAGCTGGTACTAGAGCATATGAATGTAGGAGACTTAGTTAGACTAGGCATGCCCAAGGACATGAGTTTTATTTTCCAAATCTAAGAAAATTTTTGAGCAAAATATAGTGTATTTATTGCTCCTTCTCATCTCTCTTAGTTCTTCACTTACCTCCTTTTGTGAGTCTACTCCGTTGCTGACTCTCTCTCTCTCTCTTTTCAAAAATGACCGGATCGTCGTCCGATGGTCCGTGGGGTTTCTTCTCTCACGGCAAGAATGACAATGAGTTTGTCGGTATCCTCCGCGAAGTCATGAAGTACCTCGGAGAATCATTGCTAGGTAGTTTTGGGGAATCCTTGATAATACCGATTTTTGGATTTGAAGACTTTAAAATTTGCTGAGGTTATAGAAAGCTATTGTGGATACTAGAGTATGATGATGGATATAGCTTGATTATGAATGGTTTAAAGAATAGCGGATTGGTGGATTATATAGATTATGTAAAAACAGAATGATTGTAAAGGAAAATTTTGATTGGTCATGAAGGACATAGGGATATGAAGTACAGATTTGGTTATTATGAGAAATTGATTTCATCGAATCCTGAGTTGATTATAAGGATGGGTGAAAATCTTGAAATTGAGACCAGTAGGCGGTTCAATTCAAGTGGAACACATACTAGTTCGACAACCTCGTCGTTAACGAAGGCTCCCGTGTGCCGTGGGAGTACGACCAGAGCGAGGTCAGGCACAGAGTTATGTACTAATGTAAGGGGGTCGTGCAGGAGACGGTCAAATTCTGGGCCTTGTCGGTGCGACGTACATTCACAGTCGTCAAGTCTAACCTAAGAAACTACGACATGAAGTGCAACATAGAGGGATACCCTTGGCGAGTGCACGTATTTCAGTCTAAGTGGGACACCTACTGGAAATGTTCTATAGTTGTCCCTCACACATGTGTCCTCGCTGAGTCAGTGCAGTCCCACAGGAACCTGTCACCAGGCTTCATCGCCAACCTTATGTATAGTGAGATTGTGGATAATCTAGATTTTAAACTACGATCCATTATTCGAGCGATTAAGGCAAGATTCTAGTACCCAGTTAGCTATGGCAAGGCATGAAGGGTAAAACAGAAGGCATTGGAATCAAAGTTCGGTACGTTCAAGGACTCCTACCACAACCTCCCTAGGCTACTCCGAGTCATACAAGATAGGAATCTCGGCACTCATGTTGACTTTTAAGATTCTACGCATCCAAAGTGGGCCAATAAGAGTGTACTACAGCGAGCATTCTGCGCCTTTGGTTCATACATCAATGCATTCCGATGCTGCCATCCAATCTTGTGCGTGGATGACACATTCCTGACTGGAAAGTACAAGGGCCAGATACTGTGGATATCATGAGGATATGCTCCAGATCTTATGATGATGTGACAATTGGCAATGACGTTAAAGGTTTATCGTTTCACGTGTTTTCGGCAAAGTTGTTATGCTGTCAGGCCATTGGCGGTCTGACCGGCCGAACTGGCGGTCAGACCGGCCTAAGGATGGTTCGACCGACCATAGCGGCGGTCGGACCGGCCAACTTCAGAAAGTGAGGTTTTGAGCTGGGCCAAAAATAGAGGGTGTAGGCAAGAGAGGTGATTCTATTGCACTTGGTCCCATAATTTTTGGAGACCCTAGTCAAAAGTTCTATTGGTTTGAAAATTCCAGTAGGTTTCGGAATTTCAGAGGCTGAAATCGGCTAAATCCCAACTGACGGTTTGACCAGCCAATAGGTGACGGTCAGACCGGCCAGGGTGGGCGGTCAGACCGACCCTAGCGGTCTGACCGGTTTTCACTTGGATCGTCGGCCTTCGTGGCGGCGATGTTCGGTTGTTAGGTCAAAGCCATGAGTTTCAGTGCATATGTGTTGCATGATGCATGTTTTGACTAACATGGGTCAAGTTGTGAAGAACTTGTTCCCGGATTCGGTTTACTTGTATATTGTTGTGCAGGTTACTTGGTGGTCAACGACGGTCAACGGCGAGAATGATCGGGACTAGGCTTGGAGGGCTGAGGTCCAGAACGATCGACGATGCTGGGTGAGATCAATGAACTCAAGTGTGGTGCAAGATGGACAAGGGTGGCCTATTGGCTAATCCGCGGCGCAATATGGCGCATGGTGTAGCAAATTAGGCCAAGAGGCGTTAAAGATGGCGCATTAAAATGCGTGCGTGCATGACCCATTTATTTTGGGCCTTAACGGGACCCAATTGAGTCAAACAACTAGAAGATCTAATCCTCCACTATAAATAGGGGAGGGAGGTGGTTGTACCTTCTCTTCGTCTCTTTTTAGTTGGAAACCCTAATTTTGCTTAGAGAGAGCTTTTGTGGAGGCTAGGGTTTTAGAGAGTTTGATGTGATTTTCATGTTCTTGGATTGAGCATTGTCCTCCATTGATGGAGTGGCTATAAGCCCAAATCATATCAAATCAATCTAAAGAGAGTTTGATCAATGTCTTGTCTCTTTGCTTTCTTTCTCTATATTTGATGATTTTGAGTCTTTCTTTGATTCGCGAGTTTTTGATTGAATTCTTCACATACTCTAGCTCGTTGTGACATGTGGGAACATATCTAGGGTCATCTTGATCATCAATCACCCACGAGCAAGATTTTGGATCTAGTTTTCGTTTTGGCCCGGTTTTGAACCCTTCTTCAATCAAACGGAAAAGGATCGTTATTCTTCCAAGAATTGTCACAATCTTCGGTTGGAATATGTTCCTGACATCGTAGAGAATGTGTGTTTCAAGTTTCATCGAGTTTGGAGTTGTAGATCAAAAGTTTCATCTATTTACAATTTCGTCATCGGGGTTGTTTGATCTATTCTTCAGTGATCGTCGATCGCCCAAGGCCAAGTGTCGATCGCTGTGGTCACGGTCGACCATGCGCAATCGCTTTGCTTTAGTTTGTGTTTGATTTTCGTCGTATTGCTTAGGGGGTTAAATTGGATTCAATACTAGTCTTCCGCTGTACTGGTATATTGATCTTCATAGCTTCCATAGCTATTGGAGTAAAATCTTATTGAATCAATTATTTGTGAAAAAGTGAGCGTGCTCCTATTCACCCCCCTCTAGTCGCCTTTTCGGTCCAACAGATACTGACTGCAATAGCGACAGACGGATTTGCAGAGCAGGTGGTGCATGAGGCACTTGGGTGTAAACTTCGACAAGCGGTTCTGCAACAAGAACTTGATGAACCTATTTAAATAGTTGTGCAATCAGAACCAGTAGTGAAAGTTTGAAGTACTCTGGAAGATTCTAAATGAGTGGACCCAGATTCATAGAAGGGAGGCGGCAAAAAGAGTGTAACATCCCAATTTTCAGAGCTTTAAAAATCTTTTAAACAATGGTATTAAGAAAATTCACCATTTGGATTTATTTGAATTTTAATTTAAAAAGCTTAATATGGACTTTAAGGATAAACCGATTTAATGAGCTTAATCCCAACATTAACAATTGCCAAAATTATTTTATTTAGATTCCATATGCTTGGTTATATTTTACAGAATTTTCTAGAATTTTTCCAAGATCATTTGCTATTTTCCATTGCTTATTTGAATTTCTGCTATTTTCTAAAAACGAAAAACTAATTTAAATCTCCAAACAGTCGTTGGGCCGAATCTCTCCGGCCCAACACTGCTCATCTGGCCCATCTCTCCGTAGCCGTCCGATCGGGACTGGACGGCGATCTCGCCCACGCACGCGCGCCTCGCCTCCCGTCTCACTGCCCGGTGGACCCCACCGCTTCGCCTCGCCGCTTCTCAGCAGGCAGGACGCGCCTTGCAAGAACCGCCATTGGCGGTCAACGCCGAGCTCCACGCTACGGCGCCTAACCTCCCGTTCCCTCGCGTGTGCGCACGACTCGCGCCCACCGCCGCCACGAACCCCACCCTTCTCTCCTTCTTCTCCGCGGTTATGCGCACGGCCGCAACCGCCGCCCACGACCTCCACGCCGCCACGCCGCCGGACCTCCGGGCCCTATAAAGGAGAGCCCCGCCCTCGCCACCCATCCCGGCCGCCACCCACTCCTCTCTCGCCTGCGTGCTCGCCGGAATCGCGAATTCCCGCCGACACCGAGGGCTTGAGCTTCAATTCGCCGCCTCCGTCGCCCTCGCTGCCGCCACCACCACCGTTGGATTCCCGTGACGCCGCTTGGCCGGTGCTCACTCGCCACGGAGGAGCCCTCTAACGCCGCGCGCCGAGCCGCACCACCTCCTCCGCTAAAGTCTCGCCACGGCCGCCGCCGCCCTGAGCACCGTGAGCACACTCGAGACCCCGTGTTCCTCTACCTCCTGTACCACTCATCGCCGTTAACTCGCTGTTCACGGACCTCGGGTTCATCGGCGCCGCCGCCCGCCGCCCATGTCACCGCCACCTCTGCACCGTGGCGCGACGTGTCATCCACCGTGGCGCCGCGCACACGCACGCGCAGCGAGCGCCACCTCGACCCAATCCTCGGTCGGTGGCTCGGTGGACTTAGTCCACTGTGAGTCGGGTCACCGACATGTGGGTCCCACATGTCGCTTATTTCTTTAATTATTTAAATTCGGAAAATCCTTCACGACGCCATGCTTGCGTTAATAATCCGATTTTTCTATTGAAAATAATTCGAATTCCAAGAATCCTATTTTAGGGTTTTTCTTTTGATTCAAACTTTGAAACCTTATAACTTTTGCATCCTAACTCCAAATCCATCCATTCAAATTTCTAAATTTGTATAAAATCAAGATCTATTTATTGAGATTTTTTTATTTTTATCAGAGTTATTTACTTCTATTATTTATTTTTCTTGTTGTTGCTTCACACTGTAGACTTCGACGATACTTCTCGAAGGTTTGAGGAAGAAGGAGCTTTCCAAGACCAAGACCAAGACTTGAACCTATTCCAAGGCAAGCTATACCCTTGACCATTTTGCTTCCCAGCTTTATAAAAGTATTTTAATTCAAATTATCGCATCTTAATTTTAAGTATTTATTTAAAAGCTTTTGGGTGCGTGAGTTAATCCCAAATTGTTATGCCATCCTTGTTAATTGCTATGTCCCGATTCCTTATCACCTTAGTTGGTATTTAGTTGGTAATATGGTAGCACCAACGTGGGTTGGTTAGTTGCGATTAGATTGCTTAGCCATGCCACTAATCACTTGTCATGTATACCGCGTTATAAATTGACTAAGTGAATATGAGACTGTGTGAACAAACTGTGTACTATGTGTCTTTGTGGCATATGTTGCACTTAAATCAACCAGGTGGTAAAAGGATTTGACCGAGGCAAGGGGTGGATACTGTGTGAAAGGGTGGACTGTGTGGATCGTGTGAATAATATTAACTGTGTGTCTATGTGGTTTGGTTAGTGGAAGTCTTGCCTTGGTCAATTAAGGACCTCACCATGTGCGCCATTGAACTGAGCTTCTGCACGACCACATGCCTGCTTAAGATGGGCCTAGCATAGTAAGATAAGGTATCTGAATTGCTTTGTTATGCTTAGTGTTAGCTACACTAAGTGTATCTTGTGGGTAAAGTGTACAAATCTCGCAGAGTGTAACTTAATCTATTCGAATAGCTGCGTCATGGCCATGGACAATGCTCGGGATTTCACACTAGGGGTAGATGTTTTCATAAAGCTGTAGGGAAGGGAGCTACGTGATTAAATCATCTAGCTATGTGAATAAACCGTCAGTTGTGTGTGTCTTTGTGAAATAACTTGTTAAGATTATTATTGTCTATTAGTTTTACTGCTTTCAATCTATTAAATTGTATTAAATTGCAAAGGTTGCATTTATGCAAAAGAGCCACAAAATGCCTTCCTTGTAAAAAGTCAAGATATATACATTTTGCATCTACGTGGTGTGGCTTATGAGTACGGTGTGTACTCACGCTTGTTTTGACGAATCAAGCAGAGGAGGAGTCTTCACCAAAGATTCGAGGACGAGTACATCAAGGTGCTTAATCGTGAGGTCTTGATCGATCGGTTGCTGTGGTGAATCGATGGGGTGCCACTACCTTTTAGTTTCACTGCCGCTTATTTTCTCTGTTAGTTCTCTGCGTGGCTCAAGAATTGTAACTCGACTTTAAGGTCAAAACCCTTATTTATTAATCAAAGTTATTCGCTTATGTTACTATTCGCTTGTATGGATCGATTTCCATCTTTGTTAACTTGTGTGCACTAGCGTGATCTCGGCTAGTGCATTAAACATGAGGGTCCTGAACCGTAATTTTGGGTCCCGACAAAAGTGGTATCGAGCCATACCGATCGTAGGTCTAGACCTTAGTTAGATTGGCTGCTCGAGTGTTCAAATTATTTTCTAAAAGAAAATTAACTTGCAAGATTAAATGAATTGCTTAACTCCTCTTATATCTCTCTTAACTCATCTATTGCTATAACTTCTTTACTCTCCCATTGCTTTAACATGGTTCTTACCTCCGTCTGCCTTGACAGATGCCTTACCTTGAGACCTTCTGAGATAGCAACGGAGGACTTGCCGCAGAGTCGTGGAAGCCGCTGCACACTTGAGGCTTCGATCGCCTGATGTACCGTGGCGGTGAGTACATGGTCAACTGACGGATCGTGGTATAGTCGCCACCGACACCCACGCCAGAGGAACACTAGAGGCAACCACCTTTGTACATCTCATCCAGAGGATCACCTTCACACAAGGAATCCAGAGTCGCCACGACCGCCATGCTCCGAGTCCGCCACATTTACGCCAAGAGCCGCCACACACCGCTTTTCCGCTATCATCCCAGAGCCGCTTCGGGGAGATGTTCAAGCGCTTCCGCCTACAAACGGAGAAGGCCATGCCACAGCTGGTGCATCTTGCACGGTTCACACCGCCAAGAGGAGTCGCTGAGATGGCCGCCACCGAGCCGAGGTGCGCCTATCAGCCCGGGAGGAAGCCGAGAAAGGATCGCCGCCCCAGAGCAAGCTCTCTACGGCCAAGATGAGCTCAAGATGATCAAAAGGAAGATCCTAAGAGCCGTAAGAAGCCGAGGAAGACCAGAGGAGATTCTAGAGGATCCAGAGAGGTTGCACACCGAGGAGCCAACAGACTGCACTCAAAGACGCATGCTCCCCGCCGCACGATCCCGGGCATCGAACCGATTCGCGACGATGCCGCCTAACTTCGTAGTCTACACCAGCAGAGCGTCGCCGTGGATTTGAAGGCTTTCTCGAGTAGTTCGCCTAAGTCCGCTTTAGTCGCTTAGCCGATTTCTTTTCGTAGTCGCCTTTAGGCGGTAGCTTGTGTGCTTAGGTTCGCTTCATTTTCTGTGTGCAAGTATGAGCCGCAAAGGCCCTTAGACATTTGTTGCAACCATGCTATTAAGCTATTAATGAAGATTATTTCATTCAAGTTTCTTGAGTCGTGTTTGTTGGGTTTAATCTATCCCTATCTAGTTCTTAACTCACCTTGTGCTCTCTACCTTATCTAACCCATGGAACCTCATCGATGGTTCGGACTCGCCATATCACGCAAGTGGAGCCAGAGCCCAAGGATCAAGGCAATGAGCAAACCACTACGGAGCAAGACCACCCCAAGCACCTCCTATTGACTTACGTAACTTTGGAGCCTTCATGGCGGCGACAGACGCAGATGATGTACACCATGATGAACGGATGCGAGCCATGAACAACAACAACAACAACCACAACCATCATCGGGGAGGAGCCCAGTTGCTCATAGTCATCGGGACCATCCAAATTGGTCAATTCATGAGGACCCGTCCGCCAACTTTCTCCTGACATGTCTCGCCAAGAGAAGTCGATGATTGGCTTCGTGATTGAGAGGAAGTCGCTGATTACCCAATGCGGTGATCATGAGAAGGTTTTGTATGCCACCCATCGATGGAGGGCATAGGCTGGCGAGTGGTGGAAAACTTCGCAGCCGCATGGAACACCGCAGAATATCACCAGGAAGAATTTTTCGCACTTTTCGCCAAGATCATGTACCAAGGCATTATGGATTTGAAGAAGGACGAGTTCCGCTCTCAAGCAAGGGGTATGTCGGTGATCGACTACCAACAAGTTTTCTCGCCTAGCTCGCTATGCTCCGTAAGACGCCGCCATCGATGTGTCTCGCCAGAGTCGATTCTTGAAGGGTCTCGAACTCAGACTACAAGTCAATCGCTTGCCCACACCTTTCCGCATTTCCAGAGTTGATTAACAAGGCGTTGGTTATGGAGGACAAACGCAAGGAGTCGGAGGATCACCGCAGCGTAGGATGATTCAAATAGGAAGCCACCACCACAACAACAGAGGGCAAGGATAGTGCCACAACAGCTTAATCGCTTCCCGCCACGTAGTTCTTTCGTAACACCCGCACCGCCTTGAAAGACTCGCCCTTTGTTCGAATTCTCGTAACCCTACACCACCAACCCCACCCCCAGAAACAACAATCGTCATAATGAACCAAGAGTGTGTTACCATTGCCGCGGCCGTGGCATTTCGCAACAGTGTCCTCAAAAGGAAACTATCACCCGAGCCGCTTCAACCTTGGAGCAACACCGCCAAGACCCGAAGCAGTAACAACCAAGGAGTTTCTCAGGAACCATCAACCAGAGGCGCCTCTACCAAGGGTCGAGGTCGTGTTAATCACGCCACTTTGAAGGAGCCCAGAAGCACCGTGGTTGTACCGGTAAGTTCCTAGTAAATTCAAGACTGCCTGCTCGCTTGATTCGAGCTTCGATTCGCTTGTTTCGGAGTTTTTGCAACCAAGAATAAATTGGAAGTTATGCACCTTAAGCGTGCATCTGTCGGTCCACCACCGAGCAGAGCTAAGTTGTAATATGGGTTGTTTAGGGCTAAGTTACTCATAGTCGAGTTGAGTTTCTAGCTAACCCGGTTATTCTAGACACCCAAACCATAGATGTCATCCTTGGCATGGATTGGTTAACCAAGCACAAGGTCGTGCTAGATTGTGGCCAAGAGCCGCTATAATCGAGGATACCAAAGGAAACAAAGTGGAGTTCCTATCTACCTCGATTCGAATGGACATCCGCTAGTCAATAGCCCAAGATCGTCGCGCTGGAAGATGTACGGTCGTCAAAGAGTATCCAGATGTGTTTCCGGAAGAGTTACCAGAATGCCACCGGATCGTGACATCGAGTTTGTCATTGATCTAGTGCCGTGGACAAGACCACTCTCAAGAGACCTTATCTGATGCCAGATGAGCTAGTAGAAATGAAGAAGCAAGTAGAAGAACTTTTGGAGAAAGGTTTTGTGAGGCCTAGTTCGTCGCCATGGGGAGCGCCAGTTTTGTTCGTCAAAAAGAAGGATGGAAGCATGAGAATGTGCATCGACTACCGGTCTCTCAATGAAGTCACTATTAAGAATAAGTATCCATTGCCCTGATAGATGATCTGCTTGATCGATGAAAGGAGCCGAGTGTTCTCAAGATCGACTCGCGATCAAAGTTACCATCGATTGAAGATCTCGTCCCAAGGATATACCTAAGACCGCTTTTTCAACGCTGCACGGACATTATGAGTTCCTAGTCATGTCCTTTGGTCTGACCAATGCCCCTGCCTATTTCATGAACATGATGAATAAGGTATTCATGGAGTATCTGGACAAGTTTGTAGTTGTATTCATCGATGATATTTTGGTCTACTCAAAGTCAGAAGAACAACATGCCGAACATTTGAGATTAATTCTAGAGAAGCTCAGAGAACATCAGTTGTATGCTAAGTTTAGCAAGTGTGATTTCTGGAAAAAGGAAGTGGATTTTCTTGGTCATGTGATGACAGCTGCAGGAGTAGCCGTGGACCCCAGTAAAGTTAAAGCAGTACTACAATGGGAACAGCCCAAGACTGTCACTCAGATTCGCAGTTTCTTGGGATTGGCGGGATACTATCGTCGTTTCATTGAAGGATTCTCATCAATTGCTAAACCTCTTACGCAATTGTTGAAGAAAGAGAAAAAGTTTACCTGGACCCCAGCTTGTGAAGAAAGTTTCCAAGAATTGAAGAAATGTTTGACTTCAGCCCCAGTACTGATTTTGCCAGATATTCGCAAGGATTTCGATATCTATTGCGATGCTTCGCGTCAAGGATTAGGATGTGTCCTGATGCAAGAAGGAAGAGCTGTCGCTTATGCGTTAAGGCAGTTAAGGCCGCATGAAGAGAACTATCCCACCCATGATATAGAGTTAGCTGCAGTAGTGCATGCCTTGAAGATTTGGCGTCATTACCTCATCGGTAACCGCTGCGAGGTATATACAGATCATAAGAGCTTGAAATATATTTTCACTCAGTCGGATCTGAATATGAGGCAGAGTTTACATGAAGCCTTAGGGACTCACCTGAATTTCAAGATCGCGTATCATCCCTGCATGATGGATGATCGAAAGGGTTAATCGATATTGGAGGATATTTGAGAGCTCGTATGCTAGCAAATGCTACTCGTTGGGATAAGAGTTTACCATATGCGAATTCTCGTGACAACAACAAGTTATCAAGCCTACCTACAAATGTCACCATTTGAAGCCTTGTATGGTCGTGCCTGTAGAACCCCGTTGAACTGGTCAGAAACCGCTGAACGTACAGTCTTTGGTCCGGATATTATTCAAGAAGCAGAAGAGCAAGTGTCAATGATCAGGGAGAGATTAAAGATAGCTCAGTCGAGGCAGAAGAGTTATGCCGACAATCGTCGTCGTGATCTCAGTTTTGAGTCAGAAGATTTTGTGTATCTTCGAGTTACGCCCCTCAGAGGTGTGAAAAGGTTCCACGCTAAAGGGAAACTTGCCCCTCAGATGTTGGTCCGCTCAAGATTTTGGAACGTCGTGGAGAAGTGGCTTATCGCTAGAGCCGCCACAATCGCTAGCGTGAGTACACGATGTCTTTCACGCCTCTCAATCGAAGAAGTGTCTTCGTGTGCCGTAAGAACAAGCACCGCTGGATTCGATTGAACTAAAAGAAGACCTCACCTACAAAGAGCAATGGTCAGATTATGGATGTCGCAGAACGCCGCACTGTAAGCAAGACCGTTCGCTTCGCAAAGTCCAAAGGAGTAACCACTCGGAAGGAGAAGCAACGTGGGAACGTGAAGAAGAGTTGAAAGCCGAGTTCCCTAGCCTTTTTCTAGCTAGCCTGAATCTCGGGGTCGAGATTCCATTAAGGGGGGAAGGTTTGTAACATCCCAATTTTCAGAGCTTTAAAAATCTTTTAAACAATGGTATTAAGAAAATTCACCATTTGGATTTATTTGAATTTTAATTTAAAAAGCTTAATATGGACTTTAAGGATAAACCGATTTAATGAGCTTAATCCCAACATTAACAATTGCCAAAATTATTTTATTTAGATTCCATATGCTTGGTTATATTTTACAGAATTTTCTAGAATTTTTCCAAGATCATTTGCTATTTTCCATTGCTTATTTGAATTTCTGCTATTTTCTAAAAACGAAAAACTAATTTAAATCTCCAAACAGTCGTTAATAATCTCTCCTACCAACATCGCTTCATCTGCCCATCTCTCCGTAGCCGTCCGACGGGATCGACGGCGATCTCGCCACGCGCGCCTCGCCTCCCGTCTCACCGGTGGACCCCACCGCTTCGTCTCGCCGCCTTCTTCTCAAGGCGCGGACGCTGCGCAAGAATCGCTTATTGGCGGTCAACGCCGAAGCCCACTCCACGGGCGCCTCCAACCTCCCCGTTTCCTCGCGTGCGCGCACGACTCGCGCACCGCCGCCACTTAACCCCACCCACCCCTTCTCTCCTTCTTCTCCGCGGTTATGCGCACGAAGCCGCAACCGCCGCCCACGACCTCCACGCCGCCACGCCGCTCGACCTCCCGGGCCCTATAAAGGAGAGCCCGGCGCCGCCACCCATCCCGGCCGCCACCCACTCCTCTCTCGCCTGTGCTCGCCGGATCGCGAATTCCCGCCGCCGACACCGAGGGCTTGAGCTTCGATTGCGCGCCTCCGTCGTCCTCGCTGCCGCCACCGCCACCGCTGATTCCCGTGACGCCGCTGGCCGGTGCTCACTCGCCACGGAGGAGCCCTCTAACGCCGCCGCCGCCGAGCCTGCATCACCTCCTCCGCCAAAGTCTCGCCGGCCGCCTTCGCTCGCCCTGAGCACCGGTGAGCACACCTCGAGACCCCGTGTTCCCTCTACCTCCTGTACCACTCATCGCCGTTAACTCGCCGCTGTCACGGACCCTCGGGTCCAGTCTTGCGCCGCCTCGCCGCCGCCCATGTCACTCGCCACTCCGGCACCGCGGCGCACGTGTCATCCCTGGTGGCGCCGCGTCAGCGCCACGCGCGCGCGAGTGCGCCACCTCAGCCCCAATCCCTGGTCCAGTGGCTCGGTGGACTTAGTCCACTGTGAGCCGGGTCACTGACATGTGGGTCCCACATGTCGCTTATTTCTTTAATTATTTAAATTCGAAAATCCTTCACGACGCCATGCTTGCTAATAATCCGATTTTTCTATTGAAAATAATTCGAATTCCAAGAACTTATTTTAGGGTTTTTCTTTTGATTCAAACTTTGAAACCTTATAACTTTTGCATCCTAACTCCAAATCCATCCATTCAAATTTCTAAATTTGTATAAAATCAAGATCTATTTATTGGAGATTTTTTTATTTTTATCAGAGTTATTTACTTCTATTATTTATTTTTCTTGTTGTTGCTTCGTTACTTGTAGACTTCGACGATACTTACGAAGGTTTGAGGAAGAAGGAGCTTTCAAGACCAAGACCAAGACTTGAACCTATTCCAAGGCAAGCTATACCTTGACCATTTTGCTTCCCAGCTTTATAAAAGTATTTTAATTCAAATTATCGCATCTTAATTTTAAGTATTTATTTAAAAGCTTTTGGTGCGAGTTAATCCCAAATTGTTATGCCATCCTTGTTAATTGCTATGTCCTCGATTCCTTGTCACCTTAGTTGGTATTTAGTTGGTAATATGGTAGCACCAACGTGGGTTGGTTAGTTGCGATTAGATTGCTTAGCAGCTGCCACTAATCACTTGTCATGTATCTACCGTTATAAATTGACTAAGTGAATATGAGACTGTGTGAACAAACTGTGTGTACTATGTGTCTTTGTGGCATATGTTGCACTTAAATCAACCAGGTGGTAAAAGGATTTGACCGAGGCAAGGGGTGGATTGTGTGAAAGGGTGGACTGTGTGACTGTGTGAATAATATTAATCGTGTGTCTATGTGGTTTGGTTAGTGGAAGTCTTGCCTTGGTCAATTAAGGACCTCACCATGTGCGCCATTGAACTGAGCTTCTGCACGACCACATGCCTGCTTAAGATGGGCCTAGCATAGTAAGATAAGGTATCCTGAATTGCTTTGTTATGCTTAGTGTTAGCTACACTAAGTGTATCTTGTGGGTAAAGTGTACAAACCTCTCGCAGAGTGTAACTTAATCTATTCGAATAGCCGCGTCATGGTCATGGACAATGCTCGGGATTTCACACTAGGGGTAGATGTTTTCATAAAGCGTCAGGGAAGGGAGCTACGTGATTAAATCATCTAGCTATGTGAATAAACCGTCAGTGTGTGTGTCTTTGTGAAATAACTTGTTAAGATTATTATTGTCTATTGGTTTTACTGCTTTCAATCTATTAAATTGTATTAAATTGCAAAGGTTGCATTTATGCAAAAGAGCCACAAAATGCCTTCCCTTGTAAAAAGTCAAGATATATACATTTTGCATCTCTGTGGTGTGGCTTATAGTACGGTGTGTACTCACGCTTGTTTTGACGAATCAAGCAGAGGAGGAGTCTTCACCAAAGATTCGAGGACGAGTACATCAAGGTGCTTAATCGTGAGGTCTTGATCGATCGGCTGTTCTGTGGTGAATCGATGGGTGCCACTACCTTTTAGTTTCATTGCCGCTTATTTTCTCTGTTAGTTTCAAGCGTGGCTCAAGAATTGTAACTCGACTTTAAGGTCAAAACCCTTATTTATTAATCAAAGTTATTCGTTTATGTTACTATTCGCTTGTATGGATCGATTTCCATCTTTGTTAACACTGTGTGCACTAGCGTGATCCTGGGCTAGTGCATTAAACACAGAGGGTCCTGAACCGTAATTTTGGGTCCCGACAAAGAGCCACCCCAAGCGCTGACCAGGCCCCCAAAGCATTGCCATAGCTACCGACAAATGGTCCCAGTGTGACGAGGAAGACGGAGGCGCATGTGAAATGCTTTTCGGACTAGATTGAGTACGAGCTTAAGGAGAAGTGGTCACTGCTATATGATAGGGGTGGTGTTCCATATGGTATCATGATAACCAATCTAGCCGAGGTGTACAACTGGATCATGCGCGGCGTAAGGTGCATCCCTTTTGCTGGTATTGTGGAGGTAATTCTCCGTAGTACCACAAATTACTTTATTGATAGAAGCAATAACGCGTCGCTCGTCATAGCAAATGATAGATTACTCTACTCCGTTATGATCACCAAGTACATGTAGGAGAAGAGCAAGAAGGGTGATATGCACTGGGCATTCAAGATGGACACAAGGTAGCTTCACTTCGAGATAATGTGTAAGGATAAAAGACGTCGTGGAACAAACCGCAAGAGGATCACTAACGAGTGCACACTAGGTCGCGCTAGTTGCGTGTGCACTTGCAACAAGTCCCTTCTTTTGCATAGACCCTGCTCCCATGTCATGACCACATGTTCAACGGTGACGCAGCATCCCGACCAATACCTCTATGACTATTTCAACAAAGAGGAGGTGATGCAAACCTGGAGTGCAGAGATGTATGGTTAAGCCGTAGTTGGTCATTTCACTGGCCATCCGACCTGGGACCGACTTATCTGGGCCGCAGACATTGATAGGCTGAAGGGAAAGGTTGGCCGGCGACATGTACGATGAATCAGGAACGACATGGATGAAGCAGAAGCCGGACGTCATACGAAGAAGTGTTCCATTTGTAGGGAGCCTGGGACACCTTCAAGAAATGCACTATGATAAATCCTCAGGACGAAGGAGACATCGACACTCCAGATGTCACCATGGGGACCTCATCCGACAGCTCGACTCGAGGCGGTCCACATGGGGGACGTTGAGGTCGCCGCCATGGGAAAGGTTCGTCCAATTGAAATATGTGGTGTCCAATACTTTGTAATATCACTTTGATTTGTAAAAATCAGGTGTTATGATGTTGTGATTTATTAATAAAAGATATTACGATGTTGTGCTGAGTGTTATGTAATGTCATTGTGATTTATCGACAAAAAATATGCTCGGAAATAGTGAGTAATTTTTTTATTTATCGATGAAAGATGTTATGCTTTTGTGCTAAATGTTATATCATACTAGTGTAATTTGTCGACAAAATATCTGCTCAGAAATATTCAGTACAAAAGGAGTGGAGATGAATTAAAAAAAATGACAGTTTTCCAAATTTTGAAATTAAAAAAATTAAAGATCCCTGTTGCCAGTTGAAATGGCAACACTCTGGGCACTGTTGAGCCTCCTGTCGCTATTTCAATTGGCAACATAATCTTAGTTTTGTAATTTTTTTATTTTGACTATTTATTTTTGTAATTATCTTTTAAATTAATATTATTATTTAAAAAAAATCAACATATTTACTGTAACAAAAAAAATTTACTGCTATTGATCTCAACTTTTATTTTTTTATTGGACCGAAGATCACTCCAGTATCATACATCTTATGTTCTGTGCATTGAATGTCCCCATTCCTCGCCTCGGTCGCTCCCTCTGGCAACTTTTGTTTCGTGGGTTTCGCGGCCGTCTTATCTACTCAACAATTTCTTTATTTCCTTCATCAAAACTGCTGCATAATGGATATAACGTCCTGGTTGGAATTTGGAACACATGCATGGACCTTCTCGCATGAATTTCATATAAATTTTACACCCTGCAAGACTGGTGTGAGGTTCTCCCATTCGAAATGATAGGACAGAACCATCCAATTACAAGCCTCGTCATCATCTTACGAATGCTCGATGTGTTCAGAGCAGAGAAAGGACAATCCGGGTTTAACTATGTATGAAATGGAGATGATCGCTCAGACAATCCGCATTATAAAAGAACATGCGCTCAGACATGAGTAGAACATTTGCTCCGTTGTTCAAACAATTCGCTTCTTTCTAAATTTAATTCGTTTCAAGGAAGTCTCTCATCCAGCAGGGTGTGCACGGGAAAGACCCCGCTACAAGATCATCGCCATTTTTTTTTGGCTGCGTAAGTTGCCCAAGTCTTGAACCTTCGAGCTGCTCAAGTCGGATCGCGCGGCC
Source organism: Hsuehochloa calcarea (assembly GCA_036346395.1). Lineage (NCBI taxonomy): Eukaryota > Viridiplantae > Streptophyta > Magnoliopsida > Poales > Poaceae > Hsuehochloa > Hsuehochloa calcarea. The sequence goes on from CM070598.1 coordinate 15,723,382, forward strand.
CGTCGTGGGGCTGGAGAAGAACTCCGGGACTTTGCCGTTGATGTTGACGAAGATGCTGCCCAGCGAGAGTTGTTGCAGCATCTCCTCAATGCCTCACTCGCCATTCGCTTCCTTGCTGGCATGATCTCCGGGCGCCACCTGCTGTTGCTCCGTGTTGAACTTTGAAGAATAATTATGTGTATTCCTCTTAGAATTCTCACATCTTTTATTTATAATACCGAATATTACAGTTCGACTCTAACACGATTTGGACTCTTACCTTATCTCTAATATCTCCAACACTTCCTTTCAAGATAGGCATGAGATAACAATCATGGTCATCTTATTACATAATGTAATACCATTACTAGAATATAGAAAAAACATACTAACCACCAATACTACCAAGGACGTCGCCAAATCCATCTCCACCATCTACCAACTGCCCGACCTCAACCTCAACTTCTTCTACCCTCATGCCCCTAGCCACCCCCGGCCTCCACCACTCCACCCACACTCCCCCAGTCTCGGCCTCCACCACCTCTACCTCTGCCATAGTCCATCACGCTTGACTCCAGTCCCAATCCTCCTCCCAACTCTCTTCTCCCTTCTGCCACTTCTCCGACTGTGTGGTATTCTCTTCTATCATGGCTGCATTGGCCCTGGACCCACCTCTTCCTCTACCTCTACCTCCACCTTGACCTCCTTCAGCAAATCTATTATTCCCACCACCACCTCTGCTAGGGCGAGATGCCCCATACTTATAACACTCAGTCCTCCTTGCAAAATTCAAGTTGTCGTATCTCGCATCACGACAAATCCAATCACCCCCATGACCTCTAGTTCGTGAGAGAGGACATGCCCAACTCAAATGTCCTGTTTGCTTACAGTTGTAACACTCTTTGTCATCAGCTATGGTGTACGCTGATCTTATAGGATTGTTACCCACCATCACTCTCTGTTGAGTTTTCTCGATAACCATAGTTGAAATAGGCTCCTTCATAGTTGGCAATACCACCTGATGACATATTGAGGCTTTTATGCTCTCAAACTCAGGGTTTAAACCTTTCAAGAAGTGAGTGACCCTTCTACGCTGCAGCCATGCCCTACCAAACTCAATATCATCAGCACACGTTAGTTGTAGTGGATCATATTGATCCAAATCTGCACACAACCGCTGCAACTCACTGGCATATTCTTGAACGCTCTTCTCCCCCTGTTTCAGAGCATCTACCTCACCCTGAACCTCCACCATCATCATCACATTCCCAGTTCTGGAGTATATGTTCCCCAGAGTCTTCCACATCACCGTTGCACTTGGGATTGCTTCCACCATCCTAGCAATGGGCGGGGACACCGAAGTCAACAACCATGCCACCACCACAGAGTTGGTAGTATTCCCCACCCTCCAATCAGTACTCCCTCTATCTATAGGCTCCACGCAGGTCTCTTGTAAATAGTGCTCTACCCCTTTCGTCCTCAGAATTAACTGAGCCCTCCTGGACCAACTCAGGTAATTCTTACTCCCTTCCAGCTTCATATCATTCGGCATCAATTCCAGCTTCAAGTATGATGGTCTCGTTTCAGCCCTAGGACCTATCAAACCCATCGCGATGAGGTCCTGCAATATACCTCTCATCTCACCTTTTGTGGCCAAAGAGGATTCTCCACTTCCCCCATCCATGGTCACAATACTCTTCTCCGCAGCTTTTCGTACAATTTCTTCCTCAACCTTTCTCGCAGCTTCAATCTCCTCAGGATTCATCTTCCACTCTCAACACCAGTTACACAACACTCACCCCCAGATCACGACAACCTCTTCACGCATCAACAGATCACAATTCTATGATCACAAACACAATTGCCGACACCTGTTAAACCATCCGAAACCAGCAGCCACACCAGATCGCCATACCCACACCGGATCCACCGGACCACACCAGATTGCCACACCCACACCAAACCCACCGGATCCACACCGACCCCCTTCTCCCGAGCAGGCGCAGCAAACCACGAATCCTCCTCCCCCGAGCGTTCCTCCCCCCAGCAGCCTTCTCCCCTAAGCGTCCTCCTCCCTTGAGCCCTTCTTCTCTTCTCAGCGCCGTCTCATCTCAACTGTGCTCGGCGCCACTTTCTCCCGAGCGCACCGTCGCCTCTCGCCTCGGTTCCTTCTTCTTGGACACCGCCTCGGTGCCGCTCGGCTTCTTCTCTTGGACACCCGTCCTACCAGAGCCTCCTCCTCCCCGGTCGCCCCGAGCAGAAGTAATCCTGGCGACTCAGCGGCGGCCCACGCGCTCGTCCGCAGAGCGCGGTGCCCCCCCGCCCGCGCCCGCAAGCACGGCGCGACTGAGCGGTAGGCGACGGCGGCTTGGATCTGAGGTGAGTACCCGGCTCTGATACCATGTTGAACTTTGTAGAATAATTGTGTGTATCCCTCTTGGGATCCCCACATCCTTTATTTATAATACTGAATATTACAGTCCGACTCTAACACGATTTGGACTCTTACCTAATTGAACTCTTACCTTATCTCTAATATCTCCAACACTCCGTGATTCCTTGCTTGCTTGCTGTGATTGCTTTCAGAAAATTATCACCATCGTTTTGTTGACAAACTGCTAAGCACCTTGTCATTGTCATTGTTCGTGGGTATTGCCCGTGTGCTGTATCAGTGAGCCTTAAGCCACCATTCAAAAATATCTGATCATTGCGCTCAAGATTGAGTGCAAGGTAGTTTACAACTTTACATACAGTCCATAGTGTGCTTCGTCTGTCAGATCTCTTATGAAAATTAGGAATGGCATCTTTGCGAGAAGCATATTTGCACATGCCAAACTGCAAACATGCAGGACGCACAACATGGAGAATTGTGAACAGAGGGGATTTTTTTTTCTCTCCACTTGCAATGCAAAGCAAGTCTTTGCGACTCTATTAAGCTACCAACCGCAGAAACATAGTTTAAAACAGTACCTCTGAAAAGGGTTAAAACAGAGAGTTAGATTTGGAGGAAAGAAGGACGAAGAAATTCAGTATTGCATGGATTGAAATTTGAGATGGCGCAACCTCCTAGGCACAGCTCACTCATCTCCCATGGCAAAAGCTCTAGCGCGTAATCATCCCTTTCCTGAAAAACATGAGTCCATTTTGTCTTAGCAAAGCTAGAAACATGCACAGGTTTAAGAGGGATAAGAATAACAATTCGGTTCACAACCACAGCTAATGGTTATGCAATTGTGCAACATACTTTTCTACTCAAGGCGCCACAGAACATAGAAACTGCAGTTTGTAAATAAGAAAGTTAGTAATACTCACAACAGGGCCTCGTGCAAAATATCTTCCAAACTGGAGCCAATATACCTATAAATTGAGATAGAAAATCCTTAGTGGCGCAAGTAAGCTACATCACCAGAATTAAGAAGAATATTTCCTAGTTCCTACTGTCTATTTAAACTATACAGCCCGAATTCTGCGCCCGCGCGCCGGTCATTCCAGCCCGCGGACGGGGAAATTTGTTGGGAAATTATAGGTTCGATCCAGTAGTCGATTCATGTTGTGTTTTATCTTAAACTTTAACAGAGTATGTAAACTATATAAATAGGTAGTACTAGTTATTATAAAAGATTGATCGAATGAAGAGTAATAAAGAGAAACAAAAAATTTCCTACATCTTTGTGTTCAATTTAATATTCTGTTCTTTTGTTCTTGCATTATTTGATGTGATTCTATGTTTATCTACGAGGTTATCGTTCGGACTGAACTCATCAGCGACAGTTTCTCAATACGTTATCAGCACGATCGACTATCTTCGGATTGAAAGGTAACCGTCGTAGCACGACGCTTGTATATCGAATCGTATTTTCTGAATTGATTTCAATTCTGCAAATTTGGCTTTCTAGATTGGTTTTTCTCTACAGTGCAAATCCACTCTAATCTAACGCAAGCCGACTTGAAGTTGTCGACATAATTCCGATCGGTAGATTGAATGAAAAGGTGGATATCGATTGTACCGTAGATTGAAAATTACAAATATTTTCTAATCTACCGCGAGCTAGCTTGAAATCGTCAGCCAAGCCGATCGGTGGTTTTGCATGAACAGTAATAACACATGAAAAGTATCAAATAAATAGTAACCAAAAAAAGGAAAAGGGGAGACACAACCCCGTACGGCTGCACCACCCCTCGCTGGCATCACACGACCGCCGGCCGCCGCACGGCCACGCCACCACCTGTACATGGCCACACCACCCCTCGTTGGCCTTGCACGACCGCCGCACGCCCGAAGAAAATAAAGAAAAAAAGGGAGAGAAGGGGGTGGGTAGCGCCGACGGCCTCGCCTGCTTCTGGTGACGGGCCTCACACCACCGTCGCGCGCTGCCGTCGGCCGGAGCCGAGTCGCCACCGCGCGCCACGTACACCACCGCCGGCCGTGTGCATGCGCCCGACGCTGCCCGAACGCCGACCGCCAAAAGGCCGTCGCCGCCTCGATGGCCGACGTCGGCTCGGCCGCCCCGCCGCAGACAGCGGCCGCCACCCCTCGCCTCCAGCGTGGACAAAGCCGTCGGCCGATCAACGCTAGCACCGCGACGGCCGCACCGTAGCCGCGTTCGCGCTATAATCGGTCGCTCAAGACACCTCCGCCACCGCCGCATGGAACGCCCCGACCGCCACCGCCAAGACGGGCGGCGACGCCATGCCGCGCCTCCTCTCCCCGCTGCGCCAGAGCGCGCCACCGCACGGCCGCATAGCTCCTCGTGCCCATCCGCGTTGATATCGCCGGTCGGCTAGCCACGCCGCCCAAGCTCGTGCTCGCATGCAACATTCGCCGGCGGTTGCCGCTCATCGCCGACCATGCCTCGTGCTCCGACGCATCGCCGGAGTCGCCGCTTACACGCGATGCCGGCGCCGCCCGACAGCGCTTGAAGTGCCGCCGCCGCTCGGGTGAATAGGGGTAGGGAAACCCTACCCCTCAGCGTTACTTGAATCGCCCGATATGGGCCGGGGCAACTTGGGTCAAGAAAGGCAAGGCGACGGAAGGGTCGGCTGAGAACAAATTTCTACCTAGTCTGGAAGGAAAAAAAGAAGAAAAAGGGGGAAATCCAGATTGTTTTGAAAAAGGGCCCTCTGAAAATTTGAAAATTACACAAAAATTTTCTTAGCAAAGAAATTTTTCGTTTTAACCCCTGAAAATTGCAGAATTCACCAAAAAATTGGTTTCTAGCCGAAAAAGGCCTCGGGAATTCAATTTTTGAATCAATTTTTGCATTTGAAGTATGTATAACTTTGTTATTATTATTTCTATTCAATTTATGTATTGTATTTACTGTTTTGATTATATGTGATTGGTTATATTGCTTTTAATCACAGAAAATAACAGTAAATCATGAAATTGCATAGAAAAATACAGGATCATGAACCGGGAGTTCGGAGAGCATTATGAGAATTTTGAAACTATTTTATGTAAATTATCAGCAGTAATATTATGAACTCTTTGCATGAATATGAAGATAACTGACATCACGAACCAAGAGTTCGAAGAACTAACCCAGCATGGCCAGAATTTGTACAGAATTTATACCAATCTTCAATTCTATGGTAAGGTAACCACGGATGAGCAAAATGTTGGAAATATTCCCTAGAGGAAGTCATAAAGATGATTATATTTCATTACGTTCATAACATTGGATAATATGTTATCTTGTTACTAGAATAATATCAATAATATTTATTATCAAGTATGTGACTTGATTGTGAAACTCTATATTTCTGTGATGATTATTTTTAAACGTTCTCTGGTCGGAAACATATGATAACACATATGAATAGATTAGCATATGTATTGGTTGATGACTATGTTTCACAAGTCATGGATATGGAGATATCAAACCAATAATATTGACACAAGTTAGAGAACACGGTGTTGGAAAAGACCCACCTTGAGACACTGTTGAGAGTGTTATGATTCTATGTATCATTAATTGGTCTCAAGTAATGATGATGTATAATCCTTAGGCTTGATATCAGCATGGTTTCCTACATATGTAGTAGCACTCTTAGGGGTTACCAAATGCTACTCGTAACTGGGTAGTTATAAAGGTAGTTTTCGGGTATGCTATGAAATATGCGGAGGGATGTGACTGGTCGAATATAGGATTTGCCCCTCCTAATATAACAGGAGAGATGTCTCTGGGCCCCTCGTTGTGGTCGGATAAAGAATGTGCATGGCCATGACACTAGTGGTCGAAGTGTCGACCACATAAAGTTATTCGATACTTGATCGAGAAAGTATTGAACAGTCCATGGATGATACAACCTCGCACCTAGAGTTCAACCAGACATCGTGAGGCAAATGGAGAATACACGAGAAGGTCTTTCAGTTCGATCAAATACGGACTAGTCGTAAGGAGATACGAGCTGGTCGTAGGCTGGTCGAATATAGTCACTAAGTGGTCGAAACTTGGACGTAAGAAGTTACGAATTGGTCAAGACCAAATATGAACTGGTCGTTAGCGATATGGACCTAGTCGTAGATCATATTGCATTAAGGTTCATCCGATATATTCTATGTGTGTTTGGGAATAGTTATGTGCTGCTAGGTACCGCTAACGATTAGTGGTCGGAAAAGCGTTTTCGAGTCACAACTGATTAGACATGAACCTATAGGGTCGCACATTTAAAGGGCTAGGATTTGATTTGGATGGTGATCCAAATTCTTGTAGGCCACGAGTTCCTAATGGGCCTCGAGTACGAAACCCATTATGGATGCCTATAAATAGAGGGGCGGTGGCAATGGGTGCGATAATCTTGAGAAGAACTTCCTGAAACCCTAATAGCCACACCTTCCTCATACCACGTTGTCGGTGCTAGCACTCCAGCGCGTGGTATCCCTGCCCCGTACGTGTGGATACCTTGGAGGTGTTATTGTTAAGCATCAGCACTAGGACGATCCGCAACTCACGACTACTCGGAGGAGAAGACGCAAGGCGAGTACGACTACTCGGAGGAGAAGATGCGCGGTGAGTATGACTACGACCACATCGACTCAACTTCCGCTACGAGTCGGCGCATCTAGTGGTAATCTCGTGATCTATTACTAGCGTATATTCCTTGGTTGCGCGGTAAAATTTTGTATTGTGCTATCGTAGCCTTCGCGCGATCCCTTCGCAAAAGATTGAGAAGACTCTCTCTACCTTTCACTCAAATGTGGTGCAATCCGCATGCAACTATCGCCAAGATGGCTACAAGAAGTATGCCGCATTAATTGATACCATGCAAGTTGTGGAAACTCAAGATGATATTCTAATGAAGAAGTACATCTCACAGCCACATAATAGCAATGTTGGCTATGAAGCCAATGCTAGCAGCTACAAGGTGATAAACCTCTCACGAAGGAGAGGGGTAAGAAAGGTAAGGTCGTGGGTTGCACGTTATTGATATTTTCAAGTCTAAGAAAAAGGGCATAGGATAGCATGATCCACATCCATTAGTTGCACTCATGGATATAGACAGCCTAATAGCAGCCCCCATCATCCCTCCTTTGGACATCGTAGCTACCGCAACCGTAATTTCCCAAGAGGAGAAGATTGCCATGGAGCAGATTGAGGTTGAAGTTCCTGAATACTTCGCTGATTTGATCTAACGCATGCATTGCACTTGGATCTTTTATAGTAACTTACAGTTTGTAATTGAAGCAGGATATTTAATTATTTTATCCTTTGAATAATGGTTGTAAGCTCTACGAGAGCAAAACATTAAATTCTTATGATGATTCCTACAAGACTTATTCACGTATTTAAAATATCAAGTTATGTTCCGATATCTGTAGTATTTTATTTATGTGTTGCTTGCTTCCTGCTGCATATTAATAAAGTACCTTATATTAGAACGCGTGTGACGCCCTATGGAGGAAGTGTGCTTAGCAGGATAGCAGCACAATGAATATCACCTTGAGTGAGACAAAAAATTTCAGTTGATCAACAAGAATGCTGGTAGTCTTACGACAATCGCAGACAGCCATACCTGTATAATCGGCTCAGGAAAGACCATAATTATACTCCCAATGGGCACAACTTTGATCATTAAAGAAGCTTTGTTGTACCCAGAATCGACTAGAACTCTCAAGGATATTTGCGCGAACGGTTTTCACGTAGAGACTGAAGAAGAGTATGGTAAGAAATACATACTCATTACAAAATGCGAAGAAAGTGGAAAAGTGTATTAAAACGACTTCCTTCATATGAAACGGGGCTATACTACACTAATATTAACGCGTCTGTAGCCTATACTGCTCTGAAAACCGTATTTAGAAGCTCGGAACTTTTCTATCTCTGGCGTGATAGATTATGCCGCCTAGGTCTTTGGATGATGAAAAATATAATTAACAATTAGAAGGGACATAATATCAATGTAAAGACTTTCCTGAATCAGAAAGATTTTGTATGCCCCGTATGTGCTACCGGGAAATTAATTACTAGACATTCTGCTCTGAAAGCGTAGGATGAAGTCCTTGCATTACTAGACTGTATCCAAGGAGACACTTGCGGTCTTATACAACCCCTATCAGGGTCATTTAGGTATTTTATGGTTCCCATCGATGCTTCGTCGAAATGGTCGCACATATGTTTATTATCTACGAGAAACCACGCTTCTGCAAAGCTAATCTCATAGATAATTGATATTAAGAATAATTTCTCTGATCATCATGTGAAGTCCACCAGAATGGACAACACTGGAGAATTTACTTCGAAGGCACTTGATGATTATTGCATGAAAATGGGAATTAAAGTTGAGCATTCCAATCCGCATGTCCACACCCAGAATGGATTAGCAGAATTTTGAAGAATTGTAATTTACCAGTCCAGTTCGCAGCAACTCTCATCAATTTTAGACTGTCAGCATATAACATCCATTCACCTATGCAACTAGTGCAAGGGCCAGCAACGAAAATGTCTCATCCACGAAGGTTTGGTTGTAAGATTTATGTACATATACCACCACCGCAGCGAACTGCAATGGGCTCTCTCTGAAAGTCTGGGATATACGTTGGTTATGAGACAACATCCATAATCAGGTATTTGTACCCCATGAATAGAGATTTGCATGTAGTCCGCTTCGCTAATAGCATATTTGATGAGTATTATTTCCCGTCATTATGGGGAGGAAATCAACCCCTTGATAAAAAATACCGGAAAATAGAGAAGTCCAAAAGACAATTGAAGTTCAGAAGATAATTGAAATCCATGTACATGACCCGCGCACTAGTGAAGCAAATAGAGAAGTCCAGAAGATAATTGAAGACCAGAAGACAATTGAAGTCTAGAAGACAATTGAAGTCCAGAAGATAATTGAAGTTCAGAAGATAATTGATTTGCAAGCATTAGCGAATCATCTGCCTAACCACTTTAGTGATTTGAAGAATGTGACCAAGTCACATGTGCCTGCACGCAATGCACCGGAGAGGATTGAAATACCAATGAAGGTATCCCTAATCTCGTTTTAAGACCTCAGAAAGGACGAGAACTCCGACCCCTCGAATCTGAAGTAACCGAGCACACCTGATGAAAAATGATAAGAAGAACTTGACACAACCGATCAACAAAGTTCCCGTAACCGTAAGGGGAACCAGCTTGAGACCTGACACTAGTATGGAACCTTCAGAAAAGGCATACCGGATTTGAACATCCCCATGAAGGGAGACATCAGCATGAATGTGTGCGCACACATCGAACCTGAAAAACTAAAGGGACTTGCCTCCACAATTGGAAGCAGAGGTGAGCAAGTAGAAGCATTAGAAGAATCGCCCTATGAAGAAATAGCTATAAATTATGTGACCATCGGAGAATCTATAAACAAGACAACAGCCAATGTCGACATTGATTCTATAAAGAAAATTGCCACAATCATCGATCTTGATCCAGAGCTTGCACCGCTCGCTGAATGTAAGAAAAGATCATATTTAAAAGATTGGAAGAAAGTAACAGAAACTGAATTATTATCTCTTAATAAAAGAGAGGTGTTTGGCCCTGTAAGCTGTACGCCTCCCCATGTACACCCCCCCGTAGGGCATAAGTGGGTATTTGTCCAAAAGAGAAATAAAAACAATAAAGTTATAAGATATAAATCAAGGCTCGTTGCACGAGGTTTCACTTAACGTTCAGGAGATAATTATAAAGAAATCTATTCCATGGTCACGGACGAAACCACCCTTTAGATATTTAATCTCAATGACAGCTAACTTGACTTTAGAAGTGAAATTGATGGATGTGGTAACTGCATACCTTTATGAAAATTTAGATTCAAAAATTTATATGAAGACACCTGAATGTATACCTATCCCGAACTAAGACAGAACAAATAGAAATATGTACAATGCGAAACTCAAAAAGTCACTGTACGAACTTAAGAAATCAAGTAGGATGTGGTATAATTGCGTGAAGCGATTTTCTATGCAAGAAAGGCTACACGAACAATGTGAATAATCTTTGTGTATTTATACAACGATCACAGGACGGATTTTGTATAATCTCAGTATATGAAGATGATATGAACATCATGGGAACCTTGGAATGTATTAAGAAAGCAAGCTCTTACCTGGAGTCAGAGTTCGAAATGAAATATTTGGGTAAAACCAAATATTGCCTAGGCTTGCAGCTTTAGCATACCCTTGAAGGGATATTAGTACATCTGTCAATCTACACTCAGAAGGTGTTAGAAATGTTTAATTTTGAAAAGGCATACCCTTCAAAAGTGCCAATGGTCGAAAGTCCTTGCAGCAAGACAAGGACCGTAAAGTCCTAAAGAAGAGGGGAAGAAAGTCCTAGGAGCGGAATTCCCATACTTAAGTGCAATAGAAACACTTATGTACGTAGTAAACTATACTAGATCGAATATTGTATTTGTCGTGAACCTATTAGCAAGGTATAGTGCAGAACCTATCAAAGGCACTAGCAGGGAATGAAGGACATCCTCCGAGACCTCAAAGGAAGCAAAGACTTTGGTCTATTCTACAGAAATAACCAAGAGCTATCTATAAATATCTATGCAGATGTCGGGTACCTGTCAGGACCCACATACAGCCAAGTCACAAAATATGCTATGTATTCTTATGTGGTAGAACTGCAATTCTATGAAAATCGTCTAAGCAATGTCTTGTATCGACTTCGAGGAATTACTCAGAAATAATAGCATTGTAAGAGGCCTCACAAAAATATGTTTGGCTTCGACGGTTGATTCACCACATCCAGCAGTCGTGTGGATTGAATCCCGCACAAACCCCACTATATTCTATGAAGATAATACAGCTTATGTTGCACAAGTGCAGATGGATTATGTGAAGAGTCATCTCACAAAGTATATCAACCCCAAGTTCTTCTATGCTCATGAATTGCAAAAGATGGACGAAATTAAAGTACTGCATACTAAACCATGTGAAAATCTGACAGATTTATTCATTAAGTCACTTCCAGCATCTAGCTTTGAAAGGTGCATACGTGTAATTGAAATGATAAGACTTAGATAAGTGCAGAATTCAGGGAGAGAATCTTCACGAACTCATCATTGAAACTTGATCATGAAGATCGAGTACCTAAAGAGTAAATCCTGGAGATTAAATGAAATTGGGTGGATTGTACTCTTCCCATGTATCGAGTACTGAAACTTGATCGTGAAGATCGAGGCCCATGTATGGGTGCCTCATCCTAAACCCTAGCAGGGTTTGTAGACTATAAATAGAGGGTACTAATTGTTGTAAAAGACTGATCGTATAAAAAGCAATAAAGAGAAGTAAGAAGCCTCCTACATCTTTGTGTTCAATCTACTATTCTGTTCTTGTGTTCTTGTATTATTTGATGTGATTTTATGTTTATCTACGAGGTTATCGTTCGGACTGAACTCGCCAGCGACGGTTCCTCAATAAAATTAATGTTTTTCAGCCGCGTGTGAACCGGGGACGTGTCGATCGGTCTAGACTCCAGCCCGCGTACTGGGGCAGATAATATAACGTCGGTCCTGGTCCCGCGCGTGCGGCGAACATGAGTGCGTGCGTACTACATTGACCCCAGCCGCACCGGCTACCCCGATCGTTGCGCCGCGACGGTAGAATCAAAGTTGTCGATACCGTACCCTATACCAGTTTTGTTTTTGGAATAATACGTTTCGGTACCGGTCCATACCGGTGTATCGTTTCGGATTTAATATAGTAATGCAAGTATATATATATATATATATTTATTTAATTATATGCACATCAAATATCACTTATAGTATTATTTCAAATATATAGAATTACTATCAAATATAATATATTATTCAATAAACAGTATTATCAATTCCACCGGTATCAAAGGGCTGGCACTGTTAGCTGCTACCGAGGCGAGTCCAGCCAGGTGCACGCGACGCGAGCGTGCGTTCCAACGACGGCGTCTTCCGCTGGTGGTTCGTGCCGTGGCACCTGCAGCAGTTCATCATTGAAGAGTCGTTTTTTTCGGACCGCCCCTGATTCGGTGCATCGCCCCTGATTCGGTGCATCCAACCGAGAGTAGTACGTGACTATCATTGCTCGTTCGATCGTTCGTACCGGATCCGGTCATCAGAGTAATGAAAACGTAGGAGCGTTCGACCGTGCCAAGTTGAGGTGATGATACGCGCGAAACAGCTCCGATGTCGTTGCTCGCCAGGTATAATGATTTAACGGGTGTCATTAACGATTTCTTACACTTGTTTGTTGGGTGACCCAGTGCCTGGATCTTTTATTAATATCAAGGGCCGACTTCTGTGTTCTTTCTTTCTTTCTTTCTTTCTTTCTTTCTTTTCTTTGGACTCTGAAGTCCGAATGGCAACCGCTCTAGGTAGCTTAAAAATATATAACAATCAGGCTTCGGGTACACGCAGTTGCACATGCAAATCAATTCAGCAAAAGTAATTTGCTGACGTCGATTTAAAAAAAACAAACAAAAGGAAATTGCGCATCTCCGGCTCCAATAGTTGGCTGCTTAGGAACCGTGTTTGGAAATCGATGATATCACCCAAATTCTGTTGCAGATGCAATGACGGAACAGCACCATTTTGTCCGATAGAGATCAGTGTTGCATTTACAATATGTGAATAGTGCAAGACATGCACCAAGGCAACCCATATTTTCTCTCTCTCCAAAAACATATTTTACCATGCTAAAAAACTCATCTAACAAAATTCTTAAAGACCAAAATCCCTTCTTCATTTTGTTTAGGAATGTTCCCTGGCCCTTCCATAAAGAAACTCAGCACTGGCCATCCTTTCTAGAAGTATCTTTAGAGTAAATTCCAGCATCAGAAAAAAAAAACTTGTATTTAATCCAATCAGCGGTTGAGATCAAAGAAGAAGACAAGAAGGCACGCATGCCAGTATTCTGATATTCCAGGTAGGGGTGGATAACGAGTTGGCTTGACTCGGTCAAGCTCGTTAAGGAAAAGAGATCGGCTTGACTCGTTAAGCTAACGAGCAAAAAAGCAAGCTCGCTCGGCTCGTTCAAACAACTCGTCTTGACTAGTTAGACTCGTTAGTAACAATTCAACTAATGTTAATATATACAATGTACAACATGAAAAGGAACTCATAATTTGAATCCAAACCCAAATCATAATTTGTATCCAAACTCAATTGCATCCAAACAATAACAATAACTACTAAATTATGCTTGAATTTTGGTCGCAACATGCCAACATAAACATGCTTCTTTATTTCACCACAAACACAACACAAGGCATTAGACAAGAGTTCAAGATTCAATAATACATAAGACTATAACTATAAGAGTACAAGACCACAACAACAAGATCATAAGTTCACAGCCAAAAGTCCATAATATCACTTAAAATGGTTCATGGTGCACACAACACACTAGGCAATCCCTTTTGTGTACAAAACATGCAACCAATTAAAAGTTGCTAACATCTAATCCACCACCACCAATTAGCATGATAGTTCATCAAGAGCTAGTAAAAATATGAAACATAAGGTCTTGAGTATTCTTGAATGAATTTGGCCACCGAACAAAAAGTCTTCTCGTCAACTTGTCCTCCACCAAACAAAATGTCTACTTAACAAGAGGAAAAGTGGGTTAAAATTTCGAATTGGAGATGTATGGAGGGTCTTCAAAGTTCAAACTGAAGCAAAATGCAGCAAACACAATGTTGAAACAGAGAGATGAATTATATCCTAAGTAGTTGCTAGCCAGCCGACAGCAGCAGCAAATACCAGTGTATGTATCTTGAAAACTGCAGCAGTTATACATACTCAATTATCAGTTTTTTAAGTCTATGGTGCATTTTTTTTCCTGAATTATGAATAGTTGATGTGTGTTGCAGAGGCTGCAGGAGTTATACATGTTGGATCCATCCAAATTCTCTACTCTAACGTATATAGTGGAGAAGGAATTATGTATATAGCCGACAGCAGCAGCAAATACCAGTGTATGAATTATGTCCTAACTAGTTGCTAGCCAGCAGAAAGCAGCAGCAAAACTGAAGTGTATGTATCTTGAAAAACAACTTACTACTTAACTAGTTGCTAGCCACCACACCCCCAAGAAAAGGTACAGATTCTACATCATCCTCATCGTCTTCTTCGTGTAGAGGAAAATGATAATTGAGTTAGATATAATATTAACAAAAAAGATATGAAAGAGGACAACAGTTAATATGGGAAAACGTACCACAAACATCGGGGGTGTTATGTCATTTTGAGAACCTCGTATCCAGCTAGAACCACAAACTAATGCCTCAATCATAGATGGGCGTAGAGCACTACGATAATCATCAAGAACTCTACCTTCAGCACTAAAGGTTGACTAAGAGGATACGCTGCTCGTAGGTACCGTCAAGAATTTTTTGGCCATCTTTGACACAACCGGGAACCTATGAGCATTCAATCTCCACCAATCTCCCTCCGCGGTTCTTGGACTCCAGGCTCGGTTGTTGATCCATTGTGGGAGCCAGAGGCTGGAGCCGACGCGGGAGGTTGGATCCGGAGGCGGGAGGCAATGGGTGAAATTTGGACACTGTATGGAGGCCGCAATGAGTAGGAGACCTAGGGCTAGGACCGAGCTTGAAAGACCAGGCAAACAAGGGGGCGGTTGTGGGTGTGCTGCACGACAGCCTGGAGCTAGCAGGTACGACCATGCGACGGTGCGGGGTTGCAGCCTTGCTCGTGGCGGCGTGGCCGCGTGGGGTACTGGAGCCGCTAGGGGTGCGGGTGCGGGCGTGCGGGGTAAATTAGGGAACGCCGACTCGGTGTGGTCGTGTGGATTGGACTAGGGTTGTGCACTAGCGCATAGTGGGCTGGGCCTGGTAAATTGTGATCTGTGGATAGTTGTGGCCTGGTGGGCTTCTCTTTTGGGCTGGTTTTGTAAACAAGCTAAATGAGCTACACGCGAGCCAGCTCGAACTCAACTCATTATGAAAACGAGTAGAAATGTCAGCTCGGCTCGACTCGTTAATGGACCAAGTTCAAGTCGACTCCTTAACGAGCTGAGTTAGCTCGTAAGTTTCGAACTTTTTTCCACCCTTAATTCCAGGCTCCGCGAACAGCTGCGACTCTCCACACCACTAAAGAGCTAAGTCGCCTCCGGCCTCCCTCCTTTCACCGCTTCACGTCCATTTACCTGTTCTCTCCTTCCTTAACTTCGCTCCCTCTCCTCACCCACCGAAGAGCCCATTCATCTCTCTCTTAACCCTATCTCCTCACAAACCTTATCAAACTCATTTAAATACATGTACTTATTTAACTCATTTATATATCTTTATCTTCCACGTATCATAGTTTTCTCCCA
The DNA here is from genome assembly GCA_036346395.1 of Hsuehochloa calcarea. Classification (NCBI taxonomy): domain Eukaryota; kingdom Viridiplantae; phylum Streptophyta; class Magnoliopsida; order Poales; family Poaceae; genus Hsuehochloa; species Hsuehochloa calcarea. The sequence goes on from CM070598.1 coordinate 15,739,163, forward strand.
CAAACACGAGAATCATTGACTGCGCCATACTGGTGCCAACACTTGAAGCCATCAAATCAAGTGGCTTCAAACTACACTAACGCGACTCGCTACTTCGCTACGCCTCTCGAACCTTTTCAAACTCATTTAAATATATGTAGTTATTTAACTCATTAAAATACCTTTATCTTCCAGTATTATAATTTTCTACTGCAAACACAGGAATCATCGACTGCGCCATACTGGCGCCAATACCTGAAGCCATCGAATCAAGTGGCTTCAAACTTCACGAATGCGACTCGCTACTTCACTACGCCCAACTCGAACCTGGGGCTCTAATACGAGTTGTTGGAGCTAATAGAATGAAGCAACAAAATAGAGAGAGGTTGTTATGAAGCAAGGCGCGCACTGCAGCAGGCGTTCGAACGGTACCAAAGGTACCGTAGCGACACCAAATAGTACTATGTACTGTAGCAATATATGAATAGTACCCTACTAGTACTGTAGCACAATATTTCCCCGTACGTGGTTGATGAGTTTCATAGGATAAAGATTATTTGATTAGGTAGATTATTTTGAAATTCTTTGTCTGTCTAGTTATTGTTAGAAATATGATTTTATTTATTAAGAATGTTATTTTTAATAGTTGGAAGGATTAAATTGGATTGATATGTTTCCTTATAGATTATTTCTTAGGCGTCAAGTCGGATTGTCGTTATAATGAGATAGCATGTATCAATTATCAATCAAGCAATGAGAAATAAAAAGTTCAACAAAGCCTCAGAGCCTCGCTACCTCGATAGGGAAGAGTCCTGTCAGCGATTAGATGAGGGCAAATACCGTACCCTCGATTCTCGGATCTGTACCAAACCAATGACCACAACAGAGGATCAAGTGTTATCTTAACTACATCTCAGCTTTTATACAAAAGCTTATGCTACAGTGCATTGTACCAGCCCCAATTTATAGACTAGCAAACTGACACAAAGTCATTATCGACTCAAGTAACAACTATCTAGATTTTGTTCACATCTCATTCCTAGTTAAGACATGCGGATCTCCATACAAAATTTGACACGTCTTCTTGTGTTTTGCCGTCATTAACCATCTAGCACATAACCAACTCATTGAGCTAGCGGAGAGTATGTACAATGATGTGATGTTAATTATCTGTAAGTCTTGATATGTAGAACACAAAATAGTGTAGAGGAAAGAGAGGGGTGTATAGGAATTAAACCGTCTCTCATGCAGTAGTTGACTGTAACATGAGAAATAAGACATATTGTACATAGATGAGTTGTCTATAAAGATATATAAAGAGATAATCAATTGTAAAAACTGTCTTTAATACTGCCTATAGATGACATAGAGTGATACTATAGACAACAGTTGTCTATACCATTGTATATGCCCTCTCAGCAATGCTCATATCGTATTTGTTCTCCACAAGAAAATGAATTAATAATCCAACACTAGAACCAATCGGTGGACTTTATCACCAGAGACCATAAATAGAACGGCCGTATGAGAGTTGATCCACCCTGCCATAACCTAAACTCTCCTATGAAAAACCAATACCCAACAGAATAACCTATCTTTGATTAGGGCCAACCAAGATCAGATAACCAAATAAACCAGGACATCATCCTGAAAAGTGAAGTGACGGTTCAATCCTGTTATTATCTCAATCCGTATGTACATTTTGCTTTCTTTCGCGCGGGAAGCGCGAGCCCTTGCTTTTTCTTCAGGGGACTGATCGAGCACCTCATATCTTGAGTACCGGAACCATATTCAGTGCTGCAAAAGCGTAGCTGTGGCCTCCTATAATCTTCGGCTCCTCGTTTTTATTCAATTATGAAATTACTCATTTTGATGGAGATTTGTAGCATCATTCAAGTAAATACAAATTGAGATCGTATAAACATGAGCTTGTGATATAGCTACACCTAATTCCAGACCGGTTAATGCTAGAACTATAAATAAGGGACCAAGATCTCCTATGAAATAGAAAATATTATTCAGAAATAGCATAGTCCAAGAAAACCCACTTAAAATCTTTACTGAACTATGACCAGCCATCATATTAGCAAATGAGTGAGAGAAGCGAGATGGCATTGTTGCAGCACCAGAGGCTGCCCGGCATTGGCTGCAGCAACATCTTGGCACGAGCAAGAGCACAATGTCTGGCTGCAGCGTCCCAAGCGTCCTGTCCACCTGTCCTGCATGTCAATGGCAGCAAGAAGGCTCATTTCGTCTCTGTAAGATGGCCAACGCGATGAGCTTAAGCCGGAGGAGAAGGTGAGACCTATGTGTCATCGCGGAAGCGAGCGCGGCGGCAAATGTCACGCCAGCGCAGGCGCCTCGCAGCATCGGCGTCAGCGATGTTCTTTGGCCTTGGGCTGGTGAGTCTGAAACTTGGGTGTTCTTTGCCCCTCGGCTGGTGTTTCTGAATCTTTATGCTCTTCCCGGTGGTTTCAGAGAGGTACTGTTGAATGGTTGTGGACGCGTCCACCCTTGTCTTGGTTCCTGCCAGATGATGACAACTATTTCTTACATATTAGCAACTATTTAAGTTTTTGAACCAGTACTTCTTGCACATCGACAAAGCTGTAGTGAGTTCCATGGTTTTACTAATAAATTTCCAGAAAAGAAGGCCTCCCCTTTGACATATTTTCTCTGATGTTGATGTCATGCAGGTGCATTCTTGGCAATGGCAGTGCTGGGAAGAATGGATCAGATGATAGCGTTCAAGGGAGTACAATTGACAATTGCGCCACTTGGAGCAGTCTGCCCTGTGCTTTTCACCGCTGCAGACTCACCCGCTGCCAAGGTTCATAGTCAACAGTTGAAATTTTAGTTAGGCGATATTTATATATGTCGCACTGCAAGGAGCTAGCCTAGGATAGATTCAGAATGGCTTATTACATTGGTTAACTTTAACTACTAGACCTTTGTTTTGAGCACCAACAACAAAGCTTAAATATTATAATTTATAAAGAAATCCTATATGCATAATGCATCTTACCCTTTCCTTTTTTTCTTTCTTATTTTTGAAAAATGACGTATTATCCTTTTCTGATATTCGGTAGGATGATGAATTGATAACTATAGGATGCACAAATTTTAGAACCTGCCACTTCTGTGAGTATGTCAATTTTGTCTTGAACCAGTTTATGTTGATTTCTGAAATAAAATACCCGACCGTCTAATTTCTCAAATTAATATTCTTGAAATGGACAATAGTCCGGTAACCAAAGTTTGCTAAAAAAGGATCAATGTATTATCTATAAATAGTTGATGCTAAGTAAATGGGATACTTTGAATTTTGCAAAGTTCTACGATGCTATCATTTGGTATCGAGGGATATAATACTGTAAGCTTGTAGAACTCTGTTGAAGTCACTCCACTGTGCTGTACTGCTGTCTTCCTGAAGTCATCAGCAAACCATTAAAAAATTATGTTTCCTGAGGTTTTCGTGTAGTAAAATGCCATCGTTATAGCTGCCCTTATGTTCCACTTGGGTTGATTCGAGATAGGGGAACTTTAACTATTCATGTGTCCTATAGCAAATAAAGAGCTCTCGAACTTCATATATGATAATCAATACTAACACTAGCAGGAGGAAAAACTTGCAGAAATATAATATGTTCGTCGCCCAGATTGGTTGTGCAGCATTTGGAGTATTAGCCCTTTCATTGTTTGGGCCTGGCTGGTTAGCAAGAGGTGCAGCTCTTTCCGCGTGCATAGCATTCATGACCATCACTGGCGCTTCACACTCTAAAGGTAAACCCCCAATTAATAGAATCTAATTATGTTACCCAAATATATGCATACGTGGTATTTAAACTGTGTTTTCCTGATCTCTTGTTTATATGTGCTTTACGTTTTCTGCCTTTCTTACAAAGTAAAGGAAAGCAATATTCTGAGCTCACCTCTTTTATGATGATTGCAGCTGCAAGCTTGCTTCTCTTGTTTATTGACGGTCTGAAGTTTCACAACTTGCAATTTTGGTATGCACTTTTCCCTGGAGCTGCGTCATTCTTTGCTTGATTGTAAGTAAATTGTACATCCCACCTTCCTGAAAGTACAGAAGAATTACTGGATAGAAAATTAAACATTAACCCTTACTGCACTTGTTGCAGCAAGAGGTGGTGGTTTACCTGAAGAACTTCAAGTTTTGATTTAAGCAGCATGACTTCATGACTTCATGACTTCTTTTAATGATGATTTGATTATTATCCAACCCTGTACCATAAATTGATAGACCTGAATTTGCAAGAAGTTGATAAAATGTAGATCTAGTCTCCTTGATTTTATTTACAAAACAAAAAATATATATAGAGGAAAAAAACCAGACTTTGCTTGATAGTTGATAGTGATAACGGTGCAGACCATGCAAATGTGAAGTACATACCAGTCTGTCACTGCATGAAATCTGATACTTGTACACATAAAATTCATGCCTTTATTTTTCCCAATAGTATTCTTCATGCAAAAATAATTGTGCAAATAAAACATAGGAACATTTCACAATAACCTCTGCTAATCTGAAGGGATATTAAACCATTCATTCTGGAACATAGTTGCAGTTGCATGCACAGTGACAATAATTAGAGTTTGCAGATCCAGTACAACTCTGAGTCTCTGACTAACAATCGAAAAGTTCAAAATGGATTGAATAATGGAATATAAGTGAAAGCATAGGATATGACACAAAAATTGAAAAGAATCTATGGCAAACTTACAGAAATGGGATATGCTAAACTTATACTGACAACAGGATATATCACTTTGCAGCTAATCATCTTGAACCACTACTCCCCCTGCTTTACAGACTTATAAACTTAGCTAAGCAGGCTATTTAAGTCTCAAGAAAAATCTATCCAGTTATATGTGTCACTATACATCCCAGCCATCACCTCGACTGCTAAAGAACCTCTTAGCAGTTAAATTCCCAAAGATCTCTGAAAATTTGGCAAGGCATTTGCTCCTAACATGGTAATGTGCTTGTGTGTTTCGACTAATGGCTACTCCTGAGAACTTAGACATATCAATTGCCCAAGCTGGCTTTACATACTCCACCGTGCTCGTGGAGCTTGCATTTGCAAACAAGAAATTTAGAAGGACATCCTCACAATTGAAGAAGCTGTCTACAATCTTCCTTCCTACCTCAGCCTTCTTGCTCCAATACCTCTTAAAGGCCAAGCCATGATCCATAAATGCTGCTCCAGTTAGTATCATGTTATAACCTTCTTGTTGCCGAGCATACCTCTCATTGCGGTATTCGAGCGGGCTGCCTTCAGCAAGGCGTGGATAGTACCCGACAATCCTATCAGGATGCTCCCTCCATACCTTAAATCCACGCTCTAAGTCATCACATGTCATCATGATATCATCATCAAGCTCCATAACAGCTCTTGTCTTAATTTCACTGTCTATGTTGAATCTATTGTTCAGAGTGTTCTTATCTTCGACTCTGATCCTAACAGGGACCACTGACTTCAATTCACCTTGTGCTGGGGACTGGCCTTTGTTCCAGACCACTACAATCTCCCTCACTGATGCACATTTGGAGTAATGCTCCACAAACATCTTCAGATTCCAAAGACGGGCATCATAGGTCATAGTCAACAACGTGAACTGTGAGTACTGGCCCTTGATTGGATATGGCTCTTCTGCACCATTGCCACCATAGATGTAGTGAGTTCCAAGACAAGTTAGGAAAACTAAAATTAGTGTTACTACAGCTACAAACACTCGGCCTTTCCAAGTTCTGTAGTCAATTCTCCCACCAAGAAGATATCCCAGCTTGTTCACATTGGAGATCAGCGAGCTTAGCTTATAGTGTAGAAAGAACTTCTGCTCTACATGGAAGAAGTCACCCCGTTTCTCAGTATGTGGAAGACACCATCTGAGTGGTAAGGTGCATCTAATTGCACCAATAAGTCCACCAAGCAGAAGAACTAGAACAAGAGTAACTCCGTAAAGCATGTACCCTATGGTCAGATGGTGAACTGAATCTCTTGTGGGCACTCTGTCACCATCCATTACCCCAATCCAAAGTTGACCTGATTGAAGCAGCTGGACATCAAGGTGATGGGACCGTGCACCGTTCCATGCATTTCGATCCTTGAGGGGCTTGTCAATGACAAATGGGACTTCAACTTCCTTGTATTCATTTGCTGTTAGGATTTCAACTTTGAACACTTTGATACTATGGCCCGATCCACCACCAGAGTCTTTGCCTACGCGATAGAGATTACCATCATAAACAAATGGCCTGCCTCCATTTCTAAAACTCGACCTGCTGTTCGTATTATGAATTGGATTCTGCTTGTGTCGACTCCAAGGGCCAAGAGGAGAGCTGCTATACCAAATATTGAGCTTTCCATTCTGTTTTGCACCATACGAACTTAAATCTGATCCAAGGAGCCAATAGAAACCCCTGAAATTTACAATGACTGAATCTACAAGTGGCTTCTCCAGAAGGATTTTTTCCAATTTCCACTTGAGAGGAAAATCTAATGCATAATACAACCGAAGATCTCCATTCTTGCTGCTTTCGGGCAACATATAGATCTGTGGAGGCAAGTAAAAAGTACAGGTGAGATTTATCAAGAATAAGTTATGTATAATTTTCTCCAACCTGCGAATGAGATATTTACCTTGTTTTTGTAGCTAAACACGTATGGGTATGAAAGATGCCATTCCTCATCTAGAACCACGCCCATCTGTTGCCATGTTGCACCGGCGTCCTTGCTCACAGCAGCAGCAATGTCGCCTTGTGAAGTTATGGAGTTCTTCGTCTCGAAAAACATATAAATGGCATCCCCCTGAAGAAATTTTAGTTCCTCATCCATCAGGATAAGGTACAAACCAAGCCACTACTGAACAAGAACCGACCACAACAATCTTAAAAGTTCTTTTGAAAGATACGGGACCACTATGATCGTGCAATTTGGTGCAAGATCTAAGTTCACATCTCAATGTCCAAATACACATGTTTGGAGCATCAGCCGTCAGATAAGTAGATGAGTTGGGAATATGCAAATTCAACTGGTGTATGCTACAAAGAAGGAAAAACGAAGAAACAAGAAACAAAGATCCTCTTCTGACCATCCCTCCTCTGTTTCTCAGATGAGTTGGACGAAGCAACTCAGTGTGAAGAAGGTCAAACAGCGCTGGTAGACAAACTACAAAGCTACTTCAACTTTTATTACATCAATTTAACACTAGCAACCAAAACTCCTCAAGACCTCAAGCGATGGAAAACACACACAATATGGCAGCATAATCGATGCATGTGTCCTTTAACTTATCTACACATCATACACACCGCCACTAGAGAGCTGCGAACGCGAGGAAACATTAGAAACGAAACACAATGAAAGCGTCGAACCTGGAGGAAGAGGAAGGGGTTGGCGACGAAGCTGCTGGGAAATCCGGCCTCCGCCATGTCCGCGCACGTCACCGCCGGGTTCGCCACCGGCCACGCCGCACCCGCGTCCCTCGAGATCCCCCACTGCAAGACACAGAGACAAGTCGCAGCGTTCAGAACCGCCCCTAATTGGCACGAAGGCGTGTAGAAACCTGCGCTTTCCGAAGTTACGTGTTCGACGGGCTTCAGGGAGAAGGGGGAGTCGCCGAGGAAGACGCCGGAGGACCAGGAGCCCTCGGCGTCGGGGCGGCAGCGTCGGGTGGCGGGCGGGTGGGGGAAGCGCGGGGCGGCGCGGGAGAAAGCGAAGGCGGCGAGGGCGAGGAGCGCGACCGCGGCGGAGAGGTAGGCGGGCGCGGAGGGCAGGGGCTGGAGGCGACGGCGCTGCGCCGCCGCCGCCGCTGGCCGCGGGGACGACGACATCGGCAGTTAGAGATGGGGAGTGGAGTGACACGTGTTACGCACAAAGAAGCAGCACTTGTCGCGCACCAAGAGATTGTTTGTTCTGCGCGTCTGCTGCATCAACCCCGTAAGCAACTGTTGCCGGAAAAAGTCTCAGCCGTTGATAGTCGCGATCTGATGGCTGCAGTAAGCCTACAGAAGCATGCAATGTCTTCTCCACGGCGACCAGGAAGCAGTACGACTGTACGAGTGTATGACCTAATATGGAAAATTAGATCAGTAAAACTAAGATGCTTGTTTAGAGGAAAAACGTCGTAAACGCACTCAACTTTAAAAAGACATCACTAAGAGCAAAAATTTGAAAAATAATACTCCCAAAAAAATATTCCATTACATTTTTTTTTCAAAATGTCACGAATACCCATCTCTTCCCCAACTCCAGGCATGCAACATCTCCTTGTCGTGTCTCCTCTTCACTGTGTAAGTATGAACAGATGAACTAGCAGCCGTTGTAACCTGGCCTCTAAAAACATTTACTTCTGCTATTCAAAAAAATTTAAGAACAAGTGTATCTTTTCACCTATGTGAGTGCTATTTTCTGAAATTTACACTCTCTATGATGTTATTTTGAAGTCAAGTGAGTTTACGATATTATTCCTCTAATTACACATCTCTAAAGTGTTAATGATCTAATTTTCTCCAGTTAATATGATCCTCAATATATGTCATTATAGTATTTTGTACTACAGCCAAGGCATGCATACAAAAGTTCATATTACGCTTCTTTATTAGCTCAGTTGTTGCTCTTGGATAATGTGTGCTGATCTAGTCCAGTATAATGTTCCCGAGAATTTCGTGGTGATGGTATTATTACGTGAGATCGGCGAAGCCTCGGGTCCTCCACGTCCTCAGATTTGTGATTTAACACCAATCCCATGGTTGCGCGTGTCCAGTGACTGGGTAGTTTCAGGGGCTTCTCGGGTCTTTGGGCTGCGCTGGTTCTCATGCAAACCTTCATGTCTCCTTCCTCTTAGCGCATTACCATCCTCTACCTCCTCCCCAACCTCAGTCGTGCCGCCCTCACGCTCGCTTCCTCAGTCTCTGCCCAATGGATCATGTATTTGAGGTAATTACTTCAGGAAAGCTTTTTTTTATAGTTTATAGTCGTATATATTCTTTCATGAGAACATCAATTTCCCTTTATTCATTTTCTATGCAGTATATTGAATTGGCTGGGAGGTAGATTTCGATCAGTAAAACAGGGCATAATGTATGTACTAATCTTATGAACTACATATGTCATCACTATATCTAACTTGCTTCTGTATCGCAACAGATTAGCAACATAAGCTTTAACTCTTGTTAGCCAATCAAGACCAATGCATCCTGGAGTTATGGAAGGAACAATGACCAGAAAACCTTTTCTCTGCCCGATGGATCATGCCTTTGACGTAATTACTTATTGAATACTTTCTTTTTATAATTTATAGGAATACTTTCTTTTTATAATTTATAGTCATATATATTCTTTCATGAGAACATCAATTGCCCTTTATTCATTTTCTATACGATATATTGAATTGGCTAGGAGGTAGTAATTTTCTTTATGTAATTAGTTCTCATAAGAGTTACATTTTGCGGGACATTTATCACAAATAGGTTCATCACTCATCTGTGATCGATTAAACATTTTGCAAAAGCATCTAGGGTTACGTTAAATTAAATTATAAAACTGTGGTTTCATGTTACATGTGTCAAGATACCTTGGGTTTGTGAATTTTAGACATCATTTTTTGCTTGAACCTCCACGTACGACCCACTAGTTTTAGGACACAATATATGGGCTTATACACCAGGTTATAAAATTCAATCCAATCCAATTTTAGATACCCTAAAATTGCCACGTGTCGTAGCCTCCGAACTGCACCTCCGTAGCTCTAACACGTAACATCCATCTTTGATCTCCATGCCCCCAACTCGAGTTCGACCGTCTCCTATAGCATCCTTAACCCTTAGGACCATAACTTTGCACCAAACCATCTCCCGGTCCTCGCCGTAGACCACGATCGCCTCGAGTTACCCTGCACATGCAAAGATCAAAACAACATATTTTTCCGGCACAAGTTCTTCCCAACTTGACCGACATAAATCCACACAACACAACACACCTCAAATAACATCAGTAAATAATATTATCAATTATTCATCAGTTAAATTATTTTAGATTTAGCCACATGGTCTAACAATCTCCCCTTTATGAATACATTGGGAACACTTAAAAAAACGTGAGTTGAATTTTTGAAAGAAAAAATGCAAAAAAAAAGTTTCAAAGCTGCAAAGCAAACACTTCAAAATCACAGCTGAAAAACTCCCCCTCAACACAAAAAACTACAACTGAAAAGATCCCCCTCAACACAAGGGAAGCAAATTTCTCCCATTTTTCTCTCCCTTTGGCAATATAAACATCAAGAACTTCAGAGAAAGAATAATCCTAAAACAAAGGAGTATGGAGAGTAGAAAACAAGAAGTTTTGTAGATTATCCAAATCACTTCGTATTGATTTAATAAAGTAACCAATCCAAGTTTTTTAGCAGAGCTATCTCGATCATATAAAATCATATACCATATAGCAATGTAAAAACTAGCCTTTAAAATGATTAAGTAAGTTAAATTAATGACAGACATCTCAAAAATTACCAAACCGATTATAAAGAGTACAATGAGATATCACAAAGAAAAGTTAAAGTCTAAAAGTGAGCCAAACATTAAATCTAGATGAGCTAGTAGTCTCATGTAACAGTCTATCATTCCAATCAAGTCTTAAGTATGTGGCATGCTTGGAGCATACTTCTTTTCAACGGTGGCATGCTTGTAGCACACTTTTTTCAATTATGGCATGCTTGAAGCATATTTCTTATCATTTGAGCACATTTTATGCTCCTTTTTTAATTTGTATATATAGATATGTATGGCATGCTTGAAGCATACATCTTTTCAATTTTCTCTTTTTCATTCTTTTCTCTTTTTACAACATGCCAAATTGAGTGAACAAAAAACATTGCAATAGGAAATATACAAGCTTCATAGCCAAGATTTAAAATAAGACTCACAATCAAGCTAATCCTTTTCGATGAACATCGTAAAGTACTAACTATAATCAATCTAGTCAAAGTATACCACCATATCATGTTTTAGTTCAAATGTGGAAAAGTAATTATAACTAGTTATGATCAAAGCTACACAACATATGAGTAAATATGGTAAAGAGAGCTCTACACCTCATTTGATATCAATGGCTTGGAATTGATGAATTGTTTGACAAGTATAATAAACAAAACTTCTGACAATTTAGACGAAAAGCTCCCCCTCAAAATAATCTCATAAGATGCAACACACCCAACTCACTTCGCAAAAGAGCAAATCATGCATAATCAATCGATTTTGTGATAATATCAGCAACTTGAGAATCTGTATCAATAAAATGCAAAACAACATCTACATTTTCCACATGGTCTCTAAGAAAATGATACCGAATATCAATGTGTTTGGTTCTTGAATGTTGCACGGGATTTTTAGCAATACAATAGTACTAGTGTTATCACAGAAAAGTGGTACACTATCCAAATCTAAGCCAAAATCCTTAAACGTGGTTGCCATCCACAGCACTTGTGAGCAACAAGAAGGAGCAGCTACATATTCAACCTCAGTGTAGAAAGTGCAACAGATAACTATTTCCTAGAAGCCCAAGAAACAAGAGATGTGCCTAAAAAGTGATATGTGCCAGAAGTACTCTTCTTATCAATTCTACAACCCCCAAAATCCACATCTGAATAAGCTCTATGGGTAAGGCAAGATGAAGAAGAATACCATAGACCAAATTCTAAAGTGATAACACGTGGGGAAGCTTAAAAGCGAGCACAAAGACATACAGCAAAGTGAACGTCTGGCCTTGGAGCAGTGAGATACAGAAGTGAATCAATCATGCTTCTGTATTCTTTTTTATCAACAGGCTATCCATCCTCGTCAGGGTCTAACACTGTAGTGGATCCTATTGGTATGGAGACTGGTTTACTTGTCCTTATGTTGAAGCAGCGAAGGAGATCCTTAGTGTACTTGGTTTGATGAACAATAATACCCAGCTTTGGTTGCTTGATCTGAAAGCCTAGGAAGAACGTGAGTTCTCCTATCATGCTCATCTCAAATTCCATGCTCATGGTATCTGAAAACTTGAAAACAAGAGCATAAGAGGAACCACAAAGATGATATCATCCACATAAATCTGAATGAGTAAAAGATCATTGCCATACTTGAGAGTAAACAATGCTTTATCTACCTTGCCCATTTGAAAGTTATTTTTAAGTAAATATGATTTAAGTCTATCATACCATATTCTAGGTGCTTGTTTTAAATTATATAAACATTTGGACAGTTTGTAGACATGATCAGAAATTTAGGATTTTTAAAACTAGGTGGTTGTCTTACATACATTTCTTCCTCAATATAGCCATTAAAAACAATACTATTAACATCCATTTGATAAAACTTGAAACCCTTAGATGCAGCAAATGCTAAAATGATTTTAATGATTTCTAATCGAGCAACAGGAGCAAAAGTTTCACCAAAACCAAGACCTTCTACTTGAGTAAAACCCTAAACCACAAGTCTATCTTTATTTCGAATAACAACACCATCCTCACTTTGTTTATTCTTAAAAACTCATTTAGTTCCAATAACATTATGACCAAGAGGAGGTGAAACTAAAGTCCAGACTTTATTAGGCTCAAAATTTTCTAATTTCTCATGCATGGCATTAATCTAGGACTCATCAGATAAAGCGTGACTTACATCTTGTGGTTCAAAAGAGGAAACAAAAGCAGCATGAGCATATAAGGCATCAGAGTTATACCTGTTACGAAAAACTCTCTCATCTAACTCACCAATCATTTGTTTAGGAGGATGACGTCGTTGAATATGCAGAGGAGCCTGAGGTGTTGTTTATTGATATAGGTGTAGCAGTAGTGTCCTCTACCTCATAGGAGGTAGGATCAGAGCCACTAGCTATAGACTCCATCGGTGTAGATACATATGTTGAAGTGTGAATCGGGGTTACCCTTTCATCGTTGTCAGAGTCATAGAAGATGTCTTCGGGTGCGTCATTTACCTGTATACCTGCATTATCGGGTCTAGTACTATGACTAGCCTCGTCACCTCGCAGGTCTTAACAATTTTGTTAGTTTCTAAGTTGAATACACGATAACCTCGAGTGTGAGCTGCATATCCAAGAAAAATACCATCTAAGGATCTTGATTCAAATTTATCAAGATTTTCATATTTAAGAATAAAGCATCGACATCTAAACACCCTCAAGTGAGAAATTTTAGGAGAATGGCCAAAACGAAGTTCATAAGAAGTCTTATGCAATTTAGCTCGCAAAAATACTCTATTAGAAATATAGCAAGCAGTAGAAATAGCTTCAGCCCAAAACTTCCTAGGAGTATCATGTTCATTTAACATTGTTTTAGCCATCTCAACTAAAGTTCTATTTTTACGTTCTACAACATCGTTCTTTTGTGGCACACGAGCTGAAGAGAATTGATGATCTAAACCTTTTTTAGTACAAAAAGAAGCAAATTATGAGTTCTTAAATTTAGTTCCATTATCACTTCTAATTGCTCTAAGTGCCCCTGTGAGTTCAATAGAAAGCCTAAGGGCAAGCTCTCTAAAGTGACCAAAAGCTTCGTCCTTAGATGCCATGAAAAAGACCCAAGAGTATCTAGAGTAATTATCAACAATAACAAGAATATACTATTTACCTCAAGCTGACCGAACTCTAGCAGGACCTACAATGTCCATGTGCAATAATTGGCTAGGTGCATCAGTCACAACAAGTGTGAGAGGTGGATGTGATGCAGATATCGTCTTACCGTGACGACAGGGCGAACAAACAAAATCCATTGATTTTTAATTTTAAGATTATGCAATCCTCTAACAAGATCCATATTACTGATACGAGCAAGATGATCAAAACTAATATGACCTAGTCTACGGTGCCAGTGAAGTAAATCCTTATAAACAGATGAAACAAAACACCTAAGATCAAAAGATGATGAATATAAAAAGTCACCCTTAAACAAACGACCAACTCGAATAATTTTGCATACTAAATTGCCAAATGAATCTAAAATGCAGCATGAATGCTTTTTAAAGCTCGTCTCAAGATTATCCTTTAACAACTTTGAAACTGAAAGAAAATTATAGCTCAACTTACTGACAAGAGCAATGTCTTTTAAAATGAATTTATCGTTGACGCGCACAGTACCTTTTGCAAGAATTCGTCCTTGAGCATTGTTCTCAAAAGTAATCATCTCATCACCGGTGGCATGAGTGAGGGTGGAGAACCATCGAGGGTCTCCGGTCACGTGGCGAGAGCAACCGGAGTCAATGAACCATATGTTCTCTTTCCGCTTGCGACGAGCCTACAAAGCACGAACAATCATCGGTATCTTAGTACTGGGGTTAGAGAATAAAGCTTTAGGTAACCAGTACTAAGATACAAGACGAACAGAAGCAACAACAGATAAAGAAAAATAATTTTGACATTCTGGGTACTGCTGGTCAAACCGTAGTTTACGTGCTGGTCAAACCGCCGACCGGTATGACCACGTGACAGACGTCGGTCATACCGGTCCAGTCGCAGAAAACTCCCAAACCTGCAGAAAATTGTTTAGAGGGAGCAAAGTGATGATAAAGAGCTTGAGCAAACTCCACTCCAGTAGGAGAAATCTTCCTTAACCTGTCTTTATTTTCTTTCTTTTTATTTTTGAAAGGAAAATCGAACCAAATGACCCTTTCTACCACAATGAGTGCATTTATACTTGTCTTGATGAGAAGTTGTATCTATTGCTTTTACATCACCCACTTTGGTAGATGGGTCCTTTGCAATACCAGCCGATTTAAAAATAATTTGTTTAGGTTCAAATTCTACTTCAAATTTTCTAAATTTAAGAAGCTTAACAACCTTAGGAGGATTATTTTTGGCATGCTCAACAAAATTAAATCCTAGACCCTAATGTTTCACACTTACTTTTGACTTGTCTAGGATCATATTCAAATTTTTCTTGCCAAAAGAAAATTTCTCTAAAGTGTCCTTGAGATACTCATTGTCTTTAGCTAGAGTGAGACAAGTTGTGCATTTAACAGATTCATTCACAAGTTTCTTAAAAGCACTAAACTGAACTAATTTTTTCTTTTTTCAACAAAATCATTAAGTTGTCTAGTCAAAACTTCTATTTCTATGATAAGTTTAGGATAGTTAGAGCAAAAATATATCTCATGATAAAGCATCCGTTATATTGTTTCCTGAGATGAATTAAGTCTAGCTTCTAGTATTCTACAATTAGAGCAAGTTTTAGTTTGAATATTTAAAATACCTGACTCAAAACATGTAGGAGAACTAAACTTGAGCTCTTCAATTTCATTATTTGCAAGTTTTAACTTTTCATCACAAGAGTCATGTGCCAAGTTTAATTCATCAAATTTAGCATTTGCATTCCTAAGTTGAATCAAGTTTGATGCATTCATTGACCTAGCAGTCTCCAACTCAGAATGTAAAACTTGACAAGACTCACATGATAGGGTGATAGGTTGCGCTGAAGTTAAGTTTGGTGCCCAAGGCAGTGTGCAAGCTTTTCCAAAAACCTAACGTAAATAATGATCCTCTATCTGATGTGATGGTCTTTGGTACCCCATGTAGAGTGACTATCCTTTCCATGTAGAGTTCAGCTAGTCTATCCATTGAATATCTCTGGTTGGTGGCAATGAAGTGGGCTGATTTGGTAAGGCGGTCCACGATGACCAAAATTGCATCTTTCTTCTTGACTGTTAGGGGAATGCCTGTTATAAAATCCATACATATATCCTCCCATTTCCAGGTAGGTATTTCTAATGGCGCTAACAATCGTACTGGGCGTTGGTGCTCAGCCTTAACCTTTTGACAGGTGTCACATTGACCTACGTATTCTGCTATTTTTTTCTTCATACTTTCCCACCAAAAGTTTTCTCTTAAATCCCTATACATTTTCATGCTATCTGGATGTATTGAGTATTGGGTATCATGGGCTTCATGTAGTATGGTCTCTTTAATTTTAGGGTGGCCTGGAACGCAAATCCTTGTTTGTCGCCATAGGACTCCGGAATCATCTATGTTGAATTCAGATGGTTGGCCTGACTTAATTCTTTGGATTTCTTCCTTGATGAAGGGATCTAGTTGTTGTTCTTGTATTTGGTCATGGAGAGTAGGATGAAACATCATGGCTGCAATAGTAGCTTCTGAGGTGGTAGTTTTCACTTCTATCCTCATTCTGGCCAAGGCTTGAATTAGGTCCAAGGCGTGACTTTCAACAGAAAGGTGATGGCATTGAGTTTTGTGGCTTAGGGCATCAACTACCACATTGGCTTTTCTGGGGTGGTAATTGATGGTTAACTCGTAATCTTTGATTAATTCTAGCCATCTTCTTTGCCTCATATTTAGCTCTTTCTGGCTAAAATATATTTGAGGCTTTTGTGATCGTTGTACAATGTGCACTTGGATCCATAGAGATAGTGTCTCCAAATCTTTAGGGCAAAAACTACGTCTCCCAATTCAAGATCATGAGTGAGATAATTCATCTCGTGGGGCCTCAATTGTCTAGAAGCATAGGCGATAACTTTTTCTTGTTGCATTAACACACACCCTAGTACATACTTTGAGGCATCGCAATATACCACGTATTCGACTCCATTTTTAGGTAGGGCTAGGATGGGTGCTGCGGTTAAGCGTTGCTTTAACTCCTGGAAACTCCTCTCACATACATCCATCCATACGTACTTCACATCTTTATTAAGGAGTTTTGTGAGTGGAGACGTGATATGGGAAAATCCTTTTATGAATCTTCGATAATATCCTGCGAATCCCAAGAAACTTCTAATTCCTGTAGTGTTTGTTGGACGATCTCATGAGGTGATTGTTTCAATTTTGGAGAGGTCCACTTCGATTCCTCTCTGAGATATAATTTTGTCCTAGGAATGCCACTTGGTCAAGCCAAAATTCACACTTACTGAATTTGTTAAAGGGTTGGTTTTCTCGGTGGATCTCCAAGGCAATAGTGAGGTGCTACAAATGTTCCTCCTCACTTTTAGAGTAGATCAAGATGTTGTCGATGAAGACAACGATGAATTTGTCTAGAAATTTCATGAAAAGTTTATTCATTAGATTCATGAATACGATAGGGGCATTGGTCATTCCGGAGGGAACTACGGTATACTCATGGTGCCCATACCGAGAAACAAAGGTTGTCTTTTCAATGTCAGTGGGGTTGACTTTGATTTGATGGTATCCAGATCTTAAGTCAATCTTTGAAAATACATGTTCTCCCTTCAATTGGTCAAAGAGGTCGTCTATTTTGGGTAATGGGTATTTGTTATTTATGGTAACGTTATTCAGCTCCCGGTAGTCCATACATAACCTTACTCCTCCGTCCTTCTTCTTTGCGAATAGTACCGGGGCTCCCCAAGGTGGCGTACTTTCTTTGATAAAACCTTTGGCTTCAAGTTCATCCAATTGCTTTTTCAGTTCTACCAATTCCCGTGCATTCATTTTGTAGGGTCTTTTGGAAATTGTTGTTGTTCCTGGAATTAGGTTGATAACAAAGTCTACTTCTCTATCTGGAGGCATACAAGGTAATTCTTCAAGGAATACATCTGAAAAATTCCTTACTACTGGTATGTCCTTTACTTATTTTGCTTGTAGGTTGGCCAAGCTAAGGTTGTCCCGTCGGGTTTTTTTGATAGATACTACCTTGGATTCACAATCTATACTTACCCCTTGGACGGATAACCAGACCATACCCAGAATTACTTCTAGGCCACTTAAATTGATCACAAATAGGTCGACTAGGAACTTCGTATTGTGAACTATGATGGCTTGTGTAGGACCGTAAAGGCGACTAGAGGGGGTGAATAGGCGCTTTCTCAATTTTTCGCCTTAATCAAATTCAACACGGACTTTTCTCCTTTAGCTAGGAAAGCTAAGAAGATCAGTAAACGCACAGAGGAAGCCTTGTGCTGAATTCGATAACCCCCTTAACCACAAGACACAAATGTGAAGAATTGATCTCACTGGGCTGGTCTGGACACTGGCGGTCTGACCGGCTGCCAAAGGGCGGTCCGACCGATTGAAATCGGTTCGACCGGCCGTTAACGGGCGGTCCGAATGCTGGCGGTCTGACCGCCGTTTCTAAATTGGTCCGACCGATTTAGTCCAGAACCGAAATACCAAGCTCAAATCCAAAACGAAAATTGGTCCAACTTTTGATTCAACCAATGAAACTTGACCAAATTTGGAGCACACCTCCCTAAGGATATCTAAGACCTAATTCTAGCGATGATCGTTCAGATCCACTTCGAAGAATCGATCTCTTAAGGATTAACCAAAGAAGTGCTCAAACCCTAGAAATATGAAAAAAACTTGATCCAACACTTGCTTGTGGAGGATTGAAGATCTAGATGATTCTAGGAGTATTCCCACACATCAAAGCAAGGTAAAATCGGTCAAGAGACCAAGCATGAACACCCGGATCAAGGAAGCACCAAAATCATCAAAAAAAGAGAAGAACACAAGAGATACTTCACCCTTGAGCAAACATCAAAAGATTGATTGAATCAAGATGTTGCTTACAAAGCCACTCCTTCAAGGAGGACAAGAGCTCAAACAAAGAGCACACACAATCTTCCTCTCCTCTCCTCTCCTCTCCTCTCCAAACCCTAACTCTAACAAGGGGCTTTGCAAATGAGGGCTAAAAGTGCTTGGGGGTTTTTCCTCTCCCCCCTTTCTATTTATAGGAGAGGTCTAGGGTTTCCACTCATGGGCTCCCATGAAGGCCCACACACACATGGGACACACTCACACATATCTGTTGAAGCAATCGCCTGTTTCACCACGTGTAGGTTGATCAGCGGCTCTCATCATGTCGGCAAGTCTCTCTCGTCCAATCCCATCGGAACCTCCCAGGGACTTGCACCGACTTCCGCACCGCCTGATCCAACCAGCTGCACCGAACTGCCCGTTCGATCCATCTTACCCATTCTGCACCATGCTTGAGTCACACGACTCACCGGCATCCATGATCGCTCGACCTCAAGACTCCAAGCGTAGTCCCGATCCACCTCACCGCTGACGCCGCTGACTCGCAAGACACCTTCACAAAGAACAAACAAACAAATCGACTCCGGGAATAAGTTCTTCACAACTTGACCCACATTAGTTCAACAATGCAATATGCAACAATAAAGCATTTAAATTCATACATTAAACACAATCAAATCACAACAATGCCAAAAGGCCAAGTTCCAGTGATTGGCGTCCGCCACCATACTGGCCGGTCCGACCGATTTCAGCCGGTCCGACCGATTCCACAACAACGGTCGGACCGCCCGAAAAGACTTAGCCAAATTTTCATCTCGAAAATCCGAAACCTTCTGGAATTTTCAAATGAATAGAACTTTTGACGGAGCTCCAAAATTATGTGACCACATCCAGAGACTCTCACTTGCCTACACAACCTATTTTTGGCCTAGCCCCAAACTCCATCAACACCATTGGCGGTCGGACCGCAAGCATTGCCGTCGGACCTCTCCATCGCCGGCCGGACCGCGACTGCCGATCGACCGCCAATGACTGACAAAGACCGGAGCAAATCCGAAAACGCGAGATTTTACAAACCAACAATGCCATTGCCAATTGACTCATCATCCTAAGATCATGCACATATCCCCACGATATCCACAGCTTGTTTCTTTCTAATTGATGTCACTTCTATTGTTCCGGCAGGTGTGCTAACGCTCATGAATTTTTCTAGTGGGTCTGCTATTAGATTATGTTCTGTTAGGAACTTACAGGATATAAATAAGTGAGTCGCTCTAGGGTCAAAAAAACAATACCCATAGATGGTGGAATCAATAGCTTACCCGTAATTACATCTGTGGCTCTCCGATCTGTTCTGCGGTCACGTGGGTAAGGCGTGCTAGCCCTCCTCTTCCAACTCCCACAAAAGGTTGGTTGCCCCTAGGCTGATTCAGGCAGTTGATCTGAGGTGGTGCTAGGGCAGGCAAGCTTGGAACAAAAACTGGTTACGTTGGGGTTCCAGATGTCCTCTGCGGGTGGGGGCATTCGGCCTTACGATGTCCAGGCTTCCCGCAATGGATACATGCATTAGTGCCCCTCAAGCAGTCCTTTGTCAAATGGCTTCCTCCACACTTTACACATCTAAGGGCTATTGCCATTGCTTGCTGCTGGGCTATGGGTCTGTGGAAAGATAGGTTGAAGGGTATCGGCCTGGGTGGTCCATATTGAGGCGGTGGTTGTTGCGGCATGTGGGGACGAGGCCTATGAGTAGATGGTTGACGGTGGTCTATCTTGGCTTTCTTCCTTCGCTCCTCGGTTGATTGGAGTGCTCATTTTCCAGAATTATGGCCCTATTGACCAAGTCCTGAAATTCGGTGATTTTGTAGATGGATATAAATATCTTAATATAAGGTTGCATTCCATCCAAGAATTTTTCTATCTTCTTTTGTTCAGTGTCTATATCAGCTGGGGCATAGTGGGAAACTTCGTTGATCTAACTCAGATATTCTATCATCTTCTTCCCTCCTTAGGTTAGAACCCTAATCTCTCGCTTCTTAAGCTCCATTCTTCTGGTGGGCACATGGGTTTCTAAGAAACACAATTTGAATTTGGCCTAAGTTATAGGTTGCTCACTGACACGGTTGCAATTGTAGTTGAGCCACCACATGGCTGTTGGTCCGGTCAGTTGGTCTGATGTATACCGAACTTTATCTATATCCGAGCACCCCTATGGTGTCGAGTTTCTTTTCTATCTCCACTATCCAGTTGCATGCGTCTGGTGGATCTGTTGCTTTGGCAAAAGTGGAAGGGTGAGTTTGGAGAAAGTCACCTAAACTAACCCTACGGGCTTACCGTGGGGCTGTAGGTGCTACTCGGGTTAATAGAGTTATCATGAAGCGGTTTTGATTTTTATGGAGTGTTTTGACCATATTATTTCGATAACACTAATATATAATAATATGTGACTAAACCATGTATACTTTATAATTTCAGGAATTAATGGAACTTAATTTACCCATATGAAGCCATTTAGACGGCTCGTCACACGGCGGCATGTACGTAGATATTGTAGATCCTTGCTCAGTGAAGGTGAGTCCTAGAGCTGCTTCTTGCACTCCTCAACGGGTGAATGGAGTTAGCGGCGCGCACCTGCCATTGTCCAGACTCCAGAGCCCCCACCAGCCTGATTTGACGAACTGGAGGCGGCGGCTCTGATCCTGGTGCGGGCATGGCTGTGTCAGTGCGTCGTTGCCGTCGTAGTCGGCATGTAGCGAGCGGTGGTGAGTGCGAAGCTCGGGGGAATTGTTTAGTGGCTCGCTGCCACCGGCGTCTAGGTGGAGGAGAGATCTGGACATGGCTGGTGCCAGGCCAAATCAGCGGAGGTGCGGTCGACCTGGGAGCACGGGTAAGGGACGAAGGAGTCCGCCGGCGACAGCGTGGGCCGGATTGGGAGGGGAGAGGGTAGTCGTAGCACATGCGCATAGTGCCGTGGTGTCATCCCACCATCCCAGAGGGGGTGAGATTTGTGAGGGAAGCTTTGGGGCGAGGCCGAGTCGCGGCTCTGTCGTTGTCTGGACGGGGCGGTTTGTACTCGATCGAGGGAGAAGGGGGCCCGCACGTTGGGGCTCCAAAGGAGGGACGTTTTTTTTCCGGGGTTAATTATCAGAAGTTGGTCGAATTTTTAAAATATTATTATTATTATAAAATTATTCATTCTTTTATTATCATTAGATCTTAACTTTTATTACTTTTTTACCACTCCTGTTAACCTCATTAGATCTAGCCACCGTTAAGCACAAAAAATTATCTAAATATCCATTTTACCCTTCTTCCTCCTCGTTCATCCTCTTCTTCTTCACTCCCGCGACCTCCCACCACCACCACCACCATGACCTCCCAGCCCATGCCGCCCTTTGCCCCGTCCACGTGTTTTAGGAGGCCCACTAGCCAGCCTCCGGCTTCCCATTCTCCTTGCTCCCGGCTGCAACACACGCGTCAACCCACTATCTTCCTCCTCTGCTCAGACGAGCGTGCCCCATGCTGCCTCGACGACCCGTGTCGTGTCGTCGCTAAAAGTGAGGAAAGTTACGCTATCTTTGATTGTTGAAATCAAAGTACATGAGTTACACACACACACACACACACACACACACACACACACACACACACATATATATATATATATATATATATATATTACAGCGATTATGTGAACAAGTACAACTATTATGTGAACGTGTACAGCTATCATGTAAGAAGTCGATGCACCATCCTGTCTAACACGCCCCCGCAGTCGGAACGTCGCCAAGGCGGACATTCAGACTGGACCTAAATTCGGTAAAGACAGAAGTCTCGCGGATGACAGTCCGACGACGATGATCCGGCTGATGACGACGGTAGACGGGGCGCTCGGAAGGCCGTGGAGGGAGGGCCGCGTCATGCCACGACGTCATCGAAAGAGAGGAGGTGCCGGAGAGGTCGAAGCCGAGGCGGTGTAGTCCGGAGCTGAGGAACGTCGACAGGTCGGCAGGGCGACGTAAACCGATCTATGATCGAAAAAAATAGAGAAAACTTGATTTGAAGATGGCCAAAAAAAACTCTAATTGGTAGCCGATCGAATGATCGGTGACACGACTTAAACTATGGGTTACGCAGCCCCCGAGAGAGATCATGGAGATGAGATCATCTCCTAGGAGCGACGTGGCGAAAACTGTGGAGGCGGCGGCTCAGGAGCGGCACCGCTCTGATACTATGAAAGCGAGGAAAGTAACGCTATCTTTGATTGTTGAAATCAGAGTACACGAGTTACACATATATAGATTACAGTGATCATGCGAACACGTACAGCTATCATATAGGAAGCCGAGGCACCATCCTATCTAACAGTCTCCCATCGCCTCTCCCCTCAAAGCCATGCCCGACATCCCTTCCCATTCTCTTGCTTCTCTCCCCCACTCCATTCTTCCTCCCCCAACTCAAATTGAGTCGCAGCATCATCATGTCCGCGCCGGTCGCCGACTACACCGCACTGTTCCGACCAACCCGAAGGTCCTCTCCCACAGCCGACGCGTCACGCCGTATTCCACAACCCCACGCTCAGAAGGCCTCAACAAATTTTGGCTTACGTCCACCAGAGAACCGTGCGCCGCCTTCTTCTCCAATTCCGGCCATCATCGCCTCCACCGCCGCCACTTCTTGCTCCGATAAGCCATGCTTCAATCCCCCCTACTGAAGCATCCCTCCACCTCCCCTAACCTTCCCCCACCACTCACTCCCTCTCTCCCTCACCCGGTCGTCTCCCCCACGTAAACTGCTTGCGCCACCATGGACTTGCATCGTCGGACCACCTCAGCACCTCCCCGCCGCCATAAACCTTTCTGGTAAGACCGCCTTAGCCCCCTCATGCCCATGCGCGCCCCCTCTCCTTCTTTCCCTCCGGTGCGACCACCCCTTTTCCCCTCCACGGTCAGCCGCCGCGCGCCATCTCCCAGCCACCACCGACCACCGTCGACATCACCCCCACTGGAACCACCTCCTCTCCCTGATTCCATTTTTCGCCTTGTTGCCACCGCTGCATTCTCCATCGCCGATGGCAAGGACCGCCCAAACCCCCCTGGCGCCGCCTCTATTTCCTTCCACTCTCTCTCTTGCAATGACAGGTGGGCAGTGTCTTCCTAATAAATTTAGTTAATAATTAATTCAAGGGGATGTCTGAAGCTACAGATCGGCGAAGACTAATCCTCTCGACCCGATTAATATATAACTAATGAATAGTACTAATCCTCTCGACCCGATTTTTTAGAGCAACAAAAATATATAACTAACGAATAGTACTAATCCTCTCGATCCGATTAATTAAGCCAGGACCAAAATGAATTCAGACATGCTACATGTATTTCCAAGATCATTGGTGACATTGATCGGTTCCAGATTTACAATTCTCAGCTCTCACCAATTGCAATCATCGAATCACACCGCTCCTTGTAGTGGCTTCTGAGTTGCAGTAGCCCGTGCCAGCATTCATCAATCGGAGCACCAAAGCAATATCAAGAATCCATAGGCACCTCCACCATTAGCTTTGCAAATGAGATCAAAACCGCTTTATTTACAGTCCTAGGAGTACATATGCTGCAGGGTTTACAATATCTTTCTAGCCTTTAGGTACGAGTACATGAGGAAAAATCCAGCTACTGCTCCAACTACTATTCCACCAGTCGTCGCCCAAAATGCCCACTGCTCCAAAACAAACTTATTGTCAACGAAAAGGAGGCATGCTATGTCGCCTACAAGACTATACAACTAGTGCCGGTACATAGATGGCACCAGAGAAAAAATTCCGGCCGGTATGCCTACAAGACTATACAACTAGTGCCGGTACATGGATGGCACCAACGATAAAAATCCCGGTCGGTAACCGCCGGTTACCGGCCGGGGTCGGGATCCAAGAGTCTCAGCTGGTTTTTCCCGGTTTCGCAATTTCAAATTTCGAATTTCGGTTAGTTTTTAAGCAAATTCAAGCGAATTTCGTCCGGTTTTTCTGGGAAATCCGGTTACCGGCCGGGTTTTTTTCCCGGCCGACGACCGGGATTTCCCCCGGGAACAGTTTTTGGATCCCTGGATGGCACTGAAAATGGGAAAAAAAAAAACTCAAGAGTACAGTGCTATACCGCGTTCGTCTCGAGGTATGATTTAAGGTTCATGCCAAATATTCCTACAAAAATGAATGCAATGGTTTAGCCAGGTTCAAATGGCGTTATTTTAGGAGTACCTTGTAGCAACTAGAATCTCAAAATAATTAGCTTTTGGTGAAAAAGAAAGTTACAGAAGTGACAAAACCCTGATAGATTTTTATACCTGCAATTAATGCTCCAACAGCAATGCAAAATGTTCCAACCTGAAGAAGCAGCTCCACTCTGCTTACTTCTAGTCGCCGGGAACTGTAATAATTCCCAAAGTTATGGTAAGCGAAAACATCATTCATGAAATATTAGAGATTTAGAGCAAGTTAGCTACATACATTTCGCATCGCCAGAGAGTGTGTGTGTGTGTGTATATAAAGATGCTACAATTCTCAAATAAATTCATCGAATGCTATGGATATGTCCCGGTCAGAGATGTAGGAACCAACACCTTACACTAGTCTCTTCATTTCGTATTTACCTCAATTAAGTCGTTAATTTAAGGGAGTCCAACTTTGCAGTTTGGCAATTCTGTTTCTTTGCTTATGCATAGTACCCCAAAACAAACATAGTACGACTGGTTGAAAACCAATCAAACACTACCTTTTCACTCTCAGTGGAGAATATAAATAGATATCCTTCTGCAAAAGTATGCCACCACCTCAGGCCGCTTCTCTCTCGCTTTTCGCTGAAAAGCCTCACTACATGATTCCTTGGTGCAGGCATCGTATCTTTATGTCAAGTATTGTTGAGTGCAGGATTCTAAAAACAGGAAGTATTTGCTTGGTTGCTTGTTTGGTTACTGCCAGTGAGTAGTAACCACTCAAAATAGTTGAAAAGGCAGCAAGTAACATGCAAAGTCGCTGTGTTGAGGCAAGTACATCCAGAGCTAGTCCTAGTTTGAGTGAGCAATAATGCAGGATTCCAAAACAGTTAGTACCTGCCTGAGAGATTTTGGCCTAAATGGCACTGTTAAGGCTATTTTTTACAAAAGTAGCCCTTTTCGTGCGTATTGCCAAAAATGGCACCACGGACGTGCCGGCGGCCGACATGTCTCCAAAACCGTTCATCCGGCGACCAGATTCAACCTCCACCGCATATCTAGCGCCCGGACCATCCTGCTCCCACCACGTGGCCGCCACCACTCACCCCTAGCCCAAACAAGCTTTGTCCGTGCGTTGTGCACCCGGACGATCGAAATCAATGCGCCCTTAGCCCGGATTTCATCCGCCCCCGACACGTGGCTCCAACGGTTGCCCCTAGCCCGGACAAGGGCTTGTCCGTGCGTCGGTAGCCCGGACAAGGCCTTGTCTGTGCATCGGTAGCCCGAACGAATGTGGAGATGGCCGACATTTATTGCTTTGGTGTTTTTCCTTTTGATGTGCCGTCTTGCCTCCGTTTGTCCGGTTCAAGCTTGCAAGAGTATGAGCAACTATTACCTGTTCCTGCTCTTCATCACCATGATCGGGTGGACAAGATGAGGACGATGGCTCACCTACTTGAGGCACTGTTAGGCACAATAAATCTGAATGATCAGTGAACAAATTGAGTGAAATCGTTGCAATGCAATGCGATGTACCCGGCAAACAGTACCATGGTTGCTACTGTACCCTTGCATGAACAGTGCTGCTGCAATACCAGCAGTGTGCTTCCATGATTTTTCTTTTTCTTAAAAATCTTTTTCATGCACTGATAATGGCTCATTTTTCCTCCTGAACGAAAGGTTTTCTTAAGGTTATAAATGATTGTCATACCTCTCAGTTTAAAAGATAATCGATTTTAATTAGACTGTGTGACTCTGGATAGCACGTTTTATCATCTTACACCCTTCTAAAATCTTTTTATTCTAACAGTCTAACGACTGCTTTTTCTGCGAAGGTCCGTGCTTATGCTGTTAGCGTACTTGAAAGTGCTGATGATGAAGAATTACAGTGCTATTTACTGCAGCTAGTGCAAGCTCTTCAGTTTGAAAGATCAGACAAGACAAGTCCCCCCTTGCTCACTTTCTTGTAAACCGTGGTATGTTTTATCTTGTTATTTAAATCCTACAGTGCCAAACTGCCAATGTAAAAATGCGATCATGAATCCATCTGCCGCATTTGGTTACCATGAAATTTGATGAAACAACAGAATATGTAATGCTGCAAAAGAGAAAATTGTATTTTCTGCGCATGTGCATATACTCATTTTCTTCTGTGCTAGATTTAACATGCGCAACTATAGGCCAGACCGCCAAAGGTTCATTCTTGGACTATAGTTTTGAATAACCTAATCTCCCAGAGTACCAGTGCAATCCGAAACACTCAATATTAGTATGTATAATATAAGGGAAGTTCGACCTTATGTAAACGTTTAGGTATGCCCAGTCCTCTCAAAGGTTATTCACTGATCATTCAGATTTATTGTGCCTAACATGTCTGTCGAGTATGTCGCATTGCATTGCAGCGATTTCACTCAACTTGTTCACTGATCATTCAGATTTATTGTGCCTAACAGTGCCTCAAGTAGGTGAGGCATCATCCTCATCTTGTCCACCCGATCATGATGATGAAGAGCAGGAACAGGTCATAGATGCTCGTACTCTTGCAAGCTTGAACCGGACAAACGGAATCAAAAGGAAAAACAGCAAAGCAATAACCGTCAGCCATCTCCACCTACGTCCGGGCCATGGATAGAAAACCGCTTCGGCACAATTCTTCGGCGGCCGTACGAATCGTTGTTACGGTTTTCCTGAAAACCGGTCGAATTTCGTTTAAATTTGCTTAAAATCAACGAAATTCAAAATTCAAAATTTGAATTTGCAAACTCGAAAACCGCCGATTTCAAATCCCGCCGCCACCGTAAGGCGGTTATCGCCGTAACCGCCGATTTCTATCCTCGTCCGGCTATCGATGCACAGACAAGGCTTTATTCGGGCTACCGACGCACGGACAAGACCTTGTTTGGGCTAGGGGTGACCGTTGGAGCCACGTGTCGGGGACAAATGAAATCCGGCTAGGGGTGCACTGATTTCACGCGTCCGGGCGCACAGCACGGACAAAGCCTGTCCGAGCTAGGGGCGAGAGGTGGTGACCACGTGGAGCGAGGAGGATGGTCTGGGCGCTAGATATACGGTGGTGGTTGAATCCGGGCGCCGGATCCACGGTTTTGGACACGTGTCGGCCGCCGTACGCTGTAGTACTATTTTTAGCAATACGACGCGAGAATGACTACTTTTGTAAAAAAAAACCCAACAGTGCCACTTAGGCCAAAAACTCTACCTGCTTGGTTACTGCCAGTGAGTAGTAACTATTCAAATCAGTTGAAAAGACAGTAACATGCAAAGATGCTGTGTTGAAGCAAGTACACACGGAGCTAGTCCTAGTTAGAGTGAGTTCATCAATTATTTATATCAATTTGAGATTACGGACATGCTTTAACATACGAAGTTAGCTACCTTTAATTCAAAAAGGAGAAAACAGTAGAAACAGGAGGGTAACCATGGTTGATTTTCTGTGCCCTGGTTGAAGCAGTAAACATCCTAATTTATTTGTGATGTAGCACTTGAGCGTAAAGTATTCAGTAATTTTACTTGTACTAAATTTATATTAGCATATTTATTTTAATTATCCATTATGTTGAGGAGCAAAAGGTGAAAAAGTGCACATATCGTCAAATAAATTGGTGAAAGTAAAACAGGAAACAATTTTTAAGCTCATGTCGTGAGAATGGACAGACCTTAAGTTCACTGCAATTGAATCTTCCATTTCTCTTGCAGAATCAAGAAGTCTCTCTGCTTGACCATGGCATGATTCACATCTGACAGTAAGAATGCACAACGAAATGACAATGCAAGACAGCAAGGAATACACAAGAAACCCAATAATTTTGTGTTGCAGGGGAATACCTTTGAAGATAATTCTCCAATAGCATTTCAATTTCTTCCTCTTCTTCTGTTAAGATCAAAAGTTACAGATAAATCAAATGAACAACCAATCAGTTAGCTACTATCAAACAAAAGACCGCAAGTCCCCTAAGGAAATTTCATTTCTCTCAAAACTCCCAGCCAGTCCACAAAAACCTAGAGAAATACTTTCAATTGAATAAAACTATAGTTTCCTCACGCTTTTTATGATTTGGCTTCTTCACTTTCATTTGATTCGTTTCTTTATAAAATATCACACTGTATTTGTATATGTATTTTGCCACTTAACACTACCTCCATATTCTCACAAATCACTCCATCAATATGTAATATCTGGTGCCTTAAGACATTGTCCTGATAATTAAATAGCAGAACTACTTATGTTGAGAATCTTAGTAAATGAGATCATTACGGGGTAAACACTGCCTGGAGGATAGCCGGGCGGCGACCGCTTGAATAAGGAGGGACTTTAGAGGAGGAAGATAGACATGGACGGGGATGAACTATCGTTTATTTGTTCTTGCTTAATGCTAACGATTACAATATGCCTCCTTATATATAGGGTTTTTCTAACAATTATGGATAAAATCAATCTAAATGATGACATTCCTAACAAATAGATAATCTTCCTAACTAATAGATAATCTTCCTAACTAACAGATAATCTTTCCAATTACCTAATCCTTAAATAAGAAAATTAATAAACTATTTAAGGAAATAGATATTCTTATTGGAGAAGGTAATCTCTTTCTAATCCTGGTGCTACACTTGTCATGATACTGTTTATGCACATGAACAGTACCCCACCCATGACACGCAACCTTATGCACTTGCGCCTAGCCCCTTGCTGCAGTATCGTGCACATAACAGAAACTAGTCTAGATATTTGTTAATTGATTTAAGTATCCAACTGAAGATGTAAGCTTGATCAAGAGGACCACAACATTCAGTTTCTACGAAAGATGCAAAGTCACAATGATAAAAGTTCAGCTGTACCTTCAGCAATCTGCTTCTCTAAAGGAACAGAACATTCCATGTCATCACTCAATCTATCAAGTGTACAATTTCTCCCCATAATGCATATTCGACGAATTTCATGAGCATCATCTAGGAGATCGATGAGCATTTGTTTGAGATCACCTGCTCGTGAACCCAGCTCAACCTTGACACATAAATATAGAAGCAAAATTAAAATCAAATTTGAGAAATGAGTCCAGGAAATGATTCTGAATTGCAGCTTTAATACCAAGGCTTGTTTACTTAGACGAAGCTGCTCCAACACATCAGCTGTCAATCGATTTGGTAGAACTTCAAGCAATGCAGTCACCTGAGACGAAAACCCAGTTATCCAAAACAATGTTTAATAATTTTTGTAATAGAATGCATTAGTCACAAAATGCAGGTGATTGATTGATTGAAACACAAACACAAGACCTCTGGTGGCTTTTTTTTATGAGATCCTCCGGTGGCATACTAAACCACTAAAACATGAGGAGCAGAGGATTGACTTCATTTTGTATTGGAATAAAAGGGAAAGTAATGCCACAGTAATGTACTATTTTCCATGCCACCGTACCTAGATTACCATTCACCTCATCGAAATTGCAGAGTCAGCTTGGTAGGGCTCTCCCCTACTGTTTCTCGAAGAAAATGAAGAGTCAGCAGCCTGACCATAAATACAGGCTTCAGTTCCAAAAAGGGCTCCAGTGAGCATGTGACACAGCACTTGTCCTCAGGTTTGCTGGGGATTGAGAGTTTTCTGGGGATTGAGAGAAGATCCTTAGTGCTAGAGTTAGTCAGCTAGTTGGCCGAAATTAGGTGCGAACTGTTAGAGTATTGTATAGCTGTGTGATTAGTTACATGTATAGGGTGTTATTTGCTTATTTGCCTACTCTTGTAACCTGTACACATTAACCTTTGGCACAATGGAAAGACTAGGTTCCTTCCATAACATGGTATCAAGAGCCTAGGGTTTTTGTTGTCGCCGCCAATCTCCCTACCGCCGCCCCAGATCCGGCCTCTGCTGCCTCGGATTTCGCACCGCCACGAGTTCTCGCTACCCCTACCTCGTCCCCGACCTTGTCCTCCACCACGATTTCTCGCACCCCCGGCCGCTCCTCGTACTGTTGTCACAGATCCGGCCTCTGGCCCCTTGTCTTCCGTCGGCACCGCCCGGGATTCAGCTGCTGCTGCGAATTCGACCTTCCCCCTGTCGGATCTCGCCACCAAGGGAGACACCACTGCTGCCTCAGCTTCTCACCCCGACGCTACTCCAGTCATCTCCCACACAGATGGCTACCACCGGCGGCTCGTTCGGCATCCCACTCCCTCGTGTTCGGTTTGACGGGATGAACTTCTGTGAATGAGCTATTCACTTGAGGATTCACCTCAACAGTCAACACCTTTGGAGTCACCTCACCAAAGAAGAGACCGCTCGCTCGCCCCACGCCCCGATTCCGCTTTCTTCCCATCGATGCGATCAAAGTTGCTCAGAGGTCGCCATCGCTCTATAAAGGAGGCTCTCGAGCTCTACCAGTCTGAGATGCACGACTATAAGAGATGGCAGGAAGCCGAGGCTCACGCTACTGCCATCCTAGTGGGCAGGTCATCTCCATGGATGTGGCGGAGCTGCCGACTACTCAGTTGATGTTGAAACGCCTCTGAGCTCACTACAGGTTAAAAACCGATGCGGCGCTATTATCGGCCTCGATCCGTTGATCGGTTTTCCGGTTGAATTCGTTAAATTTTGCTTAAAATCAATCGAAATTGAAATTGAAATTTGAATTTGCGATTTCACTACTAGATTTCAATCCATGCTCACTACTAGCCGACGAGTGATGCTATATACCTCTCTCGTGCACCAGGCCCACTCCCTTCAGCAGCTCAACGCCACCGTGGATGACTTCTACCAGCAGATGTCTTCGGTGTGGCGTCAGCTCGACTCCCTAGGGCCAGATGTTTGCCAAACTTATCCTTGATGTCCGCGCGGCTCACGCTCACCGCCCACGACTTCTCCTCCTCCGGAGTTTGATACCATGTGTGCTCAACTTCTTGACTTGCCTAGTGAAGGCCCTCACTAGTGTCTATGCTGAAGAGACTCGCCTGCGTGGTCTCACCCAGACACAACCTGCCACTGTCTTGGCTGCTCCGGTGTCCGCTCCTCTAGCACCTGCGGTGGCTCCCGCAACACGTGTGGTAGCTGCGGCTGCTTCTACTACTGGTCTCTACTACACCTGGTGCAAGCGTGACGGTTACATGTACCAGAATAGTTGCTATTGTAAGTTTGTAACTAGTTGAGGATATGCTGCTATATATATACAGTCGTGTCCCCGTGTCGCCATTTTTAGAAAATGACGAATCCGTGTCCGATACGTGTCGTGTCCGACACGCGTGTCCGTGTTCGTGCATCCTAGGCTACAAGCAATGGAACCAGGGCCGCAAGGCGTTCATCCTCTGAAGCACTCTGGTGGCTCTTCACTCAAGAGATTGCAACTCTCACAAGGGCTCCTCCGTTGACGCTGAGCAACAATTGCTCTCCTTGCTCCAACGCCTTGGTGTCAACTCGTCCTCAGACTCCTCGGGCTCTGCTTATCTGGCTCTTGCTTCTCAGCGATCTTCCTCGCCTCTGTCACCTCACTCGTTAGGTATATTGTCTCCCTGGATCTTATATTCTGGTGCTTCTTTTCACATGACACCAGATTCTACTCACCTCATCTATGTGAGTCCCACAGCTCTTCCACTGTTCAGATTGCAGATGGTACATCTTCCTATTGCAGGCCGAGACACCCTTTCCACTTCTTATTTTCATGTCCCTACAGTCTCTCATGTTCCCAAGCTTACTATGCAGCTTATGTCACTAACAGATCATTGATCACGACTGTCGTATTCTTGAGTCTGACTCTTGTGTCCAGGACCTCCGCATAGGGACCACTGCTTGGTATTGGCCCTATCTGTGATTCGTAGCGTCTTTGGGAGCTCAATAGGCTACACCTTCCTTCCGTTGTCTCCATCAACCAATCGGCCCTCACTACCACTGTCTCTACTTTTGCTGCTTATTCTACTGCTTCCTTCGCTCAGTGGCACCGTCGCTTGGGTCATATCTGTGGATCATGTATGTCGTCACTAGTAGATCGTGGTGTTCTTGGGTCTGTTTCTAGTGACAACCCTTTACATTGTATGGGTTGCAAGCTTGGCAAGCAGCTGCAGCTCCCCTATCCTTCTAGTGATTATGTGTCTGCTCATCCTTTTAACCTTGCTCACTCTGATGTTTGGGATCTGACTCCCTGCATTTCAAAAGGGAGTTATCGATAAAATGTCATCTTTATTGATGATTATTCTCTTTATACTTGGATCTACTTCATGTCTTCTCGCAGTCAAGTTCTCTCTATTTACCACATGTTTACCACCATGGTTCGCACTCAGTTCGATTCGGCTATTCATGTCGTTTGTGTTGATTCTGCTACGAATACTTGTCTAATGCCTTGCGTCACTTTCTTGCTGAGTAGGTTACTCTTCCCAGTACTCTTGTCCTGGTGCTCATGCTTAGAACGTAAGCATCATCACCTACTTGAGACAACTCGCGCTCTCATGCTTGCTTCATTTGTTCCACCTCACTTCTGGGTTGAGGCTATCTCCACTGTTGCTTTCCTCGTCAACATATAGCCTTCCATTGCTCTTCATGGTTCTACTCCTGTCGAACGTCTCTACGGTTGAGCTCCAGAGTACAGTCACATTCGATGTTTCAGATGTCTGCTTCGTCCTTCTTCCACCTCGTGAGCGCACCAAGCTGACTACTCAGTCAGTTGAGTGTGTTTTTCCTGTCTACAGTCTTGAGCATAAGGGCTATCACTGCTACGACCATGTTGCTCGCCGGATAAGGATCTCTCGGGATGTCACCTTTGATGAGTCCCGACCTTACCACCATCATCCCCTTACTATCAACCCAGATTCTCTTGTTGAGTCAATCATTTTTCTAACCTTTCCTGACCCTCAACTCTCCACTTTTGTTTCACTTCTGTCTTCACCTTCTTCGCTTCCCTCTCCTTCGTCTCCACCAATTCTCTCTCCTCTAGAGCTTCCCTCCAGCTCTTCTATTAATATCTCCCTTTCGTTGCACTACTCTTGCCGTCATCAACCTACTACTACTCCACCAATTGAGCTTACGTCTTTACCGGGTCCTGTTCCTGTCTCTTCTTCTCCATCCTTGCTAGGTCCTGCTCCAGCCTCTCCTCCCAGATGTGATCTTCGTGATTGTCGACTGTCGGGCCTCTGAACGCTACGGCTCCGCAGCCGCTTCTCTTTCTGATCCTACGACCTAACGTGAAGCTGTTGCTCACCCTGAGTGGCAACTTGCAATGTTTGAGGAGATTGCTGCTTTGGATTACTAACACTTGGGATCTTGTACCCTTACCTGTGCGTGTCGCACCTTTCACGTGATGCAAGTGGGTGTACAAGATCAAGACTCGCTCGGATGGCCCTCTTGAAGGCTACAAGGTTCGTCATTTGGCGTGTGGCTTTCAACAGGAGAATGGGCGTAACTACGATGAGACCTCTACTCCTGTCGCTCACATGACCACTATTCAAACTCTCCTTGTTGTGGCCTCTGTTCGACAGTGGTTAATCTCTCAACTAGATGTCAAGAATGTATTTCTCAATGGCGAGCTGTATGAGGTGTATATGCAGCCGCCACCTAGGTACTGCTCTCTCGATGATATGGTTCGTTGCCTCCGTCGCTCTCTCTATGGGCTCAAGCAAGCCCCTCGTGCTTGGTTTGAGCGCTTCTCTGTTGTCACTGCTGCTGGTTTCTCTATCAGTGATCACGACCCTGCTCTCTTTGTTCACACCTCTCCTCGAGGTCGGACGCTTCTTCTTCTCTATGTGGATGATATGATCATTACTGGGGATGACCCTCGGTACATTAATTTTGCGAAGTGTCTCGGTGAGTAGTTCTTGATGTCTGATTTGCGTCCTCTTCGCTACTTCCTTGGGATTGAGGTCACTTCTACGCCTGAGGGCTACTACCTCTCTTATGATAAGTACATTCTGATCTCCTTGCACGTGTTTGTCTCACTAATTAGCACATGGACATTCCTATGAAGCTTGGTATTCACCTTCATCCCACTGATGCAGTGGCGGAGCCAGGATTTCGACGATGAGGGTGCAAACTTTTTTTAGAGATTACAAGGAAGACACATACACACATACACACATGCACACCACACACACGCGCGAGTGCACCTCCTTAGCACACGCCTAGAGAGACGGAGGCCAGGAATAATACAAAATTTCTATTGAAAGCTCACTCGCATATGCATAAAGGTGCGAACTTAAATGACACATTGCAACATAAAAGTTTAAATGACATAGTAAAAGTTCAAATGGAACAAATTACATGTTTCTAGTACAGCCGACATCACAAAATATAGCTTGTGTTGGTGGGCTTATGACTATTAATTGCTAAGAATAACACAATGTAATTTATTGTATAGTCCATGTATTATACTAGGTATATATAATGTAAAGTGGGTTTGCATGCAAGAATTTTGGGGGTACAGTTGTACCCCCATTCAACTCAAGTGGCTCCGCCACTGCATTGATTGTGAGCCTCTTGAGAATCCCACCCGCTATCGTCACCTTGTCAAGGGCATGTCTGCCTTGGAATCACTCAACCAGACATTTCTCATTCCGTTCACATTTTGAGTCAGTTCGTCTCTACTCCCACTCAGCTTCACTATAGTCACCTTCTTTGTGTTCTACGATATCTTTACGGGACCATCAGTCGTTGTCTTTTCTTTCCTCGCTCCAGCTCCTTGCAGCTTCAGGTGTATTCTGATGCGACCTGGGCTCGTGATCATTCTGATAGCCGGTCTCTTTCTGCCTATTGTATTTTTCTTGGTTCCTCTCTGATTACCTGGAAGACCAAGAAACAAATTGTCGTTTCTCGTTTGAGTGCTGAGGCTGAATTGCAAGTCATGGCATCGTTGACGGCTGAGATCACGTGGCTTCGGTAGCTCCTTGAGAATTTCGGCATTTCAGTTCCTATACCAACTCATCTCTTCTCAGACAGCACCGGTGCGATCAACATTGCTCGAAACCCAGTAAAGCATGATCTTACCAAACACATTGGAGTAAATGCTTCGTACATGAGATCGCAGGTGCAGAAGCAAGTTGTGGCTCTTTAATATGTACCTTCGGAGCTTCAGCTAGCGGATTTATTCACCAAGCCACAGACTAGAGGTCAGTATAACTTCTAGTAACACTAACAATCATTTATGCTTTATACCAATTGATTTAATGGAAAATCAGGTGCTCCGTTGAGTTGAATACTTCAGTTGGCTAAGGTGCTATAGAAAGGATGATTTGCAACACATTTGGGCAATTCTAAGAGGCTACATGAAGACCCTAAAGTGCTAAGGCACAATGATGGAAAGAAGTGGTAGCATTATTGCCACTCAGTCCTCCTCTCCCGCTGAGTCTCTCTCTTTTCTTTATCTTCCACCCATTGTTTCTTCTGATACACCTTTTTCTATGGAGTCTTCTTCTCCATCCTTCGTCCGAACACCGTTTCCTCTTCACTATACTCGTCGGTCTAGGGTTCCTCCTGATACTCAGCCTTCTACTATTCCTCACCTGATGGCATGGCTAGTACTGATGGTACTCCTTCTGATGATCCTTCACCAGCACCGTCATCTCGGTATGAGCTTCGTGATCGTACTACTATTGCTGCTCCCTACAGATATGGTTTTCTCTCTACTGCTGTTGTGCCTGAGCCTCACACTTATCAGGATGTTGTTCATCCTGAGTGGCAGTTAGCTATGGCTGAGGAGTTGGCTGCTTTGGATCGTACTCATACATGGGATCTTGTTCCTTTGCCTGCTCATGTTGTTCCTATTACTTGCAAGTGGGTTTTTAAAGTTAAGACCAAATCTGACAGTTCTTTTGAGAGGTACAAGGCTCGACTAGTTGCTCATGGTTTTCAGCAGGCACGTGGTCGTGATTATGACGAGACATTTGCTCATGTTGCTCATATGGTAACGGTTCGCACTCTTGTTGTTGTGGCTGCTATTCGCTCTTGGACTATCTCTCAGATGGATGTGAAGAATGTCTTTCTTCATAGTGATTTGCAAGAAGAGGTCTATATGGTCCCACTTCAGGGTGTAATGGCTCCTGCTGGTCATGTTTGTCGCCTTCGTCGTGCTCTTTATGGCCTCAAACAGGCTCCTCGTGCTTGGTTTGAGAGGTTCATTCGATTATGTTTGTTTCTTTGGTTTCTCCCGAGTAATCATGATCCAAAGATTATTTATTCATACATCTCCACGTGGTCGCATTTATGCTTTTACTCTATGTTGATGACATGTCGACATCGGAGATGACAAGGAGTATATTGCTTTTGTTAAGCAACGGCTCAGTGAGCAGTTTTTGATGTCGGATTTGGGTCCTCTACATTATTTTCTGGGGATTGAGTTTACTCACACAGATGATGGCTACTATCTATCTCAGCAGCGCTATATTCAGGACCTACTTGCTCGTTATGGACTCACTGACAGTCGGACAGCTGCTACTCCTATGGAGCTTCAGCTTCATCCTACTGATGGCACTTTGCTTGAAGATCATTCTTGTTATCGTCATATTGTTGGGAGTCTTGTCTACCTTGCAGTAACACGTCCTGACATTGCTCATTCTGTTCATGTGCTCAGTCAGTTTGTTTCTGCTCCCACGTTTGTTCATTATGCTCACCTACTACGTGTGCTGCGCTACCTACGAGGGACTGTTGATCGTTGTCTCTTTTATTCTCGGTCGACTCAGCTTCAGCTTCACGCTTACTCTGACTCGACTTGGGCGAGTGATCCTGTTGATAGACGATCTGTCTCTGGCTATTGCATATTTCTTGGGTCTTCACTTATTGCCTGGAAGTCCAAGAAACAGACTGCAGTATCACGGTCTAGTGCTGAGGCTGAGCTTCGAACGTTGGCCACTACTACTTCAGAGATTGTTTGGCTTCGTTGGCTTTTGGCGGATCTTGGTGTGCCATGCGATATTCCTGCATCTCTTCTGTGTGACAACACTAGTGCTATACAGATTGCTACTGATCCAATGAAGCATGAGCTTACTAAACACATTGGTGTGGATGCGTATTTCACTCGTTTTCATTGTCAACAGAAGATCATTGCTCTTCAGTATGTGCCCTCTGAGATTCAAGTTGTTGATTTCTTCACCAAGGCTCAAACTCGAGAGCAACATCGTTTCTATCTCTCCAAACTTAATGTTTTAGATCCTCCTGACCCATGTTGAGTTTGAAAGGGGGTGTTATGTATATGTAGGCCTATTAGGCCCATTGGCTCTAGGGTTTTGTACTACTACTATTTATACCTTTGTGTATTCATCTAATACAGACGAGAGGTTAAATCGTATCATTGAGAACATATTAGGGATGATCCTTAAATTGAGTATGCACCAAGAAAAACAAGCAAAAACTTCATCATATATAGTTCTGTACAAGCAGAACAACTGTGATATGAAACCATAAACATCTTAAGGAGGCATGGACCTTTCAGGTACTCACACGAGGTTCAATATGCATTAATCTTTGCTCCAGCCTTTGTATTCTGGAAAGGAGTGCAGCTTCAACAACCTGAACATAATGGAAACACAATGAAAGATAAGATCATCTTGCCCCAATATCTGACAGCCTGGTACTCCCAATTTCTGTGAAACATGCAAGCATAACATGGATTGTTGCCAAATTAAAACGGAAAGGCCACAAAACACCATGTTTTGTTACCAATGTTCATCAACAAACATTGAATGTAAGAAGTTTGAACAAGATACGGTACAATCATGGATGACATCCTTATTGTTATTCAAGATTCAACTTATCGGACTAGAGAAATTTGGAAAACCATGGATGAGTAATCAACTCATATAGCAATGCATATATATTATTTTTATATTAAAAAGCATTTATAATTGTTCTACTTGATTCATTTGTCTAAAGTACAATGTAGATATGAACACAAATAAGTTCTTTTAGCAATGCTGAGGCTCTCGAATCCTAGGTGAGTTAAAATCAGTAAACCCCAACAGAGAAAGAAAACTCTCCATGGAGATAAATAGAGAAGAAAACATATTGACAAGGCAACAAATCGTCGTATTAAAACTGTTCCCAGACTGCAAATATGGGTTAATACAAAGGATATCCATATATCCATTACCTCAAGTTGAAAAGGCATTGCAGGTCCACCATTGATGTTCCTTGGATTTAACCGAGGTAGTAATGACTCTAAAAAGGCCTTTCCTCCTGGGCTACTCAAATTAGAGAAAAAAAATTGATAAGTTTGTAACAAGAATGATGGTAAGTTCACCAATACCAATAGTTTTTTCAATCAAGCATACAAACTGACCTGTTATAATTGAATATAAGAACACGCTCATGCGTAGCAATTGCTCGCAGGGAACCAAGGTTGACTAATATAGCTTGTTCACGTACCTACAACAAATAATGAATAGGAGTTTTACATGCTATATACAAACCATCATATGCCCATCTGCTATAGTAAGCAAAATGTTTAAGAGCAGAAGTACATGAATGATAGTGCAAGTTGACAAGGCACAAAATAACCAAAACACAAGATTAGATAGCAAAGAGCAAACTAATCTCACCTGTTGAGATGTGGCATATAAGGACAATACAGATGTCTAGGTAAAATACATTGATACAGAAATTTGCAGGAAAAATGTATTAAAAATGTGCTGGATATCAAACCATAGTAATGTTTCTTAATATTTAACTCAATGATAGTGAAGGTTCCTGAAACAGACAATTAAACACAATTTGAGCTGAAAACTATGGACAGAAATGGTGTGACAAACTTAACTTTCTTTTCTTCTTTTCCTATCATTTCAAGTGCAAGTATTTGTGCACTCCATGATTTACTATAAAAACATCAGGTGATTTTGACAAGCAACTAGTGGTAACGAAATAATTATGCTGTCTTAGGACTCTTGCACGCACATCATACTAGCATTCATTGTTTGTA
Organism: Hsuehochloa calcarea; assembly: GCA_036346395.1. Lineage (NCBI taxonomy): Eukaryota > Viridiplantae > Streptophyta > Magnoliopsida > Poales > Poaceae > Hsuehochloa > Hsuehochloa calcarea. Next base: position 15,778,758 of record CM070598.1, read on the forward strand.
CAACTGATAAGTGAAAAATAATACCACAGACAGGAAAATTTAGGTAGTTAATTGCTGAAAGTTTCCGATTACCAGCAGGGAAGGCATTGAATTCATTAGCCATAGTGATGGGTCAACGCTTCTGGTATCTCGTAGACGGAGACCTAGCAGAACAGAAGTTGAGAATCAAAAGAAATCCTGTGCAAGTGCTTGAAAAATCACAAGGAAGAAAGTAACGTATACAAATAGATTCCATTTGATAACTATAACCAGGCAATTACCAAGTACACGTGCAGTAGCAGTATATGAGAGTTTGTACAAGGACAATGCCATCATATGAAGAGTTTGAGCAATTATATGGTGAACAGAATGAAGTTGATTATTGTAGAACAGAGCTTGAGAAATACATTGTTTTTACATACCACTTGATTTCAATAGCTGCCGACGGCTTATTTTTTTGGTAGATATCCTCCCATTAGATTTCACTTCTATCACCTGAGCAAAGTTCGATATGGAGGTGAAGGTTAATTTGCATCTTGCAAGGTGATGAGTGCTAGATGTATATTATTGGTTGTGTATTTTCCCCATTGTATAAGGGGTTACCTGCATATATGACACACCTGTACTTGTATATATATTGGCTCATCGGCCTCACGATTAATACAAGCGCTATTCATAATATGGTATCAGAGCAAACATAGGGTTTTGTTTTGTCCGTGTCGTCGCCTGGCTTTTCCCGTGGCCGCTTTGCCCGTGGCCGCCGCCTAGCTCTTCTTCCACCGTGCTTGCAAGTGGCCACCCACGCAGTCACCGTCTTCCACCGGATCCCTCGCCTCCCGATCCGGCTGCCTCCTCTTCACCGTCGCCTACCTTGTCCGTGAGGACGTCATCACCGCCGGGTCTTCCGCCGGGTCTTCCACCGTCGGGTCTACCGTCGCCGAGTCTTCCACCGCCGTTAGTGGCCTCCCGATTCGGCTTTTCACCGTCGCTTGCCTTGCCGCCCGCCGTATCCATCCGGACGCCTCCTCTTCCGCCGCTGTCTACCTTGGCCGTGAGGACGTCATCACCCCGGGTCTTCCGCCGCCAGGGCTACCGCTGCCGCCGGGTCTTCCACCGCCGGGCAACCGCCGCCAGGGCTACCGCTATCGCCGCCGCCAGGGGGAACCCTAGTTCCCCCGTGCGGGCCGTGGGAGCGGCTGTTTGATTGAGCTGGCCAGCCCGAAAGGCAATTTAATTGAGCCGTCCAGCGCCGCCTACCAATAGGCACTGTTTCCGTTCCTCGCTGCCCGGTGATCTTCGATGGTCTCAATTATCCGAACTGGTTTCAGCATATGCGCCTCCACATGCGTGGTCAACGCCTTTGGGAGTTTCTTACTAACGAGTCTTGTCCGCCTCGCCCTGCTCCGCCTGCTGAGCCTGTACTCCCGAAGGATGCTTCCGAAGACGCTCGTACAAAGGCATCTGAGGTTTTTTATGATGCCATGGAGACTTTTCAAACTCAGTATGTTGCCTCTGCTATTCTAGTTGCTAGTATGGAGGTGCAATTCACTGGGGATGTAGTTGGTTTGGCTTCAACATAATTGATGTGGACACATCTGCGCAACCGCTATGAGCCATCTGGTGATTCGTTTTATCTTTCTGCTGTGCGTCAGGAGCAGTCGCTGCAGCAGCAAGATGCCATTGTGGATGAGTTCTATGCCCAATTGTCTGCGGTATGGTATCAGATTGACTCTTTGAGACCGGATGTTTGCCACACGTGTCAGTGCTGTCGGCATCAGCAGTCTCACCTGGAGCTTCGTCGTATCTACGACTTCTTGACCCTTCTCCAGGCTGAGTATGAGCAAACTCGTACTCAATTGTTGGCACACCACCCTCATGTGACCTTGTTGGAGGCCCTTTCCGCTGTTCGTGCTGAGAAGATTCGCCTTCGTGTTGCGGGCCTGTTGCTTTCACCGTCGTTTCCTTCGATTCTGGTAGCTCCTCCAGCTTCTACACCCGCTACGTCTCCAGCTCCTCCTTTATCAGTGGTGCCTTCACCAGTGACAGCTGTTGTTGGTAGGGTACGCTGCACCTATTGCAACAAGGATAGACATCAAACACAGTTCTACTAAAAGAAGAAGAAGGATTTACGTCGTGGTGGCCATCCTCCAAAGGGCATTTGTGGTTCCACTTCTCAGATGAGCTCTGGTACTTCTGATTCTCAGGAGTTTCTCACACTGCTGCATCGCATGGCTGATTTTGTACCGTCTGGTTCTGTTGGTTATGACTGCACAGTCTTCTAATGAGAGACTACCTTCTACTTCTTCCTCAGGTATATCACCTTGGATTCTTGACTCTAGTGCTTCTTTCATATGACACCTGATTCCACCAGTCTCACTTTCATTCGTCCTTTAGCTACTTCTATCACTGTTCAGATAGCAAATGGTACCTCTCTTTCTGTCGCAGGATGAGACTCTTTCCAATTCCTCTTTTCATATTCATGTTGTTTATCATGTTCCCAAACTAACTATGCAGCTCATCTCTGCTGGTCGCTCATTGATCATGATTGTCGTGTTTCTTGATTCTGATTCTTGTTGTGTTCAGGATCGACGCACGGGAACTCTTGTTGGTACTGGCTCTCGCCGCCGTGACTCGCAGCGTCTTTGGGAGGTTGACTGGCTTCATCTTCCTTCCGCTGCACCTGCCAGTCTTGTCGCCTCCACCGTCGCCTCCGCTTCTGCTGCATCCTACACTGTCTTTTGCTCAGTGACATCATCGTTTGGGACATCTTTGTGGGGTCACGTCTATCTTCTTTACTTCGTCATAGTCTTTTAGGTTCTGTGTCTGGTGATGTTTCTCTAAATTGTCAGGGTTGTAAGCTTGGTAAACAGCTTCAACTTCCTTATCTTTCCAGAGAGAGTGTCACAGCGTCCTTTTGATCTTGTTCATTCTGATGTATGGGGTCCGGCTCCTTTCATTTCGAAAGGAGGTCATCGATATTATATAATTTTTATTGATGAGTTTTCTCGCCACACATGGATATACTTTATGTCATCTCGTAGTGTGGTTTTATCCATCTACAAGACTTTTGCCACCATGAGACTGTTTCTACTGTTACTTTCCTGATTAATATTCAGCCTTCATCTGCTCTTCAGGTGGGATCCCAGTTGAGCGTCTCTGTGGCAAGACTCCTGACTATTCTAGTCGTCGCATTTTTTGGTGTGTGTGTTATGTTCTTCTTGCCCCTCGTGAGCGCACCACGCTGACCGCTCAATCCGTGGAGTGTGTTTTTATGGGCTATAGCGCTGAGCATAAGGGATATCGTTGTTAGGATCCTGTTGGCCGATGGATGCGGGTTTCTCGGGACGTTACTTTTGATGAGTCTCGTCCTTTCTACTCTCGGCCTTCTCCTTCCACCACTCCAGCATTTCTTATCGAGCCGCTTTCTTTCCTGACTTTTCCTGCCACCCCCATAGTCACCACACCTCCATCACAGCCTTTGGCCTCTTCGGTTCCTCCTTCACCGTCTCCTTCGCCATAGCCACCCTCTCCAGAGGATCCTCCCGGCCTTCGTCCCTCTTATCCTCTCTACTACACTTGTCGTCCGCGAGTCGAGGATTTTTCTGATGCATTATCTTCTTCTGATGGTTCATCTTCTTCGGCCTCTCCTCGATATGCTCTTCGTGATCGTCAGTCTATTCGACCTCCTACGTGTTTTTGTTTAGCGGCTCTTGCCGAACCGACTTATTATCGTGATGCTGCTGTTCATTAGGAGTGGCAGCATGTGATGGCAGAGGAGATTGCTGCCCTTGAGCGTACTGGCACGTGGGATCTTGTCCCTCTTCCCGCGCGTGTTACTCCTATCACGTGCAAGTGGGTCTACAAGATTAAGACCCACTCTGATGGTTCTCTTGAGCGCTACAAGGCTCGTCTTGTGGTACGTAGTTTTTAGCAAGAGCATGGTCATGATTATGATGAGACTTTCGCTCCTGTGGCTCACATGACCACCGTTCGCACTCTTCTTACTGTGGCATCTGCTCGGGCATGGTCCATCTCTCAGCTTGATGTCAAGAATGTCTTTCTCAATAGTGAGCTGCGTGAGGAGGTTTATATGTAGCCACCACCGGGGTATTCTGTTCCTAAGGGTATGGTTTATCGCCTTCGCTAATCTCTTTACGGCCTCAAACAAGCTCCTCGAGCTTGGTTTGATCGTTTCTCTTCTGTTGTCACTGCAACTGGTTTCTCTACCAGTGCTCATTATCCTGCTCTTTTTATTCACACTTCGCCTCGTGGTCGGACGCTTCTCCTTTTATATGTTGATGATATGATCATTACTGGGGATGATTCTCAGTACATCACCTTTGTGAAGAAGCGTCTTAACGAGCAGTTTCCCATGTCTGATATGGGTCCTCTTCGCTACTTTCTTGGGGTTGGGGTTATTTCTACTCCTGAGGTCTTCTACCTGTCCCAAGAAAAGTATATTCAGGATCTTCTTGATCGTGCTTCTCTTACTGATCAGCATACCGCTGGGACTCGCTATGGAGCTTAATGTTCATCTTCAGTCCCACTGATGGTAAGCCTCTTGCTGATTCTACTCGCTATCGTCACCTTATTGGAAGTCTTGTTTATCTGGGTATCACTCGTCCTAACACTTCATACCCTGTGCATATCTTGAATCAGTTTATTTCTACTCCCACTCAGCTCCACTATAGTCATCTTCTTTGTGTTCTACGATATCTTCGTAGAACCATCACTCATCGCCTGTTTTTCCCTTGCTCCAACTCTTTACAGCTCCAGGCATATTCTGATGCCACCTGGGCTAGTGATCGCTCTAATCGCCGATCTCTCTCTCTCTGCTTATTGTGTTTTTTTGTGGTTCTCTCATTGCTTGGAAGACTAATAAGTAGACAGCAGTTTCTCGTTCGAATGCTGAGGTGAGTTGCAAGCTATGGTTTTGTTGACAACGGATGTTACTTGGCTACGGTGGTTACTTGAGGATTTTGGTGTTTCAGTTTCCGCACTCACTCCTCTTTTGTCTAACAGTACCGGGCTATTAGCATTGCTACAAATCCGGTGAAGCATGAACTTACTAAGCATATTGGTGTAGATGTTTCCTACATGCGGACACAGGTGCAGGACCAGGTTGCTGCTCTTTAGTATGTGCTTCAGAACTTCAGTTGACAGACTTCTTCACAAAGGCGCAAACCAGAGACCAGCACAGCTTCTATCTCTTCAAATTTTATGTTGTTGATCCACCATAAGTTTGAAAGGGGTGTTAAATGTATATTATTAACTGTGTATTTTCCCTATTGTATAAAGTGTTACCTGCATATATGCCACACCTGTACTTGTATATATATATTGGTTCATTGACCTTACGATGAATACAAACGATATTCATAACAGTGAGTTCCAAATTTTAAAATGGGCATATCATCCCAAAGCCTACTCACCCGTGCAGAAACATGTCATCATATTAGAATGCCAACTCTTGATTTGAACTAAAGGAAAACAAAAATATGTATTGCTTCTCTAGATTTAGATTCACAGTGACCAAATTACTATGTTTCCTTCTGGAGACCAATGCCTGTTGAATGGATAGCCCCAATGCAGTCTCAAATGTCATTTGAACAAGTTTGTAAGAAGAACAGGAAATGGCCCAAGAAACTTTGTGGGGGCAACGATGCGAAGGCGATTTAGGAGAATGTTTCCCCTTGCTTGGCTAATGGCTATCCCCTTAATTCATCTCAACAAAAACAGTTTATTGGTCAAGACTTGAGCTTCTGCTGAAAGTTAGTTAGACTTTATAAGACTTAAAATGTGACCTACTGCAAAGCCGTTATTCTGGTTGAGAGTAGAAATGATCTTTCTTGATGTATGATCGTGTTGTTTCTAATTTACAGTTGCAACATTACAAGGCGACTCGGCCAGCGTTCGACCGGCACCTACCTCGTAGACGGGCTCCCTGATGCCGAGAGAGATGTAGTCCGCAGCGAACCGCCCCGAACCCCTCGCCGCCGCCTCTCGGGCCCCATCGCCTCCTCCCCTCTCCTCCTCCCCCCTGCTGTCCTCCTCCTCCTCCTCTTCCTCCTCATTGGTCACGGCTCGCCCATCCTTCCCCTCCGCCGCCCGCGGCGCCGGAAGAGGCAGAAGCCCACCCTTCCGACCGATTGAAAGACCTAGCGTAGGGATAGGCAGACTCCGCCAGCGGCGGCGGAGGCAGACGCCGGGCTGGAGCTGGAGCTGGGGCGGCGGCTGGAGGAGGAGGAGGACGGCCTGCGACGAGTGCGGGGACGACACGGACGCCATGGGCGCGTGCTCCGCGGGGGCATCAAGCGCGCGGCCGGCCGCGAGATCACTCGCCGTAAAATTTCAGGGCGCAGCTTGGTGTGGTAAGATCTCGAAGGCGACCACGAAGGACGAGGAGCAAGCGGAGCGGGAAGGGAAAGGGGGAGATGCTATCCAGTGGTGGACTGGTGGCTGTGCGGGCTTCTGAGGGGAACGATTCTGACCGTTCGATCCGCGATCCGACGGCGCTGGCACCTCCGTATGTTGACGTTTGCCCACATTTTCCTGGCTGGTGGGGACCCGGGGGGAGACAGGTGCGTCGTGCTGGTGAGCTGACAGCTGCTTCTCTTCGCTCTCTTCTCCGGCCAGGCTGCGGCGAAAAAATTACAAAACTAAGAAATCACTTTTAAAAATTACAAAATTAGGTGTACGCCGTAGCAAAGAGTGAGGGCGGTAGGCTTGCTGTCGTCGGTTGAATTGATAATAGAAATTTTAAAAAAATTAATATAGTAAATAAGTTTAAATAATTATAAAAAAAAATTGTAAAGCCTTCCGACATAGTGAGTTTGTTTGTGTAATTTTTTTCATAATTTTATACGTTTTGCATGTTTCTATAAAATTCATTTAATTAGATTGAATTTTAAATATATAAAATGAGATCCAAAAATTATGATTTTTGTGAACGCTCCTTACATAGTGAAATTGATTATGTAATTTTTTCAGAATTTTATATGTTCTTTCATTGTCTCAAAAATTATGTGTTTACACAATCAATTACACTGTGTCAGAAACTTAAATTCAGAAGCTTAGAGACAATTACAGAACATATAAAATTTTGAAAAAAAAATACACAATCCAGTTCACAATGTAAGGAGAGTTCACAAAAAAAATTATCTCATTTTATATATTTAGAAATTTCTACAAATGTTATACTTAAATGAATTTTTTAGAAACATAGAGAATGGATAAAATTATGAAAAAAAATACGAGTAAGCTCAATATGTCTAGTGGCTCCAAAAAAATTACAATTTTTTGAACTAATTTGCTATATTTAAAAATTCTTAAATTCTGTCGACACTCTATCCTACTGTTCATATGAGGACGTTCAGAACCTAATTTTGTAAATTTCTTAGAACGACTCTTTAGTTTAGTTTTGTAATTTTTTAAAAAAAAACACCGGTTCCAGCCGGTGGGCGGAGATAAGGTAGTACTAGTGTACTACTGCTCCATTATAGGTATCCATTTGTCGGGTCTATATGCAGACTCGGTCAAGTTGATTGCTTTGCCCAACATGCCATGCGATGCAAAGCAACCTCGAGGTCCTGAACACGACATGCTTTTGCGACGGTCGTGTTTAGCAGACTGAAGATGATGCCTTTTGCCGCAACACTTAAAAATCTACTAAAAGTTACACCTAATATTATGCTTTCGCCGAATATCGGACACTTGCGCATCAAGTCAATTGGAAACAAGATTATCCTATGTTTTCTGCCAGTATTGGGCGCTCGATACGAAAATGTGATACCACATGTGCTTGTGGCTGCAATCGCTATCTCAGTCGCTCATCCTTTCTTCGAGTTTCGTGCTCCTTCACCCCTCTCCGGTGGTGGGCATCGGTACTGTGCCAAATCTCGTGCTCCTTCAAACAAACCCCCCCCCCCTCTCCTTTCTTTTCTTCTAGTTGTGGGCATTGGTGCCATGCTGTGCCGGCACGGCATGGACCCGACGTGCTGTACCGGCTCGACCCGGCCACCCCGTCGTGTCGTGCTGTGTCGGTCCACCTTACCTCCGGTCAGGTCCAGGCACGGCCTAAAGCCCGTCTGTCGGGATCGTGTCGTACCAGCCCGAGTCCAGCCATAAGTAACTATAGACGTCTGTGAAGTCGACAGTCGTCGTCGTCGCTCAGGAAAACAAAGACACCAATGCGCCATCTACGCCTACTCTTCGTCGCCATAGCCTCCTCCTCCTCTTGGACGTCGATGAAGAACTCCGCCCACCTCAGTCGCGTCGCGCGCTTGCGAAGAGGGTGAGAAGGACGGCGACGGGGAGGTGGCTGGAGGGATGATGGAGGGCGGCGGTGCATGGGGGGGGGAGAGGGAGGGCGGCTGCACGTGGGGAGGGAGAGGGAGGGAGGGAGCAGCCAGCGGTGCGTGGGGAGAAAGGGCTACGATCAGCGGTGCGTTGGGAGGAAAGCGGTTGGAGTTGGAGGGAAGGGAATCAGCGAATAGGATTAAGGATTGGGAATTTGGGAGCCAAGGCTCGGGGTAAAGGGTTGGAGATGTGGGTTGGGGGAGGTCAGAAGGGATGTTGGGTTAGACTGGGTGATTGGTTGGGCCAAACCGATGTGTTGGAGTAATTGGACCAGGACTGAGGGAAGGATGAGGCTATAATGGGAAAGTTATGTCTATTTCGTACCGTGTCGGTCCAAACACGGTTCGTATCGTGCCGCCCAACGGGCCATATTCTTAGACTTAGTCCAACCTGCTGTTCGTATCATGCCGACCGGGTTTTGGGCTAACCCAAAAAAATACAACCCAAATCCCAGCTCTGCTTCTCTCTCGGTTGCATGCAAGCCGTCGTCGGCGTGTGACAAGCCGATGGCGGTGGCATGGCTTCACGACAACATGGTCAGAGGAGGCGGTCGAGGGAATAGACGGCTTGGCTGCACCGGAGCCAAGAGAGAGAATGGAGTACGAATCTCGGAGAGCGTTGGACGGCTGTCATAGTGCTTATAGCCGCAAGCACACGTGGGAAAACTGCACTCTTCTCGATACGAAAATTCCGCTTAACACAGATTTATAGCACTACTATACATAAATCAGAAATGCGGGGATTCTTTTTGCGCAGAATACACACCAAAAAGAAGATGCGTGGTTTCTTTTTGCACGGAATAGACACTCCAAAATTTCGTTGGTGATCCCTCCAATCCAAACAGACCCTAACACACATAGGAGATAATAGAAGGCTAGCATTGCTATTCTCGAAAGAAAAGAAGGCTAGCATTGCTATTCTCGAAAGAAAAGAAGGCTAGCATTGATCTAGACATATTTCTGAAGAAGAAAAAAGTCTACATCTCCAAGAGATCCATCCATGACAAAACCAAACCACAATGTGGTGGTGGTGAACACATGTCAGAATTAACAAAAAAAACTAGGAGGGAAGAAACGTTAGAGGAGTTCTTAGAAAGGGCTACAGTGAAATGAAGCATCTGGAGAGAGCAAGGACAAGTGCTGATGACGGGGAACTAGCAGCCGCCGCTACCGAGTACCGAGTAAAAGAAGTTGTACGCCTCGGCTACTTCCATATACCACATTGCTTCACGGTCCGGCTGCGCAGAGAGATCGACTATCTTATGCACCTGCAACAAGCCAAGTCCACAGATGTCAACAGAATTCACTTTGACAGGCTCAAAGTAAGATGTTCATACTTCATTGGATTCCACAGCCGCACATGCACATCAATGCAAGAGACACTCGATATTCGATTCGAGGTGAAAGAATGACCTTTGAAGTTTTTAGTTTAATCACGTTTTGGAAAAGTCGGCCAGTCATAGTAACACTACTGGGTCAAAATGTTAACCATCAGAAGAACGAAACCACCATCTTTACCTTGCCTTTTCATGACACGTGGTTATAAGCCTGCCACTTTATTCAGCCAATACTACATATGGTTCAGAAAAAATGACAATGCCAAGGTGACCGCAATTTGCAAGTAATAGCCCATCTGCCACCAACCCACCACTGCTGCTGCCAGGGATAAAAAAACCCGGAACCGGCCAGTTTACCGGTGACTGGCCGGAAACGGTAATTTACCGGATTTACCGGAAAAAACTGGATGAAATTTCGTTTGACTTTGCTTAAAACCAGCCAAAATTCGAAAACTATAATTTGAATTTGCTAAACCGGGAAAAACCGCCCGGGTTTTTTATCTCTGGCTGCTGCCATCATGCCGATAAGTAACAACCAAAAACTATCATATTGACCTTAACCTACAAAACTAACTCTCAAATCTCAAAAATACTCTGGTTTCTGCAATGGTTGTTTTTTTCTCAAGTTTAGGCTGAATTGAACTACTTTGCATTGTACAAAACTGACTATTCTATCGGAAGCTCTTAAAGCCTACATAACTACACCAACTATTAACAGTCTAATATTGCAGTGACTTCAGAAAGATTATCTGGAGTGTAGCCAACTGATAAAGCTCCTAAGGTAATACTCCCTCTGATTCCATATATAAGTCATTTTAGACATTGACACGGTCTCCAATGTGAATTTGACCATTTTGCTCTTTCAAATAAAAGTAGTTATACATTATGAAAGTATATTTCATAATGGATCTAGTAATACCAATGTCATGTTGTCAATTTAGGTAATTCTTTATATATTAATGGTCAAACCTAAAAATTTTGACCGGCACATATTCTAAAACAAATCACATGTGGAATCGGAGGTAGTACGACATATCAGTATTCAAGTCCTTGTTCTTTGGATAAATAATGTATTCAGAGCTTTAGGTCAAGTTTCCTATCAGTTCATTAAAGCTAATGAAGATTTCTATAAAATAATGTTTTAATGGTTTCAGCTATGGTTATCATATCACTAAGAACACAAACAGTAACAAGCAACTAAATATTTGTATTAAGACTCCTTTACAGGAAAAGAAATTGTCACTGATTCGCATGCATACATCATGGCAAATGGCAATTGATTGGGTACAAATTGAACATACAGAGTTTGGGGAAAGAAGGTACAATTTACTGAACAATCTAATTCTTGGAAGTCAAACAGAACCCCCCCCCCCTTTTTTTTTTGAAAGATCTAGCAGAATACTGAATTAATGGGAAACATTATACATCTCAAAATAACCTTTTGGTACTGTAGGTAGCTCTTCTTATAATATGATACCAAAGGATAACAAGCACAATGATGTAATACACTGATATGTATTAGTGTTATTTAACTTTCTCTTATTCTGAAAAGGTTGAGATAATAGCTTGCAAAGCTGATTGAACCAAAATGCTCAACAAATCTAGGACTGACATGATCTATCAAAGATAACCAAACTGCACCTTGAAGGATATAAGGTCCAACATCAGGAGCGCTATTGCAGTTAGAGGTCGAACAGATCCCATGAGTGAAACTAATAAACTGTTCTTGAGCACTGGCATGAATTACTATTTTTTGCAATAAGCTCAATCTAAGAAGTCTAAACTGCATATGCCTTCTCTTTTTGTTTCTTCTTAATCATTTAACCATTAGCCAGGCTTGAAACTGCAGATGTTGGCTATATTCAAATATTCATATCATTCCAAAACTGAACTTTGCATGAAATAATAAAGAAACCACAGCGAGAAAACCTCCAATGATCAGTGAGTGGATGGAAATATGCATGTAAAAAGGCAGGGATGCACAAAGAGAGCGAGTGAGGGAGATGGAACCTTGATCAGTGGCTCAGTGCCCTGAGACTCATTTGCGACATATGCCCCAATAATCATTACATACATCCCTACAGCATAAAACAGGACACCAACTAGAGTAAACAAATCAGGGACTAGGAAAACAACCAGAGACGGCTAGAGGCCTAGAGCACAAACAGATAAAAAGTTGTGTAAATACAAAATAGCACTATTCGAGATATAAAGAAAACAGGTGTATAGCACAACTGCAAGTCGATATGGTAGTGGGGCTTGGTGAGTCAGTGGGTGTGGGTGCACCAATTAGGTGGTGGCATGGCGTGGCAGACAAGCAGTCAAGCATGACGCGCAAATCTATTTTGAGGGATACAATTGTAAACTAACAGCATGCTGCTGATAATTAACTCATGGTACCATCTAATCGTAAACATCTTCTGATATAATGCATACATACATTCGCAAAGTACTTAGGTTTTGATGGTGTCGGTTGGGGTCGTTAAACTCTTGTACGGATCACCTTGGAGGGGTCCTAAGATTTTAGGTTTGCCAGAGTTTCTGTAGGCATACAATTTCACACATGGCACAACTGATGTTATTGATCAACAGCAGCAAAACTATATATGCAATTTGATAATTTAGCACAAGTAAAGTTATTCGTCAACCAAATCAAATCTAACAAACGGCGAAGCCAAGACAGATGAATCAGTAAGGATCCAAGAATCGGAGAACCTGGCTGCCACGGCTGGCCCTCAGCGTCGCCGGGCTGTAGGAGGAGCTCGGCGACGCAGGACCCGTCGTCCAGCCACAGGCGATCATTGCCGACGCTGTATTCCGCCCGCACGAGCACGCCCTGCCTGCCGCTGCAAGTCGTCAGTGCTCCGAGCAAGAAATGGAGGAAGGGTGGAGCGAGGGGGAGAAAGAGAAAGGGTGGTGGTTGGGACCTGGAGCCAGGCGCGCTGGAAGCGGGTGCCGAAGAGCATCTGGGCGGCGGAGGAGCCCTCGGAGGAGGGGGCCGTGGTGGAGCCGGCGAGCTGGGAGCCGAAGAGCTTCAACGCCGCCAGGGTGTAGTCCATGGCGGTCGCAGGCACGGCGCCGCCGCGAGGGTTTCTCTCCATTCTTTTCTTGCGGCCTCTTGGCCTCGGGTTTTGACTTTTGAATAAGCTGTTGTCAACCGCAGCCAAGCAGGGTCGTGCTAGGCCGGACCGGAACGGGCTGCGAAACTAGGCTGTGCTTAAAATATGAGAAAAGCCGGGCTCGGCTCGGCTGGTGCCGACAAAAAACCCGAATATTTCGGCCGATTTTTGCTGTCCGATCCCAGCCCGCTAAGGTACTAAAGGTTAGTCGGGCAAGGTTTGGGTCGGGCCGATTTTTTTTGGGTTGTCATTTGCCGACCATGCGGGTTTTTTAAGATAATTCTTTAGCTGGTTAGTTCTCTGATATGCTATCGAAACTGTTCATTCATTCGTTATCATTTAATCTCAACTTTTATCCTTTACATATGCCATCGGACAACTATTTATCTCTTCATTGTCATTCGATCTCAACTTTCATCTCTTATTTGTCACTCAGGTCACTCCCTTGTGAGTTAATTGTTAATCGGGGTATGTATCTAGTGCTAATGGGTAATTCAGTGCTAAAGAGTTAATATCAATTTTGATCGTTGGATTTGGATTTTGACCGTTGGAGGTGGGAGTATGCATAGAGTTTAATGAAGACGCGTTAATTAAAGTGCACCATCTTAGTACTGAATTACCAATTAACACTAGATATATTCCCGTTAATTGGTGTGCTAAAAGACTATATTGTCATTCATTCTTCTTTCTCTTGCTCTTCCATCTTCTTGCTCAGGCCACCAACTGCTCCTCTGCTTCTTTGGCGTGTTCACTACCGCATTGGCACGGATGTCGAGGAGTAGTAGTGCAATGGTAGGACGCGATGGTGGTGAGGTGGCGGATGCGGCCACAAGGACAGGGACGGCGCAGCTAGTCGTCGACGCGACTTCGGTGGCCGTGACACGAGCGGAGCAGCTCTATGGGTCGCTGTGATGTAGAGAAGCTATCTATGGATTCGATTTGGTGAAATAGAGAGGAGAATATGAGGAATTAGTAGCGGAAACAACCAAATCTCGGTATGCATCTCTAATTCTCCACCCATTGGAATTAAGCAGGAAGCCCCTAAGAACAACCAAAGATTTCGACATTGGAACACATGCATGGGATATAGACTACGTCCCCTACACAAATTGAAACATCAACCGGAAACAAGCACGAACAAGCAGTAAAAGCAAACTTCTCAAATCCACACAAAAATCCGCGGCACTGGAAACATGTAGGGAAAAAAAACACCGAGCTCCTGAACACCTCCTAGATTGCATCACTCGCCCACGGTTGCCAAGGCTCCAAGCACGCTCGTCGCCACACCCGCTCGCCCGGAGCTTTCCCACGACCGCCACCGCTCCGAGAACGCTGGTCGCTGCGCTCGCTCGCCCCCTGCTCTCCTACCTGTTGTCGTTGACCTCCCACCCGCCGCTACCCGGCCTGCCGCCGTGGAGAGCAGAGCACCGCCGATCACAGAGTGACATCTCCTTTGGGTTCTCGCACTTGCCGCACAAGCACAACCATGGATGGCATGCACGGTGGAGACCTTGATGCTTGAGTTGGGAGGAGGAAGGGAAGAAGCTGCTTCCAAGTTCCAATGACGCGTGGATCTGAGACTAATTATTATTTGTGGGGGTATGACTGGCATTTAGGGGAAATTTGACAAGTTCCAGTGACTTAATGACAACTCGAAGACCTAACGAAAGTGGTATAAAAGAAATGAAAGTTGAGGCTGAGTGGCATAGTAGGAAACATAATGTTTTTCATTGGCATATCAGGGAAGTGGCAAATTTTCAATAGCATATAAGATATTTTATCCTTTTTTACCATTACCTTAGCTAATTTCCAACTGGGATGATGGGCTAGCGTCAGTGGTACTAACAATAGTGAAACACCATCCATTGCTTGTCAAGGTTTTAAAAGCACGGACATACCCAGCAAGGTTAGCCAGGGCTACCATCGGTTGGACCGAGGCACTCCTGTAGCACTGGAATCCATCTGCCATTTAGGGAGGAAGTGAGGTCCGAAGGTAGAAGAAGATTAAAGTTATGTGAGCATCTGATTCATTCTACCACTGATTTTAAGTCAATATAAAATTAAATAACAACAGGTGTAAGATAATTGTAGCATTTCCAACTACTAGCGGGGCTCTATGCAAAAGTATATACCAAATAAATGAGAGAGAGGATGGTGGTATGATGAATGAACGGTGACGACATATTTGATACAAGTAGTAGCAGTTAGAAAACAAGTAGCATTCAATGAGAAACAAAATGGGGATGATAGGATGGCGGCTAGGAGAGCCTTATGAGTTATATTGAAAGGTGAATAATTGCGAACCAGAAAGGAGAATAAACGAAGACTATGTGAGAGAGTTACAAATCGTTAAATAATGATTCTAACATCTACGTAGAACCTCGTTAAGAAAACGAGACATAACCCACTTTCATCTGGCACAAAAGGTGACAATTAGACACATATGCCCCGCTTGGAATGGAGGTTTTTCAAAGGAATTTCGCAGGAATCATGTTCCTCAGTTTTGTGCACCTATGAGGTCGTTTGGAATGAAGGAATCACTGAGAAAGAATCCAAAGGAATGGTAGGAATTCCAATACTTCAGGAGGGAAACAAAAAAGAGCTCTGATAAAAGGGAAGGCTTTACCGCGATGGATGGCATTCTGTCGCACGTATCAGTGGCGACTCCACCGCCCATGCTTGTATGTGCTTGAGCACGCCCCTTGGACTCCTCGAACTCCCCTTACCACCTTGGACCTCCACCTCCTCGCCGAGAAGCTCCCGGAGCTCCACCTTGTCGCCCTCTGAGCTGCAAGCGGATGCGCCAGCGACAGTGGTGCGGCATGTAGAAAGGGTTCCGCGCGGAGAGCACGCAGTGGTGCACGTGCAGGTCGAGCTCGCCAGGGCCAGCGATGAGTTCATCGGCGAGGAAGGCAAAGTCGTCCGACGAGTAGAAGGCAGCAACAAGGTTGTCGACGGCGTCCTCCAAGGTGACGGATCCAGGTCCGCGTCCTCCAAGGTGACGACACCCTCCACGGAGATGTTGTCGGAGTTGGAGAATGCAGTGGTGATGTCGCTGGTCGGCGGCTCCATTAGTGCAACACGCGAGAGGATCCCAGCTGGTGAGAAGGCACGAGGAAGTCGAAGAGAGCAAGTGGTGCAACAACACATCAAAATGGATGGATATAAAAGGTAAACAATAGTAAACAGGTGGGAGAGTGAGGTGGGCGGGAGGCGCGGGCATCCTAGGAGGTCCAACGGCGACTAGGAGGGTATCCAACGAGATGTGGACGGAGGTGGTGGAGATCATCACGCAGCTCGAGGCGTGCAACCCCACGTCGGCGTCCACCGGGGCATTCACCCTCCTCAACAGTAAATTGGATCCTCGTCCACCGAGCACCACCTCTATTTTCATCCTGGTTTTGTCATTGGCACGCATACATAGCCATCCCTACATAAGCCTCGGCGTCCTCCTAGGAAGCAATTCGTGCCCACCTCGTCCACACATTCTTGGTGATGGTGGAGTGACTCGTGCTCGTCGCAGCAATGTCGTTGCTCGAGGAGACAGACTTTCCACGGGGGCTCTTCACGGTGAAGGATCAACACTCATGTCGCTTCTTGCCACTACAACATTGATAAAAAAAATATGAGAGCAATGATTAGAACAAAATAGAAAGATAGGAAGGTTATTGCCACCACTATGCTCAACGAAGAGGAAAGAGGAAGGAATGAAGGAACAAATGAGTGGAGGAGAGTAGCGAGATGGGATCTTATATCTAAGGGTGCATTTGGTTGGTGGGATGAGGTTGAATATGATAGGATGGTATAGGTAGGATATGATCGTCCTGGATGAGATGATACAAGTATGGTGTTTGGTTGGTGGGATATGATGACACATAATTTTATTTGGTTGGTGGAATATGATTTGGCCCGTGCTCTTGTAATAGGTCCGGACATAATGGTCTGGATGGTTCAAGATGGTGTTTGGTTGGTGGGATAGGATGGTCAAAGAGCTAGGATGCCCTCATCATCCTCCCCTCTTGAAAAGCGTCGACCTCGTATTTGGATTGTCATCACCAAAGAAAGGTGATAAATCGGCTACATTGAATGTAGAACTCACGCCATACTCATATTCGGGCAGCTCAATCTTGTATGCATTGTATGATATTTTTGCACTAAAATATGCCAAGAGTGGTCTTGTTTTGTTGATTAAATGACAAGGAACAAACGGTTCAATCGGATCACATTCAACTTGGAATCGTCCTTCCCTTTTATATTTCACAATGTATGGGAAAGATTCGATGAACTCTACCCATTTGGCATGTCTACTGGTTCAGTTGGCTTGTCCTTTAAATACTTCAATGCCTCATGATCGTAATGAATAATAAACTCTTTAGGCCATAAATAGTGCCGCCATGTTTCTAAAGCACGACTAACGCATAAAGTTCCTTATCATAAACCGGATAATTCAATTGAGCACCATTCGTTTCTCGCTAAAATAAGCTACTGGTTTACCTTCTTGCATTAAAACACCGCCAATCCCAAGTCCACTAGCATCACATTCAATTTCAAAATTCTTAGCGAAATCAGTAAAACAAGCAAAGGTGCTTGATCAAGCGTTTCTTAAGTTTAGCAAAGCATTTTCTTGCGCTACCCCACACAAATTCAACACCCTTTTAGTAAGTTCATTCAATGGGGCGTGATAGTGCTAAAATCCTTCACAAAGCGTCGGTAAAATCCAAGACCATGAAAGCTCCTAATCGACTTACATTCACAGGAGTTGGCCAATTTTAATCGCTTCAATTTTCGATTCGTCTACTTCAACTCCTTATGCAGAAACAACATATCCCAAAAAGATTACACGATCTTTGCGAATGTGCACTTTGCCAAGTTACCAAACAGATTTAGCATCGATACTAAACGCATGAATGTACTAGGTGCATTAGTTAAACCAAATGGGTTTAGGAAATATGATCATTTGAAGCTCATAAATCAATTGTTGCGCCCATCATGTATGGCAAGACGGTCATATTGCCATGGTCGACCCAAAGAAGAGATGGCAAACCGTCATAGGGACAACATCACAATCAACGGTATCACGGTAAGTGCCAACTGAAAGTGTATAACGCGAACATGGTAAGGATGAGGATGTAGAATAAACTTCATCACTGCATAATTCTTTGCTTGCCTTGGAATTGAGGTTGCATCATTGTTCCATAGATGGTGCGGGCGGTACAAATCACCGTGGTTGGCACGCACACGAGTTGATCTCCATTTTTTCAAATTCAACAAATGGATCATCTTCATCTTCGCTAGCGATGCATACTACTTTGCTTCGATGTACAACATGGTCTTGTTATTTGGGCAATCCTTCTTCATATGCCCACGTCCTAAGCACTTGAAGCATTGTATACGACTTGGTGCACTCTGGAAAGTTGATGATACTTAGGCACAAATTTGCGCGACGAAGGACCACAGCGTAAAACCGTGCATCTTCCTCCAATTGTTGTTCAACTTTCGTTGCTTGATGCACCACTCACATGTGTTGTTATATGGTTGAAAATTAACAATGCGCTCGATATTATGATTCGCATCCGGCAAAATATCGTGCCATGGTTTGCTCTTCATTTTCATGTACTTTGGCATGAATCATTGCTTGCTCCATCTCTTTGTAATACTCCTCTGCAGATTTAGCTCCTTGTTTTAGACTCGAGCTTCTTGAAAAGAGAACGTGTATAATGCTTTGGCACAAAACGAGCACGCATCTCTGTCTTCATATCACCAAGTGGCCACGGTGGTTCTCCCTGTTCGGCTCGTTGGCGCCCACTTGGTCCCACCATACAAGAGCATATCCACAAATTCCATAGCGGCAAGCATCAATTTTCTGTCTTGAGCCTAGTTGCAAATAATGAAACTAGGGCACAAGATTGCACAAAATATTAATATTCGACAATTGAATCAAGAATGAGTGGGATATTCGCTCAAGTTTATGGTTCGGCTATGCGCTTTCTTTTTCCTTTTCTCTTTTCTCTTTTCTTTTTTTTTTCTCTTCTTTCTTTTTTTTTTTTTTGAACTATTGCCAAAATTCTTGTTCTACCAAAAATGAGCAAAAAATCTTTCCCACCTTTTGATCTTTGAACAATTGCAAGAACACAAATATTAATATGCACCAAGCAACGATTTAGCTAGTCTTCAATAGGTTCAAAGTATTCGCAAAGGATTGAAAGGTTCACAAAGGATAAATTGGTTACTCACTTTTTTTTGGTGTTTTTTTTTATAAACACGACAAAAAAATCAAAATAGGCTCAAATAAAAGCAACGCAAAAGAATTCAAGATCAGCAAACTAAACTTGATTCTAATGGACAAAAACTTAACAAAACTCACTAGAATAACAAATTAATTAAACATAGAATATTCCTTTTTCTCTAGCCATTTCATCCCGAATGGTTTGGTTCTATTCAACCAACAAAACACCTGAATGAGCTCATTTTCTGTACCGGATGGTTCAGAACCACTCCATTCAACGAACCAAATACACCCTAAACCTTCACTAATGTGTCGTCCGTCAGTTTAGTGGGCCCATCTTTTAGCAGCTTATAAATTAACATAATTGCCTACTTAGTATAAGCAAATGTGATTACTATTCACTCCAAAATCATTTGTTTTTCCATTCCTATGTTCCAAACACCTATTCTTAAAATGAGGTGTTTGTATTGAAGGGCTGGAATTATCCGATTCTAACTCTGAACCTAACCCTATTTATTTGGTTTGAGAAATAGAATGAGTTATCCATCACCACTTTATCCCTGGTAAGCACAAGTCATCCCATAGACCAACCCATGGTAGGCTGAGATGATTCATCGAGCCAAACACCACATAAATTTTATGTGTTTTCTGCTTACGTTCCCTTTTCTGTTCCTATGATTTCTGCTATTCTTTCCACGCGCTCCACGTGCCCTTTGGCTTGCCCAAACCCTAGGATTATCATCAAAACGCCAGGCCTGATCCTAACACGGCCCGGCCTATAAAATGCCCGGACACGTCTTGAGAGCGAGATGGAAACTTGAACCGGACCTGAACCAGTGGGTCGGCCCCCTCGTAGTCTCGACCCGCCGGGAGCTCTCATCTTACCTCGCCCGCCACCGCCGATCAAGCTCCAATGGCGCCCGGCGCTTCCGAAGAAGAAGGCTCCCGAGACGCAGGCGAAGCGGGGCAGGACGACGCGCCCGAGCCGCTGCAAGAACGTGAGGACGCAGGAGAGCAAGAAGAGGATGACGACGCGGAGGACAAGGAGGGGGACGAGGAGGAGGAGGACCCGACGCACCTCCGCTTCGCGCCTTCTTCAGAATCAGAGGTACGCCTTTTCTCTCCTCGTATCCCCTCTCTCCTGCTTGCGCTCCGTCGCAGTGCGACGAGAGGTTTTCCGTTGGCTGCGTGGTTTTCCGCCGTGTCACGGGCATTTCGTCGAGCAGTTGGTGCGTGACGAGGGTTTTGCGTTGCCTGCGTCGTTCTTGCCCTCACGATCATTTCTTCGAGCAGTTGGTGCCCGCTGTGTGGCCAACGGCCATGCGGTGTTAGAAAAACCTTGGGGTTCTCTTCCTCAGGTTGAACGAAGCCCTTTTTTTACTTCTCCTTTTTGTTTGCGAATCCCTATCTGTATCCTTTGAGCGCACGCCCATAAGTAGCATCATGGAAATCGATCAAACTATCCCAATACCTTGAAAGAGAAACTTCCCAGATCCAGGGAAGCTTATCATAAACCCCGCACGAGCATATTGTGCTCGATGACCGTGCCGTGCTAGATTCTGATTGAATTGTCTTGCCATTTGTGGGATAGAGCGTGAATTCTTGGGAAACAATAACTTGCAATTTTATTTTCTCTTTTGCGAATGGTCATTCAATTTGAAACTGGTATCGTTTACATGCTCAAATTCGCCGTAAGCAACTGCCCATTGTGAATGTGAAACTTGAACATACATGGTTTTAACGATTGGAGTGATGTGCGCGCGTCAAGCTTTTGATTTAGCTGCCTTGTCAGAAAGAAGTAGCAACATGTTCTCTTGGCATTATGCTGTTGTCTTGATGTTAAATCGTCTGGTTGTATTTGTCTACAGTCACTCGATAACACAACTACAGTTGATCCCAGCTACACTATCTCTCTTCTAAGGAAGCTACTACCTCAGGGATACAATGTGGAGAAAGAATTCAGGTAAGTGGTACTTCCAGAGAGTTTTTTTCATTAAGGTTCTCTAGAAATGAAAGCTGTGTGTTAGAAAACAAGCTGATCTTCCTATTAATTTCTACTTCTGATGCACCCCCAAAAAAAAAGTGTCAAGCAGGGTTTTCCAGAAGAAAGGAATGCCAATTCTGATAATGGGGAATCAACACAACCTGAGATTAAGGATCCATGGGAAGAGTGTGGTTGCATTCTTCGGGATCTTGCGGCTAGTAAACCTCAAGCAAAACTTATGGTACTTATCATCAGTATCTTTCTTTTGTATAAGAAAGTATTTATACTATACGTTTGTAGTAATGGAATGTAGATTGTTTTGCTATGTTAAACTTCTTACTGTTGCTCAGATTTTTACTGAACAAGATGTACTGAGAGTATGAGAACCAGGAACTTTCAGTGAGATTTGGATTGACTTATCTAGACTGGCTTGAGACAAGCAGGAAAATATTAAACCAAAAGTAACTTGCACTGAGATTTTAATTAAATGTTATTTTGACGGGAAAAGGATTTTAATATGATGTAGTTCGACTGTTACACCGATTAGCAAAAGTACAATAGCAAAAAAGGGTAGATAACTGCTATTATCTCAATCTTTTTTTCCTTTTGTGGTTCCTTTGTACTTTTGCCTTGTTTGAAAAGAAGATGGAACCCCGCACGACTCGAAACATTGAATGCTTATATCCTAATAACATGCCAGTATCAACCAACAATTAAACACAAGGAATGGCATCTTGTCTTGGAAACTGGGTCCCATCTCTCAACATATATTTTTGGCAATGTTGAATGTTTTTAGGATCTTAGGTGGACATATGTTATTTATACAAGATTGTGTCATTGCAAAAGAAACTAAATGGTTAGAAAAACAAAAACTCTACCCACTATGTAAAGCTGGCAAATTATCAAATAATAAGCTTTGCTTAAGACCTAATAGAGAATTTAGAAGATTTCTATTGCTCGAAGCCTTAAAGTCATCGATTGAGTTATATGATTTGTTAAAATTGCCGCACTTTGTTGCCACTGAATATATGTATTGTTGTGCCGTAAGTGCTTCCAGTGCTGCTAATAATGCAGATCTTTAATTCTTGTAGATGAATAATCTTGTACTTGAAGTGCTTTTGGCAAACCTTCGTGTGACACAATCTCCTCGAGTGAAGGTGAAATGGAATGTTCCTTCTACTGCTTCCTCCACATTTTTGCTAACCATGTCTTAAAGTATCCTGTTTCTTTGAATTTTGGTCTCTACAGGAAATCTGTCTTGGAATCATGGGAAACTTAGCCTGTCATGAATCTCTAGTTAATGCAATCAGTTCGCAAAATGGTTTAATCGCAACTGTTGTGGAGCAATTATTTCTAGATGACTCCGCTTGCCTTTCTGAAACATTCAGGTTGGGTATGCACAGAATATGGTGATGCATAGCTTATGCTAATTAAATCTAAGATTATGGTTTTATTATTTGCTGTAACAAAATTTGTACAATGCTAGTTGCTTCATTGTTCGTTTATTGACTCCTTCAACAAACTGTAAATTATCTCACCCTGTAGCACCATTAGCATTGTAAGGTTTTTCATCTCATGAACTAAGCTCTTATCATGCGAAAATGTTTATCATATTGATAAATATTATTTATGTTGTTCTTCGTTTGCTTTTCCAATCAATTTGTGCACTCTGCCACTCTGTATTAGTCAGACAACCTACACAGTTTGATTTTACCATAGAACTATGCAAATGCCCACACACAAAACTGCTGACATACATTTGCACATATACAACCAATCACCATTTGCTGAATTGCGGATAGAAATGCTTGAACATACAACTCAACTTTGTTAGCACTTGGGTCAATTATAATTTGGGATAAGAGCAAAGAAAATTTAGATTTTATGTTTTTTTTTTGTAAACTGATTTTTTTATGGCTGCTGGTCAAAATTTTGAGTAGCTGTTTTCTAATTGTTCATGTCAATATGAAGAAAAAAGAGAAAATAATCAGAGTATGCAGAGAATGACAAGTTCTGTCTATGCTTATTTCTTAGACAGGTTGTTGTCTGCTATTCTTCGGAGCAGTGCATTTATTTCTTGGGCTGAAGCTCTTCTACCTGATGAGATTCTTTCACGTATTATCTGGATAATTGGAAACACACTGAATTCTACATTACTTGAGAAGGTACTGTACTGAATTCATATGTACAATCTGTTTGTGACTAATCAGTAATATGTTTAGTAACTTGTATTCCTTTTAATTTAAATTTTGAAATATAAGGATGCAATAGGGTAAATTTTCAAGATTTTGCGTAATAAATTTGTTTTCTTTTTTCTTTTAACTTATTCTCTTACAAATGATTGTTTGGTATGTGTGTTTGCATGTTTAATTCTTTTATCAGTTGACCATATCATGATGTAGTATTAAGAAGGCCGTTGTAGGGTAATTTCTATTGACTATTTCATGCTCAACGCCTGTCATTTGTAATGATCCAGTCTTCTTATTCATTGCTATATATCCAGGCATTCAAACAATGTTAGAGTTGTCCTTTTTGTTAGAATGACTTTTTATTTTTCTTGATGGGAATTGCCAATAACTTGGTTCTCATCTGTGAAAATTCTTGACATGCTTTCGGTGACAGTGGAGAGTCTAGAGACTCTGAATATGCAATTGCAAATTGTAATTTTAGACAAATTCAGATCTGCAGAGCTATTATGGTCTTTAAACTAGTATTTATTTGCACATTTGATTTAGTATAACTTTTATAGTATTTGAGAAAACCTTTATTTCCATGTTATCTTACTAGTAAAATTGTTGTTACCTCTTATGCTTAGTGGTTCAGCCCTTAAATCATCAGCCCAACTGAACTATCACTTTCTCCTTTGAAGTTTGAACTTCCATATGTTCAAAATTTTGATTCTCTCTTGTAAATTACTGAGTGCAGAGCATTGACTTTCTATCAACTGTCATTGATGATCAAAATGTGACTGCCATGCTTATTGAGCCCTTGATAAAAGTGGGTTTAGTCGACCATGCTATTAGTTTGTTAACAACTGAGATTGAAAAATTATCGGATGAGAGCAAGCTAGACAGGTATGGTGAATGGTATTCCTGTGAATTGAGCTAACTTCAGATTTGCCAGGATGTTCATTTCATATAAATTATCCATTACACATTTTGAACTATTCTGGTTCTGGGTACCCTTAACCTTCCACTATGTATTTTGGGAATTTTTCTTTAGTATAAGAAATAAGAATGGCCAACTATCAAATCTAATGAAGCTCATCAACCTCTAGACATTTGCCTTTGTAATCTATTTAAAGTTTAAAACCTCATAAAGCATGTACCATATCCTCTGGCTTGAAGTGCAAATTTTAGGTCCCTTACTGTCTTCTGAGATGCAGCCACTTGATGTTTTCCAATAATTTGGTCTGAGCATTATATAGTTATCATATTCCTGCTGCTTAATTTGTTTGCATTCATCGGGAATTTAGCTGTAGTTATTTGCCATTGTTATCACCTTTTCTTTGTTTGTGAACTTTGAATGAACAACCTGGGACAGAAATCACAGAATGCAGTTAGCTTACCTTTTTATGAACATGTTTCAGGCCGGGTTCTCTTGGTTTCATCCTTCACTTTTTTGAAGAATTATCTGCCATAGACAGCTGTTCAGAAGTAATGTCGTCGAGTGACCAGCTGATTAAAGTGCTAAATAGCATGGTCAAGTTACCTGATAAATTTGAGGTGAGCATGATGCTACCAATACCATTTCATATATTCGATCATCAGCATGTCCCATTCAACAGCCACACAGTCTGGTGTAAAATATTTTGGATAAATAATTGATGTCCTTGCCTCCTTGGTACTGACTGAATTGTTTCAGTTTGGCTAAATTATAACAAACATGCAGTTCCAAATTGTTGATTATCTGTAAAACCTTGAAAAAATATTTTAAACATTTCTTGCTCCTTCAATTAGTATATTTTGGGAACATAGTCAGGCACTAATGCTTGGAATCCACCCTATAGCCTCAATGATTACCTAGGATTTTAGCACCTGAAAGTTCTGTAGATTCAGATGTACTAATATGCAAGTCGAGCATTGAGATCATGTTATATCTTCACACACGCTGCTTCAGGTTGCAAGCTGTTGTGAATCTGTGGTGATCATATTAGCAAATCTTTTGGCAGATGGAAAGCATCTCGTGCCTATGCTATCCCATGGTAGGTCACATTATTCTTAGCAATTCATCATATTTTCTAAGTAGTCTATCATATTTGCTAAGCAATCCATTGTATGACTTGAAATCATGCTTCTGGTTAGAGCTATTACAGTGAGGCCTGTTTATTATTTCAGATTTACCCCTCCTGGAGGGCCTATTTGACATTCTTCCATTGGTCTCTGAAGATAATGAAGCTCGAAATGCACTTTGGTGTATCTTAGCACGTTTCCTGGCACATGCACAAGAACTTGACATGAACTCGTCATCCCTAGACCAGTTTGCATATCTCTTCTTAGGCAGGTTCACCCTCATCAAAGATGACCTCGAGAGCCATAGGCTTGACAAAGAAGATAAATTGTCAGCTGAGGATGCTTATTTGAAGCATGAGCTATCTACATCTGTATCCTTTTTTAACAAAATATAATCGGATATACGGAGATCTAGATCTTAGTTTGCATTTCCAAAACAGACGCATCAAACATGTTGGAATAGATTGTAGCAGTACCATCGCATTGTTTTTCCTATGCTACAAAAATTTGTGACAGCTCAGGGCAATCTACGTTATCATGGAGAGATGGATCGCGGAGAAGTCCAGCCAGGGCACAAGAGACGCTCCACTCACTGGAAACTCCATTGAAGATGCTAGGAAGTTGCTGAGCTACTGCCGGAAGTATGAATTGTAGCTTGCTGCGGCTTGTCATGGGCACCGCTGACCTGTGACACTGAGATTAGCGATATGTGTCTGGTTGATTCTGGAAGTCTGTTAAAAGTTAAAACAAGCTTTTGTCGTAGAGGATAGCAACGGTGTAAAGAATATTAGGGAATGGCGATCAAACTAGGGTCCAGGGGATATGTGGCTGGATGATTCCGGATATGTTGTTAGTTGATCTGTAAGTATGTTAGAACCTATTATTGTCAGAGGATAACAAAGCTGTAAAGGGAAATACGATCAAACGTGCAAGTCAGATGCGAGTTATTTGAAATATTCGATTACCAAATTTGATAAATTGTAAATTTGGTTTAAAATTTCCCCTTTTGTGTAAAAATATTTTCTCCATCCTAATTGATATCTAAATCTACCTTAGACATATGGATGCAAATATTGTTTTGATCTTGACATTTGAATATCAGTTCTCTATCGTCATCTGAATTCGATGGAGTTATTTACCATTTTTCTTGCCATACCATGCATATTTAAACACTTCTAGTGTCAAATATGATTCTTTGAACTTAATTTACCATATTAACATGGTTTATTGCCTTTACTGTGTTTCATAAATTTATTATCACCTACGACTAAGTGGACGTCCGAATGATGGAAATGAGTCAATGTTTAGTCCAAATTCACATCTGATACATATATGAAATTCACATTCAAATTCGAGCATATTCGAATTCACACTCAAATCTGGCTTAATATATATGGATGAAAAAACGATTTGACCACTGTTGGATTAAAAATCGATTCATCTACACCCTTAGCCTAAACAACGCTGTTGAATAAAACAAGATTTTTTTTTCACAGGCTCGGTTATCCTAAGTTAAATAAGGATATGTTGGAGGTCGCATATGCAAAAAAGTAAAATCTCAGCCGCCTATTCCTTCGCATCACCACACATTTCACGAGCTCGGCCCCCAATTACACTGCACTAACTCCCGCCCCGCATCACCGCCTTCCATTCCCCCATCTAGGGTTGCGTGCTCCCCGCCACCGCCGGCCATGTCCGACGCGGCCGCCGCCCAGGACGCCGACGCCGAGATGCGCGACTCCGCCGCGGCAGCCGCAGCCGGCGACGACGACGGCGAGGATGATACCGAGGAGGAGGAGGACGACGATGATGAGGAGGAGAAGCCCCCGCCGGCCGAGGAGCCACCGGCCCCGGCGCCGTTCTCGGCCTTGCCGAGGAGCCCAAACCAGCTGACGCTGCTGTTCCAGGGCGAGGTCTACGTGTTCGAATCCGTCACCCCCGACAAGGTCTCCCCTTAATTCATATCGTTTTGTTTCGCAACTGACATGGAAAATGTGTAGCTCGAAAATTCGTGCGGTGGAACTATAATTTTGACGTGTTTAGTAGTCGTGATATGATTTGGTGATATTCTTTAGTTGTTTCCGTTTTGTTTGGGTCATACATTAGCGAATGGGAGGGCGTGCTTAGTGATCAGGATTTGTGCAGCTGTTCTCACAGCACATGTTGGCCGATTTTTTTTATGGTCATCTGATTCTGCGTTTTGGTTGGAGTTCGTTGAACAAAATGTAGGTTTGAAGAAATGTGGAGTACATTTTTACTATGTGAGTACTGTTACATCGGCAAAAACAACTGGGTTATATTGTGATAATGGGTTTGGTTTGGTTTGGTTTTTGTTAGAAGTTGGAAGTCATTTTCATGATCACGTAAGACTCGAATAGCAATACAGTTATGGATCGCTTAGTGTTGTTAGGAACACTAGGCTATACCTACCTTGCTACTTTTTTTTTTTACCGAAGAGGTATGAGAACTGCCATTCATATTGGTAAAATAACAGTAAAAAAACACCGGCTCCAGCGGTGAAACACGGCAGATAGGGAAGAACCGCATTTGGAACGCCTGCAACACCCTAACACCGACACTAGACTAGAAACGAACACCATCTAGCAAACGCCGTAACACCGACTAGCTCCAACACACGCAAAACACATATTCTAAGGGAAGGTCAACACCCCTCTCACGCAAAACACACGTCACACCCTCACGGAAAACACACATCACAGTCAAGGGAAGGTCAACACCCTCTCCCCATCTAACACACTGAAGCTTAAACTGATTTTCAGGCTAGACAATGTAGATGACCATCAATATATGAAGCTTGAGAGAGAAGAATAGAAGCTAAGACAAGGTGAATTCACACACTAATTGGACAATCAACAAGCAATTTAGAATGAATTCCCTCCCCTCGACAACGACGGTGGATGATGCACAGATGAAGTCGACAACTCCGACTCTTCTCCCTTCCTCCCACGCGGCTCATCGATGGTGGTCTGCTTGCTCTCGGACCTGGTCATCTTGCGCATCAAGACGACAACTCACTCTACGTACCTCTTCAAACGGCCAGACTGCTGCTCCTCGGGTAGCGGCCTACACGAGCGGGCGACAAAGCAGCATAGATGGGTCCTCCCCGCAAGCACGCAGGCCGGTGAATGGACCACACTGGGAGAGGAAAGGTTCCGGATCCGGAGGTGAGGACTCTCGGGCTATGACAGAACTGTTGCGGCAGGGAGGCTCCGGAACGGGACGGTGATGGAGGCTTCCGGGGGGGAACGACAGATGTCGACGTTGGCGACCTCGCGGGCCTGGAGCACCGTGGACCACGTGCGACCTGCCATGGGCTCCCGCGACGGCGACATATTCGAGTACGCGGGCGCAACGGCTGCGCCGGCCGATCGGCGGCGGCGGGGAGAAGGGGCGGAGCGCCCGCTCGAGGGAAGCCATGGCAACAGCGAGACGAAGGCCACGGCGCAGAGGAAGAGTTCGGCGGCATGGCGACCGGGTGCGACAGCTAGATCTAGATCTAGATCTTGTCACCGAAGAGGGAAACGCCGGCGAGCCTTGTGGCGGTAGCTCCGTCCCAAATGACCACCGACGACGACAACAATGGCTATCTCCTGTAGATCATCTCGCCGCCTCCACTCCACAGCCATGATCGTCGCTCTCGTTTCTCGCGGTCAGATCTGAAAAGAGAAAGGAGAAGGGAGAGGGAGGGGAGGAGGGGGGTTGCCGCCGGCGGGGAGCCGGAGGCAGGAGGCTCTCGGGGTTGTTGGCGTCGCCTCCCAGTCCCAGCTCGCCCGCAGGAACAACACGGAAGTCAGTATGGGGTGTTAAGAGTGGATGATTGAATACAACCTCACAGTAGTCCTCATCACTTACGGGTAGCAACATCAGTGGCTCATAGTAATGGGTTGCTACCATACAATACAACTGACACAAGCTTTAGTCCTGGTACTTTCTGCAGTTTGCAAACCAGTCACAGTGTTTCTTGCTGTAAGTAGCAAGTTAAGCAAACTACGTATGATTTATAATGACCACTTCTTTTAGTGGCATTTGTAATGACTACTTGATATGTCCATAATTTACATATGTTATCAGAGTCGTTTTGAGTATCGACCATGGAGTCATATATCTATGTAAGTCTGTTGTTATCTTCAGTCGTCAGTTTCTAACTCCTGATGCGGTTCTGTTTATCCTAAGCTGAAGTCTGTTTTCCAGGTTCAAGCTGTCCTGTTACTGTTAGGAAGTGGTGAAGTGCCACCTGGTTTAGCTGGCATGGTTTTACCTAATCAACATGAAAATAGGGTATGTGGAAATTATTTGGCAATCAATAATAATTTCTTCCTGTATGATATCTTGTTAGCATTCTTCTGCAGGGATATGATGATATACTTCGGAGGACAGACATTCCTGCAACACGGGTTGCTTCACTCATTCGGTTCCGCGAAAAGCGGAAGGAAAGAAATTTTGATAAAAAAATACGTTATGCTGTACGCAAAGAAGTGGCACTCAGGTTTGTATCTACTCTGCCAAATTTAGCACTTTTTAATTTTATTGCTAAATATTATCAATAGCAGCTGCAAATAAACCATACATGTGCACCATTGGTATTTTGTTTATTTTGGACCACTCATCATCCTTCTCACTAAATAAGGGAACCACTTCGGTGCCCACTGTTAGATATGACTTATATTTGGTGTTCTTTGTATATTTTTATACCCATGTAATTTGTATATGTTGACCTTTAGGTCTATTGGAAAAGACAAAGGTTCATTCCAACATGTATCAGAGCTTGCAGCTCTCTCTCCCTTGACTTGAGCCGCCGCCGCCGCTGTGCCTTCCTCGCGCTGGCCGCAACCCACGAGCCGGCCACCCCCAAGCCCTGCCTCGCCCTCGCGCTTTTCCTCCCCGGATCTCACCGCATCGAGAGTCCCCTGTCACCCGAGCTGCCAGATCCCGCCCCTCGCCTCCCGGGCCACTGGATCCGCGCCTCCCCTCCTGGTCGTGATTCTCCCCTCGTCGCGCTTGAGCCCCAGGTCGCTGCCCCCGAGCCCCGGGCGACCCTTGCTCCCGGCCGGCCCTGGATCATCGCAGCCCGTGCTGCTCCGCCTGGGCCTCCACCTCCCGGATGCGCCTCCCCTCCTGGCCGCGCCTATCCTCTCGTTGCACTGGCTGCACCTAACGCCGCGCCTCCCCCTCTTGGCCACGCCTCCCCTCCCAGCCGCGCCTCTCCTCCCGCCGCACTGGTTGCACTTACCGCCGCCACTGAGCACCTCGTGGCCCCTGCTCCCAGGCAGCCCCGGACCGACGCCACCCATGATCTCGGCTCCACCCGGCCCCGAGCTGTTGCCGTGGCTGCTCAACCACCGAGCCGTCGCCGCCGAGATCTGACACATTGAGGCGAAGATTCTTCACCTCTACCACCTTTGTCGGATCGAGGCTCGACGTTGCCCTGAGCTCCTCCCTTTGCTCCTGGTTGGCGTTGTCGCTGCCGGTGAAGTGCTCGCGGGCCCAAGCGGGGTCCCCACGAGCTCATTGCTCCAGGCCCAACCTAACCTCTCTAGCCCGAGCCGTTGCTGACGGAGCTCGCCTCCCTGTGAACTGCCCCACCGAGCGCGTCGCTCCCGAGCCCCTGCGTCGGGTCGTCGCTGTCGCCCCTGCCTCTAGCTCTTGCCTCGGACTCCCTCTCCTGACGCCGCCTCTGCTCCGCCCTACACGAATAGAGGCTGCTTGGCTCCCGGGCTGCTTTGTGGTCGCCGTCGCGTTGGGTCTTCACTTATGCCTATCGTCGTTGGACGTCCACTGAAGGGCTCTGGCGGTTCTTCCCACTCAAGAGTTGGCAACTCTCGCCAGGGCTTCTCCGATGACGCCACGTAAGAGCTCCTCTCCCTGCTCCAGCACCTTGATGTCGGCTCTTCCTTAGACTCCTTGGGCTCTGCTCATCTTGTTCTTGCTTCTCAACAGTCTTCCTTGCCTCCGCCACCTCTCTCGTTCGGTATCTTGTCTCTGTGGATCTTGGACTCTTGTGTTTCTTTTCACATGACACTTGATTCTATTTACCTCACTTCTGTGAGTCCCACAACTCTTCCTTCCACTATTTAGACTACAGATGATATCTCTCTTATTATTGCAGACCGATGCATCCTTTCCACTTCCTCCTTTCATGTTACTGCAGTTTCTCATGTTCCCAAGCTTTCTATGTAGCTTATGTCGGCCTGTCAGATCACTAATCATAACTATCGTGTTATTCTTGAGTCTGCTCTTGTTGTGTCCATGACCGCTGCACAGTGGCTATGCTTGGTACTAGTCATCGGCTTTGTGATTCGCTGTGTCTTTGGGAGCTTGATTGGCTACACCTTCCTTCTGCTGTCTCTACCAGTCAGTCATCCACTACATCTGCCTTTGTTCTTGCCGCGTCCTCTACTGCTTATTTTGCTCAGTGACACCATCGTTTGAGTCATCTATGTGGATCGCAACTGTCGTCTCTAGTAGGTCGTGGTCTTCTTGGATCTGTTTTTGGTGACACCTTTTTATCTTATATGGGTTGCAAGTTTGGCCATAGTTACCATATTCATGGTTCCTTGGGTTCATGGTTCGGGTTCAGGGTTCTCGGTACACTACTTCACAAAAGTAGGGTTCATCGAGGTATACCTCTTTAGTTCATGAATCAGGGACGGGTTCGCGAACCCAGCTATTCCGGTACGCCAACTCTAGTACACAATATATTTTCTCTATATAGATGCCAAAATAGTAAGCAGTTTCTGTAATTTTATGTGAAAATGATTCTTAAGTAGCTTTTAAAAAGAAAAGGTAAAAAAAGAAAGGGGTGAGAGTGGGCCGACCTAGCCCACCAAAACCAGACCAGCCCAAATCCCTTCTCCTCCTCCACTAGCCACCAGGGCTTCTCACGCAACACAAGATTTTTTAAACAATATTTTTTTATTCTGAAATACAGTAATATACTTGTCTTTTTTATTTTACAGAAATAATGCTCTGTCGCTCCACCGTTGGACGACTTAGATCAATCGCCCAATGGTTGAGTAACAAGTGTACTAGTCACTTAACGGCTGAGCAACTTGTGCTAGTCGCTCAACGGTAGAGCAACTAGTACACTTGTCGCTCAACGGTAGAGCAACTAGTACACTTGTCGATCAACCGTGACTAAGGGCTTATGAGCGTTGTCGGTATTTCCTACATCCATCGTGCATCGTTCCTACCGTTGGGCTTACGAGTGACTAGTACAAGTCACTCAACCGTTAGACGACTTGTACACTTATCGCTTAACCGTTTGATGATTGATTAAGTCGCTTAACGGTGAAACGATAATGATTATTTCTGTAAAATAAAAAATGAAAATATTCTGAATAAAAAAATATTTTTTTTAAAAAAATTCCTCAACACAATACACCACACACGGGGGGAGAGAGAGAGAGGGCGGGCTCTGCCTCATCCTCGCCTCTCATGCCGCCGCCTCCATGCCTCATCCTATCCTCCACCTTCCTATCATGCCACTTCTCCCTCTCGTGGTAGCTTCTAGCTGCTGCTGCTGCTCCGCCACATCATCAAGCTGCGACGGGCGACAGAGGCGGCGATGACGGGGCTGGGAATGGCCGACGGCGGCAGCGGCTGATCTGCATCAAGATCAAGCAGCGACGAGAAGCAACGGCGGTGGCTATCCCTCTTCCCTTCATCTCCTCTCGACCCTCTCCCCCTCGATTTATGGGTTCGCCCCTTTTCGGTGAATCAGATCGCGTTCCCCAGCGAATCAGACCCCGAATCAGATTGCGTGATCCAGATCGGGGTTCGAAGGTGGTTGCCCCGAATCCGGTACTATAAGCTTGGCAAGCAGCTGCCTCTCGTCCTTTTGATCTTATTCACTCTGTCATTTGGGGTCCCACTCCCTTTGTTTCGAAAGGGCGCAAGCATCTATTTCTTGTGCTCTCGCAGTCAAGTTCTTTCTTTTTACCATGTTCGTGCGCAATAATATTTGTAAATTGTAATTATTAATTAGGGATGTTAAGATATTTGATCAGCATTGTTCTGCCTACTTCTTGGGCCACAACTAATTGGCTTCACAAAAAAAGTGATACTAATAAGCTCAGCTTTTTAATGAGTCCATAAGTACTAGACATTCTAAATTGTATATCTCCGATGCTCAACAGGTTCCAACTTCCAACTTCCAACATATTAATTTAAATGGCATTATTTGAGCAAAATATTTCCCCTTATTTCTAATGAACTAGATAGCTAGGTGCAATGTGTAGCATATCCATGGGATCATGTGCTAATGGACCGGATCTAATGGGCCCGAGTTTCTCTTTCTCCTAAGGGGTGATCTTGTCTTCCCTGCCATCATCTCCCTCTCTCCAAATGGTTGTAAGCCATTGCCAGCCATGTCCTCTTCTTGGACACGAGGTCGCCCTATCCGCAATAATTTTGCCAACTCAAACATATGAAGTGCACACAAAAGTTCACATATCACTTTGAGAGGTTCAGTATGGAACAATTTGCAATTTGAGATGCAGAAATTTTATAGCTGGAGGAGAAACTGTGATGACCAACAATGACCAACAATGTCTGCTGTTAGTTTTCAATTGTTTTGCAAAGTTTGTCTTATCCATCTTGTATTCTTCAACCAAGGGAACCTCAATTTGTCCTAACTTGTGTCTGCTCGGTCAAATTTTGTGTCCGGCAAATACTCGCAAAGAAGAAAAACTGAAGCCTTGGTTGGTGACGATGGTAGTAATTGTCTGGTAGCATGTTCGTTGCAGAATACAGTGGTTGTCATCAGGGTAGATACTTCTTCTGCTACTGCTGCTAGCTATGGCTAGAAGCTAGGTTGGGGAGGGATAGGGATTCCTAGGAGTCAGAGAAGGGTAAGATAGGTTCTCTGGATGGCACGGGTGGGAGAGTTAGGCACACACAATCCTGTACTGTACATCAAACCATGGAGCCAAGTAGTAACTAAATTGTAAAACTAACAGGAACATCAAATATCCACGTCTTAAGAATTTAATGCTTGTGTTTCTAATTACCCTCAGGATGCAGCGCCGGAAGGGGCAATTTGCTGGAAGAGCAAATGTGGAGGGAGAGGCCCCATCTCCAGGCTGTGATCCTGCCTCCCAGGGCTCAGGCCAAGATTTCCTGTCTCGAGAATCAAAGTTGTCTTATCTTTGATTAATTGATCCATTTTTCTGTCTGTTTATTGTTGAATGGAAAATAGACGACCTTTGCTTTTCATATCATACTTGTTGTAGGTGTCAGAATTGTGGCACTAGTGAAAGGATGACACCGGCAATGCGTCGTGGGCCAGCTGGTCCAAGGACTTTGTGCAATGCTTGTGGACTGATGTGGGCAAACAAGGTATATTCTCATGCTTAACACGCTGGTTGTTTTTTCTGTCTTTTCTGATAGATAATATGTTCCATCTTTATCTTCATCTCCAAGACAACCCCCTTTTATGCCTTTTCATGTTATAGCGAACACTGTAATATTCCCATGGAGGTGGAATCGAATTGCTCGGTTGCAACTTAAAATATGATTCTTCACAACATGGTGTTAACACCATGCTTGTTGTGATGGTGTCACAGGGCACATGTTAAGGTTGCGACTCTGTTTTGTCATCTTGTCCCAGTGTTAATGTACTTGCAACAATGGTGCATGTGTGGTAGCAACTTGGTGGATAAAATTCATGGCTTTTTTCAACCAAATCGTGAAGACATGGTTATATTCAATTTGCTGCCCATTGAAGTTGTCATATATTCAATTTTCAGTTCCGTATTATTTTCTGTGGCCATGGAGGTATGCGATATGACAATACACTTCAATAGAAAAGCTCTGAGGTTTCTATGGTCGTGAGATGTGAGAACAATAAATAAGCATGTGCAAATGGTGAAGAAACTACGATATGAGAAGTAAATGGAACCTATCTTTTCCATTGTGTTAGTAGTATTAGATAAGCTGCTCCTGTGCTGTTACTGTCTCTACTTAAGAGTGGAAGGAATCACAAAAGAAAATGGTGATGATTCTCTTGGGCTATGAACATATCTCCAATCTCAAGATTTGACTGCTTATTCTGACATTTGTATTTGCTTTTGTTGGTTCTGGCCATTTTGGATTTGCAGCTACTTATTTCTTCATATTTGATGTATGCAGGGTACCCTGAGAAGTTGCCCCAAGGCAAATGTTGAAGCTCCTATGGTTACAATTGGGCAGGTTCGTCTTTTTCATTACTATTAGCAGTTGGGAAATCAAATAATTGCTTGACCATTTTCATACATTGCTGAGCCATGATTCTTTTTTTAACCCTCATCAGAGCAATGTTGCCGTCTCTCAATCTAAGAATGGAACCGACAATAAAGCACTGGTGGCACCAAACAACGACATTGTTGCTGCAAGCAATGGCGAAGCGTAAGTGTAACCTATTGCTTTCTTTCCGGTGTTATTCGGGCAAATGATGAACTGAAACTGTCTCGTCTTCCCAGCATGGGTGAAAGTGGGCCTGCAAATGCAGCTGCGATAGAACGAGCGCCAAAGGCGCAGCTAGAATAAGTTACATTAACATGTCGCTGTTGAAGCCAAAGATACTGGATTCATTGCCTACAGCTAGACATCACAATAGAAGATTTGCTAATGAAGAATACTGATTCTTGTCAAGTGTACATTTTTCGCTTGCCAGCATTAGGTGTGTAATTAACATAAAGCATCTGATTGATGTATATTGTGTAAACCCCCCTATGTCATGTGAAGTGTTAACAGTTTGCTGCTTTCTTCCCGAGCAGTGTACATTTTTTTACATAATTAAGCTGTTTAGCCCTTTCCTGAGCACATTGATCGTTCCATCATGTTGTGTAGGGACCATATTTTTAGATCCGAATGTATCCTGTACCAGTCTTGGATTAGTAGCCAGTGCATAAGTAAGATATAATGTTGATAGCAAATTCGAATAATGATTCAATATAAAAGTAAATAACAGAGTACCGGCCTTATGATCACTTATTGCAATAAATATCACATGATCAAATTTTACAGCAACGGAAATAACAAAAGATAAACTCTGAGAAATGATCTATCAAATTGTTAATCGGTATTCGACTGGGGAGCGCAGCCTAGCACCCCAGATGACCTTCATCAAATCCACAGGTGTAGAAATCGTAATCCTCCTTAGCATCGTTGAAGGTTTTGAGATATGTTTTTAGTGTAGTATGTGAGTACATAAAGTATTCCACAAATCTTGGAAAAAAAATGCAATATGCATGTTCAACAATGATGCTTATATGATTCTTTTGCATAGAGTAATACTTTAAGTTTTAACAGTTTTCATAAATCAATTTTTGACAAAAATAGTTTTAATAATTAAACTAATTATTTTACTAGTGATGGTTCTAGCTACCAACCAATAGTATCAATGTTTTATCCGCAAAGGTTCAAATGGTTGTGCTCTGGCTGTCCAACTGACTCTAATTACTAGAATAACTATCTAAGAGTTTCAACTTCTCCTAGATTCTCAAAGTTTATTCTTTTGAAAGTAAAATTAAAATCTACCATGTGAAAACGTACTTTGCCCGCTTTCGACTGTGGACACGACTATTCAAACAGTTTTATACTGCAGTGATTGTACAGTTTGACCCACATAGAATAATCAACTTGTGATGTCGGCCATGACATGCTTCCTTGAGTGTGCGACTAAGTGATTATCACAATGCTTTTATATTACTTTGCTCTAACATCAGTCCGCCCGATAACATCAGTCCGCCCAATAAGTTTTACCTCAAGTCATGGACGTCAACTACCATCGACCTGAAACTCACCGTTGTGGGGGAAACCTGCCCAAACATAGATGTCAACTACCATAGTTCGACACAAGGCTCCAACAGACACATACACACATTTATCATCATCTGCACAATCCCAAAAAGGAACACCTAACAACTACCATAGTTCGACCGAGTGAAAGCATCTAGGGCCTTAAAGGTGATTTTGGTAATTAATAATAACAATGTATTAATGGACTAACATGTGTGCTAAGATATTTTAAAGATTTGAGTCCCAGTGTTTGATTGATGACAAGATGTTGGCAATGAAATGATGCTACAAGATCGACCGGGCGACGGGGGCAACATCGACCGGCAACGAAGAAGAAGCGGCGGTGGCAGAAGTGCTCCATGGAGGTTCCTCGGCTGAATGGAGAGGGGGAAATGGTGGAGGACTCTCAGGAACACGAGATGACGCACATGGCTTGGTAAGAGCCTCACCGGAGAGAGAGATTGGGGTAGGGTGGGGGTGGCGTAGCGGCCGACGACAAGGAAGAAGCTAGTGCGACGGCGGCGCGACTCTAAAGGAAGTGGGAGTTGGGGAAAGTGTGGGATGAAGGAATGCGGTGTTGGAGCTCTCCTTTTATAGGCGAGGGTGGCTATAAAGCGGGTGCGTCACAGCAGGGAGGCTAGCGGCAGTCAAATTATTTGATTTGCTTGATGAAATTGATCAGTGGTAACATCTAATTTATTCTTACAAGCAGGACACATTTTTAATACTTCAGCAATTTTATGCAGTACTATTTCTTAACATCATTTGATGGCTTTAACCCAGGGTGCAGATGTCTAGAGAGTTTATTGAGTTAGACGAAGCATCACGAAGAGTTACCGGTGAAGTATCTGGGCCAGGTCCAGGATCTATCGAGATAGTCATCCGTCGTGGTCACATTGTCGAAGATGGATATAGGCAGTTGAATTGTCTCCGATCAAAGTTCAAATCTTGCATTCATGTGTCGTTTGTTAGTGAATGTGGCCTTCCTGAAGCTGGTTTGGACTATGGTGGTCTATCAAAGGAGTTTTTAACTGATCTGTCTAGGGCTGCCTTCAGTCCAGAGTATGCCTACTGTGAAAAATTTCAGCCCTTTTCTTTTGTTTCTCCAATGCAGAAGCTTTTCTATTCATTGATGCTATCTTGTCCCCCTCCCCGTCTTCTGTGAACAGATATGGGCTGTTTTCACAAACATCAACATCTGATGGTAGCTTAATTCCAAGCAATTCTGCTAAGCTTTTGGACAACGGCATTGATATGATCGAATTTCTTGGTCGAGTTGTTAGTAAAGCGCTCTATGAGGGGATTCTGGTCCTGTTTGGTACAGCTTCTGCTTTGGCTTTTGGGTGAGAAAAGTCAGAAGTTGTGCCAAACGGTTGGCTTTTTTTCTGGCTTTCACAGGAAGCTCAAAGCTGTCAATACATATAGGCCAAAAGCGAAAAGCAGGTGTTGAGGTGCTTCCCACGACTTCCCACCTCCAGTGTTCCAAGAATACCCCGGACTTCGAGAAATTACCCACCTCATACCTAGTATTTAAAGCAATCTTGCCTGTTCGCCTTCCCACTGGCATATTCGATTGAGTCTACTTAAAATTCTAAGTTACAATGAGCACAAGCAAAAGAAAATTATCATTGCAACAATGGATTTGCATAATTTTATTCGAGATAGTGCTTTGATTGATAATGATTTTGCTCGTGCAGACAGGAATGATGATTATGTAGACGGGGACATGTCCACTAACCTCAGCGCACATGATGATACAATTTGTTATGGATGATGTTGATATGAACGGCCTCCGTGACGCTATTGCAATAGCTTTGGTAGCATGACGATAGGATAGATGGAAGATATATGCAGTATTTTGTATGTAGTACTTGCCAATTTAAACTATGTATAAGGGACTGATCTTCTAGTCCAGATTATTTTCACACGCTTTCTGAAGTTTTATTGTTAAATACTGTTAAATGTTCTTAAATGTCGTTAAATGCCGTTTAATGTTGTTAATTTAGTTAAACGACATCAAATAAGTCATTACTGTCCTCATGAGCATTTTAGACATTTCATATCTCGGAAGCTGCAGCCAGTCTACCTAAAAGCTAGACAGCCAAACACCAAATCAGAAAAGCACGACCATTCACCATGAATAGGAAAAGCCTACAAAGACAGTAGGAAGCCGCTTTTAGAAAGCACATTTGTGCCAAACAGGGCCTCTGTTGGACTATTGTTTTTCATCAGTATTTGTGCAGAAACTTCTAGGACGCTATAGTTTTTTGGATGAATTATCAGCACTTGATTCTGAGCTTTATAGAAGTCTAATGCAACTCAAGGTACTATAGATTTTTATTATGGTTTGTTTATGAAAATGTTGATTATTTATAATCTAGTGAGACAGATACCACTTGGAGTATTGCTTTTGCTATTGAAAGTAGCAACGATCCTAAGATGAGTAGATGGGCCAATGCACTGTCCCTGTATGTTAACATATCTCTCTCGGTACATTGATGAATATCAGTTGAGTTATGACTTATGACTTATTGCTGCTTAGCATGTTGTTTCAATCTTGAAATGTCTTCCATTTGTTATGTTCAAGATAGGTGGTTATTGGAGCTCTAGGAGTCAATACCAGGGATTATAAAATCATTTTCGGAATAGGAACAGCTCCATGGTTGGTTCTAGTTTCTCGATGGTTATTGGTGGTAACAGCTCGAAAACCGCCAAAAAATGAATTCAAATTTAAAGACTGGTGAAACCGGACAAATCCCAGTGAAATTTAATTTGGATTTTTCAATCCAGGTGGTTCG
The DNA here is from genome assembly GCA_036346395.1 of Hsuehochloa calcarea. Classification (NCBI taxonomy): domain Eukaryota; kingdom Viridiplantae; phylum Streptophyta; class Magnoliopsida; order Poales; family Poaceae; genus Hsuehochloa; species Hsuehochloa calcarea. The sequence continues at coordinate 15,818,589 of CM070598.1, forward strand.
GAAATTCTCGGGGAGCACTGAGTTTTCCGAAATCCGGTGGTAACTGACCTGTTTTTGCCAGTTTTCTGAACCCTGGTCGATAACGCTATTATGCATTTATTACAGTCTATCATATATCTTTGGCAAGATGTTGTCATTGATTTAAGTCTCAGTAAAGTTTATTGTTGTTTGGGTATCAATTATGCTGTATTAACTCCTGAGATGAAGGTCGAGACTACATATGATATTTAGTCTGGGTATCTTTTTGATACAATCTTATGGAGATACTACTTTGATGTTATTATCACCTTTTTGACAACAACAATATGGATTACCTTTCCATCAAACAGCACTACGAGGGGGACGTTGAGGACCTATGTTTGGATTTTACTCTGATTGAAGAGTTGGGTGGTAAAGGAATTATCCATGAACTGAAACCTGGTGGTAAAAATATCTCTGTTACGAATGAAAATAAATTGCACTATGTTCATGCGATAGCTGACTACAAGCTTAATCGTCAGGTTTGTTACTTGTCTCAATTTTTTTTAATGATTTGAAAGCTTTTGTTCTGTATCTGTAAGCAACCATTTGATACTATCATAATCCCTGCAGATACTTCCTTTTGCAAATGCATTTTATAGAGGATTCACTGATCTCATTTCACCATCTTGGCTGAGCTTGTTTAATGCAAATGAGTTCAATCAGGTAACCCTCTCCCCCCTTCTATGGATACTACTGAAATTGAAATTTCCCTTAATTGATGATACTGAAAATAAATTCGAAATTTCTTAATTGGAATACTAAAACAGAAAAGTCTATATTTTAAACTTAAATTCAAATATCAATATTTAAAATCAAATGCTTTGACGTTCATGTATTACGCTAAAATTTTGAAATCAAAATAGTTGATTATAGTAGAAATAATTAATGCTTTATAGTACTTTGAAATTCAAATATGAAAATGGGTGCATGATTGCATGAAGAACCATTTCACACATTTTGTGTAAAAAAAACTAATTTAGTCAGCCAAAAACCCAAACATACAATTAATTTATTTAATAAGCCTAAAAAGTATATGACTGACATGTAGTGCTGCTATTTCCACTATCCGTTATAGCAGTTACAGTTTATTAGCTTGCTTTTCCTCTATGGCGTAGAGTTTAAAAAATGGAACCATGATAATCCACACTTTTGGAAATACTGCTAATGTGTGATTGCCATATACAGATACTTTCAGGCGGATCACATGATTTTGTCGTCGATGATCTGCGGAACAACACCAAGTATACTGGTGGTTATACCAAGTCAAGTCGAACAGTTAAACTCTTCTGGGAGGTATGTGTATTTGTCTGATTTTGGTCATACATTGATCATGTGATTCTAAGTTCCTTCACATCTTATATCCACAATCCCTTATCCAACTGTCCACATAGAAAGTTTGTATGGTTGCACTTAGACATGAGTTTGCACTAGATATGCCCCCCTCATGCTATTTGCAATTTTAAATGTAACTTTATAACTAGGACAGGTACATCTTTCTTTTGACCTATTAGCTTTGTTGCCAGCCAAGACTCATGCAAATACATGCCAGATTTGGAAATTCCCTGGAGTTTACATTGTAACTATTTACTTATTTTTTTTCTTTGTGTGGTGAGAAGTGAGAACATTGGAACTTCTACAGTGTCACTGTTTTGCAATTGTGGTGGAATTTAATTTATTTTATCGAGTTGGAGGAAACGGGTTGCCAGATACTTGTTGACAATTGGCATTGTAGATGGTATGATAGATTTATTATATGATCTCGGCAAGAATCATCATGCTGACAGTTTAAGTTCTCCATGTTTGTTCCTGTCATACCACATGTCCAGGCTATTTGCTTGTGGAGCATGCATTTCCTCACCTTTTTTTGGTATCGCTGTCAAATACGATGGTCATTTGGTCTTGCTGTTTTGGTGTCTGTTGGCATGTGATGCACACAATCAACTGGTCTAGCCAAATATATGCATTTGCTTACCAACTGCAAATAAAAACAATATCTTATTGTAATTATCATAGCATTGCTTATGCGGGCTGAAGTGAAATGGTCATAATTATGTGTTCCGTACTGAAATGTTCAGGTTATCAAAGGATTTAAGCCAACAGAACGTTGCATGCTACTAAAGTTTGTGACAAGCTGTTCCCGAGCTCCATTACTTGGATTCAAGCACTTGCAGCCTTCTTTCACAATTCATAAGATTTGATTAAGCAAACTGAGATTATTTTTTGAGCAACATGGTTGATGTAGTTCGTTCTATGTGTCCATTGATTGTTTTGTACTGTTCACTATTCGATTAATCAATGTTGTGTCGTTTGCTTAGGTTCCATGCGATGTAACACTTTGGGCTACAATTGGAGGGCAAGACGTGTATCGTCTTCCATCCGCTTCCACATGCTACAACACTCTCAAGGTAAAACTATGTCATATCCTTGTCATCTCTGCACCCTGCTGCTTTTATAATTTGTGTAATTGTTCATCATCGGACCTGTTAGAGATATATATGTTAGAGATATGTTTGTGTTAGAGTATGACTCTAGATATGTTTTGGTTTCCTTATCTGTAACCTATACTCGTGTATATATTCTGGCCCATTGGCCTCCTGATAATAACAGTTGCAATTCCAACATGGTATCAGAGCATTAGGGTTACCTCTCATGCAACTCTTCGTCGGCTTCATCTTCTCCTAGCCGCCGCTGCTAGGCTTGCCGATTGCCGCTGTTGCCGGCCTACCTTCCCCGCCGCTGTAGTCGGCCTCCTCTCCCCGGTTGAAGACCGGCCGTCGCTCTGCCAGGAGACGCCGCCGGCCGTTGTTCTCGCATCTTGCCGTCGTCGCCTCGTCTCGAGCTACCGTGCCGGCCGCTCAGATCCAGCCAGCCGAGACCCGGCCCGGCCCGACTCGCCGTCGCCGCACCTCGCTTCATCGTCCTCGGCGCCGACTCTCGCCGTCACCACACCTCGACAAGCCGCCTCGAACCAGCGCCTGCGCTTCATTGGTGAAGCTACCTCCGCGCTCGCTCGGTGCCTTGCCGCGAGCCACGAGTGCCGCCGCCCGACCACGAGTCGCCTCCTCCGAAGCCGCCGCCGCTGTCCGCGCCGCCGCCGCTGCAGTCGACACTGCAGGGGAGGAAACCTAGCCCCCCTGCCCGAGTGTTTTTTTGGGCCAGGCCGGCCGTTTCAGCCGGCTTAAAAGAAAAGAAAAAAAGGAAAAACGCGTCGGTCGATCGCTGCATGGCAGTCCGGCCGCCTACCAATGGGTCTTGTTCCCTTCCTCATTTGCCGGTGATATTCGACGGTGTTAACTACACCGACTTCGTGTCTCACATGCGTATCCACATGCGTGGTCTTCGTCTCTGGGGCGTCCTCTCTGGCGATGTCACCTGCCTGCCATGCTCTACTCCTCCGACGAAGCCTACGTCTGTTGCACTTTCCACGATAGCTGACAAGGCTGCTATTGAGGCTGCTGGTCTTGTTGATGAGAAGGCTGCCTCTGCCTATCAAGAGGCTCTGGATTTCTACATGGATCAATTGACTACCTACACTCGGTGGTGCGGCAGCGGCGCTTTCGAGCTGCTTCTTGTCTTCATCGCCGATGTCGACCTCGGTTCTCTTACGAGATTGTAGGATTTTCTTGGTGTCGGATGTGGACTCATCTTCGACAGCGCTACGAACCTCGGAGATGCCCTCTACATCCATGAGTTCGCTAGGAGCACTCTCTTGGCGAGGCGATGCTCTCGTTGGCGCCTTCACGCTCGAGTTACGCGATGCAGCGTCAATCGGACTCTCTTCGCACCGCCGCTATCGTTCTGTTCGTCTTTGCTGGTCATGCGTCTCGATCTGGAGTTTCAGCGTGTCTCGAGTTCCTTACTCGCCTTCGTCCGAGTTCGGCGAGTCGTGCCTGACTACTTGCACGCCACCCTCGTGTCACTCTTCCGAGGCCCTTCAGAGATACGTGCAGAGGAGACTCATCCGAGTGGTCTTTGGTGCGATGCCACTCCCCTCCGTGCTCGCCGCCGTACACTGCTACACCGCGCTTCACGCGATACCTCGCCTCCTCCGTGGGCCGCCACGGTGGTGGTGGCGCCCTCCATCTGGCGGTGGCCATCCTCGCGGCTCCTCTGCGACAAGGTCGCCATATTGAGTCCCAGTGCTACAAGAAGCGGCATATTTCACGTCGTTCTTCTCCTAGCACTAGCCGGAACTTCTACATCGGCGTCGCATCGACTACTTCGCGTTTTCTCTCAGCGGCGGGAGATAGCCGGACTTCGACGCTGCTTGCCGCTTGAGTTCTTCCTCGGCAGTTCTGCAGGTTCTGCGGCCCGACTCTTGCACCGAGAAACCACCTCCTACGATCGGTACCTCCCGTGGATCCTTGATTAGAGCATCCTTCCACATGACTTCCGATTCTTCCACTCTGTCTTTTGTTACACCTCTTGATTCCCCTGTCAGTGTACTTACTGCTGATGGTACCTCTCTTTCTGTCTCTGGTCGAGGACCTCTTAGCAACTCATCTTTTCATGTTCCTTCTGTTGCTCATGTTCCTCGCCTAACCATGCAGCTTCTTTCTGCTGGACAGATTACTGACCTTGGTTATCGGGTCATTGTTGACTCTAACTCTTGTTGTGTTCAGGACCGCCACACGGGAGTTCTGGTTGGTTCTAGCCCTCGGCGCCTTGACTCACAGGGTCTCTGGGAGCTTGACTGGCTTCACCTTCCTTCCGCTGCCCCCGTCGCCGCCAGTCTCTCCGCTTCGGCTACTCCGTCTACCGGCTCTTTCCAGCAGTGGCATCACCGTCTTGGTCATCTGTGTGGATCTCGTCTGTCATCCTTAGTTCGTCGTGGTCTTCTGGGATCTGTCTCAGGTGACGTATCTTTAGACTGTCAGGGCTGTAAGTTAGGCAAACAGATTCAGCTTCCTTATCCTCATAGTGAGTCAGTGTCTCAGCGTCCTTTTGATCTTGTTCATTCTGATGTTTGGGGTCTGGCTCCCTTCGTTTCGAAAGGGGGTCATCGATATTATATCATATTTATAGATGATTTCTCTCGCAACACTTGGATATATTTCATGTCTTCTCGTAGTGAGGTCTTGTCTATCGATAAATAGTTTGCCACCATGGTTCGCACACAGTTCTCCACTCCTATTCGTTTCTTTCGTGCTGACTCTGCTGGCGAGTACCTCTCTCATCACCTACGCAGCTTCCTTTTTGGCGTGGCACTCTCGCTCGATTCTCCGTCACGGTGCTCATGCTCAGAATGGTGTTGCTGAGCGCAAGCATCGGCACCTTCTTGAATCGACTCGTGCCCTGATGATTGCCGCCTCTATTCCACCTCACTTTTGGGCCGAGGCTGTTTCCACTACCACCTATCTCATCAACATTCAGCCTTCTTCTGCGCTTCAGGGCGCAATCCCTGTTGAACGTCTCTGTGGTCTCCTTCCTGACTACTCTGCCCTTCGTCTGTTTGGCTGCGTTTGCTACGTTCTCCTCGCTCCTTGAGAACGCACCAAACTGACTGCTCAGTCTGTTGAGTGTGTCTTTCTGGGATACAGTGCCGAGCACAAGGGCTATCGGTGCTGGGATCCTGTTGGTCGACGGATGCGGCTTTCTCGGGATGTGACTTTCGACGAGTCTTGTCCATTCTACCCACGTCCTGTCTCTCCTTCGGTTTCCTCTGTGGAGTCTCTGTCTTTTTTGACTTTTCCAGATACACCTATCTCTGTCTTGCCCTCGTCCACCCGTCACACTGAGTCTCCACATATTTCTCCTGTGGCCTCTCCACCATTGTCGCCACCTGCTTCATCCCCTGCGGCTCCTCAGGCTCCCCTCACTACACTCGTCTACACTTGTCGACCTCGTATTGAGGATCTTCCAAATGAGCCCTCTTCTACTGATGATTCATCGTCTTCTGATGCTTCATCTTCCCCTGATGGACCGTCTTCTCCTCGCTACGCTCTCCGCGATCGCCAGTCGATTCGGCCCCGCCCGTTTGCCTTTCTTTGCGCGTTGACTACTCGTGAGCTTGCCTCCTCTTTGGGATCTTGTTACTCATCATGAGTGGCAGCATGCCATGGCAGAGGAGATTGCTGCCCTCGAGCGTACTGGTACTTGGGATCTTGTTCCTTTTCCATCTCACTCTCGTCCCATCACATGTAAGTGGTTCTATAAGATTAAGACTCGCTCTGATGGCTCTCTTGAGCGCTATAAGGCGCGTCTTGTTACTCGTGGCTTCCAGCAGGAGTATGGTCGTGACTACGATGAGATTTTTGCTCCTGTGGCCCACATGACCACTATCCGCACTCTTCTTTCGGTGGCGTCATTGCATCTGAGTGCATCTCTCGGCTTGATGTCAAGAATGCCTTTCTTAATGGCGAGTTGCGTGAGGAGGTCTACATGCATCCGCCACCTGGGTATTCTATTCCTGAGGGCATGGTCTGTCGCCTTCGTCGCTCTCTCTATGGCCTTAAGCAAGCCCCTCGTGCTTGGTTTGAGCGTTTCTCCTCTGTGGTCACTGCTGCTGGCTTCTCAGCTAGTGATCATGATCCTGCTCTTTTTGTCCACACTTCGTCTCGTGGTCGGACTCTTCTTTTTTATATGTTGATGATATGATCATCACCGGAGATGATTCTGAGTACATTGCCTTCGTCAAGGCTCGTCTTAGTGAGCAGTTCCTTATGTCGGATCTTGGTCCTCTTCATTACTTCCTTGGGATTGAGGTTACTTCCACTCCAGATGGTTTCTTTATGTCCCAAGAGAAGTATATTCAGGATCTTCTTGATCGCGCTTCTCTCACTGATCAGCGTACTGTTGAGACTCCCATGGTGCTCAACATTCATCTCGGCCTTCTGATGGCGAGTCTCTTTCTGATCCGACTCGCTATCGTCACCTTGTTGGGAGTCTTGTTTACCTTCTTCATTACTCGTCGGATATCACTTATCCGGTTCACATTACGAGTCGATTCGTTTCTGCTCCCACTCGGGTTCACTCTGACCACCTTCTTCGAGTTCTGCGATACCTTCGTGGAACTATCTCTCGCCGTCTCTTCTTTCCACGCTCCAGCTCGTTACAGCTTCAGGCTTATTCGGATGCTACTTGGGCCGGCGATCCCTCTGATCGTCGGTCTATCTCTGCTTACTGTGTTTTTCTTGGTGGTTCGCTTATTGCCTGGAAGACGAAGAAACAGACTGCAGTGTTCCGTTCGAGTGCAGAGGCTGAGTTGCGAGCTATGACTCTCTTGACAGCAGAGATTACTTGGTTACGGTGGTTACTTGAGGATTTTGGTGTTTCTGTCACTACACCGACTCCTCTCTTGTCGACAAGATCAGTGCTATCGATGTGCAGTGACCCGTGAAGCATGAGCTCACCAAGCATATTGGTGTTGATGCTTTCTTCATGAGGTCTTGTGTACATGATCAGGTGATTGCTCTTCAGTATGTGCCTTCAGAGCTTCAGATTGCGGATTTTTTCACGAAGGCCCAGACTCGCGCACAGCACGGCTTCTACCTCTCCAAATTCAGTGTTGTTGATCCACCATGAGTTTGAGGGGGAGTGTTAGAGATATATATGTTAGATATATGTTTGTGTTAAAGTAGGACTCTAGATATGTTTTGGTTTCCTTATCTGTAACCTATACTCGTGTATATATTCTGGCCCATTGGCCTCCTGATAATAACAGTTGCAATTCCAACAGGACCCTCCTAATTTCGCAGAATATAGCTCCCCTTATAATTTTTGTTGCTCCTGTTAGTGAGAAAAGTAACACTATCTTTGATTGTTGAAAATTAGAATACATGAGTTACACATATATAGATTACAGCTATTATGTGTACGCGTACAACTATCATGTGTACGCGTACAACTATCATGTGAACGTGTGATCCCTCAGAAGAGAAAACGTCATGCATGTAGGAAGCCGAGGCACCATCCTATCTAATACGCCCCCGTAGTCAGAACGTTGGCAAGGCGGACATTCAGACTGGACCTAAATTCGGTGAATACGGAAGTCTCGCGGACGACGTCCGGCAATAATGATGACGACGGTAGACGGGGCGCTCGGAAGGCCGTGGAGGGAGGGCTCGTGTCGACGAGCGCGCCGTGTCACACCACGACATCATCGGAAGAGAGGAGGCGCCGGAGAGGTCAAAGCCGAGGCGGTGAAGTCCGGAGCCGAGGACGTCGACAGGTCGGCAGGGCGACGTAAATTGATCTATGATCGGAAAAAAGAGAAATCGATTTGAAGATGACCGGGAAAACTCTAATTGGTAGCCGATCGGATGATCGGTGACACGACTTAAACTATTGGTTACACAGCCCCCGGGAGAGATCATGGAGATGAGATCATCTCCCAGGGGCGGCGCTGGTGGAAGCTGTGGAGGCGGCGGCTTAGGAGCGACACTGCTCTGATACCATGTAAGCGAGGAAAGTAACGCTATTTTTATTGTTAAAAATTAGAGTACATGAGTTACATATATATATATATAGATTACAACTATTATATGAACACGTACAACTATCATGTGCACGCGTACAACTATCATGTGAACGCGTACAACTATTATGTGAACGTGCAATCTATTGAAAGAGAAAATGTTATGCATGTAAGAAGTCGAGGCATCATAGTGTCTAACAGCTCATTATGTTATCTTGCAGCTTCTAACATACCAGAGGTCGAGTACGCTGAGGAGCAAGCTGCTCTACGCAATCAGCTCAAATACCGGGTTTGAACTCTCGTAGAGACATATTTTACCGTGTCATGTTTTGCTGCTGTGAATAGAGGTATAGCGAAATTGAACCACAGACGTGAATTGAGTCTGGACAATGCACCTGTAATTGGTGTTGTGTTCTGCCGTAAATGTATCTGCTTATTCTGAGTAACAGCTTATTTGCAAGAAGTGCATCTTGTACTGGTTTCGTTTTTTTAATTAAAAAATGAAGAACTTCGCCACTACTTGCAAATTTGCAATCGTTTAGAAGTTGGAACGCGCTACTTCTGTCAGTTTGCAGTGCATTGAAAGCGCCTCAGATGGCTGTGCAGTATTACTGTATCGCCGACCTGTGGGCCCTGCCTGCTCTGACGCATTGATCGGTGACACGAGCGTTGCAGAGTACGCCCGATTAAAAACCTCAACGGAAGCTAGTGACCGCCGATGCACAAACACATGTTTCTTCTTCGTCAAAATTGGCTCATGGACACTCCTTTCTTATAGTATTCATATTTGGTCAGGTACCATAACAAAAACGCAACCATTTGCTGCTGAACACTTCGGCCACTGAAATATCACTATTCTGAGTTTTGGAGAAAGAATATGTCAAATATGCCAACAATGCCCCTCTTCTTTCCCGACATCTTGCCCGAGCACCATGCGGTGCTTGGCCGGCTTGTCCTCCCAAGGACACTATCACGCACCATTATGGTTCGACCTCGAGTGGACAGAGATAGAGGTTGGCGCCATGAGTTTAGGAGTGAGATATAGCTGCGTACCATGTCCTCGACAAAACGAGTTCTGGACTATTTTAGCCCTATTGCGCAACAAAAATTCCAAAACTAACCCTGATAATTTCAAAATTCCAAAAATAGCCTCCCTCGTCGTACTAGCTGCCGTCGGTTGGGTCAGCCGTCCCAGACGGCAGCAACCAAGTTGCTGCCGTCGGGGACGGCAGCACGTCCCTAGGGGCAGCACCCACGTGGGTAAATTTTTTTTATTTTTTTAAAAAATAATTAATAATATTTGTTGGACGATTTTTTAAATATACAAAATGAGCTCAAACAATTATGAAATTTTTTGTGGAGCCTCCTGGCATAGTTTTTCTGTTTGTGTAATTGTTTTGAAATTTTATGCATTCTTTTTTTTTCTCCAAAATTCTTTAAAGTCTAATGTTTGTAGGAATTTTCTAATATAGCAAATGAGCTCCAAACATTATGAATTTTTTTTTGCCATACTCCCTACACAGTGGAATTGATTGTGTAAATTTTACATAATTTTATATGATCTAAAATTATCTCGACAAATTCAGGGTTTAGGTCTCAAAAATTAGGACGAGACGTTTCGAAAATTAGGGTTTCATGTGACTTGAAATGTGCGAAGTTTAGTACGACATGACTACTCTGGGCCGCTATGGTTTTGATCACATTTCTTCTGTACGAAGTAGAGTACAGACATCCCATTCTTTGGTGTTATTTAAGGGCATATCTGAATAAGATTTTCTGACATCTCCTCCGCCCTGAATAAGATTTTCTGACATCTCCTCCGCCCTTGAATTGAGATGTCAGAAAATCTTATTCAGATATGCCCTTAAAATGACACCAAAGAATGGGATGTCTGTACTCTGCTTCGTACAGAAGAAATATGATCAAGAACCATAACAGCCAAGAGTAGTCATGTCGTACCAAACTTCGCACATTTCAAGTCACATGAAACCATAAAACCCTAATTTCCGAAACGTCTCGTCCTAATTTTTGAGACCTAAACCCTGAATTTGAGCATATAAAATTATGTAAAATTTACACAATCAAGTCCCACTGTAGGAGTATGAAAAAATTCATAATGTTTGGAGCTCATTTGCTATATTAGAAAATTCCTACAAACATTAGACTTTAAAGAATTTTGGAGAAAAAAAAGAATGCATAAAATTTCAAAAAAATTACACAAGCAGAAAAACTATGCCAGGAGGCTCCACAAAAAAGTTCATAATTGTTTGAGCTCATTTTGCATATTTAAAAAATTGTCCAACAAATATTATTAATTAATTTTTTTAAAATAATAATTTTTTTTTGCCCACGTGGGGTGCTGCCCCTGGGGACGACAGCTAGTACGATGGGGGAGGGGGTTATTTTTGGAATTTTGAAATTATCAGGGCTATTTTTGGAATTTTTGTTGCGCAATAGAGCTAAAATAGTCCAGAATTCCGACAAAACTGACGTCATGCAACAGCGACTTCTAGCCACCCGAGCTCCCGCTAGAACCCATCGAGTCACAATTTCTTTTTTTGATTTTGGAATGGAATAAAAAAAATTCTGATTTTCTAGGTCATGGTTTTGCATGAGAGAAAGAAGCGAGGATGTTCTGGATCCAATGTGGAGACAAGGTTCGTTGTTCCCTCTATGACTCGTTTAGGAATAACCAATTCATGATGTGATTGGAGTATTTCATGAGGAAATGTAACAAATATGGGTATTTGGAGCTATGAATGTGTGATCTCCCAATCCAGTGAACTTTTAAAAAATCTAACTCCATCGCATCGTGTTCAACATCATGTTCATCTATAAGGGTGAAATCGAGGCGAGTAGTTCCCGCCTGATTGGGGAAGCTATTTTACTATCGGGTTGGATTCGGATAGTTAAATTCGGTCCTGGAGCAACTACTACCAGTGTATTGTAATCTAGATAATATCCTGTATTGTAGGAAGAAGAGGAAAATTCTAAAAAGGTTTTTGGGCTTTGAAAAATAGCAAAAGATACTAAAAAATTCAGAAAATTCAATAGGTATTTTAGTATATTTGGAACCCAAATAAAATATTTTTAGACTTTGAAAAGGTTTTATTAATTCCTTAAAAGTGCTTTTAGTCTTCGAGAAAATAGGAAAAAGCTTATATAAATTCAAGAAATTCCAGGAAATGCACCACAATTTCAATAATGGATAAAAATAATTATTTAAGATAGAATTTGAAAATTGAGGCTACTAAACCTTATATCAGTGTGATCGTGTCAAATTTATGTATGAACTTATGTTGAAGCATACTATGTCATTATGTCATTGTGATTGTGTATGCGTGTGAGACTTATATATGTACTAGTGTTGAAAATTTGAAGCTATAATGGATATGAATACGAATACTCCGAATTCATATTCATATCCACTCTGCCCATATCCGGCTCTAAATTCGGGGGGAAAATATGGGTTAGGATATGGTGGGAGCAATATCTGCCCGTATCTAACCCAATTTCACCCCTACTCATCTACTATTATGAGTTAATTAGGTTTCCTTTCTCATGAGCTGCAGCTTGAGGAGGTGCACACGACAAGCTCCTCGGGGATGTTCTTGAAGTGTGCTGCTGCTGCACCGCCGCAGGCGGCTGCTACTGTTGGAGCTCGACGCAGCTGCGACGTTGGTTGGCTTGCAGCTCGGTGAGCGGGTTGGGGAGCATCAAGTTGGGCTAGATGAGCGAGGACGCGAATGGCGTCGAGGACGCCCACGACGATGGTGGTGACACGAGTGCAGTGAAGAGGTGTGCAGCCGGCTAAGCGCCACATTGAAGTCAGATGGAAGGAGGTTGGGAGAAGAGGGATTGGCGTCGAGGACGCCCACGACGATGGTGGCGGCGCGAGTGCAGTGCAGAGGTGTACAGCCGGTTAAGCGCCACATTGAAGTCAGATGGAAGGAGGTTGGGAGAAGAGGGATTTTTCTCTCCTTTTTCCTTTTTGTGAGGGGGCAAATTAGACACTATCTCTCCAAAATTTAAAGATATTATTATTATAACAGGACATGGCGTCATGCAGTACCTCTAAATTTAGAAGAGACCCGCCGCGGTAACGGCAACAACGAAAATCACGATTATGAGGCCCACTCGGGCTGGCGGTGGCCGAGGGAAGGCAAAAGGTGGCGGTGGTGCGAAGAGGTCACGGTTTGCAAAAATTAGGCCGTCCGCTAAATATGCTCAAGCCTATATTTCATAATAGTTGAAGCTTCTTAAATTTTTGACCTTCCGTTGGTTCAGTCCTTTGGGTGACGGGGACTGTAGTGAGATAAGTGATCTGTTGTGAGATAAGTAATCGCACAGTTCCACTTATGAGCAAGGCCTAAAATAGAAGAATTAAAGAACAAGACCTAATCTCCAGGCCACTCACTTTATGGGTGGAGATTCTCTATGGCTAAAGGTGGTCATGGCCCCTTGAAAAACTGTTAAAGAAGTGCTTAGCTAGTCTTACTATTTAAATACTAAAATAATAATAAATTAAAATAGATCTCTTTCCTAAGTTTATATGCATATGATGTTAGATGGGTCTTCTATATTTTCCTCGAAGCTCCGCTGGCGTTTAATCACCACCGATGGGAATATCCCCGTCGAGCTTGTCGACGTCGATAACCATCTGACACCCCCTTTTAATTCCTGGGCAGGCAAGAACGATGATGTATTCAAATTAATGTGAAATAATAAATCAGACAACCGATCAACAGTTTCACCTTAAAAAAAATCGAAATATCTCAAGTGACATACCACCAAGGCACCGACGCCAGAGTGGCACCTACCTTGCTTTGGCTTGAGCCCCTTAGTCAACTCCAAAAGTAAGCCATTGCCAAAACAGGACATGGCTGCCTCCTGTAGTTGTATGCACCACGAAGACGGGCCCTATATTTCTAATATATCTCTATCGATATAATCTGGATTTATTATAATTGATGGTTATTTTTTTTTCACTGATTAATATGATAATTTCTAGCACTTAAAAGCGAATACGTTAATTTCTTTTTCTATTATTTTAATAATATAAATAAATAGATAGATGTGTATGGTGTGTTCTGACAAACAATCATGAATTTACAATGTCCATCAATCGAATAATGATTTTCTAGTGTATTTTGATAAATGCCAACAAAGTGTGATGTGCCGATGTCCACGAGCCAATGTTGCCTTCTTCATTCTCATCCTTAGAAAAATATGCTACACTACGTGGATCACCACAAATAGCAAATCATACGGTGCCAAAAACATCCAAATACTACTAGCAACTAGCAGAGTACCCGTGTGTTGCAATGGAAACACAAACTTTGCACGAGATGGGAGGGTGAGGTAGGAGATGGGGGTAGAGGAGGGGAATGCGACGAGGGTGGTTATGGCGATAGCAAGGTCGGCGATATGGAGCCTAGCAGAGGACGATGGTGCATATGCGAGGAGAGAGAATGGGAATGCGTAGGGGTAGGACGATCCCTGGCTACTCGAGGATGATAAACTCCTTTTTATTAGTTACGATAAGATACACAACAACACATTAACACCACTCCAAGCAAATACGATGCTACACCAAATTAAGGATCATGGTCAACAAGCAAGCAAACAAACAAATAATAGCAGGATAAGCATGCATCCATGTCAGGAGAGGGGATGGATCTCATCATGACTTCATGAGACGAGCTGGAGGCCCTGCAGGAGGAGTGCGTCGGCGATCACCTTGTTGGCGGCGTCGGTGGGGTGGAATCCGTCCCAGAAGACGTAGCCCGTCGCGTTGGCGCACGTCCCCGGCGCCCCCTGGTTGCACAGCAACGACGTCTCGATCGTCCCCGTCCCGCAGCACGCCCTCCGAGCCTCGAAGAACCCTACCACAATACGCATGCATATAGCCATAAATATCCCATTCACTCATCAACGATGCAAAAAGACTCGCTGGTCTTAATTACCGGCGTTGGTTGGGTTGCTGACGAGGTCGAGGAGCGGGGTGTAGATGTCGAAGACGACGAGCTTGAGGTGCGGGTGCCGCTTCCTCGCGGCGTCCGAGGCCGCCTCCAGCTTCTTGTTGAACGTCAGGGAGTGGTTGTTCAGCCGCTCCACGCAGCCGCCTCCGTCGCCACCGCCGAACAGGGTGATGGACGCCGGGAGGCACCCCATCGGCGGCAGCGACGTCACGCCGATCCGCCTCGCCCCCAGCCCGTACAGGCCCTGCGTTCACGCACGCACGCACGCCAATCGATCAGTACGTACGAGGAATTTTTTTTTACAGCTGTTTTAACGAGCTAGCCATGGTCATGTCAGCACCAAGCAATCTCAAGTTCAATCTACTCTTGATTTTCGGTGAGAATTTGTGTCCTGTTGTATGTATCGTCGTGCTTCCACGGCTGCATTTACTGCATTAATTCTCTGTGTGGCACTGAGATTTTGCTGCCAAGACCACCACCACCCTGTCAGTATGTTCATGTAGGAGTAAGGTCCCATCTCCCATATCATGCATGTGACGATACGCTATGAGGTGGATCCGGAACCCTATGGAAGTAGTATCGACCAGTACTGATAAGGGTGAGACACGCATGACCACTCCAATGCAGTGGTATGAGTAAAGAGAGATTTAAGTCTAGCTTTTCTTCCCGAAAGGCCGATTCAGATCTGTGAATGGCAGCACAGAGACTTGCCAGTCGCAGCTTAATTTAATTCCTTTGCTGCGAATGGCCGTGAGCTCCCCCCTGCTATGTAGATGGAGTTTATGGACACGGTTGCAGGTTCCCCTTAGCATGGAAATGGATCTCCATTGTGTATTAATTGATGGGGATTGGTGTGAGGCGTTGGGGATAACAGGGACAGGAATTCATGTCTCTCTGTCTGTTTGTCAGATGGCCAGTATTTGATCAGATGTGGGCGATGGAATAAGCAAGGGAACTGGTAGCTACTGTACTAGATTACCTGCATTTGTGATGAATATAGTACATTGACTTTTGGTGTGATGGGCCGTGGAAAGTTCGGTGCTGGCTAGTAGTACTACTTTTATTTGTTTTTGTTGGTATAATAGCTACATGAATCAATTTTTTTACATGTAATAGTAAAATTTTACTAGAACGTACCCAAGTACCTTACGACGCCACCTATTATGTGAATCTACCCATAAAAATGGATCAACTGAGTTATTGCAGCGAAGCACAACAATAACCTCAAGGGTGGCCCCAGGACTCTCTGAAAGGACTAGGCAGAGGCATTGATGCTACAACAACGTACGTACGCATTGTGAAGAATGGCAGGTATAGGCAGGCAATTGCAACCATGCATGTTGCTAGAGCAGCAGAGTAACTGAGGCCATTGATTCCTACCTACACGGTCCTACCCATAGAACCTGTGACCTTTGATCCATTACTACTCTTCTGCAAGTTCTTCAATTGCCTGTCTGCTCAAGATTGAAGTTTCTTGGTATACTGCATACTAGGAACAGTACATTGCCCTACGATGCCGTTAATGAACTCAACTAAAATGGAGAAGGGCATTGAAACTAGCCGATCTAGCTAGTAGCACTACTTGTCTCTAGAGGTATAGTTGGATCGATGCAGTGCATTCAAGATATCATTCTAAGCAAAGATATATAACCCAATGGGATGGAGAATATGCAAAATTAGACACCAATCACACTACTATAACTCAAGTTAACGAGTAGCAATCAAGCATTAAATACTTAAGGAAAAAGTCTTAAGTTACCTCTGCACTAAGTTGAAAAATCCAAATTTTACCCTCGACACTGTGAAGCCATCTAATTACCTAGCACCCTCATTAAACTTTAAAGCACAGCATGGTATTGGAACAGTTTTGTAGTTAAGGATAAAAAATGGACTTTTTCATAACTTGAGATGGGTAAGATTGACCTTTTTAAAATCAATTAATGAAGAGCTAGATGAAGAGTACTAGTACTGCTCTGCTTAGTGCTTAGTTAGTTGAGCTCTTTTGCTGTACATTTAATTCAATACAACTAATTCATACCTTTTGATCTAATAATTTAGATTAGTTAGGGTTTAATTATGCTACACCTGACAGTACAAGAAACACAATCCTTATAGATGTAAAATTATAAAGGAATACATGGCACATAAGTAATTTCGATAGCGGCGGCGTGGGAGATTAGGTTTAAAAAAATATCGTGAATACGCTAATAAAAAATAATTAGATTTTACAGCGAAAAGTCTAAAATATCATCAAGGAATCGATGACTTACCTCGACGAAGGATGTGAAGGGCTGCATGAGCGCGTCGGCGAACTGGTCGGGCGTGAAGGTGGCGCCGAGCATGGGGTTGACGTAGTAGTTCTGCACGTAGTCACTGGTGCCGACGCTCACGACGTAGATGGACCCCGACGTGAGCGCCGCCGCTTGCGCGCCGCCGGCCGCCGAGGCCACCTTCGACTGAAACTCCTTGAAGTAGTCCAGCTGCCGGCTCAGCGAGATCGCGCCCTGCGTGCACGCATTTACATTCAGCGTTTGTTTGTGCATGAGCATATATGGTGTGCTAGCTCGACGGATGGAATTAATGGATGAGTGAGCGACGCACGTAGAGCGCGGCGGTGGCGTCGAGGTAGCCCGATGCGCCTGAGGCGAAGTTGGCGCCGTGGAGGAGGGTCTTGTTGTCGCTCTGCGCCTCCTGGCTCAAGTACGCTGGCGGGTACGAGCTGAACCCGAGGTTCTCCACTATGTGTAGTTAACGACATTAATTGTCATTGATCAGTCAGAGTAATAAAGGTAAAATCGAGTATCCGTCGGATTTTAAGGCGTACCGGTGTAGTCGGTGGCGAGCTTGCCGTTGCAGAAGCGTCCGGTGGGGGCGTGGGTGTCCGGGAAGTCGCGGCCGTAGGGCGGGAAGTCGGCGCGCACCAGCGTGGGCAGCCGGTTGTTGTTCCCGGCGTCCACCACCGAGTCCCCGAAGATCATCACGCCCGGCACCAGCGCCTGCCCCGCGCACCGCCAGGGCGCCGCCGCCGAGAGCAGCAGCCACGCCACGGCCACCGCCGCAGCCGAAGCCATATGCATGGTGTGCTAGCTTCGCCCTGACCAGCTAGCAGTCGAGTCAGGCAGGCAGGCAGGCAGGCAGGTGAAGTGCGATGGCAAGCAGCTAGCTAGTGGCTAGTGCGCGTGGTTTCGGAGGAAAATTACTGTGAGCCTGTGAGGGTTGTTCTGAAGAGGGAGGGGCACGCACTAGTGTGGTTTTCAAGATCAGCGAGGTTGGAGACGTGGGGTGGAGTTACTACTTACTGCTACTGTGGGCTGGAAAATGCTGGTGGGAAGAGGGGCACGCACATTCAATGAGAGCTAGCTAGCTAGGAGAGGAAAATTTTCTAGGAGAGGAGGGTGGCCAAACTTTACGCCCGTTTGGACCACAAGAATTTCACGTGAGTTTTACCAGAAATAGTTTAATTCCTGAAAAATGCAAGAATGCACATGAACCCATTATCACAACCATCTACTTTTGCCTTGAGATTCGTGCACACTATCCCCTCTCTCGTCCTTTCGGCAGCTGTTCCACGCCGCACCCAGCTCGGCTCGAATCCAGCAGTAGTGAGCCAGATCCGCCGGCCGTGGCTCCCCCGTCGCCGGATTCGGAGGCTCGACGGCTCGGCGCGGCTCCGAGCAGCACAGGTGCGGCGGCGGTGCCGGCAGCGAAGGAAGACGAAGGTGCAGCGAGGTGGCTCCAGAGGGATGGCAACGATGGCGCGACTCTAGTCTGGATCTGGAGGGATGGTGCTATTGGTTTCAAGCCTTGAATCGCTGGACTGGACACACCCTGGACGAAATTCATAAATATGTTCTAAAGCTCACACACACAGGAAGTGGAAAGTCAGAAGACAACAAAGTTCTCAACTGAGAACACTAGACACACACAAGAACTGAGCGCTCTCAATTGGGTTGTCGCTCTGTATTTTCAGATGATAAATAGTACATATACTTTACTTTGAACTTTTAGCTTAAACTAAAAACTGAAACTGCTACATCCTTATCTCACGGAACAAACTCAACACGAATAGATCTGTACTACTTGCATGATCCGATCTACACGCACCCACTAAACGCAGCATGCTAACACTCAGTCATGCCACCTCTAACTCAGCCGAAACTTCTGGCCAAATTGACCGAGTCGCTAAAGCCAAGTCACATATTATTTTCTCACATTCACCCCCTAATCTTGACTCGCTTACTCTAGATTTGATTCTACTGAGTGCTTTTGTCAAGATGTCAGCTCGTTGCTCTTCAGAGCTGACATGCTTGACAACAATTGCTGCCTTCTCCACACACTCCCGTATGAAGTGAAAACAATTGTCTATATGTTTGCTTCTTTCGTGGAAGACAAGATTCTTCATGAGTGCAATAGCTGACTTGTTATCGACAAACATGGTCACTGGCTCAGGATTTCAGTCCATTATCTCACTTAACAAGCTTCTCAACTAGATGACTTGACAAGCTGCGACAGTAGCAGCCATAAACTCTACTTCACAAGATGAGAGAGCTACATACATTTGCTTTTGGGAGCACCAGGTGATCACATTGCCATAGAAATAGAACACCAGTCCACTTGTGCTTCTCCTATCATCGATGTCGCCGGTAAGGCTACTGTCACTCTAGCCTGTCAGTCCCACTGAACCTCCTTTTGTGTACACCAGTCCATAGTTCATAAAACCTTTGAGATACCTTAAGATCTGCTTGATCACCAGCAAGTGTGTATCGTTGGGCTTCTCCATGAATCTGCTGACCACCCCAATTGAATCACCAGCAAACGGGATGTTACACAAAGCAAAATCACCACTTCGTCCTCCCAAGCACCTGTCTACCACATAGTTCTCTGAAACTACATCAGGTAAAAAGAACTCCACGTTTGCATTGCCTCCGACGCTCCTCCTGCATTCTGCGAACGCCGTCCTTTCTCCTGACATCGTCTTGCACTTCTTCATGACCATCATGTTACAATACAACTTCTCAATATATTAGATCAATGCTGTAGTGTATATATACTACAATACAAACCCTAATAAGGACTAATGGGCCTCATGGCCCATAAATACATATGGGTCATATACACATATACATAACACCCCCCTTCAAACTCAACATGGGTCAGGAGGATCTGAAACATTGAGTTTGAAGAGATGAAAGCGATGTTGTTCTCGAGTTTGAGCTTTAGTGAAGAAATCAGCAACTTGAATCTCAGAAGGTACATACTGAAGAGCAATAGTCTTCTGTTGACAATGAGAACGTGTGAAAGATGCATCCACATCAATGTGTTTAGTCAGCTCATGCTTCACTGGATCAGTAGCAATATGTATAGCACTAGTGTTGTCACACAGGAGAGATGCAGGAGTACTGCATGATACACCAAGATCAGCTAACAACCAACGAAGCCAAACAATCTCTGAAGTAGTAGTGGCCAAAGCTCGAAGCTCTGCCTCAGCACTAGACCGTGAAACTGCAGTCTGTTTCTTGGATTTTCAAGCAATAAGTGAAGACCCAATAAATATGCAATAGCCTGAGACAGATCGTCTATCAACAGGATCACTCGCCCAAGTCGAGTCAGAGTAAGCATGAAGCTGAAGCTGAGACGACCGAGAATAAAAGAGACAACGATCAACAGTCCCTCGTAGATAACGCAACACACGTAGTAGGTGAGCATAGTGAACAGACGTGCAGACGTGGGAGCAGAAACAAACTGACTGAGCACATGAACAGAATGAGCAATGTCAAGGCGTGTGACTGCAAGGTAGACAAGGCTCCCAACAATATGACGATAACGAGAAGGATCTTCAAGCAAAGTGCCATCAGTAGGACGAAGCTGAAGATGAAGCTCCATAGGAGTAGCAATTTGTCCATTGTCGGTGAGACCGAGCGAGCAAGTAGATCACGAATATAGCTTCTTGAGATAGATAGTAGCCATCATCTGTGTGAGTGAACTCAATCCCTAGAAAATAATGTAGAGGACCCAAATCTGACATCAAAAACTGCTCACTGAGCCGTTGCTTAACAAAAGCAATATATTCCTTGTCATCTCCAGTAATTAGCATATCATCAACATAGAGTAAGAGCATAGTACGACCACGTGGAGATGTATGAATAAACAATGCAGGATCATGATTACTCGGGAGAAACCGAAGATTAATACAAGCTGAATGAACCTCTCAAACCAAGCACGAGGAGCTGTTTGAGACCATAAAGAGCACGACGAAGGCGACAAACATGACCGGCGGGAGCCACAACACCACGAGGTGGAGCCATATAAACCTCCTCCCGCAAATCACTATGAAGAAAAGCATTCTTCACATCCATCGAGAGATAGTCCAAGAGCGAGCAAAGACCACGGCGACAAGAGTGCGAACTGTTACCATATGAGCAACGAGAGCAAATGTCTCATCATAATCACGACCATATGCATCTTTGAAAACCACGAGCAACTAGTCGAGCCTTGTATCTCTCAATGAACCATCATATTTTGTCTTAACTTTAAAAATCCACTTGCAGGTAATAGGAACGGCAAGATGAGCGGTAAAGGAACAAGATCCCATGTATGAGTACGATCCAAAGCAGCCAACTCCTCAGCCATAGCTAACTGCCACTCAGGATGAACAACAGCCTCCTGATAAGTGTGAGGCTCAGACACAACAACAGTAGTAAGAAAACCATATCTGTTAGGAGCAGTAATAGTAGTACGATCACGAAGCTCATACCGAGATGACGGTGCTGGTGGGGGATCATCAGAAGGAGTATCATCAGTACTAGCCATGCCATCAAAGGAGGAAAAAGTAGTAAGCTAAGTATCAGGAGAAACCCTAGACCGACGAGTATAGTGAAGAGAAAACGGTGATCTGACTAAAGATGGAGAGGAAGACTCCATAGAAGAAGGTGTATCAGACGAAACAATGGGCGGAAGATAAAGAAAAGAGAGAGACTCAGTGGGAGAGGAGGACCGAGTGGCAGAAGAGTAAAAGTAAGGATGATCCTCAACAAAAGAAACATCACGAGAAATACGCATACGCCGAGCAGAGGGATCATAACAACGATAGCCCTTATGCTCAAGACTATATCCAAGAAAAACACACTCCACTGACTGAGCTGTTAACTTGGTGCGCTCACGAGGCGGAAGCAAAACATAGCAGGTACAACCAAACACTCGAAGATGGTCATACCGGGGGGGAGTGGAAAACAAGAGCTCTCCAGGACACTTTCCCTCAAGGCGAGAAGATGGTTGTATATTAATGAGATAGACAGCCGTAGAAACTGCATCAGCCCAAAAATGCCGTGGAACATGAGATGCAAGTAAAAGAGTACGAGCAGTCTCAATAAGATGACGTGTGTTTACGTTCAGCAACACCATTCTGAGCATGGGCGCCAGGACAGGAAAGCTGAGGAAGAGTTCCCTCAGCGGAGAGAAATTGACGAAAAGCATGGGACAAGTACTCCCCCCCTGAATCAGAACGAAAGGTCTGAATAGGAGTGGAAAACTGAGTGTGAACCATACGAGCAAAAGACTGATAAATAGGGAGCAGTTGAGAATGATGTTTCATAAAGTAAACCCAAGTATATCGAGAATAATCATCAATAAAAATGACATAATAGATATGACCACCTTTAGAAGCAAAGGGAGCAGGACCCCAAACGTCAGAGTGAACCAATTCAAAAGGATGACTAGACCGAGATGTACTAGTAGGATAAGGAAGTTACAACTGTTTACCAAGCTTGCAACCCTTACAATCATAACTAGTGTCCACAATGACACGACCTAGGACACCTTGACAAGCTAATGTAGAAAGACGAGATCCACACAAATGACCAAGTCGATGATGCCACCGAGAAAACTAATGAAGTGAAGCTATGGTGAAGATGCATGAGCGGAAGAAGATGGAAGTCTCGAGCGATCAAGGAAGTAGAGACCCTGAGAATCTCTAAGGCGATGGTCAGTACCAACAAGAACTCCTGTCCGACGATCCTGCACATAGCACGTAGAGTCATCAAACCCAACAAAATAATGCATATCGACAAGTCGACCAATGGACATAAGATTCATAGAAAGTCGAGGTACAAATGACATACGGAACAATAAAATGAGAAGTAGAGAGTGTGCCACGATGAGTGATTGAACATGAGGTGCCATCACCGTCTGCATACGGAACCATCCAAAGCAGTCGACATGATGCAAGGTGAGACTTATTCGATGTCATATGAAAAGAAGCTCCGAATCCAAAACCCATGGAAGACTAGTACGTCATGAAGAAGAGGCTACTGACAAGGTGGCGGACCCACTAGGAGGAACATCGGATGAAGGCCGTTCTTGAGCTTGAGTCGAAGAGCTGGTGGCCGAAGGCGACTCAACCGGGTGGCAAAAGTTGAATCCCCAACAGTGTAGGAGTGGTGGCGGCAACCACGCCACGGCGGCGACGATGAGATGCGGTCGAAGCTCGGATGAAGGCGGTATGCCGTGAACAGATGACCGGGCTTCTTGCGGTGAGAGCATATAACCCGATTGGATGCGACATCGGGAGTAGAATAGGTGATAAACCTCGACGAGGTGCCGCAAACGGCATCGAGGTGGTGTCAATCCGAATAACAAAGAGCGAAGTCGAGTCTCCTCAGCAATCAATGCAGCAAGTGCCTCCTCCATGGTTGGAAGAACAACACGTCCCAGTAGTTGAGCACGAATAGACTCAAATTCTGGGCGAAGGCGCATAACAAAAGTGAACATTAAATTCTGCGCATCATGACCGCCTTGCCCGCCAAACCAGCACATCCAATACAAGAATAAGGGACCATGGAGGTCAACTGCCGTGAAATGCGAGTGAAAGAACTGTAGTACTCCTCAATAGACATCTCCTGCTGACGTAAATCATGAAGAGTTTGTAAAAGAGAAAAGCGACGTGCCGCACTGGTCTGCTCATAACGATGCTGAAGATACTCCCACATCTTGCGAGAACTTGGAAGATCAATGAAATCCATCCTGATTGAAATTTCAGCACTGTGACATAAGATACCCATAACACGATCATCAGCACTTCGCCATACTGTAGCTTCCTTTACATCAGTCTTCTCGGTCGGAGGCTCCGCCGTAATATACGAGAGAAGACCAATGGACCGAAGAAGCATGCGGACCGATGACGACCACTCACGATAATTTTGACCATCCAGCTTGATATCCGAAGCTAGAAGAGCACCACCCATACTGTACTTAAATCACCGAGGCGAACCGAGCACCAAACGATCGATCGGACCGAGGTAACTCCTGGAATCAATCGACTGATGCTTCTTATATCACCGAGCGAACCGAGCGAGCGAACTGACTCAGCGTCTTCTCCCCTCTGGTCCACCGAGCGGCGACGCGAACCGAGCGAATCCCTTCTCCTCCCCTCTGGTCCACCGGCGGCGGCGCGGCGGCGAAGAAGCGAATCGCCTCCTTCTCTCCTCCGGTCCACCGAAGCGGCGAAGCGAAGCGACCGAGGCGCCCTTCTCCTCCCCTCTCCTCCCGCTCAGCGTTGGCGAGACCGGCGGTGGGAGCGGCGGTGGTGGGAGCGGCGGTGACTCGTGGAAGCCCGCGGCGGCTCGGCGTCCAACCCAAGCAACGGCTCACATAGGCGGGCGGAAGACCAGGCTTGGGCAGAGATGCACCGGCAGCGGGCGGCGAGGAACTCGTCGGGAGGCCCGGCGGCGGCGTTGGGAGATCTGGTGGCGGAAGAGCACCGTGGAGACGCACCGGCGGCACCTCGGGAGATCCGGCGGCGGCTGCGACTTCTCGAGGACCCGGCAGCGTCGTCGATAGATCCGGCGGCTGCAACTCGGCGGCGTCGACGGACGGCGAAGAAGCAAAGGAACCACGAAGGTAAACTACTTGACGGCGCAGTAGATTGGTACAGATTGCTCTGATACCATGTTACAATACAACTTCTCAACATATTAGATCAATACTGTAGTGTATATATACTACAATACAAACCCTAATAAGGACTAATGGGCCTCATGGCCCATAAATACATATGGACCATATACACATATACATAACACAGCAAATCCTCTGTTTTGGCCTCCGGGCGATAGATGCAGCGATCCATCGCCTGCGACTCTGTATCCGGGCAGAGTTGTCGCCAGTTCAGTTCGGAATGCAGGAAATTTAACAGTCTAATTTCCGCCGAGTACTTGTAAAATTCTCATGCTCCGTACACGCCCATGCCCTCCTGGCCATATAGGATTGTCTTGATACTACATAGTAATTGTAATGCTATGCTGCACTAGTGCTGCGTTGTGTGCCAACAGTTAATTGGACAAACCGATGCCAGGTTGTTGTTACAGGGTACTGTACGTTAGCTCTATAGATTCCACCGTTCCTTCCAAACCTGTTAAAGTATAGAACAGTATGTCGCTGAATTACCTCCGCAATACTACTATTGCTACGTTTTGTTAATTTTGATCTACGTTTTATCTTTGTCTTGGACTAGGTTACAAGTTTTTCTTTGTAGAACTCGTGCTTTGTTTTAGAAACAAGGCCTGTTGTCGAGATAGAACTCATGCTTTATTTTAGAAAGAAGGCCTTTTATTGAGATAGAACCAGGGTTCTAATTACTTGTTTTTATTTTTTTTTAACGGGTTCACCGGTAGAGCCGATTTTGCCGAATATCGGAAAATTTTAAATTAAAATTTGAATTTCTCAAAGTTAAAATGAAAAAATATCAAATTTCTCTCATATTCGATAAAATTCAAGCAAATCTGATTTTTTTTAGCCAGTTTGGAATTTTACCTGCGTACCCGATAGAACCGATTTGGCATGCTTTAACTTGAGAGTAGCTAGAGACCGGGAAAATAAAAGAAGGCGCACCCCGATGCCCTCACCAGCTCAATGACAGCGTCTAGGTACAGGGGGGCAGTGTCGGCATTTTCCTAATTTCTATTCTTTCAAGTTATATTCTCGTTCGTTTGTATACAAGCTAGTGATGTGAACAATTCCTACGTTTGTGCTACAGATTAGAAGCGCTAGGCTGTAATGAAGTTCTTGCCCGGCGACACAGGTTGCAACATCGCCGAGATGTGCAGGGTGGCCTCTGGCTGCATGGAACTGGAAGAGATCAACATCGCCAGGGAGAAGGCCAAGTGCAGATACCTAGCAGTGCTAGAGGAGACCAAGTCTAAGAAAAAGCAACTTCAATCTTGTGGAGTTTCGTCATGCATGAAGGCTAGCTCAAATACTCATACTCAAAATCTTGCAAAGTTTGAATCTACTCCGGGAAGCTGGGCGCCACGCATCTTTTGGTTGCATGATCCACCATGCATTGTTAAATTTGATTGCAGTCCCCATTTGATTTTTTTAAAAAAAGAATTTGAATTCCACACGCACTCGGGCGCGATTGATTCAAGACCCCGATCCGATCCGACTCCTTCTCCAACAATTAACAGCCCCGCTTCGCCTCTGATTCGATACAACTCATAATCTGGAGGCGTCAGATTTGGTATAAGAGATCCGACGGACTTGATCGGAGTGGCGAATCGAGACGAATCCCGTGACAAATTCTTCCATGTGAGCCAGCGAGGAAGAGCTGCTGGCGTGGAAGAGCTAGCACACGAGAGCATTTCCGCCTCATCTTTCTATGTGCGCGGATGCGCGCTGCGAGCGGCCGCCACGGAATCGAGGGGATCGATGGACCTGCCCGAAGGTGTGCTCGCGGACGTGCTCCGCCGCGCAGCCTCGCCGCGTGCCGGTACGTCTGCAAGGCCCTCGACGCCCACCGCATGCTGCGCGCGGACCTCCTCTCGTTCAAGGTGCACGACATCTTCATCCGGTCCACCACCAACGTGGCTGCATGGTTTCTACTAGGGCGCTTGGCGCTTGGCGGGGCGTCGGGGCGCAAAGATAGGTCGTTGTGAGGGCGCGAGGCCGCCGCAAGGCTGTCGTGGGGGTGCAAGGGCACCGCGAGGGGGCGCAGGGCGCTGCCGGGCGTGCGGGAGCATGAACTCGGTGTAGGTGCAGAACACCTCGTCGAGGATGGCGGAGATCTGGTCCTCGCTGAACTTGACCCGCAGGTTGACAGCTACGACGAGCGCGGCCATCTTGTCGCGGTCGAGGCCCCCGTTCCCGTTGGCGTCCAAGCGCTCAAAGATCCTGCGCACCTTCTTCGCCTGCCCGGCCTATACTGCCGACGCGGACATGGTTATTTGGGGAAGTCACACGCTCGGCATGGGAAAAAGCAGCCGATTCACGGTGAAATTGGGCACGCTGGTGGTGTGCCAAGGCTCAAGCGGCTGAGGCCCTATTTCAGCGGGTATAAACATTCTAGGGTGTACGTGGCTCAAATCAAAGTTGAATATCCCATTCCTGCTGGCTCCAGGTGGTGTAATTAGCAAGTTTTTTCATCTTTGATAGTGAGCTGAATCATGGGATGCCGATGACTTGTTTCCTTCTCTTGTTTCGCCATGAGGTGCAAGGTGCAGGGATGTCGTCGCCGGCTGCAGGGCGTTTGCTGCAGGCCGCCTCAGGGCTCATGGGCCCTGGCACACACGACGACGCAGAGAAGAAGCCAGGCTCATGGATGCCAGCGAGGCTGACTGCACGCGCGGGTGGTAGGCTGGGGCTCACGTACGTCCCTTGTGCAGACTTGTCGAAGTATAGAGCATTTTAGACGGGAGGTGGTAGGATTCTTCAACACTAGCCCCCTGTCCTTTGGGCACTTAAGGACGCCCGAGGGGCAAAGAAGAATGCTGAGGTCTTGTACCATGTTGACAAATATGCTTGTTACGGTATGTTGGCAGCATTTTTAGTGTGCACTTAGCAGACGTTTTTTCCAGGGCACCACGACTTGGGCAAAATTTGGCTTGACGGGAATGTACACACTCGAGATTTAGCTAAATTCTGACTCGATGCAACGCAAGGCATGGGGGCTGAGGAATACACGCAATGGCACCTACGACTTAGCCAATTTTGGCTTGATGGGCACACGAGTGCCCAAAGACTTAGACTTGTTTTTGTGCTTCATATCTCGTGAGTGCTCCAAGCGAGGGCGGGTACCAAATTGTCGCCTCTCGTCGGCTCTTCGTGTGGGGTGGTTTTTGTTGTTCCATTCCTGGAGGCGAAGCACTGGATGCAGAGTCACCCCATCGAGGCATAGCCTTCAAGGCAGGCGGCGCGTCAGTGTGAAACCTATGTAGGCAAAGCCGTTGATGCGGGGCCGCCGAGCCAAGGCATAGTCTCCGAGGCGGGTGGTGCGTCGGAGCAAAGCCCGTGTAGGCGAAATCATTGATGTGGGACCGCCAAGCCGAGATATAGCCTTCGAAGTTGGCAGTGCGTTGGAGCGAAGCCTATATACGCAAAGTCATGGACGCGGGACTGCCCTGCCGAGGCATAGCCTTCAAGGCGGGAGGCGCATCGGAGCAAAGCCTGTGTGGACGAAGTTGTCCTCTTCTTGCTCCGCGGTTTGATGAGAGTCGTCGAAGTAGAACTCCTCAGAATTGTCTCAGTTCGAGCTTGAAACGTTGCGGGGAAAGGTAGATAACACGGGTGTCTCTGCATGAAAGAGAGAATGATCAACACTTGTTTCTTGTAGCAAGATAACATTTGTTCAACATGATATAAAATCGAATCCATTGCCGTGGGACAAGTAGAGTCCCATCCGAGCTTTAGATACTAAGATCTTTGATGTGATAGCCTTATGCAGGCATGATAGTCCTTAATCAATATTTGAGTCGGATCGATGGTAGATAATTCAAGGTGCCTATGAGAGTGATTCATGGACATATCGGAGGTGTGCCCACGAGGCTTAGTCTTGGGGCACTGAATAGCCACTAAGAGCAGTAGCCCCCTAGTGTACTTGGAGGTGCCCATGAGGCTAACTCATGAGCACCTTGGAGGTGTGTTCACAACAGTAAGTCACGGACACACCGGAGTAGCGCCCACGAGGCTAAATCGTGGGGCACCGAATGACCACTAGGGGTGGAAACCCCCAGTGGACTTGGAGGCACCCATGAGGCTAACTCATGGGCACCTTAGTCAGTAGACAGAAGGGCGACACGATCTGGAGTAGAAGAAATTATGCTTTAGTCTTCCTCTTGGTTGTAATCAGCACATTCAACCATCCACGCATGAGCGGGGTTGTTATTATCTTTAGAGAAGGACTGAACATGTATAAAATCCTGTGTTATTCTCTGCGTGGTTTTAATTCTAGGAGATGTTCAATATTTATTCGTAAAATCGATACTGAAACATCGAATGAACTATGCGCGCTTAAACTAATTAAAATTATTCCCAGCTAAATATATAAGTTGGACGGAGTCAACGCCGGCTGCTTCGCCCGTGTATCGAGTATTAACCCTTAATTTTTTTTGTGTGTGGCTGGCTGGGAATATTACATCGTCACTGTTGGCACTTCTTAACACGTTTTGCGACGTCACACAGGGCGAGTGGCGGCAAATTAACCCACATATTCTAGCAGCGTGGACCCTTCACCAGGCCAAGCTAGCACTACATATGTGTATTGCTTTGCAGCCACGCGCGCGCGAGCTCGATCGCTCTGCCTCTGCGTGTGCGGCTGCAAAAATTGAGCTGGTTGCTGTCGCCGTAGGACGGCCACCGGCCGGTTCGAGACGAGCACGCGCGTCCGCCTGCCGGAACGTGGATCACCGCGGCGTCGCGCGGTCAAATTAAGCTGCATGCATACGCGTGCTGGCCGCGCACCTGGTTCCTATGTAGCTAGCTCGCTCGGCCTGGCGATTTCTTAACCTAAAGTTTCCTTTCCCTCAGAAACCAGCAATTCCCGGATCTGAAATCCTATTTCCAACTCCTCTAGTTTTCTTAAACCAGGTCTGTTTCTTTTTCCAGCAGGGATATTACCGAAAAATGGGCTTCCGTTCAAAGCTGAAAGAAAGAGACTGGTCCTCCCTCTTTGCCTAGCGGTTAAGTAGATACCAAGAGTCACTCGTTGAAAGCTGACCAGGAAGACAATAACTGCTATTTCAAGATAGCAGAAAGACAAGGCAATAGGAAAACAATCATACCGTGGATAAAAAGGGATTTAAACAATCATGCCGTGGATAAAAAGGGCTTTTCTATGTGTTATGCCCTACGTTACATTCACCTTATTTATCTTCATTCTCTTCCGCAGCGAGCTAGTATGCCCAAAGCCGGCAGTGCGTAGGAGGTCACTGATTGAGCACTCTTGCGCCGACGAATCCGGTCTTAGATAGAATAGGCGAAGAAAGGACAACCTGCTAGTAAGAAGGTTTCTTTCTGACTTATGGAAAGCCTTACCTCTTTCTTGGACACGTTTTAGCTGCGCGCCTCTATGATAAACGAAATGGCAAACAAGAATTTTTAAAACTCAACAAAATTATAATATTATAAAAGTAATTTTTGAGATGAATATACACACACAATTTTTATATATCTAATCTAAATATTTAAAAAGATATCGAGATAAAGTTTTTAAAATTTGACTGCAAGCATTCTAAAACTACTTGTTTTTATGAATCGGTTGGAGTCATATTCAGTAGAACTGACATACTGAGTATAATTGTTGTGTCTACTTAATCTTATCTTGTCATGTGCATAAGCAGACAGAGAGAAAACAGGGAAGAAACTTGCTTGTTTATTGACCATTATCGATGATCTCCTCTGCACATGCTTACGTACATATATAGGTACGCTGACCCTCCTGTGCTGTGATTTGGACAGTTATTAATTATTCAATTCGGAAAACACTAGATATGCAACAAACCTAGCAAAATATGCTAGTATACCTATCTATCTATGGCAAAACCCAACGCAACGCTACCTCTCGCTGTACCCATGCATGCATGGGTGATACATGCACGCACGAACAAAAAGCTAAAGGAAAAGAGGAGATCATGAGGGGGAAAAAACGTAATCGAACTGTGCCGATGCTGCTAATTAAGCTCCTACATACAGCTAGTATGGGGATATACGTGTGTTTTTGTTTCTTCCTTGTCTGGATGCTTAATTTGATCATTATTTTGTCGATCTTGTGTGGATATGCTGGCGAGTGAATGAATTGATTAGCTAGGCGATGCTGTAGCATATCTTCTTGAACTCCTCAAGGTGGCTCTCGAACAAGGACACGTAGGCCTCGACGCTGCCGTCGCCGAGGAAGGACGGCACGAGGAAGAGGGTGCCCTCCATGGGGAGGTACGATGGCATGAAGTAGAAGGGGCAGCCGCCGCCGAAGTCGAGGTCGTAGAAGTTGATGCCCAGCCAGCTGTCAATCTCCAGGTCCGGGCACAGCACCACCTGCGACTCGTCGGCGGTGGACGCGAGGCCCTCGGTCTCCACGGCGCCGGACGACGCGAAGTCGATGAACGACCGGAAGTAGGCGTCGTCCACGCGGGCCACGGCGTGGTGGATCAGGTCGGCGGCGTGCTGCACGGGGCGGGACACGAGCTCCCCCGCGTCCGACCGCGGGAACGCCCAGAGGACGAGGTTGCCGAAGTAGCCGCTCGGCACCGGCGGGCGCATGCGGTTCCGCCCGTTCACGGAGATGCGGAGCTTGGTGGACTCGCCGGCCCCCAGGCCGCGCGCCGCCGTGACCGCGCGCCAGAGGTACCCCACTACGCTCTCGAAGGTGCTGTAGCCGCGCCGCGACGGCGGGATGCCCGATGAAACTATCGCCTTGAGCCGCGTCACGAACTCCTTGGTGAAGTGCACCTTGTGGACCTTGATCTTGTCGTGCGCAACCGCGCCGAGTTCCTCGTCCTCGTCCTCGTCGTCGGCGCGGTGCTTCTTGCTGGGTGCGTAATACTCCGCGCCCCGGTGCGGGAACTCCACGAGCGGCGGGTCGCGCGGCGGGAACCGGGTGGCCCGGTCGCAGATGGGGAGCGGCCCCACCGGCAGCCGCCGCGACGCGAGCCCCCACGCGACGAGGAAGTTGCTCGTCGCCTGACCGTCGGCGACGTGGTGGTGCGCCGTGAACCCCACCACCAGCGAGCCACACGCGAACCGCGTCAGCTGCACCTGCACCAGCTCCTCCACGGGGCCGTCTGTGCTCGGGTGCAGCCGCAGTAGCTCCGGCGACGGCTTGAACGGCATCGACAGCGCCAGCGGCGCGTCCACGGTGGCCTCCACAAACCGCACCCCCCGGTCGTTCAGCAGCACCGCCGGCCGGCCGTCGGGCCCTTCCCCAAGCCTCCCCGCCCACTCCCGGTACACGGCGAGCGCCTTCGCCAGCCCCAGCTCCAGCGCCGCGTTCGGCGGGTTCGGCGGCCGGAACGCGTAGATCACGGCAATTTGCACGTCGTAGGTCACCTTGTCGAACACGTTGAGCGGCACGCTCTCCCCGTTGCCCGGCGCCACGCCGCCGTCGTACAGTGGCTTCACGATCTTGGAGCTCTCGATCTTAACCTTCATGTTGCTGCTTCTCCCGCCTTGATATCTGCGTGCCTTCCCTCCTTGCTCAACGTGCATGCACGCACTTTTGTCTTCGTGAGCCAGAGAGAGAGAGAGAGAGAGCTAGATGCTGCTGTTTGTGCTATTTGTATCTTTGTTGTTTTTGCCTACTAAATGCTGGAACAAACAGAGCATATATATAGAGCACAAATATGTATGTGATCCTAGGCAAGCAAAGCTAGCTTAATTGTGTCTTTCATGGTCACGAGATATGTGACACCTAAAAGTTGGACACGGCCAGCCATATCCTGGACCTGGAGGGAGACTACTGCGTTTGAAGGCTTGAACTGGTCGTGGTGTATTCGGAGTTTCATATATACATTGATTTGATTAATTAGCGTCGCCATCGACGCTGCAGCTGAGCTGCTTATAGCTTATATGCACGACATGACATATATAGCTTCTAGTTAGATCAGCCAGCTGGAGAGAGAGACAATAGAATTAAGTACTAGCAGATCAAGATTAATGTCTCCAAATCCAAGATCATATTAACATTTAATATACTCCAGTGTCCTTGTTATTTTAACTAGGCAGCTAGTAGGGCGCTGACCTCTAGCTTGTCTGTGTCGAAGGAAAATCCCAGATATGATCCATATGTAGTTAGTACTCCATATAAATATATATATGTTAACGCCCGCCGACTCGGGCTAACTCCAGGTGCAAGTACAAGGGAAATAACGGGCCCGAGTAAACAAATGGACTACTAATGCTACTACCAATTGCCAAGGCTTCAGAGTAATTAGTTAAAAACCGGAGCTTGGCCGGCACTGGTTACCATTCGGTTACCGACTTTATGCTGGCCAAATAACACCATCAGACATTCCGGATGTATATATGTCTGATAACAAATCGTTTATCGACTGGAGTAGGCCAGTTAAATTACCACTGGGACTGTAATTTCTTTCTCTAAAATATTTTGTATAAGAAAGTCATGTAATACATCTTAATTTGGCCCATCTTGTACGTATCAACCCTAGCTATTGGGAAAAGTTTTTTACGGTATACTCAATTTAGTTATACTACACTCGAGGAGTATAAGTAGTAGAATCCTAAGTAGGGTAGAGTTGTAATTGTACGTATGAGGATCACATAGTATAAGATTAATAGTTTGAACTCTAGTTGAAAAAGTTCATAATATATTCATAAAAATTATAAATATAAAAAATCTACCGTACTTTTAACAAATTAATGATTCAATTTAATTTATAGTACCAGTTTTAGAAGTGGATTCCCTCGTGCCGTGTGGAGTCAGAGGCACGCTGAGCTCCGTTCGTACAAGCACCGTAGGTAGGTGAGAACGCCATGATGATGGACCGATGTTTCGTTGGTCCATTCATTGCCTAGGGCAGGTGAAGGCCGTACGTGTGAAGGGTCAAAATTAAGTTGGTGCATGTGCCGGTATATCTTCGGAAGAAGAAAGAGTCATATTCTATAACGTGGCTAGCTCAGGGTATCCACAGTGTTTAGAGGCAACTCAGCCTGTAATATTATCACTTTTCTCTGGAATGTGTACATTACATTTTTGCCTCTAAGGTAGGTCCCACAGCAAACTAAAATATTCCTCTCTCAACCGATCTTCACGGTCCATCCAGCAATCCCAATTCTCCGCCTAATTCTTTTTATTATTTAATTCTTTTTAAAGTTATTTTAAAGATAGATTCTCCTTAACTTTATTTTCAATTCTGACACCTCTTCTTAACTTTATTTTCAATTCTGACACATTTAGTCACGCTATAATTCGTGACGTTGTCAAACTGTGCTGTCACGACACCGATCGTCACTCATCTTGACGTGATAGGACTTAGTCCAAAAATGAACACGTTCAAGATGGTCGATGGTGTGATAGCACAGTTTGATCACGCACGATCGGTGGCGTGATAGCACAGTTTGATAACACCATGAATCATAGCATGACTAAAAGATTCATAATTGAAAATAAAGTTAAGGAGTCTATCTTTAAAACAATTAAAAAAAGATTAAAAAATAAAATAAGACTCTTCCCCACCCTCCTCATGCAATCCCCTTTTTTTATTCCTTGGCTGCACCCTTTAGCCCAGGAGGCGACGCCTAGCAAAATGACTTAGAGGCTGTGCTGTGCAAGTGTATAGAGGCTGCCTGTAAGACCCTCTCTCCTCTTTATAGGCAGTTTTAGTGTACACTGTGGATGCTCTTAAGGGTGCAACCAACTGAGTTTTTTTTACGGACTCAAATGAGGTTATATTCTTGAGGCAACAGTGCTAGCTAGCAAGCTCACAAATAACAGCACCCAGTGTGATTACATTATTTAAGTTACTACCATCTAAACAAGCTGTAGTTAAACAAAGACCTTTTTTCTAGACTTGATCAACAAAAACAATGGATTGCAAGCTTGCAGATTGGTGGCACACTATATATATACAAATTAATGAATGCCACCGCGTTGACATACATGTCGTGTGCAATGTTCAGACACGAATATGTTATACAAATTAATTGTACTGTAATACCAGTGAAATATTGTGGAATTTGCCAAACCCTTACGTGACAAACCGAGTAAAAGCAAGAGACCATTACTTATTTGTACCGAGGCCGCGCACATGGCCCGCCGAAAAAGGAGTCGTGCCCGGTTGTTGGAGCTAAATTTGTCAAAACTGATGGTTCAGAGTTGGTAACGAATTCTGAATTCGAGTCAGAGTTGAAGTTTATTCAGTAAAGACAGAGTAAAAATCTTTTTGTATCTGAGTTGTATTATTCGAGCCAATGTATGAGTCGGTTTTAGCAAACCTTTATAATGTGCGGTTGTGTCTTGTAAGTTGAAAAAAGACAAGCAATAGAAAAATAGAAAAAAGACTGCAGTTGCAGCACTGCACAAAAGAATCTTATTCTCATTCAGTGTTTTTCCGAGTACTGTTCGGAAGGAGGTTTTGACTTCATATGGTCGGAAGGAAGTTTCGACAACCTGGTCGTAAAGGAGGTTTCGACTACCTGGTCGTAAGGAGATTTCGACTACCTAGTCGGAAGGAGGTTTGACTACACAACTGATTTCGACTACACCGAGGAGGTTCGACTACGGAGGAGGCGCGCCACGGCGTCTGCCGGCGAGGCGCCGGGACAGATGACGCGAAGCATTGCGGGCACGCAAAGCAAAAATAAAATCGAACGCGTGGGAAGGAGCTGCGTCCGACGGACAAGACGATTCGGGGCAACGTGGCCATCATGCCCTCGCCTCAAAATTCCCTCCCTTTACCCTTCAAGCACTGTTCATCGTTTTGACTTCACGTGGTCGGAAGGAAGTTTCGACTACCTAGTCGTAAGAAGGTTCGACTACAAGACTGGTTTCGATTACCTGGTCAGAAGGAGGTTCGACTACACGACTGGTTTCGACTACCTGGTCAGAAAGAGGTTTGACTACACCGGTGGGCTAGGGAGGAGGCGCCTACGGCATGGTGCCAGGCGAGGAGGCAAGGAGGTGGGCCACACACTAAGCGAGGAGGCGCCCCGGGACAGATGATGCAAAGCATTGCGGGCACGCAAAGCAAAAATAAAATTAGATGCGTGGGAAGGAGCTGCGCTCAAGATCCGACAGACAAGACTATTCGGGGCAACATGGCCACCATGCCCTCGCCTCAAAACTCCTCTTCTTTACCCTTCGAGTACTGTTCATCGTTTTGACTTCATGTGGTCGGAAGGAAGTTTTGACTACCTAGTCGTAAGGAGGTTTTGACTAACTGGTCGAAATGAGGTTCGACTACATGACTGGTTTCGACTACCTGGTCGGAAGAAGATTCGACTATACGACTTGTTTCGACTACCTAGTCGGAAGGATGTTCAACTACACGACTTGTTTCGACTACCTGGTCGAAAGGAGGTTCGACTACACTATTGGGTTAGAGAGGAGGCGCCTACGGCGTCGTGCTCGGCGAGGATCAGGTGGGCCACGCTCCAGGCTAGGTGCGCCCCAGGACAGGCAACATGAAGCATCACGGGCACACAAAGTAAAAATAAAATCGGATGTGCGGGAAGGAGCTACGCACATGATCCGACGGACAAGACGATTCGGGGTAACGTGGCCACCATGCCCTCACCTCAAAACTCCCTCCCTTTACCCTTCGAGTATTGTCCATCGTTTCAACTTCACGTGGTTGGAAAGAAGTTTTGACTACATGGTCGTAAGGAGATTTCGACTACCTGGTCGGAAGAAGGTTCAACTATATTACTGGTTTTGACTATCTGGTCGGAAGGAGGTTCGACTACACGACTGATTTCGACTACCTGATCGGAAGGAGACTCGACTGGACCACGGAGGAGGCGCCTACGGTGTCGCTCCAGGTGAGGAGGCGAGGAGGTGGGCCACACGCCAGTCGAGGAGGCGCCCCGGGACAGACGACGTGAAGCATCGCGGGCACGCAAAGCAAAAATAAAATCGGACGCGTGGGAAGGAGCTGCGCGTAGGATCCGACAACCGAGCCGATTTGGGCCGAAGCAATAAATGCGCAGCGACAAGAGAAACAAACGGGCAGGCAAAGCAAAAAAATGAACAGGCGACGACGCGGGATCCAGCGAGAAAAAATTTCCAGAACGACATGACCACTGTACCCTCGTCTCAAAACTCCCTCTATTTACCCTTTAGGATAAGCTTTACTTAATCACACAAGGCTGGATCGATATCCGTTAATTCGGCTAACTGTTAGGTATGCACCACATGATTTGAATGCTAATATAGTTTCTATAATAACCTAGTTGTACTAGCTCGTGTCTTCACATGGGTTGTTAATTTATCCCTCGACTAACTCAGATTATATTGGAGCATACGATACAGTTGCTTGTGAAATACGACCAGAAGCAACAGCAAATATGCCTGCAATGCAGCCTATATATATATATAAGTGTGTGTGATCCGGATTTCGCAATCCAAAATCCTCTGTGAAACCACTGCACTATTCTGTAGATTAGTAGGTAGTACTCACAGATATATTACTAATCATTTTATACATGACGTAAACTAAACCATTCATTTATTACAACACATCGGAGTCAAGTAGACCACATCGGGACGAGTTTTACAGTAGGACCGATCAACTCAAATGGATACATTACATTAATAGCGGAAAGAGTACATCTCTCCACATGCAACTGATTGGGGTAACCTGTGTACGGTCGATATTATCCAAGGGCTTGAACAATATTGATGAACACTAGCACCAACATAGCTAGCTACACTGGGGCAAGACCTAGACTACTAGAAACTAATCTACTCTCCACCATCTTCGTGACCATCAACGTCTGGATCCTCGAAGTAAGCATAGTGTCCTTGATCTGTGACTTCTGAGGTTTGGAGAAAGAGCGAGGATGAGCACAAACAACTGTGCTCGTGAGCCAACACACAGAATACAATATTTATACATGCAATGCTTTAACAAAGATGAATCGGGTTCTTTTATTTGTATAGTATTTAGAAATTCATATGACCTAGCATTTTAACCAAATCATATTTTATTAAAGATATATTGTGTAATATTTATAATGGTGAAGGTTACCTCCACCTTATGCTTAATTTTGATTAGGGTAAATCCACCTTATTAACAACCATGGGTACTTCTACCCGGAAAATCCAAAACCAGGGGTACTTCCACCCGACGAGTTTTTATCCCACCAACAAAGTTTTTATAAATAGAACTATATAACTCGCGTAAGTTCACATACCTGTCATTGACCGTAGGCACGACTGTTTGAACATCTTATACTATGTAGAGATTGTACACTTTACCCACAAGAGATAATCGTCTTGATATATACACATATTTCCTTAGACATGTGAATCAAGAGAAATTATCATAAGGTCTTTACAATGCATCCCACAGTGTTAGTTACACCCGCTAAGGTTTCACCAGAAGAGGGTTACACTCCCACACCCACGTCAACCCTTACCCAGACCCCCTCTTGCGCCACACGGCAGCTTACGCCAGCATCCCAACTCGTGTCCACGACTGGTGACACAGGCTCGTGGGTCCCTCCAATGGTGTAACTCGCAATGGTGGATACAAATTATTTAGCGAGGTCGAAACTATTATAGACTTGTGGTTGCACTATTTTACATTGGGAGATCATCACATGATTAAGTCCTTAAATGCATCTGGGCGGTACATACCATATTCCAACATTCCTTGGGCTACATCAGTACCCACCATCATACTATCCGTCCAGATGTGGTAACAACAAGTTATTATGCTTTTGAGAAGTATAAATTAGGTTATCTCAAACATTTCATTATTTACCCCCAATGACTGCCCAAAACCATTTCATGATTAAAAGATGATGATTAGGGCAATTAGTGCTCTGGTACTTAAGCAAGACTAGCACGACGCTTAAGTACAACCCATACCTAGTAAAGTTATCACTTAATATCTAGGGTGACAAGGATTTTGATATTCAAATGTCAAGAGATGATATAATAATTTTAATCATCAAGTAGGTATGTAACTACCTTAAAGATTTGACAAACATTTGCATAATGAATTAAGCATGCACTTTGATATTTTTAAAGGATATAGCTTGCATAAAATATGGGTTCAATATGATCAAAGTATTGACTCACTAGGTCAAAGGCAAGAGAGTCTTGAAAGTCTTGAGCTTGATCAAACTAGGGCTCTTCTGCGCCTTCGAACTCTATTCAAATGACCGCACTAGAAAAGAATAAGCACAACAAATAAGTACCAAATAAATAACAAATGAACTCCAAATTAAACAAAACTACAACCATTAGCAAGATCTTGAAGTTAGATATTTTTAGAAACAAATTTCATTAAATTCGGAGTTAAAACGAGGAGAACGGGCTTCCCGAAGTTTACTTTTTGAAATTAAATCTGGAAAAAGACAGAGGAGAGAGATTATCTCTCTAACATGCGGGGTCCACTGTACAGGGACTAGGCTCATGGAACAGCACATGGACCAAGTCCACATGCACTGGCCTACTAAAGTTTTCTTTGAGCAATTAATGCTTTGGGTCCACTTGTCGTAGAGTCATCTGGATTAAACAGGAGTTAAAGAACTTCATTACTGATGTTGGGGCCCACGCGACATACTCATAGAGTAGCAATCAAATAGGTACTTAAACGCCGCTTAACCCTAACCGATAGTGATTCTGGTTACTAAAGATGGTGCACAGTGCTTGTCCGGATTTGGATAGAACAGGGGTCCCTGGGTCCTCCTGGCCTGTGCTCGTTGCCAACGAAGGAAGCACTACTACAGAAAATGACATCACAGATGGTTCAAAATCGTCATCACAGACGATTTTATGATCCGTCTGACTTTATGTGTCTGTGATGACATGAGGTTATCACCGTCTGTGAAAAAGACTATCACAGACGACGGTTCGAGGATAGAACCGTCTGTAATAGTATATTTTCACAAACGGTTTTGAACAAAAAACCATCTGTGATAGTAATTATCACAGACGATTCTTATTTAGAACCGTCTGTGATAGCTTTTTCTATTGCAAAAAAATGAAAACGGGTTTTCACCTCGTCTGGAGCCTCCCAAGCCTCACGAATGAATCTAATACGGATTTTTGGATTGAACTTTTCGTTAGCTTTCCCACAATAGCCACAGCATCACAGTAGCATCAACTCAATCCATTCACAGAGCACTAAAAACAACACAGTATCACCCACATCACAGTAGCATCAACTCAATCCATTCACAGAGCACTAACACATCACAATAGTAATCCACATCACAGAGCAAAAGGGGGAGTAGAGAGAGTGAGGTCGTGGGAGGCTGGGGCGACGAGGTCGTGGGAGGCCGGCGACGACGAGGCCGGGGTGAGGTGGAGGAGGCCGCAGACGACGAGCTCAGGGGAGGACGGGGCGACGAAGTGGAGGAGGCCGGGGGCGACGAGGTCGTGGGAGGCGGCGGCGACGAGGTTGCGGCGAGGTGGAGGAGGCCGGAGCGCAAGGTCAGGGCGAGAGGGAGATGGCAGATTAGATGGAGATTGTAGAGGAGGAGATGGAGGACTCTATTAATATAAAGAGATTTTCAGCAGCAACCCGCCTATTAAGTGCAAATTTTTATTTTCCCGCCCAACAAAACAAAAGTATCATAGACGGTTTTATACATCACAGACGGTTCATATCATAAACCATCTGTGATAAGCATCTCATCACAGACGGTTCTTAATACAAACCATCTGTGATGAGATACTCATCAGAGACGGTTTGTAACAAGAACCCTCTGTGATGACTTAGATTATCACAGACAGTTCTTCTTAAGAATCGTCTGTGATACTTCATCACGGTTCGTATCATGAACCGTCTGTGATAGGTCCATATCACAGACGGTTCCAAGAGAACCGTCTGTGATGAGGCGTCTTCTATAGCCTGTTTTGTAGTAGTGAAGCCATGGCGGAGCCAGGTAAGGCCAAAAATGGAACCGTGGGAGCATTCTGGTTTTAAGGGTGGCCTTAACACGGCCGGCGGTGCACCGGAGCGGCGTCGGCGGAGCAACCACGGTGGCCATGGCGTTCTGGCTATGCTTCCACCTAGAGAAAGAGAGCATGGGCAAGAACAAGGTGCGTGGAACTCACCGGGATGAAGAGGGAGGCTGGAGGTGGATGGAGGATGGCGAACGGCAGAGAGGACGATCCGGCTGGAGGCAAGGAAGAAATGGGATTCCGGAGGCATATGTGGACCAAAAACAAATTAGGTTGGGGAAGATGCTCCTCGTTATCTGGAACGCGAGCTGACATGGACGGCGAGGAAAGCTCACCAGAGTTGCAAAAAATGGCAGCGTAGTGCAGCGGCGAGAACTGGTCTTTCGCTCTTCGGGGGAAAACAACAAAAGAGGAAGATGGGGAGGGAAAAGGCGGTGATGTTGGGGGCTTCTTATAGACTTGGCGAGGAGGATGGAGCCATTGGAGGCTCTTGATGGCGGTGTATGGGCCGAGGGCGGCATGGTGTAGCACGCATCGCAGTGGGAGCGATGGGTGCGGGCTGGGGGCACACGGCATGGAAGAAAGGGGAGCATGGCGGGTCCGAGCATGGAGGTGACAGGGCGCTCGCAACGGCCACTTTGCGGAGTAGGGCAAGGAGTCAAGGTGCTATCAGGCGGCGCGGTTCAATGCGAGCAGGGGCAGCGGAGTCAGGAACACGTGTGCGGCGCGTCCAGAGCGCGGGCATACGGGCGCGGCGCATAGAGAGAGAGAGAGAGAGAGAGGGAGCCAGCGGGCACATAGGTGGAGGCGCGGCAACAGTGTGCAGAGGGCGCATGGCGCGAGGGCGGCCAGGCCGGCGGGAGCGGGGGTGCCGGTGCCAGGGCGTATTGAGGGCGTGCACTGGGTTTCGCTCTGCGTGTTCCAGCATGCGGGCTGGGTGGCAAGGGACGGGGAGGGGGAGAAGAGGGGCGAGGGGATTGGGCTAGGCCCAAGAGAGAAAGGAAAACCAGAATTTGAATTTGAATGGAACTTTTGAGTTGAAACTTTTGAATTCAAAATCAAAATTTGAAATTGCTTTACAAAACCGAAAAACATTACAACACACACACACACACACACACACACACACACACACACACACACACACACACATATATATATATATATATATATATATATATATATATATATATATATATATATATATATATATCGTGTTTAACTGGAGCAAGGTTGTCAGAATCGCGATCCGATCGCGAATCGGATCGAAGGTTCTTAGTAGGATCACAAATCGTGGGATCACTATAGAATCTAAGATTCTATCTGATTCTACCAATTTTTTTTTAAAAACTACCTTGTAATTTACACTTGTACATTTCAAAACTATACTTTTAGAACTTTTGTTTACAAAAATGTAGTGCAAAGGAAAGATCATTTCTTAGTTATGCAAATTATAATAGACATGAAGAAATACAAAAAGTTAAAAAATTGCAATGAAAGGGATATATGCAAATAATTATTTAAAATAACTCTCTAAAATCGGTAGAATCGGGTAAGATCATATGAAATTTTTGTCACCATCCTACATTTTTTTTAGAATCGTAATAATATTAATATTCTACTAAATTAAGACTCCACCATAGGATCGGATCGGTCCAGTCAATCTATGTCAAAGAAACGTAGGATCGTATGACTAAAATCGAGATTCTGACAACCTTGAACTGGATGTGTTCTCCTGTGGATGCCACTAATTGGCCACTTGAGATAAAGAGAGGTAGTCCATGTTTACCTTTTTATTTTTAAAAATTCCCTATTTCCCTTATGTATTTCGTTGTTGCACTTGCATATAAGGCTGACTCCAATTAATGTTTGCTACCATGTTCATCCATGTTGTGAGAATTACATATAATTCATTCCTTTCAAGAAAAAAGAATTATGTTGTCCATAGGATAGACATCCTTTGATCGATCCTTCCCTAGCTTCCGCATATTCATCTTGCCACCATTAGTTTCCTCTCATTAATACCCTGATTTTAATCCTACGTAGCACCGACGTTACGGTGGTTTTGACACATATCAAGCCTTTCTCTCTGATATAATGTACAAGTCAGCAAAATAAAATTGAATTAAGGAAAAGACCCACATGTCAACCTCCAATGCTCCTCGTCCTCCTCCATCTTCTTCTCAACGTTGGGCCCTTACCACCAGCGACTGCCGCTGTATGCCATTGCCAAGCCCTTCCTTC
Organism: Hsuehochloa calcarea; assembly: GCA_036346395.1. Classification (NCBI taxonomy): domain Eukaryota; kingdom Viridiplantae; phylum Streptophyta; class Magnoliopsida; order Poales; family Poaceae; genus Hsuehochloa; species Hsuehochloa calcarea. The sequence goes on from CM070598.1 coordinate 15,861,106, forward strand.
ACACCTTCGATTGCTGGCATTAAAACTCCAGATCTGGGGCGATTCCGAGGGTTAGGCCCTTCGCCGTATAGACGACGATGCCACGATGGTGTAAAAGGGTAACCCGAAGCTAATTAAATATGAGTATATAGACAACTGAAGTCATGTACTTCTTTTTTATCAAATTATCTAGTGCTGTCCCCATACCCTACAATCGTTCAAGTAGTTCCCTCGCCGTGACGCCCATGACCGCCTCCACCTCGATATGTGGATGATGATTAGATTGCCTACGAGATGCACTCTGACACTGAGAGGAGGCTTGGCAGTAGGAGACAGTGTTTCTGCTACCGGTTGAAAAAAAAAATTCGGAGAGTAGCGGTAACGCTGGTTAGCGCCGGTAACCAGGAATTTCGGTTAAAATAAAATAAAAAAATCAATTTTTTGGATTTTAAGTTAAAAAATCAAAATTGAATAAAATTCAAGCAAATTCGAAATTTTTTAGACAAAATTTATCAAAACCAAAAAAATTCAGATGTGGTTTGAATTTTACCAGCGGTAACTGGTAACATCGGTTACCACTGGTAACTGCGAAATTTCGCTGAAATAATTTTCACTGGTAGGAGAGCGCCACTATAAGGTGCGGAAGCGGCGCCACAGGAGCGCGGCAAGCTTGGAGAGGAGGTCACCGTCGAGCACGAGCTCCATGACGAAGTAGATACTGGCGCATATGGGAACATCTAGTGGAGGCGAAGCATGTGCGGTGTGAACGAGGATGACTAGGTGGAAGCGCCATGGGGATGAGGACTATGAGGTTGATCCGGAGAAAGAGAAGAGGAATAGAAGAAGTCAGGGGCTGACTAATGGGCCCACAATATTTTTTTAAATTTATTTACTTCTTGTGCCGATTGGAGTGTTCATGTGTCAAAACCCTTAACCCTAAAACAACTTACTTGTCAAAACTTCTGGCACGTTAGCGCCAATTTGGACCAAAACCGACTACAATAAGTGAGGGTAAAATAAACGGTATTGATAGTTGGAGGAGATCAAGTACTTGGTTTTGTAGTTGAAAGTTGAAATCCAGACTTTCGCGGTAACTAAGGGGTCAAATGGACTTAACCCTCCAATCTTCCATTGACAAACTACTCCAAAATCCAATTCTCCCTTTGAGAAATGATTGATCTGTGCATGGAATTTAACACAGTCTACTCTTGAAAGTTGAAACCTTTGCCCTCGCATCATTAGATGGCGACTAAAGAGTTAAAAGATCAAAACTAAAAGCTAGCACTCTCAATCTTTCACTGTTTTTTTTTTCCTTTGTTTTCTGCCCTAGCAAGTGTGACCTGGTAGAAACTTGATCACTCCAAATATTACGACGCCCCTTTTCACTTCTGTCCCTACGTACTTCCACAGCAGTTGGTCAGGGTCAACTTACTTCAATCGTCGTAATTAAGGATCGTATTTAGTACTAATATAAAACAAGAGGGCATTAACATCACAGTAAACTTCTGGCCCACAGTTGGCACCTCACATATGGGATATATATGGCGTAGCATATGCTGGGGCATTCTTAGTTAGTTGTTAATTAGTGCACTCTGTATCCGTCCAAAAAAAAAAGTGTACTCTGCACGCCGATCGAGAAAACGGAGTGCCTGATTCTGATCTGAATTATTCGTGTGATCTTGTATGTTTATGCCTGACCGACCGTCCAGGTCCATCTAACTATTAAATCAAAGGAGAGGTTGGTTTTTTGTTCAAAAAGGAAATGGAATTGAAAATGAAGTTGGTAGAGTGTTTAATATCGGCCTTCTGATTCAAGGAGCTAGCATGAGATTATCTCTGTAGATCTTCCCTTGAAACAAAACAAAACAAAACAAAACGTCCTCTAGCAGACCATCATGTTAGTCAAGGTATGCAAAATACTTGTCTACATGATTTCTCGAGTATATATGCAATTCATCATTAATTATTCTCACCTACCATGTTTGTTTACTCGTCTAGATTATAAGGATGCTGAATTTTAAGATCATAGAATTGAAATACTAATTCAGTAATGATCATAGAGAGCATGACCTGTTGAATAAGTGTTGGTAAAGATGGTAACCGGCATGTAATAGAGAGACTGGACAGGAGCTTTTGACAGGACCCATTCATGAACAGGTCTCGTCAATTGACCACGCTTCTGTAGTAGGTTAGAGCGACACCAAATCTCATATCTGAATCTATACGCATATGCCTATAACGATGTATGCGCATGTATGTTCAAAGCTAAATCCCGTAATGGCAACCAAACACATCAACTGTAACCAAGACGAGAGGACTTCAGATGCAGCGAAGGGGCTACCTACACACAGCTCTACATGTAGTTCGTCTATAAAAAAATGATTACAGACAATGCCCTATCCATTCAGAAGCTAAATCGATAATTTCTTGTGATAAATTGGAGTAGTCTTAGTTTTGAACTGCTTAAATTTCACAAAAGTACAGGTATATTGGCATAACTATCAAGGAACCGCAGATTTTCGAATCAATTTCGTAGAACTAAAGATTTAGGTGTAAACTTTTGCGGGAAACTAAAGATTTAAGAACTCCCACAACATGCAACATATATTAGCCGATTGGGCCCACTTAACAACAACATAAATATATAGTTCTTTGATAGTTATTCCAGTATACCTGTTGTTTTGCGAGACTTACTCTACTAATTAGCTATGGGTATATATTACATACGCAATAAGCTATATATTCTTGTCAAATGTTGATATCTCTCGATAGGGTTATAAGTACTTTAATTGACCAAGGTGTATAGAATTAGAATTATGTTTAGAATAGAATGCCTAGTGGGAGAAAGAGATGGATGCATGGACACAAATTTGTGCTTGGTTTTCCACGGTTCACCTAACCGCGCAGCAGGATGCCAAGTGGGAGAAAGAGACGGATGCACACGGATCCAATAATTTGTGCTTGGATTTCCACAGTTCACCAAACCACGCAGGTTGACATGTTGATATCTTATGTAATCACAGCCTCTAAAAATTCCTTCACTAAATTAATCCATTGTCAAAAACGAATATTATCCAAAGTCAGAATTTTTTTTTCTTCAAAATCTTTGTTTGAACCCTTACTCACGAGTGCATGCAATTCGTCCAAACAGAGAAGAGGCCAGGTAAATTAGAGGGAAAGTCGGCAACGATAATGTTAGCAATACGTCGACGAACTCGGATGATCCTGGACAGGAATGATCCGTTGCAAATTTGAGGTTGCTAAAATTTTCACACTTGACAGCACGAAATTTATTGCAAAGCTAGGGTTTAAGACGTTATATCCATCACAGCAAGCAAGTCAAACACTGGGGCCTGATTTAATTTGTCGCATGCAGATGCAGGGTTCTCGAAAAGAATTTGACGTTCGTGCATGTATCATCGATCCAAGTACAGATTGGAATGCTCTGCATTGGAATGATTCAATACACACTGTTCGTGACAAGTATGGCCAGGATGCATATGTGCATTGGAGTCGAACGACTGAATGAAAATGATTGAAAGGGGAGGCTCACTGCATGGTTAGAAGCCTAAGTTTGCCAAAATTTTTGTTGCTAAAACTTGGCAGCATTGACCAGATTTGACTTGTATACTATATTTGGTTCGTTGCCAATATTTTGGCAAGAATCCATTCTCCCTGGGGCTCTTTAGTTCGTTTTCTCCCCTCTTGTAGCCAAATTACGGGGCCACTAATTTGGTAACTAAATTCAAATAATGCCAAATTTTGGCACAAACCAACCACAACCAGTCACATTGCTGTGTCATGAGTGTTAATTCGTGGCCGAGACAAGAGAGCCCATCCAGTTGGCAGGATCGGTGAGTGCCCGAGTCTCCCTACTCTCAACTGTTGCACCGCATGCACGGTCAACTCTGATCAGACGGTGTCCGTTTCTCCAGGGCAGGCACAAAAGTGAGGTAAAAAAACTGGGGCCGTTGATGCAGCAAGCCCGTGAGCCCATCCTATGCTCTATATTGTTCTGATCCGTCTGGTCGGTAGTACGCATGTGTGCAATGCGTGCGGAGAAGTCTAGTAACTGATCGAAGAAGAGAGAGAGAGACGGCCCTTGTTGGCCTCCGCACCTACACACAGTAACGGTGATTTAATTGAGCGTACAGTACAATGGAACAGGGAGAGAATACCGTTTGCATCCTTCCCTGTGGTGCATTCTTTGTCCATCTCACGTCTAAAAGTATTGAAAAATTCGCAAAATAATTTTAGATGTAGAAGATGGCCTATTCTGTAGATGTGCAAAATTTCAAATGAAACTTGTTTGCATTTGGAAGTACGAAAAAGAGAAATTTTGCATGAATAGTGTTGAAAACTATTTGTGTACGTCAATTTCTTCTAAATGCGATCGAGTTTCATCTTGAAAATTTGGATTGGCTATAGATATTGTAAAATTAGCGGTTTTAGTGAATATTTAGATATAATTCCAGTAGCAATAAACATAATTAAAGCGTATTTTTAACAGCATATAAATGACAAAAATAACATATAAATATGTAATTTCTTTATGTCAATTAAACAAGATAATATGCTCAAAAGATAGGACTCGAAAATATACAAAAATCAGTATAATGCTTAGATTTAATTGTTTGATTATTTGCTCTCACATGTCGGGCTGCTTAAGATTAGATCTTGGCCTCCTTGCTACTTTTGTCAATATTCTTCACTTATTAGATATGGCACTATAAATTAGACTTTTGAACTTAAATGAATGCAACACTTCTATGTCAAGAATAGATATTGAGTTGTCTCACAAGTCATAAACAACATTCGATACTTTCGGCCAACAGAAAGGGAGTAATTATCTCACAGTGCAAAACTAAGATCTCAAAATAGCATTTAGTCCTTTCGGCCAACAGAAGGAACATGCATATCACAGTGCACAAACATAAATTACCACTAGCCAAATTCGGTCAACAGAGAGGCAACTAATCCAAATGGAAGTAACAGAACTATGACAAGCAACAACAGCATGCAAACATCAAGTTCAAGTATGATTTCTAATTAACACTGTCAATCCAATTTCACAAGTGATTATAATCCCCATCGAGCATTAATCCGAGCCTACAACATTACTAAACCAAGTCTCTCGGTACTAGTCAAAGTTTAGAATGCAGAATTAACTAGCACAACCCACTTTAGTAAAGTAATGCAATTATGAAAAACAGAAAACTCACGAAGCGGGTGACACTCGAAGCCACCGAGTAGAACCGGGCAAGGAACACAAAATTCGCTTTCAGAAAACCAATCGACACGTTGTGCCGCAAATACCAAACGAGGTTGACGGGGATACAATGTCAACTTCACCAACCGGGACACATCAGTGTTCGAAGACAAGGTTCAGAGAATGCCACACAAGACCAATGGAGGATGCATCGGACAAAAGCACCCACGAAACACCAATCACCAAAACCAAAAACCTTATTCCACTCAAGATCAAGCCAAAGCCGACCCATTCTCGCTCGTCCAGCTCCAGCCCGCGCCAACCCCGCTCGCTCCCTCTCGCTGATGAGTGGACCCCATACGCTAGAACCCTTTGTCCACCTCGCTTCGCCCTCGCTCGTCAGCGCGCCCTCGCCTGTTCCGCCCACTCGCCCGCGGTTTCTCCTTGCCGCCTACTATTTCCGCACCTCAAGTGATACGGGGTCGCTCGATCTTCTCGACGTATGATCAAGATACTCACGTGTAGCCTCTCGAATCGTAGTGATCCTCCGTTGCCAATGCAAGAACGAACACTCTTTAATTTGTAAGAACACACGCGCTGGACTTCACGACCACCAAGTGAAGCCCTGTTGCGCTCTCAATTCCCAGTGGAAAGATTGAACGATCTCAATTAGTAAGAACTCTCGATCTCTCCATTGATGCCCTCAGCCATCAAGAAGAACACAATCTGTTTTTTTTTTTGGTTATCTCATACAATCTCGTCTGTCCCCGATGGGAAGGCGGCGGCTGCTTAAGACCCCAGCCAAACCCCTACGCACGTACGCTTGCACGGGCCCTGGGCCGGCCTTGAGTTTGGTAATCCATGTTTGATCGGACTCCACATGGCTTACCGAAGGCCAAACAAAGAGCACATGGCTTGACCGGACTTATTACCACTTAGTTGGTTCGGACTCAGTTGCTAACTATGTTTACATGCCCGGTAAAAGAAAGGCACACAGGTCCCATCATCCTCACGTGCATGCATGCATGAAAACTTCATTGGTATTGGCTACATACGTAGAGCTCCCTCCAGCCGCATGGATCTAACACTACCAGAAACAGGTTTTTTCCCGAGTGCTCAATACACTCGGGATATCCACTAAAACACTCGGGATGTACTTTCCCGAAGGTCAACACTCGGGAAATAACACTCGGGATAGTTTAGTCGGGTAAATCAGTGTTTCCCGAGTGTTACACTCGGGAAACTACATTTTGCCGAGTGTCACCATTTACACTCGGGAAACATATGACACTCGGGAGAAAAATCGTCCGAGCACCGTAGTCACCAGAACGGAAAAGTTTCCGAGTCGACACTCGGGAAATAAACGGATATTTCCCCGAGTGTCAACACTCGGGAAATACACTGATAATTCCCCGAGTGTTGACACTCGGTAATAAGAGAAGATAATATTTTGTCAGTATTTTGCAAAGACGTTTATCCCCGAGTGTATGCAAAATAAAACACTCGGGAAAGTCACTGTTTATTCCCCGAGTGTTGACACTCGGGGAATAAGAGCAAATACTGATCTCCCAGGTCGCTTTTCCCCGAGTGTATGGCGAAGAAAACACTCGGGAATATGGGTGAAACAGTTGTACCCAATTTATTCAGATGCACAATTTGCAATTGATTTCAATCAAATTCAAAAATACATTCCACATCCAGATTCAGCAATACATTCACGATCAGATTCAACAATATTATCATATATATATATATATGAAACAAATATTGACATAATTCTCAAGTTCACAACATTCAAGTTCAAATTGAAAAGATACATATAATAGTTCAAACATAATTCTCAAGTTCACAACATTCAAGTTCTGCATCAACAGGAATATTGCGACTGTAGTGAAGAGATGGCCTTCTCGTCTGAGCTTCTTCCCATCCTAAGCGATGAACTCAGACCACTGCATTGTCATGAAGAGAACAACTCAGTTAGTACTCAACATAGACAAGATGAAACTAATAAAATTCGTAAATGCAGGGTAAGCAAACTACTGCAATTCAGTTTACATTATATACTTTTTGAGTACGCATGCATATATGCTACATCAACACAAGAATGGAGTGAAGTATGTTCATGTTTGCACGACAAGATCATGAAAATGGCAAGCACCTGGTGGTGGCCTCTCGACGTTGGACTCATCCACATGATCTTGGTGGGGGCAGCTAACATGTGTACCATCTCCAAAGATCATCGGCAAGCATTGGATCGCCATTGATCCCGCCAGATGTGAAATTTGGATTTGAACAGAAACACTAAAAAACATTAGCAGCAATATTTTGTATACAAAGTCAAGTTGAGTCGTGAATGTTTGGTAGAGTAGTGCCGTGGTCCTGCTGCAGTATTTGTATCCTAGTCCATCAATGTCTAAACTACTCCATCATTTGTATGGAAGAATATGGAATAAACAATGCAATACTTGTAAGTTAGAAAGAAAGAGTGAAATATAACATACCAAATATGATGAACTTTCACTTGACTTAAGGTGCAATCCTTGGTACTTTAATCAAATTAAGTTGAAGATTAAGGTTATAGAACTAGAGCTTTCCTCTGTGTTATGTTTGAAGGTTACGGTTGTAGTACTAGCTAGAGATTTCATTTGTGTGTTGAAATCAATGCATATTGAAATTGATACAACACATGCCACACCTACACAACATTGTCATTTCCTCTGTAGATTAAGTATGACAGTAATCAGTACATGGAATAAAGTGAAGAGTACCACATGGAATCAAGGACAAGCAGCCTACAACTAACAATATAATAATAAGTGTCCAGTTACTAACCGGATTAGATAATGTAGGCAGTGGTGCCCCTGGTGTAGTGGCATCAAGTCGAGTTTGAAGTGCCTGCATATTTGTTTGTTTCAGTCATATGGGGTGAGAATCTACTAGTAATGTTAGCTAATGGTAACTAAAAAAGGGATAGTGCTGGTACTAACATCTTATATGAATTGAAAACAAAAAATATCAAGGTAAGCTTGTGGAAATAAATGAATTACAATTTGCATCGCATATGGGGTTCGAAGTCCAAACCTGGATCATTTGCTCCAATCGCTGCCTAGCCTCGATTTCATCTTGTAGCCTGGCCTCGAGCTGAGAAACCCTGTCAGCTGATGGTCGCACTCGTCTTTGAGGGTGTACATCATCCGTTGATCCGTACTTGTTGTTCGAACCTCAGAGAGGGTGGTCGGATTGTGCTAATGTAGCCGGACCGATCAAGAAACGCCATGTTTCTTTCCCTTTCCAAATACATACACTGCGATCGCATCCAATGGTGAATTCATTACGTCAAGTCCTCGCCATGAATCTCCTTAGCGACCTCGAGATATGCTTCTGTTGGACAAAATCATAAGTGAGCGAATATCATTAGGGACAAAATCATAGTGTAGAAATGGTACCAAGTTCGTGTTGCTGCTTTGGTCGCATAGGGTGCCCTCCGATCACCCCTCCTAGCTTCTACATATGCCTCTACATCGAGACAGCCTCTGCTTCTTCTTTTCCCGCACCCAAACACTGGAGGTATATAAATATGTATGTGCAACATTCAATCAATATGAACATGTTGACCTACCAAGTGCTTCTTGTAACGAGCCATGGAGGAGTGCCTTGGCGATGTCTTGCCCGCCATCAACAATCTCTTCTCCCTAGCAAAGACGGAGGCCTCTAACCACTCTTTGTTACACCACCTCTTACGGGCAATCACGCCATGCATCTTCACACCTGGGACCACTAAGGTATTGCCTAATTTAACAAAGTGTTAAATATGAATAAACTAGAATTGATTGCAAACTAGAACCCACAGGAAGCAATGGCACGAACGAATTATGATTACCTGCATGTACTCCTCCAAAGTGATATGTGTTTGGCAAGCCTCGGCCCTATGAATTTCCTTTCCAAGGACTTGGGTGTGGTAATAGATCACCGCTTGGATGCGTGCTTCATAGATCATCTGTGGGATCAGCTTTTTAACAACATTACGCACCACTCTCCTAGAATCAGCTTCCTGTCCATCAGCCCATCTAAACCACCACTAGATAATAACAACATAAAGTGTAAGATTAGCAAATAACAAGATAATCTGTGTGTGTATGCTGAGAAAAGCAACTAGGATCCTTGTCACTTACCCAAAAACTTTCCTCCACCCACCGCAAACAATTGTCAAATTGTATTTCTCCTTCAGCAGAAGATCTTTGGTGCCTTGTAGTGGCGCCATGTCCATGCAGGCTCCCGCCTTCCTCTGTAGATGACCAAGCCAGGGAAGTGCCATCGAATCAGCACGCCAATTATGCCGTTTGGAAGTCTACATTTCTCAGCCCCTCCTTCTTCTCGCCATTGCCTGCACATTAGTTTTTTTGAGGTCTGCAAGCAAGTGGGCTAAATTAGTGAAAGTGATAACAATTTCTTATGTGTCGCCAACAGGAACGATGACAGTCTCCTCCTCCTCTCGGGTTGGTTGTGGTGGCAAGTTCGCAGGTCCTCGCAACCAAAAATCTTGTGTTGTACTGTCTTCCGCCTCAGTGTACTCATCCTCCTCACTAGGATGCTGATCATTATCCACATGATCAAGACGCGAGCTGCGGGGTAGAGGTGCTCGATCTAGATGTAGACCCCCACGCCTCCTCGAGGCCGCGCCGCCCCTCTGCCTCTGGAGGGCGCACTGCCTTTGCCTCCTCGAGGGCCGCGGCTGCCCCTCCGCCTCCGGAGTGGCCGCCACTTTGGAAAGCAGACGTCTACCTCGACTAGAGTATGCCGCCTTTGATGCCACTCATTTTGGTGTCTGAAATGAAATGAAATGAAATTAAATACATCAATTAATAAAGCGCAATCAAGTAAGCTCATACAAAAATTAAAAATATGCAAGCAAGTACATGCAAGACGACAAGAAGATCATGCTTAGAAGTAGTCGTCTACAATGGGATCCTCCGCAGATGGGCCCTCTAAAAGTCATCGTCACTCTCATGAGGTGTTGACTGACCTCGCCCCTTCATTGCCATGAATGTCTAAACGATTAAGTACTTCCAAATCGTCTTCGTTGACAACCTCCTCAAAGATCGATTAGAATGTCTTCTATGTGATCGCCCCTTCGCCAATTATTATTTCAAAAGTCCCAGGAGCCCATCTTCTTGGAAGAATAGGTCAACACCATTGTTGGTCTCGATGTTGTAGTCCCGCTCACTAGGGGTAGGTAGTTTCCATATGGTTGCACCTTATGTACTACCCACCAATCCACTAGACTACGCACGCTTTGCATGGGTACGGATGTAGTATACTTGAGTGGCTTGCTGAGCCACAATAAATGGATCATTGCCTGGTAGGACTGATTGATGTGCAACTTCAACCAGCCCAAGTGATGTGTTCCGTCTGACTCCCCTAAACGGATGGAACCAATGACATTTGAATAACACAATTTTGAGAGGTTTGCTACCATGGAAATATAGTTATTTCTTCAATTACTCCATAGTATTCAACAGCTTGTATTGCTCCCATCCCCCCTATAGTCACCAATCCACTATTAATTGTTGTTGCATTAGGCCGTTCACGCTCATGTGTCGATGTTCGTAAGCGGTACCCATTCACATCGTAGGTACTATACGACAACACCCGAGTGTGGCATCCTTGAGCAACTTGTCTCAATTCGCTGCTCATAGACTTGTCCTTCAAGCTCTACAGGATAAATAGAAACGGTTTTATGTGTCAGTTCATCTGTACTTAGCAAATGTTATGTGCAAGAGGGACTAGCTAATAAGGAAGTTACTTTTGATAGAACCGGGATGGGAAATTCGGTTTGCAATTCCAAAGACCCTTCCTAAGAAGGGTCTCAATTTGTTTTCGGATGGATCTCGACGTTGCTTCCACTGCTCCTAACAAATTCCCTACGTGCATCAAGACAAGTACATTAAAACACTCATGCATCAATTGTACGGAAAATATAATTGTTGCATACCTAATGTAATCATCCACTTCGGAGAGGTTGGTAAAGACATACAACATCGCAGTCAACCACTCATCCCGCGATAAAACTTTGGGAGTACCACTGCTTGAAGTGTCACCTCTTCCAAATAAGAGGCTAAGTTGGCAATCATTTTGAGGATGCCAATGTTGTATCGTGATGTTCGATTGTGCACTGTGCGAACATTGTCAGCAAAGTATATTGATGTGAAATGGGAAATTTCCTCAAGTATGTATACCTCCGCTATGGATGCTTCAACACGCGATCGATTTTTTGCTTTGCCTCGTAGTTCCTTTTGTTCCCTCTCAATTGGATACATCCATCGGTTTTGCTTGGTCCCCATCCTAGCTTCATAGGGAGATGAAGAATCAAATGTTGCATTGGATTGAAGAAGGCGGAGGAAATATCTTTTCCAACTTGCAAAGCAACACAGTACTTCACGCTCCATAGTTGACATCACCATGGATCTACCTCTTTCGCACATAGCCGCCGATAAAAGAAGCTCAACTCCGCCATCACTTGCCAAACACACTCGGGACGAGCCACGAATCATCACAGCAAAAGGCGTTCCATGAATATGTGGTAGTCATGGCTCTTTAGGCCATTGATGCGCATGGTAGCTAAATTCACTCCTCTCCTTAGATTTGTTTGCATACCCATCAGAAACTTTAGGTCTCAAACCATTCCAAAATCTCCTTCCTCCAACCCTAGTTAGACAAAGAACTAGCTCTTGGCTTCTCCCACTTGCCAGTAGCTGGCTTGTGGATCATATTCAGCCAAGGCCTATTGCAAAGCTCCTCTTGGTCAAGTCGAGCCTTGATATTGTCCTTCGTTTTGTGTGGAATGTCAAAGAATGTGCTAAATATGGCCTCTGCAACATTCTTCTCATTGTGCATTACATCTATGTTATGCGGAAGAATGAGCTTATGGAAGTATGGTAGCCGCCACAAGCTTGGAATGTGAGTCCAATTGTGCTCCTCGCCATATTTCTCGAACCCATCTCCATCGTCAAGGGGCTTCAAAGCATCTAGCGGTGCACGAACCTCCACACCGCCAAATGACGGGTGGTCCACCATGACAAAGAATATTAGCCCTAAATCCATTTCTGTCACTTCTAAATTCGTGGTCAATTGGAAGGAATTGACGATGACAATCGAAGAAGGAATGCTTGCGACCATGCTTTAGCCAATGTACCACGCAACGCCCCTGCAGATTGGGCATGGCATCTTCCCATGTACACACCACCTACGTAATATCCGTCGACGGAAGTCATGCATTGATGTGTGGTACGCGACCCGCATGGTAAAGTTCTGTTTCGCTAACCGATCATATGTTACTATGCCTTGTTCCCAAGCATGTAACAATTCATCCACCACCGGCTCCATGAATACACTCATATTCTTCCCTGGGTATTCAGGACCAGAGATTATCAAGGAAAGGAATATGTTTTGCTTCTGCATGCAAACGCCGGGTGGGAGGTTAAGGGGAATGACAAACACGGGCCAACAGCGGTACGACGCAGCCCCCATACCAAATGGGTTAAACCCATCATTCATGATTGCAATTCGAACATTCCGAGGCTCATGGCGAACTCTACATAGTCTCGATCAAATTGCTTCCATGCTTCACCATCGATGGGTGGACCATCTTGTCAAGATGGTACCGACGACCATACTTGTGCCATATCATTTGTTTGGCGTAAACCTCGCACATGTACAACCGCTGGATTCGTGGCACAAATGGTAGATAGCGAAGTATTTTTTCGCCAATAGGAAGTCGCCTCTTCTGACCATCACCGGAGTCAACCTCAACAAACCTAGACTCACCACACTTATCACAGTGATCTTTGTGCACATTCTCATTCCTAAATAGCATGCAATGATTTGGACAAACATCTATATTCTCATATGGCATATTTAGTGCGCTTATCAATTTCTTGGCCTCCTACAAGTTAGCGGGCAGTTTGTGACCATCAGGGAGAAGGGTGCTAAACACGCTTAAGAATGCATCAAAGCAAGCAATGCTTAGCCGAATCGACTTGATAAAGAAGTAGTCGGTGACGGCATCTAGTTGGGACACTGTGTTTGCCTATGAAGTGGTTGACTCATTGCGGACAACATATCAAAGAAAGCCCTTGTTGCAGCTCGGTTCTTCCTCTACAGGTGGCACATACGCATCATGCACATCATCTAGCATGTCTTCTCGTCCTACTCTCATTGTGGCCGCCATCGTCTGTTTCTTCCCTTAGCACATATGATGTACTACGTTGTGACTCGCCGTGATAGACCCACGGTATACCCCGCCGAAATCCGTACTTGCACAAGTGTGCGATCATTGTTGCCCTCATTTGTGGTCGTGTGTTCGAACAACGAACAAGGGCACAACACACCCCGTCCATTCCGCCTAGCAAATGCTCGATCCACAAAATTGGACGTCTTTTCCATCCATTCTTCGCTACAGTCACCCATCTCTCTACGCCCAGTGTACATCCAACTACGGTCCTCAGTCATCCTAGTGTACAAAACATAATGCATATATTAATCCGACTTGTTATTTATGTCAAAAATAACAAATACGGAGCTAGCTACAAGCTACTATAGGATACATGCCCTATACATGTACAGAAAAACATATTGACATGAAGACAACATAAATGATCAACAGAGCATAAAAACACTTTCTTTCAATATAAAGGAGTACCATTATAAATGAATACAATTATTTATTAACACGTTAATGTAGCATTGTAATGACAAAGATATCAATCCACCATAAATGGACAAAATCAAGAAAATAAGTAACCTTTATTATTTTCCCACTTATCCACTACCTTGATATTTTTGGAGCCGAGGAGCCAAGGGAGCAGAGTGGGGAAGATGGTCTGCAGACTATGTGTCGGTGGAGGCGGTCAATGCACTGCAGCATAAATGAGGCAAATTAGAGCATGCATAGAATCATTAGGACAAAAAGAATGATACTAATCATAGACTTCAAAAGCTAATACACAAATTGCTACCATCGCTATCCCTAACGAACATTGAAGATCATTCCCACCTCTCTTTACTCCCCGTCAGAAACTGCTTTCGCCATGACTTTTATCGTGGCTCACGATCAAATCGTAATCGGGCACCCTTTTCCAATGTCTGCCCATGGGTTCCCTTGCCCTTTCCATTTTCTTTCCAGTTTTCCTTGGATGCACTGCATACACCCAACCTGAAGAACCGGGTCCTACTTTGTTTGATTCCTCACCCTCCTTTTTTGGGCACTCACTCCCACAAGAAAGAGTAAACAAAGTAAGTGAATGCACCTACAAATGATTGTGTGTGCTCCCATGAAGGGAGTTGGCTCAGATCACACTCGATATCTTGCTCAGATCACACTAGGTTGTGATAGCAGCATGCGATACTATACATTTGTGATATATTCATTTTTATTAATATAAAAAAACATTGCACTCGCACGGTATGGCATGCTCCCTCCTCCCATTTCTGCTCCATGCAGGTGTCAAGAAGATCGATCTCCTTTTTATCTTTGGGTAGGAGAGAGGAAGACGGCATTGAAGTTGCAACAAAAGTTCAGAGAAGGCAAGATCTTGTGAAAGATCATGCATGCAGATACAAAATCTACACTAGACATATATGCATCACGATGTACATAGCATCTACAGCTCAACCATTATTAACATTAGTGCCTTAGTGGGTGATGTAGGAGAGATCAGTACGTAGTTTATCTTTGCTAGGAGAGAGGGAGACGACATTAATTAATTGAAGCTGCTTTCAAGTTCATAGAAAGAGATCTTGGGAAAGATCATGTGGCTATCTATGTACGTGCTAGACAAGATTGCATACCATTGATGTAGTACAAATTGCATGTAATTACATCAAGTATATGCACTCACGAAGTCAAATAGGATTTGAAGTTCAGGTATGTGTCATATGTACGAATCACACTAAAGATATATTGATGGCACTCGCCGTCCATGCATGCAGAGCCTGAGGGGAATAAGTACGAGCAGTACTATAATTCTAAAGCAAGGACAAGATCCAAAAAACCCGAAACTAGGCATATAAGCTCCACCATGAGTAGTAAGCATCATTTTTAAACACCAGTTTAAAACATCACTGCAAATTGAAAAAAAGGCACTGGAAACACCAAAACTAACAAAGATTCTCCTAAGAAAATATGGGCGCAATTTTGAAGTTTGTAGCCAAGGCAATTCCAATTGAATTTGCACATGCAGGACATGATGAATTATTTATCATTTTCACATCCGACTCCTCTTGGGAGAACAAGGGCAACGACCAATGGTAGCACATACCGAATCAATCCCCTAACCGTAATGTAACTAATTCAAACCAACCAAAATGAAGAAGTGTCAATTCCCATGGTACAAAGAAAGAATCATGATCATATTAAAATATGTCCTAGCGAGCAATTGTTTTACGAGAAGTACTAAACAATTACCATCGATTTGATCATCATACTCGATAGTAGCGCAAGTGATCGAGCACAACGTAAGGTAAAGCAGCTAAAATTTCCGAGCAAAACCTCGTAATACCATGTAAAAGTAAATTCCTTTATGGGACCAATGAAGTTTTAAACCCGACCAACCAAGTATAGTCTAGCGTGTGGCACCTTGTCTATCTAGTCGATGAACAAAGTTTGATTCCCACCGACCACGGGTTGGGTGGGTTATTTGTGTGGATTTTCCACTTTGCTTGTCCGAGATTTCCACTTTGATTGTCCGAGATTTGAACCCGTGACACGTGGGTTGTGAGCCTTAAGATGACTACACTAGCCAATTGTCCTCACCCTCCGAGAAAAAGTTCTTAAATCCACAAAAGCAAAGAATAAACACATGTCAAAAGCAGACACATCTTTGTCGATGTATTGGTTGAAATGAATCAGTACTAACAAGGAAAGTCTATATTCGGTCCAACTGAAATCAACCGGTGAAATTCGAGCTCAAGCCCATCTAGATTCCAAGAATTCAACCCAAAACCAAACATTTATTGTTGCATCCGAGATTAAACACACGATTTAGAAGCATCAAAATTCAAAATATTAGCGAAAGCTAAACTTCCCAAGCAACAAACTAGCAATCCAACCCCATGAATAACTCGAGTTTACACGACGATATGGACGCACAAAATTCCAACATTTTGGACCGGCATTGGGTCAATTTCACTAATTCAAGCGCATACAAACTCATGCAACCCATAAGCTTAGCTCAAGTCCAAGTAACCAAGAGAATTCCAAGGAAAGATCGAAAAATTCTACATATTAGAGCAAATCATATGCATACAGCACTCAGTACATCGCGTACACGTAGTACTGGGCAAGAAATTTACTAGTTTATTCAAGATCTAGCCACATATATATGTTAATTTCCCAGAAAAAAAGAAGAAACAGGGGAGGAGGGAGCCGGGAGGAGGGAGGCGGAGGAGCGAGGCGGGAGGAGGAGGCGGCGTGAGGAGGGAGCCGGAACTCACCGAGCCCTCTTTGGGGCGGGAGGCACCGGAGAGGGCGGCGACGAGCGCGGCGGGTGGGGAGACTTGGGGCGTGGGCTTCATGGCGAGGAAGGAGACCGGCATGGTCGAGGAAGGCTTGGGCGACGGGGCGGAGGGAGCCGGGAGGAGGGAGGCGGAAGCGGAGGAGGGAGCTGGGAGGAGCGAGGCGGGCGAGGAGCGAGGCGGGAGGAGGGAGGCGAGTGGAGGAGGGAGCCGGGAGGAGGCGAGCGGAGGAGGAGGTGCTGAGGACGCAGCACCGGAGGAGGAGGAGGTGGGCGGCGCTCGGGAGGAGGAGGCGGCGGGCGGCGGGAGGAGGGTAGGGAGGAGGCGGCGCGAGAGGGGGAAATTAGGGCTGGGTAAAACGACGCCGAGGGAAAAACGGGCGCGGATGGTGTTTTCTCCCGAGTGTTTTAATTTTAAAACACTCGGAAAATATTTATTTCCGAGTGTTTTGTATAACACTCGGAGATTTTTTGCCCCGAGTGCTTATATATTCTTACCGAGTGTCTTCCTAAACACTCGGGACCTTCCCGAGAGTTTCTATATAGACACTCGGTAAAAATATAGACACTCGGGAAAAAACCTGTTTCTAGTAGTGTAAACTTAATGGCCGCATGGGTCGCATGGTCACTTCTGCTTGGGCCACATGACAATGACTCCTTATTCTCCTCATTTGCTTCAGCATCAAAAGCCTCGCATCGTTCAAATCTGATAACACATAAAGCACATGCATAAGGTGGTATGCCATTCTCATCAAAAACAATAGGAAACTCTCTAAGAAACAAAATCACCTGTTGTTGTTGTAGTTTGGCTCTTGCCCTGGTCATGGGCCCTTTGGTGCTTCAAGGACATTCTCACATACACTTGGAGTAGAAGATGTGTTTGTAGTATGGATGTCCTCATCATCAAGTGCCTCCATCACCTTCGCCAGACCTCGCCCATGCCAGCTACCTCCTTAATGGCACCCAACTCTCGTACTGGCGGAAACGCCAAAGCGAGCTCGCGAGAATCTCGCCGCGGTCGTATTTTCTCATCGCTATTTTCACAGGCTACTCGCCCGTACTTAAGCCTCCGACCACGTCACAGAGACCCTGGCTCACCATTCTCGCCTCCCATCAAGAACCAAATATTCTCGCTCCTTGGTTCGTTGGAAACGAGAGCGTCGTTCTTGATACCAGTGAGCAAGCTTGGCAACGCTTCTAGCTGGTGAGCTTATTTGCCCTCGCCAACCGCGTCACCATGGATCCCTTACCTCACTAATGCTTCTTATGTGCTTGATGTAGCTCTGGGAACCTTGTAGCGTTGAACACACCATCGTCTTCTTCACCTCCGGCGCACACTCCACTTCGGACCTTCGTGACCCCGACGTTATAGTGAGCTTAAATCTCACCTGACCGCGTCATTTCATGTCCTATGCTACACTAATGTTTTTCCCTCGGTTGATGATGATTCAAACATAGAGAATCTCCTGAATCAACCTTCTTCCCCATTTCCAACAACCGCAACTATTTCCTAGTTTGTCGCCACCTCGGCGAGTCTCTAGTAGATTCCTTCTATCCCTACCAACCTCGGTGAGCATGCAAGCTAATGCGCACCTCCTTGTATCATCTCCATCGCTATAGAACGATGTCACCATGAGCCATCTTTGTGTCGCCGCTGCTCAACGTCGTCAAGCCACTCCATTCATCGCCTGCATCGTCAAGAACCTTAGTGAGCTTCTAGTAGTCCCCTAGAGTTTTTGCGTATTAGATCGAAGGATTAGCTAGCAAAGCGTAGACTTCATCGTAGCGGGTCATGGCGCCACCACGTAAAGCCTTGTCACCGTCGCTCCGGTGACCATTTGTCCCTGAGTCGCCACCGATGGCATCGTAAACATCCCCTAGAGCTAGTGCACACCACCTTTCGCCATCGATTAGCTCCATTTGCGGAATTTTCTTCGAACCCGAGGAGCTCGCTGCTTCTCGCTGGCATAGCACCGCCTCCAACCATCTCTCTAGAATATCAAACTAATGTTAACCATAAATGCAACATATGTCATAGTAGCGATAACGAAAGTCTAATAAAAAACAATCGTAGTAAGCATCGAAAAAAACATGTTGGTAAGTACTAAGAACTACAGACAAGCCTGTAGTCTACTGTGATAATGTGGTTCGCTGATATGTGGCATTCATAACATTTAAGCACATAAGTCAAAACTACAGGAAATATAACGGAATAAAGCCATACATATCAGGTGCCTCTGCATTTTCCTGACCAACTATTGAAAATTCAAATTGTGTAATGAAATTGACATTTACAGACAGCTGCACCGATCACTTTGGGGACACTGAAAGACACACAAATAAATTAAAATTGACCAAGGAAAGCCATTATGTTTTGACAGTTACATTTTAGACAACAAATAGCAAGAGGTAACAAATACCTAAACCACACATTCAAAACTCTTATCCAAGCTGCTAAAAACAAGAGGGCAAGGGGGAAAAGCATACTACTCCCTCTAAAAGGAAGTCGCCCTAGAATGATTGTAGTCAAATCGTAGCAGTTTTGACTAAAGAAACTATGTAAATATATAGTTTAGATATACAAATATGATATGAGTAAATTTGTCACCAAAAATACTTTCATGGTATCACACCTTTATAAGTTTTTTTTCTAAAAATATGGTGATAACCTTTAGTGGTGAAAGTAGCATCTTGTTGAGTCATAAAAGTGAAAAAACGACTTCTTTTATGACCAAAGGGAGCACAAATAAGCAAAAAAAAAAAGGGGACCAAACTGCAAACTATGCTAAAAACAAGAGCGCGAGGAAAAAGGAAACAACAAAGAAGCAAAGGAAAACAAAACTGCAAAAAACGATCAAGGAAAAGATAGTGTCATGTGCTTGCTAAAAAGGTAGTTGATCATTTAATAGAAAATAATCAGCTAATTGCATGTATGTGAAAACAAAATATCACAGCAAAATAGTATATATTCTAATAAATTATACTTGTTTGGACTGGAATTAGACCAAAAAATAAGCACGAACCAAAGTGTAAGAAAAAAAATACTAATGATAAGAAAAGAATAATAATAACAATATTGGAGACCACATAGTCTAGGGAAAAAAAACTAAATTCTTATCAATAAAGGGGAGAAGTGAATCCTAAAGAAACAAATCATTTTTGCTGAAACGTGACCACAAACTTTGCGAAAAATTAAATGTATCAAGGGAAATTATTAAAGTGCCACAATAAGTTTTTCTTCGCTCAACAAATGACAACTGTGCAGCATAAACCAAAATTCAACACATCTTGCTCAAATAAATGGAAATCATCATCAGTACATCATTGGATTAAGGCACTAGCTTCAATTTGATGCCAGAACAATAAAAATACACTTTCAAGAAAAACAAGCCTGACTAACATAAAAGGAAGGTAACAAGGAAAGACATCCACTTTTTTATCCACTACAACCAACATCGAGAACAGCAAACCCAAATTTTGAACATAAACATATGGCAACAGTACAAACTAAAAAGACATTTTTTTTAAAAAAAAGTAGAATGACAAAGATAGCAATCTATCACAGAATAGACATTTTTTTTTTAAAAAAGTAGAATGACAAAGATAGCAATCTATCACAGAATGTGTCTGCATACCTTAAGAACCTGAGGGAACAAAAGAAGAAGGAAAGCGCCGACGAAACTTTGTTCCCTTGTGTTCTCAAGATCACGCCGAACGGTGTCTTGAACAAAAAGGGTCCCCTTTGATCACCGGTACAAACACCTTGAAACCCCAAACCGAAACCCCCTGAATCCAATACCCCATAACCAAATTTGTCCAAACAAAGCAGGGAACTCCGAGAGGGAAAAGGGAGGAAAAAGGAAACCATAGGGGGAGCAGTCTCACCCAGGAGAAAGTGGAGAACGAAGCCGAGCTCCTAGCGGCGGATTTGGGTAACTTGGTCGAAGGGGAGGAGGTGGGCGGCGTGGGGTGGCGCAGGTGAGGGCACGGCCGGAGGGGAGGAGGTGGGCTACGACGGTGTGGGATAGGGAGGAAGAGAGCGTGAGAGGAGCTAACAGGCGCCAGCGGTGGTGAAGGCGGAGCGGGCGAAGGGGAGAAGGTGGGCGGAGCAAGTGCTGGAACGGTCGGAGGGGAAAGGAGGGCTCCGAGCGGTGGCATGGGAAGGGAGGAAGAGAATAGGGGTGAACGCCATAAGAAACTGTGATGGACGGCTGAAAGCAAACCTATGGTGGACGGCAAAAAAGCCAACTTCAGTCGCAGCCTGAGTGATGGCGAGTCGCGGACGGGGGACAAAATCCGGGAAGACGAAATGCTCAGACCGTCTCTCGCAAGATCCATCGAATGAAGAGCAAGTCAATCGATTTGGGCGTAAACCGAGACAACCAAGCGCATCGGCACATCAAACGAACACACGCAGCAAACACTGTTTCACTAGAAAGGCTACCTGACGAAAATGCACCCAATACGTGTGTGACCCGAATGAACGGATGGCCCACATGGTGGTGCGAACCAAACCAGCGACGCACGACACAACACCGAACTGCGTAGAAACGTTGCAGCAGCAGAGTGTTGGCGCGCGTGAAAACTGAACCAACGTGCAGAGCGTAAGACTCGACAGGAACCCAGGCAATGCACATGTAATCCTCTTGAGTCGTTCGATGGCTCCCACCAGCTCCAGTGGCTCGCGAAGAAGCAAAGCGTAAAATAAAAAATGTGGCTTAACGGAAGGCGTAAAAGGCGAATGTTGTGGAAGCTAGAAACCCACCACGACTCTCAGTTGCCAAGGACCTCGACACGATTTTGCAAAGCATGGGTCTTTTCGGCAAATTCGCCGACAGGGGGCTCTTGGAGGCTGCCGATCTCTTCGCCTTTAAGAATCACCTTTAAGAAAGAGAATATTTGTTTCCTTCTTTCTCATCGATAAGAACTTTTCTGGTTGCCACTATTAATTGGATAATGATCGTACGCATCGTCCCACCTCTTCGGTGACTTAGCAGTTAGCAAAGTTGCGATGTTAGGATAAATCCATGACAGTTTTGGAACACAAGAATTTCAAATACTAGTAGGATACCCATGCATTGCAACGGAACCCCAAAAGACAGTGATATATATCAACATACGGGTCCTAAACCGTATAATAAATATCAATTTTCTTTCACACATGAATAAATAAAAATATTAACTCCAACTATTACAACACCTGCTACTATTGCTACCCAAAATGAACGAATAGCCACTTTGCATATAAACTGACAATAAACACCAAGATGATGAAGCTCTGGTATGTGTTGCATACCATGGCTATAAAAATTGAATTTCACATTTTATACGGGACACTAAAAGTTTCAAAACAGCCCATATTCTCCCCTCTTTGACCCGAGCTTAGGCATCAATATGATCACCAAAAATTTTACTCAAGCAATAAAAATTTCTTCAATAAACAAACATCTCACAAGGAAAAAAATTTATCTAGTACTTACGATTTTGCAAAACAAACTAACGCTTTCGAATGAAATACAAAGATTAGGTAAATAAAAGATATGGATGAAGCCATGAAGGTGAAGAGTGATGGGGACCTAGGAGGGTTCAATCATCCGTATCGTGAGGAACCGCAGAGAGATGAGAAAGAGGTGGCCATAATCCCTAAAATTGTGACCGTTCCAGGCTTCCAGTGACTGAGTTCATGTGGAGGGGCTCTCTGCACAATGCAGGAATTATGTACATCATGGTGATTATCTTGGTTAGCAAAGCAAGCATTTTAAAACAATAATAGACAGCTAACCGAGCCTAACAAGGTTAGACTAACTCTTTTCCATGTCGGCAAACCAATCCATCTAGGATCTAACATATAAACTAATTTGAGACCATGGATGTAATTTTTTTAGTGGAACCATGGATGCAATTAGTAGTGAAAATTAGCTCATACAACATGTCACACTAATAAAATGATAATTCTATCAATTAAGTGGCATGACCTAATTTAGCAAGATACAACATGAGATGACATTATCCTAGACCAAAGTATGTATCACTGAGGAGATTATCTTCAAAATAGTGTAAAAGGTTCAAATTTAAAATCTAGATAAGCATTCCCATCTATTCTAGGTAACTTTCAGCTCATGATAGATAATGATTATTCATAAATTTACTTCTGTAACAATAAAAAGAAGAAAATCGCATTTAACCATTTACTTCACAGTAAGGGCCAACAGTTTCCCTATTAAAAAATTAGAGCAATGATTCCTTTACAACTCTCAGAGACCTAATATGTATGTGTATAAACCAGGTCACTCAATAAAATAGATCATGTGTTTCTAAACAAAGCTACTTAAGCAAAACTCTTAACATGGTATCTAGCTTCAGGCGCACAACATTCCAACTACTTGATCTCATGTTACATGTTTCAATCTCAACTTTAGTCCTAGACTCCTAGGACAATTATCCACCAAAAGAAAACAAAAATAATCCCAACATGCGGAAAATGAATTAAGTCCCAACAAACTACTAATCTATTAGAAACCAACATGCGAAAAATGAATTAAGTCCCAATAAATTACAAATCTATTAGAAATTTTAGATCACAAGCACACGAAGGAAGAGGCTTTTGAACTATAGAGTGCTAGATCTGTCTAATAAATAAAATGCAATGCTACATTTCATGAGAAGTAAAATGATATAATGCCAGAACTGTGAGTCACAACCTTAGATCTCTCAATAACCAGCGGATGCAAATCATTGCTCTGCCAGCCAGCTGTGAATGGTGCCAGCATGCTATGCACCATAAACCTAGAAAGATCATCATACTTTGCAAATCAAGAATAGCTAGTAAAACATATAGAATCTAACTCTGCATACGTCTCACTGCATAATAGAGCCAGACTATGTGCCAATTCTACAAATGAAATGAAAATCTATATACCCATTTTCTTCAATTGAGTTAGACCGAGGAGATGGTACTGAACTGAAATAAATGACTGGGTTGAGAAAGGTGATGTTGTGCTTCACTTTGTAGAGTCTGAACAATAGCTTGCAGATATTTTCACTAAACCTCTTGATTCTTCTCGTTTTGCTGCTTTGCGGGGAGAGTTAGGAGTTATTAGTCCTATTGGGCTGTTTTGAGGGGGAAGTTGTTCTCTTTGCATTCATTGTATCATAATGCATGTTTCAATTCATTTGTCTTGCATTGTATAATAAAATTAGTGGAGCTTTGATTATTACCCTTGTATGACTTGATTTCATCTTCTATACCTTGTCATATCATGTGACAGTCTGCTAGACTTCTTTTATGGCTCTTCTTGTTCAGCTTAGCTTTTGCCTTGCTAGCTTTGTATCTGTGAGCAATTCGAATCAAATCATGTCTTGTTGGATCTTGTGACTAGTTTTGCTCTAGTGATCCTCTTATGATTCTTGCCATGTCAAATAGGTTGAATTGAGTCTTGAACTTATTTTGAGATGAAAAATGAGCTTTTTATCTTCTTAAGTCAAGCAAAAGAAAAGAAAAAATCTCTGTATGAAAAACCGATCTCACCAATCCTTTCTCATGAGACGGCTTGCCATTGCACTAGGCATGAACTCAGGGGGAGTTTTGGATGACCTAGATCATTCTTTTAAGCTTATCGCTTGAGATGGTCGCGGCAAGGCTTGAGATCTAGCACAACAAAAAAGGGGAAAGAAAAAGAAAAATTGCCCAAAAAGGGCTAAGTGCTTGAACTTTGCTTCAAAAGAATTTTCATAATGCTCAAAATGCCTCAATTCTTGTTTTGAGTCTCTTTTTACTTATAGACATGGCTTGACTCATTTTTGGTTGCTTTGAGTGAATCTATGATATTGAGCAACCTTTCATGATTTTAATTCTGTTAATCTCAGATTGCTGCTATCTTGGTTTTAGCTTTGCAGTTCATGTTTTGCCATGATTGAATATAGCGTCTACTCTTTTTATAGCTTGGTATAATACTTGTACTGTCTTCATGTATAATAGTCATGGCTCCTTTTTACTAAAGTTTAAAAATAAAGTCATTCCTTCATGCTCTTTCTTTTTCATGCATCTTGATGAATTCATTGTCAAAGGGGGAGAAAGATTGTGAAGAAAATGATGTTGGAGCTTTTGGTTTCATACTTAAGGTTTAATATAAAAGAACTTCATAAAATAAAAAATTGAACCTTTTAAAAATTTGTGATCATAGTGAGTTAAGTCTTTTGGTTCTATTGCCTTTTCTTGATTTCATTTGCATTTGAAGAAGACTCACAATGATCAAAGGTCAAATAGAAAAATTGCCTTTCATTTGGACCTAAGTGAGATTTTTGGCTACTTTCTGGAAATTGAATCCTTTGGTGCTTTCATTGCCTTATCTCACTTGCTTACACTATTCTGAAGCCAGCTTGGTCGGTTCATAGGCTTTCTCTTGCTTATGGACCAAGTTGTGCCTTCTGTAAAACGCAAGTTTTTACTTTTCATTTCGAAAAACCACATTTTCTTAAAAATTGCCAATGTGTTCATCAAGGGGGAGATTGTGGATATCGTGAGGATATGTGCATGATCTCAGGATGATGAGTCAATTGGCAATGGCGTTGTTGGTTTGCAAAATCTCGCGTTTCGGGTTTGTTTCAGTATGTCGGACCACAGTGATCGGCCGGTGGTGTCGAGCGGTCGACCGCCGTGGAGGAGTCCGACGGCCATGGTGGCGGTCCGACCGCGAAATGTTTTAGGTTTTTGGAGCTGGGCCAAAAATAGGTTGTGTAGGCAAGTGAGGGGAGTCTCCTGGATATGGTCCCATCATTTTTGGAGCTCCCAGTCAAAAGTTCTATTCGTTTGAAAATTCCAGAAGGTTTTGGAATTTTGAGTTGAAAATTTGGCTAAGTCCTTTGGACCGGTCCGACCGCCGTTGTGGGAGCGGTCAAACTGGCATGAAATCGGTCGGACCGGCCCTGTGTGGCGGTCAAACCGGCTTTGACTTGGAGGTTAGCCAAGTCTTGCATTGTTGTGTATTGACTATGTATATTGTATGAACTTCAATGCTTTATTGATGTATATTGCATTGCGAAACTAACGTGGGTCAAGTTGTGAAGAACTTGTTCCCAGAAACGGTTTGTTTGTCTATTGCTGTGCAGGTGGCTTGCAGGTCAACGACGTCAACGGTGAGTGGATCGGGACTACGCTTGGAGAGCTGAGGTCCAGAACGATCAGGGATACCGGGTGAGGTCGTGTGACACAAGCATGGTGCAGAATGAGCAAGATGGATCGAACGGGTGGTTCGTTACAGCTGGTTGGATCAGGCGGTGCGGATATCGGTGCGAGTCTCTGGGAGGTTCCGATGGGATTCGGACAAGAGAGGCTTGGCGACGCGACTAGAACCGCTGATCAACCTACACGTGGTGAAGCAGGCGATTGCTTCAATAGTTATGTGTGTGTGGGTCCCATGTGTAAGTGACCCCAAAAATGAAACCCTAGCTCTCTAGTATAAATAGAAAGGGGGGAGATGGAAAAGCCCCCCAAGCATTCATTTTAGCCCCCTTCTTCCTTTTTCTAGGGTTTGGAGGAGAGGAGAGGAGAACTAGGGTTTGG
This sequence comes from Hsuehochloa calcarea, assembly GCA_036346395.1. Lineage (NCBI taxonomy): Eukaryota > Viridiplantae > Streptophyta > Magnoliopsida > Poales > Poaceae > Hsuehochloa > Hsuehochloa calcarea. Next base: position 15,887,366 of record CM070598.1, read on the forward strand.
AGTGTGCTCCTTGTGTGAGCTCTTGCCCTCCTTGTTGGAGAGGCTTTGTAAGCATCCAGTGTGATTGAACAATCTTGTGATGCTTAATTGAAAGATCAATTGCTCCCTTTGTGTTCTTCTCTCTTTTGGATGATTTTGGTGCTTCCTTGATTCAAAGGTTTTTGCTTGGTCTCTTGGCCTACTTTATCTTGCTCTGATGTGTGGGAGTACTCCTAGAGTCATCTAGATCATCAACCCCCCACAAGCAAGTCTTGAATCAAGATTTTCATATTTCTAGGGTTTGTGCACTTCTTTGGTAGAATCTCGAGAGATCGATTCTGCGAAGTGGATCTGACGGATCGTCGCTAGAAATAGGTCTTTAATATCATTAGGGAGGTGTGCTCGAAATTTGGTCAAGTTTCATTGGTTGAATCAAAAGTTGGATCAAATTTTGTTTTGGTTTTGGGTGGAGTTTTTCAGTTCTGGACTGAACCGGTCCGACCGGGGTTGCAACGGCGGTCCGATCGCCCGTGTATTCGAGACCATTGGTTTGCCGGTCGAACAGTTGTCCACCGTCCGACCGCCGATTAGTTGCTTGGTCCGATCATTGTGATCGGTAAGGCTTGAGTTCTTTTCTCCATTTGTGTCGTGTGGTTGAGGGGCTTATCAAATCCAACACAAGGCTTCCGTTGTGTGCTTACTGATCTTCTTAGCTTTCATAGCTAAAGGAGTAAAGTTCGTGTTGGTTTTTGATTTAGGCGAGAAAGTTTTGAAAGCGCCTATTCACCCCCCCTAGTCGCCTTTCCGGTCCTACATAAGCCTTGTCAAGTAAGATGGACCCAAATAAGATTTATGCCTATCGAAGAACTTACTAAGATGTTTGAGCTGTGGGGCTTAATCCCGAGCTAGAATGTTGATGACACCCAAGCCTCCTGCTGTTTAGGACAAAGAATGCTAAAATGTGAGTAACCAGTGAATCCATTCAACTTTGTACTCCACAAATTCCACTTTCCATTAATGAAGAAACTTTCAACTCGGAAAATTCTCCTAATTTCAACTTTGATTTTGACAACTACAGGTCGAATTCAAAGCTTTCAAATCGGATTAAAAAGCTTTCCAATCATTCTTGTATACTTTCAATTAGGACTCTAAAGCTTTCAACTCGAGCCCAAAAAATCTGTGAAAATTGGATTTAAAAACATTAAAATTGGGGATGAAAACTTGCAATTGGGGGAGCTTTCAAGTGGGGATTTACAAAACTTTCAACTACAATCGAGCTCAAAAGGGGGAAAAAGAAATTGCAATTATGGCTTGCTACCTTAACACGAGAGAAAGAGAAAGAACGGTTAGAGGAGATATACCTTTCAGCATGGACATGTCACATGAGTGGGGGATCTGGCAAGATGCTCTGATGAGCGAATCCTTCATGCCATCACCATGTGCAGTAGTATTAGCCATTGCCGCCACCGAGGGCTGTCGCCTTGACCCGCACCGCTGGTCGTCCGTGTCGCCGGCTGTTGATGCGACCAGGAGTTGCATCAGCAACTGACTCCCTGACCCAGCTCTCGTGGCGCCGAACGACCCCCGCCGACGGGGTCCTCCTCATGTCTGGCTGCAAGTCGTCTTCCCAGTCATCCCATCCTCCGCCGCCGCCACCGCTGCCCATACCGGATGCGGGAAGGGATGGCTTCTTGGAGGGCGTAGGCGCACTAGATTCGGGCGTCTCCTTAATGATGAGGACATCTTTACTGTGGATACAGCCATGCCTATACACAGAACTCATCCACAACCAGTACAATGACCTCTTACTCGAGCTCGTGCTCGCCAACTTAATTATCAGATGAAGTCGTTCCTATGTTTATATATTACTGAGAATAAACCGCTACCTAATGCAAGTGATTTAATTGTGCTTAGAAACATGGGAAAGGACCAACGAGAAGCTTGTGGAGTCATGGATATGCATGGAAGGCATAATAGAGATCACCACATCACTTTGGATCTATGTCAAGCAAGAGCTCGAGTTGGGCTCGCTCTGGATTCGAATTCGGACTGGCCGCCACCCCTGGCCTTCTCCCTATATAGGAGTCGCCGCCTCCTTTTGCTAGAACTCGGATTTCGTTTGATTAGTTTCTCCATTGTGAAAACTTTCGTTCTTCGCTTGTGTCGACTAGACCAACCGTAAAGAACCTCTGCGGAATCTCACCTTTTGAACTCAATCATATATTTGCAATTCAGATTGCTTTTTACCTCATTGTTGCTTGTTCTTCGATTGCTTGTAGGAATTGATTCTCGTGATTAGGTCAATCTGGTCTTTGGCTCGATTGATAACGACTTGGTGGTTAGTTCAGCGATTGCTTGGTTCTCGTGTGTGCTGCATTTGTAGCCTAGATCGTGAGAGTTGATTGTCATTCAATCGGAATTTACCCTCTTATCGAAAGATCGGGACAACAGAGCACATCAAGTAGTATCAGAGCTATAGTTCATCGGTGAGAGTCTCCAGTCTTTCATACCTAGAGTCCAGAAAATTGCAAAAAAAATCGCATATATCATCCATACCGTGCCCTTTGAGCCTCGTAATTTTTCTTTTCAGTGTATTACATTGTTGAACTTCCGTTGCATCGTTGTGTCCTTGGCTTGTCTTAGTGTCTAGTTCCTTTAGAGTTTTGAGTTCTGCTCACGTTTGGTCTCACTATTGCGGCTGAGTTCGATCTGCCACGACAAGGGAATCAAAGGAGGAGAAGGACACCAACTTCAACCAAGAGACGGATACACCATCTAGGGAGACTTTGCCCTAGCTGGTCTCGGATAAGGAAATCTTTCCCAATTCAGAGACAGCCAAAACAGTGTGGAGATCACAAAAAAACAGAGAGAAGACAAAAAAAAGAAACACACACAACTTTTGCATACGACCTCGATTGGGGTGATTTTTGATACATTGGAAAGGGAACAAGAAGATAGATCCAAAAAATGTGAAGTCGTGGGAATCCTACAATTTTATCATACGCATACGCACCCGGGCACACATGGGGAAACTTCGACCCCAAAAAAACGACGTTTAAGGCCTCAAAACGGGCCCGCAAACCGCGAAAAATTCAAGTTTCTCAGAATTCACTCAAAATTAACAGAGCCCTTTTACAAGTGATTTTAAGGTTCTCCGTGAATACGGCATCCTTTTTGAGCTTCCGAACTCCGTGTGCGATGTTCTCTAGTTATGCCGCGTCGTGTGTTCGTTTGTGTTGTAGGCTCGCGTCTCTAGTACGGTCTAGCCTAGGACCAGCACTAATCGGCATTGAACGATTTTTCAGCTTGTATTCATTGATCTTGATTATTGCTGATACTTGCTACCATATTGAAGCCTTCCGAGCTCCCCTTCCTACTAATTCAAGAGAGTTCCGTTCCTTGCAATCGCTGGGCTAATTGCAAGTGAGAGTATCACAAACCAACCATCGGTTGTACCACCTCCCTGCTGCATTGGTAAGAGCTTGTAAGAACTTAGTAAGGCATTGTGAGATAGTAACTTATGAAACTCCAAGAACCTAGTAGTTCATAGGGATATATACACTGCGATTTATTCTTTTATTTGATGCTAACAATGGCAGGTTCATGGTCACAAGGGAATAATAGCAGGCCCAACATTGAGAAAGATGCACCTCTCACGCCTCGCACGAAAGACATCATGCATCAATTTTCATGCTTATTGAGTCAACATTCAGAGCGTCTTGAGTGGGTTCTAGATCGCACCAATAACGATCTTGCTGCGATTGTTACACGTGGGGAGCAAGTAGAGAGAGCTCCCACTCCTGCTGCTGATGTCGACGTTGCACCACCGCGTCGTAACCCATCCGTTGCTAGCTCATTGGCCGATGGTGGTTTCAATCCCAATAATGATCGTGATCATCGGCAACGACACATCAATCGACAAGGTATGCGAAGAGACCCATCACGTGAGGTACATGATCTTAATGATGCACCTGGTAAAATTAAATTCACTATACCTCCTTTTGCTGGAAAATATGATCCTGATGCTTACCTCATATGGGTGTTAGTCGTAGACCAAAAATTTGCATGCCATGAATTTCCTGAAAATAAAAGGGTTAGGGCTGCTACTAATGAGTTCACTGACTTTGCATCTATTTGGTGGAATGAATTGTGCCGTAATGAACAAAACATACCTAGAACATGGGATGCTATGAAGAGAGCTATGAGAGCTAGATTTGTGCCTTCATGTTATTCTCGTGATTTGGAATAAATTACAACGTTTAAGACAAGGTAGTAATACAGTAGAAGACTACTATCAAAAATTACAAACTGGTATGTTACGTTGTGGTTTAGAAGAAACCGAAAATGGTAGAATGGCTAGATTTTTAGGAGGGCTTAACCGGGACATTCAGGACATTCTAGATTATAAGGAGTATAATTATATCACCCGTTTGTTTCATCTTGTTTGTAAAGCTGAACGTGAAGTGGAGGGAAGACAGTCTCACTCCCGAGGCTCTTTTGGAGTTTCCTTTGCAGGTAGGCAAAATCAGGTGCAGTCCGCGGGCAGGGAACCACCCGTTGTCCCAGCCACTCCTAGCCGTCCTCCACCCCCTCTGGTCGTGGGCGACCAGCAAGAACGACTCCCCGAGCCTCCGACGCAAGGAAATCAACTTCGATTCAGCAAGACCAGAGTTCTACTTCGGTTGCTTACACCGGGCGAACGCGAGACATACAATGCTATCACTGTAAAGGCTTCGGGCACATAATGAGAGATTGCCCAAATCAGCGGGCACTTCTTGTTGGAGACGATGGTAAGTATACTTCAACTAGTGATATTGATGAAAAACATGCATTGCTTGTAACTGACCCCGTAGGTGAGCAGTATGAATTTGAACATGACGAAGAACGTTTTGGAGCTAAAACAAGTGATAAGTTTTTGAGCATAATTGTGAAGTGTGTCCTAAGTGCTCAAATGGAGCGTGCTGAATAGAATCAACGTCAGAATCTATTTCAAACAAAATTTATGGTCAATGAGTGTTCTTGTCGTGTGATTATTGATGGAGGGAGTTGCAATAATTTGGCTAGCATTGATATGGTTGACAAGCTTGCCTTGACCACACAACATCATCCTCGTCCTTACCACATTCAATGGTTTAATTCATGTGCTAAGCTGAAGGTAACTCGCATTGTCATAGTACACTTTTCTATTGGTTCATATTGTGATTATGCTGATTGCGATGTCGTACCTATGCAAGCATGTTCATTACTGCTAGGTAGACCATGGCAATATTATAAAGACATTGTGCATCATGGTAGGACTAATCAATATACTCGCATGTCTATAGGAAAGCGAATCACTTTGCTGTCCATGTCCCCAGAAGCAATTTTAAAAAATGAATTAGAAAGAGCTGATAGAGAAAAGGAGTGTAGCAAAAGTGAAAAATCAGATTATAGCTAAAGAACTGGCACCGCATAAGAAGAAGGAACCTAGTGCTAAGGAAGGCGAAATTAGATTGAAGGGTTCTATTTTGTTAGCTACCAATTCTGATATTAGTGTGGAAGAAGCTGGTCATTCTGGCTGCTATGCTTTAGTGTGCAAAGCAACTTTATTTTCATTTGAGGATATGCCCTCCTCTTTGCCTCCAACTGTTGCTCACATTTTGCAGGAGTATGACGATGTATTTTCAAGTGAGGTACCACCAGGGCTACCTCCAATTGGGGGCATTGAACATCAGATTGACTTGATCCCAGGAGCTTCACTACCCAACCACGCGTCATACCGAACAAACCCAGAGGACACTAAGGAGATTGAGCGTCAAGTGCAAGACTTGCTTGACAAAAGGTACGTACACGGGAGCCTTAGTCCATGTATTGTTCTAGCACTTTTGGTTCCAAAGAAAGTTGGGTCATGGCGTATGTGTGTTGATTGTAGAGCTATCAATAATATTACCATTAGATATCGTTATCCTATTCCTAGGTTAGACAACATGCTTGATGAATTAAGTGTCTATGTTTTATTTTCTAAAGTTGACTTGTGTAGTGGATATCACCAAATTAGTATAAAATTAGGAGATAGATGGAAAACAACATTCAAAACTAAGTTCGGTTTATATGAGTGGTTAGTGATACCTTTCTGTTTAACTAATGCACCTAGTAGTTTCATGAGATTGATGAACGAAGTTTTACGTACTTTCATTGGTAAATTTGTGGTGGTTTATTTTGATGATATATAGAAAATTGTTAGAGCAATATCGTGACCATTTATATGCTGTTTTTAATGCTTTCGTGGTGCACATTTATTCGGTAACCTTGAGAAGTACACCTTTTGCACCGACCGAGTCGCATTTCTTGGCTATGTTGTTACTCTACAGGGAATTGAAGTTGATCAAGCCAAGGTTGAAGTAATACAGAGTTGGCCGACTCCTAACACGGTCACACATGTGCAAACCTTTTTAGGACTTGCTGGATTTTTATCGCCGCTTCGTGAAGGATTTCAGTACCATCGCTGCACCATTGAATGAACTCACCAAGAAGGGTGATCCATTTGTGTGGAGCGCCGCACAAAAGAACGCGTTCACCACACTAAAAGATAAGTTAACACATTGACACCTACTCCAACTCTCTGATTTTAATAAGACTTTTGAACTAGAATGTGATGCCAGCGGAATTGGTTTAGGCAGCGTATTGTTACAAGAAGGTAAACCTGTAGCATACTTCAGTGAGAAATTGAGTGGGTTTAGTTTGAACAATTCTACTTATGACAATGAATTATATGCATTATAGTTTCAGATCGTGATACTAAATTTTTAGCCACTTTTGGTGAACTTTATGGGCTAAATTGGAGACTAAGCTGTTATTTACTACTAATTGTCATCCCCAAAATGATGGACAAACTGAAGTTGTGAATAGAACTTTATCTACAATGCTTAGGGCTGTGTTGAAAAAGAATTTAAAAATGTAGGAAGAATGCTTGTCTCATATTGAGTTTGCTTATAATCGTTCCTTGCATTCTACTACCAAGATGTGCCCTTTTGAGATTGTTTATGGTTTTATGCCTCGTGCTTTTATTGATTTAATGCTTCTTCCATCTTCTGAGAAATTGAATTTTGATGCTAAACAATGTGTTGAATTGATTTTAAAAATGCATGAAACAACCAAGGAGAATATAGAGCGCATGAATGCTAAATATAAACTTGCTGGTAGTCAGGGGAGAAAACATCTAACTTTTGAACCAGGTGATCTTGTTTGGTTGCACTTGAGAAAAGATAGGTTCCCTGAATTAAGAAATTCAAAATTGATGCCTAGAGCTGATTGTCCTTTCAAAGTGTTAGAAAAGATTAATGATAATGCATACAAACTTGAACTGCCTGCAGATTTTGGGGTTAGTCCCACATTTAACATTGCAGATTTGAAGCCATACTTGGGAGAAGAGGACACGCTTGAGTCGAGGACAACTAAAATGCAAGAAAGGGAGGATGATGAGGACATCTCTACTATGAATACAGCCGCGCCTACACACACAACTCATCCACAACCAGTACAAGGATCTCTTACTAGAGCTCGTGTTCGCCAACTTAATTACCAGGTGAAGTCATTTCTATGTTTATATATTACTTAGAATAAACCGCTACCTAACGCAAGTGATTTAATTATGCTTCGGAACATGGGAAAGGACCAAGAAGAAGCTTGTGGAGTTATGGACATGCATGAAAGGTATAATAGAGGTCACCACGTCACTTTGGAACCATGTCAAGCAAGAGTTCGAGTTGGGCTTGTTCTGAATTCGAATTCGGACTGCTGCGACAATACTAAGTTTAAACGGTCATAACTTCTTCATACAGATTCCGTTTGGAGCGTTTCTGGACTTCATGGAAAGCTTATTAAGTCTAATTTCCAATGAATCCAAGCTCATCATCAAATTCCATTCGAGCTGGACACAATCATTAAAAGAGTTCACATCATTTATGAGTCCGAGTCAAAAGGGTGATGTGCCACCTCCACTTGGGCCCATGGGCCTTGTAACCCTAGGGCGTTCTTCCACTTCGCTGGTCGCCACCCCTGGCCGTCTCCCTATATAGGAGCCGCCGCCACCTTTTGATAGAACTCGGATTTCGTTTGATTAATTTCTCCATTGTGAAAACTTTCGTTCTTCGCTTGTGTCGACTAGACCAATCGTAAAGAACCTCTGCGAAATCCCACCTTTTGAACTCAATCATATATTTGCGATTCAGATTGCTTTTTACCCCATTCTTGCTTGTTCTTCGATTGCTTGTAGGAATTGATCCTCGTGATCAGGTCAACCGGATCTTTGACACGGTTGATAACGACTTGGTGGTTAGTCCAGTGATTACTTGGTTCGTGCGTGCTGTGTTCGAAGTCTGGATCGTGAGAATTGACCATCATCCAATCGGAATTTACCCCTCTCATCGAAAGATCAAGACAACAGAGTACATCACTTAACGACGGGTGGGTCGGTCTACAACCTGCTTTCGACGAGCGCGGCGATGTGGTCGCGGTATGCGGCGGCGGTGTTGGAGTTGTACTTAGCGACGTGGGGCATCTCCTTAGGCACACCCCGCGAGGTGAGAAGGCGTTGAGGCGGTCGTTGCCCCTGGCCTCCATCTTGCGGAGCGGACGAAGCTGATGTGCACGCTGAGGCCACGATGCTTCTCTCATGGTGTCCCCCCACCTCGTTGTGACCTCCTCGCTCTCGATCTCCTCTACCACCGCGGCGTCAGGCACGGGGAAGAGGGAGGATGGCGGTGTCGGCCGCATGGAAGAGGAGAGAGGGCGTTGTGGCTAGTGGCGGAGGCAGCAAGAGAGGTGGGCGAGGGTCAAGGGAGTCAAGCCTCTGCAAACACGGTCTTGTCACCCATCTTGACCCGCTGGGATATATTCCCCAAACTTCTAGCCTTTTAGCCTCAAAACCCAACAAACAAGTAGTAGCTATCTTACTAACTAACAAGTATAAGCTATCTTTTGTTGTTACAAAAGAAATATATACCGCTTGTACTTCATGGTCAATTCTTCAGATGATGTACTATCCAATTAACACCCGCACAAGCGGTTTTTAAGGGACACAAACAACGTTGAATCGCTCAAGCTCAAAGATAGAACACGAGCAATTGAACTGATCAAGATTCAAGGCGTTTAAGTCAAATGATTAGTAAACTTGGCATTGTTAATTGTGAGGACCTGCAAGCAGGAGGACCCAGCTGGTTGGTGAGCATTACGAAATGCCAGGAATTGATCACTGGTCTAACATCCGTGTCTGTTCATGGCGTTCAATTGTGAAAGTTCGTAGTAGCGGCAGCGGCAGCAGCAGTACGGGTAGAATGCCGAGCCCATGGATGTTGAATTGATCAGTGATCACCTGTCTGCAGATTTTGCAAGACAAGGTTCTGTTGGCAGAACATCTGAAAAAACAAAAGTGGAGAGGTGAAATTAACTGTGTGCTTTGTGGAGGGATTTTTTTTGACAAAAAAGTAGAAAAATCTCTACCTTATAACTATTATATTGAAATAGTTGTTGTGGATATCATGGGGATATGCTCCAGATCTTAGGATAATGTGACAATTGGCAATGGCGTTTGCGGTTTGTCGTTTCATGTGTTTTCGCAAAGTTTCAGAACAGTCAAGCAGTAACCGGTTTGACCGGTCCTAGTATGGCGGTCAGACCGGTCCCAAATCGGTCCGACCGGCCATAGGCGGCGGTCGGACCGATGAACTTAAAAAGTGTTATTTTGAGTTGGACCAAAAATAGAGGGTGTAGGCAAGAGAGAGGATTCTATTGCACTTGATCTCATAATTTTTGGAGTCTTTAGTCAAAAGTTCTATTGGTTTGAAAATTCCAGTAGGTTTCGGTTTTTCAGATAGGAAAAACGGCTAAATCGGTGGCGGTCGTAGCGGGCGGTCCGACCGCCAGGTGGATGGTCGAGCCGCCCTGGGCGGTCAAGCTGGTTTCACTTTGTTAAATCGCCGGTGTGGCGGCGATGTGTGGTTGTTAGGTCAAAGTCATGAGTTTCAGGGCATATATGGTGCATGATACATGTTTTAACTAACATGGGTCAAGTTATGAAGAACTTGTTCCCAAATTCGGTTTACTTGTCTATTGTTGTGCAGGTTGCTTGGTGGTCAACGACGGTCAACGGCGAGGATGATCGGGACAAGGCTTGGAGAGATGAGGTCCAGAACGATCGACGATGCCGGGTGAGGTCAATGTACTCAAGCGTGGTGCAAGATGGACAAGGGTAACCTATTAGCTAATTCGAGGTGCAAGATGGCGCTAGGTGTAGCTAGTTAGGTCAAGAGGAGATAAAGACGGCGCTTTAAAATGTGTGCGTATGTGTCCCGTTTGTTTTGGGCATTAACGGGAGCCCAATAGGATCAAACATCTAGAAGGTCTAAGCCACCACTATAAATTGGAGAGGGTGGTGGCTGCACCACTACTTCGTCTTTTTGCTATTTTGGAAACCCTAATTTTCTTAGGGAGATCATTGGTGCAGGCTAGCGTTTAGAGAGTTTGATGTGATTTTTGTGCTCTTGGATTGAGCATTGTCCTCCATTTTTGTGCTCTTGGATTGAGCATTGTCCTCCATTAAGCCCATATCATATCAAATCAATCTAGAGAAAGTTTGATCACGTCTTGCCTCATTGCGTTCTTTATCTCTATTTGATGATTTTGGGTCTTTCTTTGATATGAGAGTTTTTTATTGAATTCTTCACGTGATCTAGCTTGCTATGACGTGTGAGAACCTATCTAGGATCATCTTGATCATCAATCACCCACGAGCAAGATCTTGGATCAAGTTTTCGTTTTGACCCGATTTTGAACCCTTCTTTGATCAAACGAAAAAGGATCTTTATTCTTTCAAGAATTATCATAAATTTCGATTGAAATAGGTTCCTGATATCATAGAGAATGTGTGTTCCAAGTTTAATCAAGTTTGGATTAGTAGATCAAAAGTTGCATCTATTTTCAACTTCGTCATCTGGTCGTTCTTACATTACGGAGGTGGCGGTCGAGACACCAGTAGCCACCGGTCATCCGACGACTGAAATCGGTCCGACCACCCAAGGCATCGGCCGATTCGCGATAGTTACTATCGATAGTTGCTATCTTGTATTTTGATTGTTTTTCAATATTAGTCTTCCGCTGTACTGATATACTGATCTTCATAGCTTCTATAGCTACTGAGTAAAATATTATTGGATTCATTATTTATGAAAAAAGTGAGCGTGGTCCTATTCACCCCCCTCTAGTGGCCTTTTCGGTCCAACAAGTGGTATCAGAGCCCGGTTAGTTCAATCTTGATCTTAACCGGTTACTGAACTTAGCGATGGATAGATACTCCACAAAGCCACATATCTTCGATGGGCACGACTATGCCTATTAGAAGAATCGCATGCGAGTCTTCCTTGAGAGCGAAGGACATGCTATATGGGAGGTTGTTCGAGTCCCTCTCATTTTGCCCGAAGTTGCCACGCCGGCTTCAGAAGCCCTTTTGGCTAACAACAATAAGGCTAAAAATCTCTTGTATGGCGGGCTTGGGAGACAGGAGTATGATCGAATTTGCAATCTGGAGACTGCGCATGAGATTTGGAACACTCTCAAAACTTACCATGAGTGTTCGTCCCAAGTTAAGAAAGTACGCTAGACAGTCTATAACCGTGAATACAACAAATTCGAGATGCGTCCTGGAGAGAGCATCGATGACATTTTCAGTCGCTTTAATAAAGTGATAAATCAGATGAAAGCTGTTGGTATTGAATATTCTCAATCTGAAAATGTCACCCATCTCTTGGCTGCAATCAACACCAAGGAGTGGGAGATAAAGGCTACAGCCATTGAGGAGAATGTCAATATTTCTGATCTGACTTCGGAGCTGCTCTATAGCAAGCTTAAGACTCATGAGATCAAGAGGATTGATCCTCCCAAGAAGGAAAATATGACTTTGGTAGCAGACCCGCTCAAGAGAGTATCTGATGGGTTTTTTGAGTCTTCTTCTGAATTTTCGCTTGCAGGTTTATCTACAATCTATGAAGAGGAGTTTGAGAGTTTCTCTGAGGCTGAGTTGGCCCTCATAGTCAAAAAGGTCACACGGGCCTACAACAATATGAGAAACAAAAAGAGAGGAGATCCCGTGACTTGCTATGAGTGTGGTGAGGTTAATCATATCATGGCAAATTGCCCCAAGTTGAAAGGTAAGAGGAACCACAAGGAGGGAAAGCCAGCTTGGAAGAAGCCTCAATGGAACAGATTAAGGTTTGATGTTGCCAAGCTGACGAAGGCCGCTCACCGGATGTTTGTCGCTTTTGAGGATCAATCCTTATGCGATGTGGACTCCGGGAGCGAGGAGGACAAGGAGGAGGAGATCCCTCAAGACAAAAAGAAAGGGAAGGCCAAGGACTTCACCGGCTTGTGCTTCATGGCCGACTCCGTTGATGACGACAACAATGAGGCACCTCCTTCCTATGATGTCATTTCTGATAGATGTGAATCTATGTTTGAGCAACTTATTAGTCAGGATAAGGCTTTAGAATATGTCATGGCTAGGAACAAGGATTTAGAGTCTCAAATAGGTAACTTGACTTTAGAACTTGAGAATACTAAGAGTCTTGAATTTGATGAATGTTCATCTTGCCATGCTTTGCATTTAGAATTTGCTAAACTGCAATCTGCTCATAATATTGCCTTACAACAACTTGAAAATGCTAGGACTGAGATAGTTGAGGTTAAATCTGCTCCATGTGATAAATGCTTAAAGTCTAGCTAGTTAGTTGTTTTTGGAGCTGTTGATTTTAGTCTTTGCACTTTCTGCTTAGAACGCGAATATGAAGTCAAAGATATCTTAGAAGCAGCTAGAGCTAAATATGCTAAGCTTAAGGACAGTATTGAATCTTCTACATGTGCTTCATGTCCAGCTCTTAAACTTGAATCTGCTTTATATAAGGACAAATATGCTAGAGCCATTAAAGGTAAAATATGTGAATCGTGTGTTAATTTTGAAAAAGAAAATGCTTATCTTAAGGATACATTAGAAAAATTTTCTAAAGGTAAGAAACAATTAAACATGATTCTGGACAATTCTAAGACTCCTTATAAGAAGTAAGGACTATGATACAATTATGTTCAAGATAAGTCTAAGCCAAAAGTTGTTCAAGTCTTGGAAAAAGGGTTAGTTGAATTTAAAACTCAACCTGCAAAAACTATTTTTAAATCTGCAGGAATTGCCCAATCATCTGTTAAGTCTAAGGGTGCTTCTTCTGGTGGTATAAAGTATCATTGCACCTATTGTAAAAAGGATGGACATTTGATTAAGTTCTGTTGGCGTAGGTTGAAAAATGGTAAGAAAATTTTTGCTAGAACTTCATCTAATCAACCTAGAGCTTCTATGAGACATGGTAACATAGAAAAGAAGAAACCTGATTTAGGATTTGTATCACATGCTCATCATCATGTTCCTAGACATAATAACTCTCATGTTACTTTAACCATTGCTCATAACAGAACCTTAAATAAAATCAAGGATAGCATACTACTCGTAGACGTGTGTCTCAGTACTTGGTTCCTAAGTCTTGTTAAACTAACCCCAGTATTGAGACACATCGTTCTTCTATTCCCTGATTTTCAGGATTACCGCGGAAAGAGGAAGGACACGTGGTTCGTCGACTCCGGATGTTCACGTCACATGACCGGAGACTCTAGATGGTTCACCTCTTTCACGCGGTCGACATGTGATGATTTTATCACCTTTGGAGATGATAAACAAGGGCGAATTGATGGAACATGATCGATCAGGGTGAACGACAATTTCATTCTCAAGGACGTCGCCCTTGTGGACAAGCTAAGGTTTAATTTGCTTTCTGTGTCTCAACTTCTTGATGATAGCTATGAGACTATATTTAAGAAAAATACTTATCGGGTGCTTGATTCAACTAGTGAGCTTGTTTTTGGAATTACTAGAGTTGCTAGTATTTTTGGAGCTGACTTTTTTGATTCTCTTGCTGGTTCTCTAAAATGTTTGATTTCATCTTCTTCTTCTGAGTTCTGGCTTTGGCACCGTTGTTTGGGGCACATTGGTTTTGATCATCTGACGCGAGTTAGCAACCTTGAGCTTATGAGAGGTTTGCCCAAACTCAAAGCCGTCAAAGTTGCTGTATGTGCGCCCTATAGGCATGGTAAATAAGTTACCGTCTCACACCCTTCAGTGACTATGGTTATGACTGACGGACCGGGACAGTTGCTTCATATGGATACTGTTGGTCCTGCTAGAGTTTGGTCAGTTGGTGGAAAATGGCACATTCTTGTCATAGTCGATGATTTTTCTAGATATACTTGGGTGTTCTTTCTTGCTTCGAAGGACGAAGCTTTTGAGTTTTATCATGATCTGGTTCTTCGTTTGGCTTCTGAACTTTCGGGTGCCTTGAGAGCGATCCGCAATGACAATGGCACGGAGTTCAAGAATGCCTCATTTGCTTCTTTTTGTGCTGAGCGTGGTATTGAGCATCAGTTCCCTTCTCCGCACGTCCCTCAACAAAATGGCGTTGTGGAAAGGAAGAACATGACCCTGGTCGAGATGGCTAGGATGATGCTAGATGAGTATAGCACACCGAGGAGATTTTGGGCTGAAGCTATTACTACTGCTTGCCATATTGCTAATCGTGTCTTTGTGGGACCTTCCTTGGGCAAGACTGCTTATGAGCTTCGATTTGGTAGAAAACCCTCTGTTTCGCACTTTCGAGTCTTTGGATCCAAGTGTTTTATTCTCAAGACAGGTAACCTAGATAAATTTGAATACCTTGTTCAGGAGACATGCAATGTCAATTTTTATGAGACTAGCTCTAGAGCTAGATCAGATATTTCAGGTGATACATAGGTGACAGAGAGCATATTCATAGAGGAAGATGATGAAGGATTTGATGTTCTTCCACTTGCTACTGCTGACTCTCCTATTCCAGCACAAGAACTCTTTGTGATAAGAAGGCTCTTGCATCTTCATCATCAATGATACTGCGGAGGTTGAAGAGATGCTTTCCTCCCCGGATGCACCACTTCACATTCAAAGGCAGCACCCTCCGGATCAGATAATAGGTAATCTCCATAAGTGAGTCACTCGCTCCAGGTATCATGATCCAAATCTCTATTCTCACTCTGCATTTGTTGCTTCTTTTGAACCCCGCGATATATCACATGCCTTATCGGATTCTAGCTGGGTTAATGCCATGCATGAGGAGTTAGAAAATTTTGAGAGGAATAAAGTTTGGAACTTGGTAGAACCTCCTAGTGGCCATAATGTTATAGGAACCCGCTGGGTTTTCAAAAATAAATAAAATGAGGATGGTTCTATAATTAGAAACAAGGCTAGGTTGGTAGCTCAGGGCTTTAGCCAAGTTGAGGGGTTGGATTTTGATGAGATATTTGCTCCTGTTATTAGACTAGAAGCCATTCGCATTCTGCTTGCATTTGCTGCATCTAAGGACTTTAGATTATATTAGATGGATGTTAAAAGTGCATTTTTAAATGGTTTCATTGAGGAAGAATTTTATGTTAGGTAACCCCAGGGCTTTGAGAATCCCAAGTACCCAAATCATGTGTTCAAATTATCCAAAGCCTTGTATGATCTTAAGCAAGCCCCTAGAGCCTGGTATGATAGACTTAAGACCTTCCTGCTTAAAAATGACTTTGAGATGGGTAAGGTAGACAAGACTTTTTCATTCTTAAGTGTACTAATGACTTCCTGCTTGCTCAAATTTACGTTGATGATATTATCTTTGGTGGTTCTTCTAATGCTCTTGTTTCCAGCTTTTTTGAGACTATGTCCAGGGCATTTGAGATGAGTATGATGGGAGAGCTCAATTACTTTTTGGGACTTCAAATTAAGCAACGTAAGGAAGTGATCTTCATCCATCAGACGAAGTACACTAAGAACTTGCTCAAACGTTTCGATATGGGTGACTGCAAGCCAATCTCCACTCCCATGGCAACTTCGACTGTTTTAGATCCAGATGAGGAAGGAGAAGCCGTGGATCAACGCGAGTATCTGCATGACATGATCGGTTCCCTTCATGCACTGACGGCCTCGAGACCGGAAATCCACTTCACAGTCTGCCTTTGTGTGAGGTTTCAGGCGTCTCCGAGTACTTCCCATCGCCAAGCCGTTAAGCGCATATTCAGGTATTTACACTCTACTCTTCTGTATGGCATTTTGTATTCATGTTCTTCATCATTGTCCATTCGGTGGTTTTCTGATTCTGATTTTGTGGGCTGTCGGCTTGATAGGAAGAGTACCTCAGGCACTTGCCACTTCCTAGGCACTTCTCTTGTATCTTGGTCTTCTAGGAAGCGGTCTTACATTGCACAATCCTTCTTTGGTGAATATGTAGGCTTGCTAGTTCTTTGTAGTCGATTTTGTGGATGGTAACCACTCTTAAGGATTATGGGTTAAATTTTGCTAGTGTTCCTCTTTTCTGTGATAACACTTCTGCCATTAATATTGCTAAGAACCATGTGCAACACTTTAGGACCAAGCACATAGATATTCGCTATCACTTCCTTAGAGACCATGTCGAGAAAGGTGATATTGTGCTACACTTTGTAGAGTCCGAGGCTCAACTGGCTGATATCCTCACCAAGCTTTTAGACCCAACTAGGTTTGCCACCTTGAGAAGCGAGTTAGGGGTAATTTATCCCTATGGGTTGATTTGAGGGGGAGTTCGATCTTTTCTGATCTTACATTGTTCTTTTGATCTTTTCTTGTTTTTTTTTCTGAACTTATTGATCTTTTTGAACTTTTAGGCTTTTAGGCCTTTTATTGCATCTCATTGTATCATATTGCATTCATATTAAAAATACAACAAGTGGTATGAAAAATCCAAAAAGATGTATTGTAATATAAGATTTTATGCTTATCTTTTAAAAATTGATGAAGCTTTGCCTATTACCCTTTGGAGTTTTAGTATTTCAATTCTTGCTCAATGTCATGTCTAGTTCTTTGACTTGCTAGAATTATCATGTTTTCACATATACAGATAAGTCTTTACTGTATGAGCTAGAACTCTAAAACAACTCGAACTAAAAATTGCAATTTGTGGATATTTTAGCAAGTTGCGCAATTAGTGCTCCTTTTGTGACATTGGCCCTGTCAGAATTGCTTTGTTAGCTCTTGAATCTAAAATTGACCATTATTTGAGCTTCTTGTGTTATTGAGATTCTAAAACTGCTCCTGTGAAAAATGAAAAATCAAGATTGTCTTATGCTTAAATTATGCCAAACTATTCTTACGAGATTGCTTGTCAAAGACATCAACTTGGAGATAGTTTGATGATCCAGACGATCTCATGGGGACTGCTTGTCAGAAATGATATGAACCTCAAGATTTGTCGCCCTGGTTGAAGCTTAGGAAGAGTTTGTGGATGGCTCCTAGTCCCGGATCTTCTTCACTAAGATATACATTTAATCAACTTCTGGTCGAAGCTTAGGATGAGTTTGTGGATGGCTTCTAGTCCAGGATCTTGTCACTAAGTTAGATCATTAGTCAACTTCAATATTCAATGCAAATGAGAAAACTGTTGACAAATGGGCTTTTGAGAAATTTGAGTAAAATGATTCAATACAGGACCTGATTGACTCTTAATGTGGTTTTTGTTAGATTTTTTTATCTCACTTTGATATTTTGACATGGCCAGTTTCACTTTAGGATCCCTGTTGATGAACTGGCGGAATTTGAAGCTTTGCTTAAATTGATCAAATCTACTGCTTTACTTTTGAGCCTTCGTGCTTAGCTTTGATATATATGTCTTATCATGATCTTGCTAGCGCTGTTAGGCTTGATATCTTGTTAGTGTAATATTAGAAATACTGGCTTATTCTTTTGGGTAATCTTCAAAGCTTCTTGTAATCAAAAATTAAAAAATATAAAAATGAAGCCACTCCATTGCACTTCATGCATACTCCTTATGCTTCTTATGTTTCTTTCTTCATTCTGCATTTGTTATCTCTGGATGAGAGGAAGGCGTGATTCCTTGATAACTCCATTGTCAAAGGGGGAGAAGATGTGTTAAAATGTGTTAATGATGTACATAGGGGGAGAGAAAATTTTTGGAGAAGATGGATATTTCAATGTTGGGAGAAGATATATAAAAATGATAAAAAGGGGGAGAAATTGAAAATTTGAAAGTTTTTGAAATTTAAGGATCATAGTGAGGGGGAGTTTTTGAATTGCATTCTTATTATCTTATTGATTCTTCTGAACTTGAATTGCAGTTTTTAATCCCCACAATGATCATAGGTCAGTTGAACAATTGTTCTTTCATATGGACCTTAAGTGAGATTTTTGACTCTTTTAGGGAAATCAAAGTTTTTATGCTTTTTTGCCTTATCTCACATGCCTATGCTATTCTGATGCCAGCTTGGTCATTTCCATTGCTTTCTCTTGCTTATGGACCCAGTTGTGCCTTTGTACGAAAACAAAAGTATTTTACTTTTCAAACCTTCAAATTACATTTTCTGGATTATTGCCAATGTGTTCATCAAGGGGGATATTGTGGATATCATGGGGATATGCTTCAGATCTTAGGATGATGTGACAATTGGCAATGGCGTTTGCGGTTTGTCGTTTCATGTATTTTCGCAAAGTTTGAGCTGTCAGCGATGCTTATCCGACGGCCGGTCGTAGCATAATGATCGATCGGTCCCAAATCGGTCCGACCGGCCATAGGCAGTGGTCGGACCGGTGAACTTAAAAAGTGTTATTTTGAGCTGGGCCAAAAATAGAGAGTGTAGGCAAGAGAGGGGATTCTATTGCACTTGGTCTTATAATTTTTGGAGTCTCCAGTCAAAAGTTCTATTGGTTTGAAAATTCCAGTAGGTTTCGGTTTTTTCAGAGAGGAAAAACGGCTAAGTCCCACTAAGCGGTCCGGCCGGCGATGGGCGGTCCGGCCAATAGGTGGCGGTCGACCGGTTTTCACTTTGTTCATCGCCCGGTGTGGCGGCGATGTGCGGTTGTTAGGTCAAAGTCATGAGTTTCAGGGCATATATGGTGCATGATGCATGTTTTGACTAACATGGATCAAGTTGTGAAGAACTTGTTCCCAAATTCGGTTACTTGTCTATTGTTGTGCAGGTTGCTTGGTGGTCAACGACGGTCAACGGCGAGGATAATCGGGACTAGGCTTGGAGAGCTGATGTCTAGAACGATCGACGATGCCGGGTGAGGTCACTGTACTCAAGTGTGGTGTAAAACGGATAAGGGTGATCTATTAGCTAATCCGAGGCGCAAGATGGCGCTAGGTGTAGCTAGTTAGGTCAAGAGGAGATAAAGATTGCGCTTTAAAATGTGTGCGTAGGTGTCCTATTTGTTTTGGGCCTTAACGGGAGCCCAATAGGATCAAACATCTAGAAGGTCTAAGCCTCCACTATAAATAGGAGAGGGTGGTGGCTGCACCACTGCTTCGCCTTTTTGCTATTTTGGAAACCCTAATTTTCTTAGGAGATCTTTGGTGGAGGCTAGGGTTTAGAGAGTTTGATGTGATTTTCGTGCTCTTGGATTGAGCATTGTCCTCCATTGATGGAGAGGCTATAAGCCCATATCATATCAAATCAATCTAGAGAAAGTTTGATCACGTATTGCCTCATTGTATTCTTTCTCTCTATTTGATGATTTTGGGTATTTCTTTAATCTGAGAGTTTTTGATTGAATTCTTCATGTGATCTAGCTTGCTGTGACGTGTGAGAACCTATCTAGGATCATCTTGATCATCAATCACCCACGAGCAAGATCTTGGATCAAGTTTTCGTTTTGACCCAGTTTTGAACCCTTCTTTGATCAAACGAAAAAGGATCTTTATTCTTTCAAGAGTTATCATAAATTTCGATTGGAATAGGTTCCTGATATCACGAGTCTAAACACGAGTCGAAGCGTTTACATCATCTAGTCCTATCCTTACACTAGCCCGATGAATGAACATGCTCACTTCACCGGGTACAGTACCTTTAAATAACAAATAAGCTGTTGGGACCTTACGGTCGAGTTTTACATTTATTAAGCCATGCAAGGCTGACAATAAAGAAATAAACTGCAGCGGAAACGAAATAAACTCCGGTGGCTCCCATCAATTTACCACAGGCAACCGACTGGGATCAAGACCCTAACGCTCAACCTTCGTAGAATTCCTCTTCAAAAGCAGGCGACGACTCCTCCACTTCTGTTGATTTGTTTAGCAAGAGTGAGTACACCGTACTGCAAGTCATACCACAGTAATGCATTTATACATGATGGCTTATTCCAAAGGAATGGCTTCTGTGGTTATTTTGCAGAAATGCAACATTTGCAATTGAATACAAATAATAGATTGAAAGCATAATTCAAAACAAATAGACAATAATAAGTTAACAATTGATTTCACAAAGTACACATAGTCTAATCAAGTTCTTTCACACAGCTGAACAAGTTATCTCACACAGCTGACCCTTCCCAATTATTTTATGAAAAACTACCCCTCGTGTGAAATTCCCGAGCATGTCCATAACCGAGGACGCGGCTATTCGAATAGATTGGTTTAAACACTCTGCAGAGGTTGTACACTTTACCCACACGATACAATCAGTGTAGCGATCACTGACCATAACAAAACCTTTCAGAAACTTCATCTCAAACAATGACACTCTGGTGTGCTTTCTGCCGTCAATTTGTACACACACCCTTGGAACGACACACACCATTGGGCGAGGATGCAATGAACCGTCCGCGATGTGACATATCACACCTCCAACCCATCACGGCTTAAATACAACGAGTTGTCAATGCCAAGACTCCATAACTTACTAAGTCGAGGCCCGCCCATACTAGGCATGTGGTCGCATGCAGAAGGCCCAATTCATTGGCGCACAAAGTTAAGTCCTTAATTGACCAAGGCAAGACTTCCAGTTTTAACCCAAATCACAAAGTTTAATAAGCACACAGCTCCACCATTCACACAGAATCCACCACTTGCCTCAGTCTAAATCTTTTCCCACCCTGTTGGTTAAGTGCAACACATGCCATCAACGAGTAAAAAGACACAAGACACAAAGACACACAGATTCATCACACAGTTCCATAATCACTTAGTCAAATTTATAATTGCAACTCTCACATGAAATGATGACTCGTGGCATGGCTAAGCAGTCTAATCGTATCTAACCAACCTACGTTGGTGCTACGATAATACCAACTAGTAATTAACCAACCTAGGGTGACAAAAGATCATAGCATACAATAGACAAGGTGGCATAACAATTTGGATTAATAACTACACCCAAAAGCATTTAAATAAATACTTGAAATAGAATGCAATATATTGAAACAAAATATTTTGAAAACTAGGTTCAATATGGTCAAAGGTATAACTTGCCTTGGAATAGATCTAGATATTGGTCTTGGTCTTGAGGTGCTCCTTCTTCTGCAAAATTCCCCGAAGTATCGACGTCTACTCGCAAACGAGACAAAAGAAACAAAACAAATGAATAACAGAGGCAAAACAAACTCCAAAAATCAAATAAAATTTACCATTAAATAGATCTTAATTTTATATGAATTTACAAATTTGAATGGGCTCAATTGGACTTCGGATGCAAAAGATAGGGGCTTTGGAAGATTTGAAAATCAATTAAACCCTAATTTGGATTTTCTTGAATTTCCGAATTATTTTTATAAAGGAAAATCGGATTATTGCGCAATGCTTGCGTCGGTAGAATTTCGGAAAAGAATTATATTTAAAAGAATTCGACATGTGGGACCCATTGTCGCTGGTACGACTCCACGGTGAATCGGGTTCACCGAGCCACGGAGATTTGGCGATGGATGAGCCACGCTGGCACCGATGTGGCGTACCACGCGAGATGACACGCAAGCGCTAGAGGTGACGGAAATGGCGTGGTTGCCGACGATGCACTACGAGGGGCGCTCGGGAACCAAGGCTCGCCGGCGATTGGCGGCAGTCGCCGTGACCAAAGGTACCGAAGGTTCCACGGTTATTGCGCACCGATGGTACCCTTACCGATGGTCGGAAGCGGCGGTGGCGACCGACCAGAGAAGAAGCGGCGGAGAAAGCTTGGTTTTGTCGGACAGGCGCTCCGGCGATGCTCCGGCGACGAGGAGGTGCGCACGAGGTAGCTCGAGACTTGCCGATCTAGCAGTGCGGATCGGTGGAGCAAGAGCGACGACGCGAGGCGCAATCCACCGGAGAAGAAGTACACCCCATCTCAGTGAGGTATTCACTGTTGTGTCGGAAGGCTTTGTGCCCAACGCCTCGGTGAAGGGAGCCCCTTCGAACATGCATACACCGGTCATGCTCATACTACTATGGCCTACCAATGTGCAAGGCTAGTTTTCAATGACTTAATTAGATAATACCGTCCCATACCAGCACATGTGGTTGTATGCTTACGCTTAGGTTAGATATACCGGCGTTTGGTCCTTAATTGACCCGGACAAGAATCTCCCCATCTACTCGTGTGATATACCTCTCACACTTCTCATAATATAATATAACTAGTCCACATTACAAACTAAGTTTTTCATTTATATTTGTATACAAAATAATAGAGGTACAGTACTCTGGACTTTCTTCTCAAAAACTTCCAAACTCATATTTATCATGTCATCCTTTTTACAATTTTTATTAAAGACTATAGTCCGATTAAGTAATTGTGCGATATTCGCACTCAAAACTACTAAGTTGATATCATATATTGTCTAAACTATAACCTAATGGCTACAATAGTAAGGACATCAATATTTCAACAAGGTTCATGCATTGAATAGGATTATAACTACCATTATCCCAAATATAGCAATTTTATATCAAATATATACATGCATAATAGATTTTGTAAAAAGAAATACAATAATTAAAATAGTAGTATAAACATGGTGGAAAGGGGGTGCTTGACTTGCTCAGGTTGTTCAGAGAGTGAGGTCGCTTGATTGTCGTTAATCTTGCTCGCAAATTTCGGCGTCTATTTGAAAGAACCGAGAATAAATCACAAACGGAAAAATAAATTCAACAACAAACAAATATAAATATTTTTAAATATTCATACATAGAATGATTTTATATGATTTTATAAAATAGATTCATTTGGTTTGGAGTTTGTATGCAAAAGTTATGACCATTATCAGGGCACTAGCAAAATTGGCAGTTTTACTTGATCCTCAATTTGGAGTATAGTCTTATGTATTTATTTAAGTGCATACTAATAAGAGTTAATATATAATCATTTAACCCATTTTGATTGACTATATTCCAAATCTTAACTTCTAATTAGTTTTACTCTTTTAGATTAAATGCTATTGGCTAATAAATGATTATACTTTTTAATCAATTTGTTGTCATTTGTCATGGCTCTATCTCATTATCCCATTCCAATTTTCCTACTGTTCATCATCTTCGTTAAGAATTTGCCTAATTAAAGCATTCTCTGGATTAATTAATTCAATAACCATCATTTTGTTTATCAAGTTGATGGTTCACTGTTTATATTGTTTAATCATTTTCAATACTTGTTTTCAGAATAGTTTACCCTTTTAGATTAGTTTCTAATGACTAACTAATTCAACATAATTTCTAATTACTTGCATTTGAAATGTCATTAGCTTACTGTTATTTTCAATTATCCTCAAATTATCTTCTCTGTTCATACATCCTATTTAAAGGAATTTTCTGAATTGAAGTGTTGTTAATAGCTATTAAGCATTTTCACTTAAGCCTAATGATTTGATTTAGCTCTAGACCCACTATCAGTCACTTATCCCACTAGCTATTGCTAGACTACTTACAGGCGGGTTCGACTATTAGTGAAAGAGAGAAACACACACAGAGAGCTACAAGGGAGCAGAACGGGGGAAGTTGGGAGGCGACTCGGGCGGTGCTCGTCAGAGAGGGGAGCTATGGCGGTGATTGGGAGTGAACAAAATGGAACCAGGGAGGTAGGGTGATCTTGGTGGCGGCGACGTCGTCGCTCAAGTGGCCCTGTGGCGGGGCGACAAAGGCATGTGGCGACCGGCTGTGAGGACGAAACGTGGTGACGGCACTCGGATGAGAGAGGGGCAAATTTAGAGAGAGCACGATGATGAGGACATCCCCACTATGGATATAGTCGTGCCTACACACACAACTCATCTACGCCAACTTAATTACCAGGTGAATTCGTTCCTATGTTTATATATTACTGAGAATAAACCGTTACCTAATGCAAGTGATTTAATTGTGCTTAGGAACATGGGAATGGACCAAGGAGAGACTTGTGTAGTCATGGACATGCATGGAAGGTATAATAGAGGTCACCACGTCACTTTGGGTCCATGTCAAGCAAGACTTCGAGTTGGGCTCATTCTGGATTCGAATTCGGATTGTTGCGACAGTACTAAGTTCAAACGGTCATAAATTCTTCATACGGACTCCATTTGGGGAGATTCTAGACTTCATGGAAAGCTTATTAAGTCTACTTTCCAACGGATCCAAGATAATCATCAAACTCCATTTGAGCCAACCACAATCATCAAAAGAGTCCATGTTAGTTTCTAAGTCCGAGTCAAAAGGGTGCTGCGCCACCTCCACTTGGGCCCATGGGACTTGTAACCCTAGGGGCGTGTGTCCACTTCATGGCCGCCACCCCTGGCCGTCTCCCTATATAGGAGCCGCCGTCTCCTTTCGCTAGAACTCGGATTTCGTTTGATTAGTTTCTCCATTGTGAAAACTCTCGTTCTTTGCTTGTGTCGACTAGACCAACCATAAAGGACCTCTGCAGAATCCCACCTCTTGAACTTAATCATATATTTGTAATTCATATTACTTTTTACCTCGTTCTTGCTTGTTCTTCGATTGCTTGCAGGAATTGATCATCGTGATCAGGTCAACCGGGTCATTGGCACGGTTGATAACGACTTCGGTGGTAAGTTCAGCGATTGCTTGGTTCATGTGTGCTGCATTCGTAGCCTGGATCGTGAGAGTTGACCGTCATCCAATCGAAATTTACCCCTTTCACCGAAAGATCGGGACAACAGAGTTCATCACACAAGCACAAGAGAGGTGCTTGGAGCTCACAGGAGCAGTCGGTGTAGACGAGGAAG